>JAJLTM010000001.1:0-620977 GCA_030568175.1 Zygosaccharomyces lentus
GGGCGGCCGGAGTTGCAGCAGCCCCGCAGAGACTTACGAGCCGTGAGAGCGCTCGAGGCGCCCCTCTCGAGTGCGGACGGTCGGGCCAGCGGCTGCGGGCGGCCGGCCCGTAGCGGTTTGTAACAGCCGGCGTACCGTGCATGCCAAGACAAAACAGTGATATAGTAGTGGTAATAATAGTAAGAGCGGTAGGTAAGTAGTACTACTAGTAGTGATGAGGGCACGTGTCGGTCACGTGTTATTCTTCTTGTGCGCGTACAGCGAGTGGACCGTGTACTCGTTGGAGGGCAAAAACAGCGGCGCGGCCAGCAGGTACGAGTTCCGCTTGTTGGCCAGACCGGCAAACGCGTTGTACCATGCGATGAACGACACAATGACTCCGAGCACGCCGCCCGCGCGCTGTACCCCAAACCTGCCCGTAAACTCCGCGATGGAGAGCAGCAGAAACGTGATAGCCAGCAAAAAGAACAGCAGGAAGAACATGACGGTGGATTTCATGGTGCACGCAGCGAGCCCAAACGTGAAGATGGCCATCCCGAGCAGAAAGAACCCGACAACGTTAGCCAGCTCCGCCTCGAGCCCCTGGTACGCGTCGACCACGCCGAACCAGGGTATGTAGAAACTTGCAAAACTCATCCAGAAGCCGCCGTAGGAGCACAGCGCCGTGCCACCGAATGTGTTCTCAAGCGCTATCTCCCAGATGCCCGCCACCAGCTGCACAATGCCGCCGTAGAACATCGCGGGCCCGACAACGCCGTTGGCGATCGTGACTCCCTGCGCCTTGGCGTTGATCAGCGACAACACAAAAGTGGTCAGCGCGAAACCCGACAGCCCCAGCGGTGCGGGGTTCGCGAATTTGTGCTCGCTTGCGGGGGCGAGCCCCGGCTGCAACGTACCACCAAAGGCCTGGTACAGGTCGTCCCTTAAAAACCTCTGGCGCCCGATGCGGATGTACTCATTGTTTTCACCTTCGGTGGCAATCCTGCCCACCATGTCGAGGGAGGATTGTGACTCCTTGGTATCTCTGACGCGCCCGTGCGGATTCGGGTGCTCGCTCGACGGAGTGGTATCCTGCGACTCCTCATCGCCCACTGGGTTGCCCGGGTACTCATCGCCGGCGAATTGAGCGTTGTAGGGGTGCCACTGGGGGCCCACGTCGGAGCGGTGGCTTACTTCTTCTTTGTCGGACATTAAAAAATGCTGCGTCTACGCTTTCTTTCTTTCTTTTGGCGGCGTGCCGTTGTCCGCTGACCATAGTGGCATCGCGGTGGGTCTTTTATACGCGTACCCATGTACAGTGTCATCTCTCTTATTTGTGTAAGTGGTTTGCCTGCCCCTCACAGGGCGGCGAGTCGTTGCTCTTGTGGCCCCGCACATTTCCCGGCGGTCGCGGCGGCACACGCCGCATGAAGAACACAAAGAACAGGCAGGAGACAGGAGGAGAAACGAAGAAACAAAAAGGGTGTCACACACGTCTGTTAAGGGTAGTGGCATCCATGAATTCGTCTATCATGTGGATCAAATCGCCCACAATGTCGTCGTTTGCGGGGGCGTCCTTGGCTGACCTGCCCCGCTCTGCGCCCGGCGGTGGAATCTGTGTAGAAGTGGCGTGTCTTTGGGGCAGGCGCCCGTACAGACCGCGCTTGAACTTCGAATCGCGCATTGGTGCGGCGCGCGGAGCACGGAGTTGTCGGTGACTGTTGCTAGTGCCGCTGCCAAATCTCAAGGGGGGGGTCGCTCCCGGGGCCGGCGGCCCCGGATCGGCGGCCTTGTTCTCAAAGTACCACTTGAGCAGCATGCACCCTATCTTGTACTGCTCCGGGTCGGTGTGTTTCAGCTTTCGAAGGGAGGCCATGCGGCGTAGATCGCTTTCGTACTCGTTACGTTTTTGCTCGGCCTGCTCGGACGTGATGACCACTTCGGAGGTGTGCGCGGCGCTTCTGCGTCTGCGTTGCGGACGCAGCGCCGCGACCCTGTGGATGCAGTTTCTGAAACGAGAGGTGAGGCGGGCACGTTTTGAGGGCTGTTGCTGTTGCTGCGGCGCAGCCGCAGGCGCCGCCGTGACGGAGTTGTTCTGGGCCATGCTCGATTACAGTAGTCTACAAACCCGTGTTCATGTTTGGTTGAATACGCAATGCAAAATTATGCCTTTTTTTTTTTTTTTTTTTTTTTTTTTTTTTTTTTTTTTTTTTTTTTTTTTTTTTTTTTTTATTATTATTATTATTATTAATATTTTGTTTTGTGACGCGCTGACGCGCGTCACAGAATCCACTCGTCAAAATATACTGCCTCCTTGTCGTTCTGCGAAGGGGCGATCACGTTGAAATAGTCGAATATCGAAAATTCCCCCTCGTCAGAGTTGGAGTCGACCCCGCCGTACTGGGTCATCTGCCGCACACTCTCCAGGGTCACTCGGTAGCAGTCGTGGTACACTTTCTCCAACTTGTCGTCGTAGACCAGAACGTCACACAGCGACCTGATGTTGGCCGAAGTCAGCTCCACGTTCACCACTTGAGACGCAACGATAAAGTCCAAGATCTCCTGCGTCGTGGAGTAGTTTTTCACGTTGGGCGCGTACAGCACTTCTTTCGCGTTGCCGCCACCGCTGAAATTCTTGTAGCCGTTGGGGAAAGTCCGATCGGACGCAAACCTCCACACAATGGTCAGCAGACTGTTAATGAATTCGACATCCAACTCGCTGTCCGTGAACCAGGGACCACCGGTGACGTCGATGGAAGGCTGCAAATTGTAAAGCATGTATATTTTCCTCGTCGGGTACTTGACGCTCTTGACGCTCTTGACGTAGCGCTGGGATTCTAAGCTTTTCAAGCATTTTAAGACGACGTGCTGGTGCAGGTTGGTCTTGGCCTTGATGGTCTTGGTCCATATGCCCTCCCTGCCGCTGGCCTCGATGTAGGAGTAGACGAGGGCCTCCTCCGCAGACATGGCCGACTTCTTTTGCGCTTCAAAGACATCGACAGCTTGGAATTTCAACTCGTTATTCTGCTTGACCAACTTGATCAAGTTCTTGTCCAAGAGCTCTTGGACGATGGTCATCAGGTCGCTCAGAGAGCTTATGCCGGATTGCTCGCGCAGCTCCGGCTGCGTGAACATGACGCTGGGGCCCTTGGACAGCATCTTGGTATGTAGCTCTCGGGCCTGATCCGAGAGCTGGATGGCGTTTTGCAACAGGTTACCCATGGTTGGTGATGTTGTCAGGTCGAGCGATCCAGTGAGCTCATCGCATTTTGAAAAATTAGATGAAATTTCGACCGGGGGGACGTTAGATCTATTTACGTTCAAAGTGATACACATGTACGTACTATACGCAGCTGACTAGACCGAGCCAATTAAGAAGATAGGAACTTTATTTTATTTTATTATAGTCTATTCTCTTATTTTTTTTTTTTTTTTTAATTTTTTTTTCCGATTGATTACTTTTGTTCCACCACTATTAACTTCAAAGCCACGTACCCCAGTGCCAGAAATATGGCATTTGCCAGCGCCAGGATCTTTATGTCCAGTGCAAAGTTTTGCACCACAAATCCAAACGTGCTTAGGATGGTAGCTCCTGGAACCTCTATATTGAGACCGTACTTCTTTTCTCTCAGCATGAGCGACTTTACCTCGTTAATCAAAAGTGATTCGTAGGCGTAGTAAAACAAGGAGAAATTTTTCAAGTATTTGAACGCCATGCTCGTTATCTCCTTGGTGTTGATGAAGAGGCCGCTGAACAGCAGAGAGGCTAGAAGTACCAGTACGCTGAAAATGAGTGAGTTGCTCAAATCTTCAAAGACGATCCCAATGGATAAAATTTCCAACGATACGCCCAAGTTGAAGAGTACTAGAATGCCAATGAATTTGAAAAAGGCGTGATTGGCGACATTCAAGCCGACCAGTGGGTACACCACCAGCCCGAGAATAACTGGGGGGATCACTCTCAATGGTAAAACGTCACTTATAATCTTGCTCAAGTAATAGGCCAAGGGAGAGTAGTAGTTATTGGAGCGCTCCTTCACGAAAATGATTCTTTCCACAGCAAACGAGCTGAGACCAGTCAATGTGACGAAACCGAAATACGTCATGGTGAAGAAAAAGAGCCCCAATCGATTTTGAAATCCACTAATATCGTTAGACACATCGTAATACAACGTCCCCAAGAACCCACCAAGAAGGACGGTTAATAAATAGTTGGCCAGCAGTAACTTGGGGTTTCTGTAAATGTTTTTAAAAGTTCTCGAACATAGGATGGACAACTGCTGGCAGAATGACGCAGAATCCATAGAAGTGGGTAGTTCCATCTGATCGCTCCCGGTATTGGCCTCGATAGCTTCGATGTCCAGTCGCAATTGAGCGAAAAATGGGCCCTCTTTGAAATAGTTGTTCAACAACTTCGTATTCATCGACCCCACTGTCTCGTATTCGGGAGAGACACTATCATTCAAAAGAGTTCTGATTTCGTCCCTGTGACCAGCCAAGTGTTCCCATTCACGTTGCGTGAAAGAGGAAACCGATCCATTCGCATCACCCAAGATTGAGTGAATCCCACTTTTACGGACTTCAGGAGGTGGAGCAGGCGACTGCTGAAACAACTCCGGGCTCACGTTCATACCGCTTCTACTACTGGCGGCTCTAGCGCGTCTTTTACTCTGCACCTGCGTTTCAAAAGTAATGTCTATCAAAAAGTCTGCGATGTTGTACTCTGCGGGGCATTGGTAACCGCTGTTGCGCAAAAACTCGTTAACTCTGATGGCATCGCCCGAATAGACCATTTCACCGTTGCTTAAGAGCACTAACTTGTCAAACAGTTGGAAGATGTTAGATCTTGGTTGGTGAATCGAAAACACCAAAGTTCTGTGGTAGGTTTTAGCCAATCTCACCAAACACTCGACAACATTGTTGGCGTTATTGGCATCCAAACCAGAGGTGGGTTCATCCAGGAAAAGCACCAAGGGGCTTGTCACAAGTTCGCATGCAATGGAGACACGCCTCTTTTCACCACCGCTAATACCTCTTTCAAACTCGTTACCGATAATTTTATCCTTGATTTCTAAGATCCTTAGCTCTTCGAGCACTTTGTAAACACGAGCTTGCTTTGTTTCAAAGGGTATATCCCTGGGTAAACGCAGGAGGGCGCTGTTTAAAACTGTTTCGTAAACAGTCAAAGTTGGCAGCAAGTAATCGTCCTGATCAACAAATCCAATTAGCTTCACGTAGTCCTTCTTTGGAATGTTCTGTCCATTAACCTTAATTTCGCCAGAAACATGCCCAGCCTTCTTCTTCATCGCCAAAATGTCAAGTAAAGTAGTTTTACCAGCCCCAGAACCACCCAATAGTGCCATGATTTCTCCTGGTTGCACCATGCCGTTAATTCCTTTGAGAACCGTTTCGGTATTTTGACCATCACCCACTTTGTAAACGATGTTGCTAAACGTCAAGATCGCCTCCGCATCAGTCTTGAGGAAATTTCCATCCGTTCGACCTTCCTCTATACCGTCAGCACCGCTACTGCCGCCAGCTGCAGACAAATAGTCTTCACCGGGTAATAGCTCAATGGACCCACTCTTGAACAACGGCGATTTGGAGATACAAAATGTGACAGACGTCACCAGCAGGAGAACCAATACTGATGTAAGCGCCAAGATGAATTTCGCTCCCCACGACATGGAAATATCCTTGGAAGGTGGATTATAACCTGGAATTTCGCTGTAGTGCAAGCACTCACCACCCTGGCAACTCAATGTGATACATGGATCGCCAAAAAACGTCAAGATCAGATCGTTCATCGATGGCTCTGTAAACTTACATTGCTTTGTGTTCAGATTGCATTCGAAATCCCCAGGTCCCTTGATGGTCTGCTTGAGGAAATCTGAAATATCTATGGATCCGTGGGCTCCACATAGCATTGTATCTGGAACACACCTACATTGGACGTCTGCACAGTTGTAGTGTGAAGAGTTACTCTTCAAATCGTATTCAAATTTGCAACGTTCGAGACCGCAAAAAAAACTTTCTTTCCTGTCTATCCAGAACTGAAAGTTGCATTCTTTGGTTCGATTACTACATGAAAACGTCACTTGTGGCTGCTTACCCTTCAACACCTGCAAAATCTTTTCATTAGTCACATTGCAGCCCTGGTACGAGCTATCGACAATCATACCGTTCTTGTAGCAAGTTCCCTTTAATTCAGGACTGGGCATAAATGCATCGCAGGCGAAATCATCCTCGCAAATGTTGCAATTGATCCCACTCCAACCAGGCTTGCACTGACAAGTCTCAGTCCCATTTTCGCGTCTGGGGCGTCTTTTGTTGGGGTCATCGAGCCCCCCACATAGCGGCACAGAGCAGTCGTCACCTGCAAATCCAGGAATACATTCACAGTGACCAGTATTGGAATTACACTCTGAAAACTGTTTACATTCAAATATGGGGAGCATGCAGTTAAAGCAAGGAGGGCACTTCCCATTGTCATTGTCCGGTCGTGAAATTAGAGACCGCGTAGTCCTAGTTTTAGCGTCAACCGCATAGCTCAATTGCAGCCCTATCAACCAGATTACCGCATATCGAAGAGTGATTTGAAGGTTTACCATATTAGCATACCGGTTTCAGAACGATGCAGCTAGCGAATGGAAGATTCTTTCGGAAGGAATTTGCTAACCGCTGAACTCAGAGAATGAAAAATCCCCTTTATACCTCCACTGTATATCGAACCTGACTGAGGCAAAGCTAACCCACCGTTTTGTCAGGGCGCCAGTTTCCCTCCGATTTTAAGGATGGAAGGTGAAGGCCCTGCATTAACGTCACCCTGATCTTAGCCGTATTTAGTGACTGTACGTGCATATCGGTACCCGGCATGTAGCGTCCAAAGCGATACATTTCCAAATTGTTTCGTTGACAACGAGTTAAGTAAATGTTGCGATCCCCACGTGCTTCTGGCTTCCACTTTTTGATTTTTTTTTTTTTTGAGATCCTCAACTTCCACTTTTTCTCAGCGACTTGTCTCTCCTCTTCTGGCGCCCTCCCTGGTGTCAAAATTAGTGGAACCCCGAGCCGCAGGTGACGGGATGCGTATTTTAACACGATCCAAAAGAATGAACGTCTGCACACATCCCACAATATGCCGTGAAATTTGCTTGAACTTTCTTCACCAGGTGTACAAGCGATCTTGAAAAAAAAAGTCCATCTGAGACACTCATGGTGCGGATCCTGTCTTGATGGCAATCACATAGTTAGTACCGTCATGTTACTTTTTTTATTATTACCTCTTGTCTTCCTAACCCCTCTAGTTTCTTTCTGTAGGTTCTTTAAGATTCTTTACTTACTGAAATTATATATATATATAAGTGGTCTTGATGTAACACTTTTGCCCTGCCGTGAGTGCTCTCGTATTTTCTTTCGTATATCTTCAGCTCTGAATATCATCAGAACAACAACCTATAGAAAATTCACAATGTCTTTGTCTTCTAAGCTTTCGATTAGTGACTTGAACGTTCAAGGTAAGCGTGTCTTCATCAGAGTGGACTTCAACGTCCCCTTGGATGGCAAGACTATCACTTCCAACCAGAGAATTGTTGCTGCATTGCCAACCATCAAGCACGTCTTGAGTCAGAAGCCAAGATACGTCGTGTTGGCTTCCCACTTGGGCAGACCAAACGGTGAGAGAAACGAGAAATACTCTTTGGCCCCAGTTGCTACTGAATTACAAAAATTGTTGGGTGAGCCAGTCACCTTCTTGCACGACTGTGTGGGCCCTGAGGTGAACAAGGCCGTTCAGGCGTCCAAGCCAGGTTCCGTGATCCTTTTGGAGAACTTGCGTTTCCACATCGAGGAAGAGGGTTCCAGGAAGGTTAACGGTGAGAAGATTAAGGCTTCAAAGGAGGATGTTCAGAAATTCAGAAAGGAGCTGTCTTCTTTGGCTGATGTTTACGTCAACGATGCCTTTGGTACCGCACACAGAGCTCACTCTTCCATTGTTGGCTTCGACTTGCCAGAGCGTGCTGCCGGTTTCTTGCTAGGCAAGGAGTTGGCTTACTTCGGTAAGGCTCTAGAGAATCCAGTGAGACCTTTCTTGGCCATCTTGGGTGGTGCTAAGGTTGCTGACAAAATTCAATTGATTGACAACTTGTTGGACAAGGTCGACTCTATCATCATTGGTGGTGGTATGGCTTTCACCTTCAAGAAGGTTGTCGACAAGACTGAAATTGGTGACTCCATTTACGACAAGGCTGGTGCCGAAATCGTGCCTAAGTTGGTTGCCAAGGCTAAGGCCAACAACGTTGAACTTGTCCTTCCCGTCGACTGGGTTGCTGCTGACAAATTCGCCGCTGACGCCAACACCAAGATCGTCAACGAGAAGGAGGGTATCCCAGCTGGCTGGCAGGGTTTGGACAGTGGTCCAGAGTCCAGAAAGTTGTTCTCTGCCACTGTTGCCAAGGCTAAGACTATCGTGTGGAACGGTCCACCAGGTGTCTTCGAGTTTGAGAAGTTCGCCGGTGGTACCAAAGCTTTGCTAGACGATGTCGTCAAGTCTTGTGCCGCTGGTAACACTGTTATCATTGGTGGTGGTGACACCGCAACCGTTGCCAAGAAGTACGGTGCTACTGACAAGATCTCTCACGTTTCTACCGGTGGTGGTGCTTCCCTGGAGCTGCTAGAAGGTAAGACATTGCCCGGTGTTGCTTTCTTGTCTGAAAAGAAATAAATCTAACCGCTTTTGACAAGTGAAATTGACAGAACAAAAAAGAACGAATTGAAACGGTTGACGGGTTTTTTATAGACCTACGTAACGCTTTTTAATGAGAATGATTATTTACAACGTCTTTTCTTAATAAGGTGGTTTCTTTCCTGTGGGGAGCTGTACGGTTCGTCGAGGAGCTTGAATATTCTTTTTTCGTCAAAGCCTTCCAACATCTGGCCGGCGTCACTAAATAACCCGTGTTGAGTGAGTTTCATACCTTTCTCAATGGCCACTGTTCTCAGCCATCTATTAAACTCTTTCGGGCCTGTCCATTGCAGTCTACTGGCCCCAAGTTCTGCCCACTTGCAACAAAAGAAGTCTACTCGTCGGCATATGTTTTCGCTCGGCGAACTCAATGACATAAATTGGTCACCAGGAGCCAGTGCAGAATCATCATGCACAGTCCTCTCTCTCTGGCCCGGTAATTTGAAACCCAAGTAAAATTTTTTTACAAGTTCACTGCTGGGTGCTATGATGTTACCTTCTAGATGGCACTTGCACAGGCGTTCTTGAATCTCATTGGCAAAAAGATCATATATTTTGGGCGTCAACTGTAAAAAGCATTTTACGTACCCCTTGGCATAAAGTCTTATGGCCAATTCTTCCATAATGGTTGCCAAGTCAGCAGTCAGATCGCAATTCTCCTTATAAAACAACATATCGACGTCACCACATTGGTCAGCACCTCTCACGTAACTACCCTGTACTTCAACTTGGCAAAGTGGGTCTATCAATTGTAATTCTGCCCTAACGATTTCCCAGATCTCTGTGCACTCTTGACGCTGAATGGGAATTGTCCAATCTTGATAATAAGACCACCCAAATAAAATAGGCCAGTCGGATTGCAAATCTCGAGGAAACCTTTGGGCAACATCTGAAAATGTGCGTAGCCCCAGGTTTGTCCAACGGCGAGCAGTGTAAGTCCCCACATTGTGGCATTTTGATAAATAGTTTAAATTTTTTTCAAAATCTGGAGATTCATAGACTCCTGGTAAAGAGCCAGTATCCAAGATTGTCTGAATCTTTCTGGCAATACTGGATCCTACATTTGATATCTCCGACTGAGCCTGTGACCCCGATTTGATTTCAAAAGGGTAACGCTGAATGCTAATTTTGGCAAGATTGTAACCCCTGGACCGGAAGCTGTCACCTTTAACTTTATACCGGTGGGCAAGTATATCTAAAAACTTTACCAACAGTTCATTTTTTGACCAACTCCCATCAAAGGAAGGTTGATTTTTCTTTCTTTGTGGGGGTTCTTGACTTTTTTCCACATTTTCAAATTCCCCAACGTCGGTATCGGACTCTGAATCTTCCTGGCCAGAAGATTGTTCATTTTCCACTGGATCTAAATTTATCAAGTCGTGACTCAAAATTTCAAATTTGTTCGCCTTAAGCCATTGACTGACTTGACTCACTCGGAAACAACTCAAGTTGTGGGCTTTGATGTAGCCCCATATTAGGTTGAAATCTAGCTTAAATTCTTGTCGGAAAAGATCTTCATTCACTAAATGTCCTTGCTCACCTACAAATGAGTCGTTAATCAACACTATGGTATTTGGGTTCAACTGGCTTATATTGGAGACGATTGATCCACTTTCGTTTTGAACCAGCTCAGACAAAAACTTAAGCCTGGAGCTATTCAGATTGGGTAAAAATAAGAAGCTCTGGCCGGTAAAACATGGCATGACAGTTCAGTCATTAATCCTAGCCTTTATGCTTACAATCCATGTGCCCTTTCAAAGCTTACCAGGGATTGCTTGCGACTTTGTCCTTGCCGTGAATTGCGCGCGACAGCGTGATCTACGACCGCGTCACAAAAACACTAAATAAAATATAAAATTGAAATTATTTGATATATGAGAGGAAAAGATGAGAAACAATGTCCGTAACACCAAGGGTCACTCCAAAAACATACATAAGTTACAAACGTAACTTATCAGGTAGTATTTAGGGTATTAAGGCTAAAAGAAATGGACAAAGAACTTCACAGCAGCATAAAGACAACCTACAATTCAAACAGCAAAACATTTACTAGACCCAGCAGTACAGGAAGAATCGGAAGCTTTGTATGGAAGGCAACTGTACCTACAGCAAGAACAAATTTTTTCGAGGAATTAAATGAGTCTCATCGTAGAGCCCACTCGGACACAAACTTACTTTCTATTAATAACAGCAACCACGACTCGGAGCCTTCCATTGCTGTACCTGTAAATACTGATCCAATAAATTGTCCGTGGCCCCAGTTTGAAGAAGTGCTAGAACTAGAAGATAATTTGGAACAGATGCCGCCGCACAGACTGAAACAATTTTTATTCTTACACAACATTGTCAATTCCTCAAGCGATGACTCTCAATTTACTGACTCTGATACTGAATCTGAAGAATACACTTTTGAGCATCCACCATCCACAGGGGAAGAAATTTATCATTTTCATATGCTTGAAGTACCAGTACCATTGAGAAGTGAAAATGCTATGCAAGGTAATGAAGATCCGGAAAAACATTTAGAAATTATGCTCACGAAACCGAAATTAACATTTTACTCTGTGCCACAATCGATCAAGCATCTTCTTTGTACACATGACAATTTGATGGGACTCACTGAGAGCATTACACTGGAGAGAATTGTACGCAGACGCACATTGGCAGAAATTATTCCCATGAGTTCCGAAGGGGTCAGAAGTTTTTTTCCTTTGCAGGTTGATTTTTCACTGACAGACACCGAACGTAAGAGTATTGTTAACGTAGGGACTTTTATCCGAACATTGTCAAACAAATTTCATCAGAAGATGGGATCGTTTTTCAACACAACGTTTCAATTTACTTACAATTTTAACTGCGGTAAATTTCATATCAAGTACGGAATTTTCGAAGATAATTTTGAACTTTCTTTTGGCAAAGATTTCGTGGAGTTGCATGCATTTTCCCGGTACTTGGTGGACCGTTGCTTTGAATCCAAGGAAAAGAAGCGCCCAGAAAAAAGCCGGAAGGCTTGGAAGAGTTTTGTAACGATGGCAGAAGTCTTTAATATCATAGATTACATGCTCCACGGCAAATTCAGTTGGGTACAAAATAACAGGCGGCTTCTGCGTTATATTACAAGGGGTGGCTCACTTAAGGTAGCCTCCAAGCAGTACGATCAGACGGTAAGGAAGAACCAACAAAGGATATTGAGCAACGTCAGGAAATATATCCGCAACAAGGAGTTGATGCCTCTGGAAATGGCCAGAGAACGTAAAGTTAAAGACGAGGCGAAACTTGAATTCCATTCGGGGCTGTATGAGCAAATAATTGGATTTTATGAGAACATTGGCAAAGATTTGCCCCGGTGGAGGACAAAAATATATGTGATAGAGTTAGAAGATTTGGAACAAGTCATTGCCAAAATTTTGGAAAAATATGTTTACGAGAAGTACGAGGTTACCACCAACGACAATACATTTACCTACAAAGTTTAAACTGAAAAGATCAATTTTTGCAAATCCTTCCATGATTTGACCAAATATAAGCACTTGCCCCCCTGTTTCTCACAACATTTGTAATACCTTTGGGAGCCATCGTGAGCAAAATCTTCCACTTTTTCAGGCGATAGACCCAATAGCTCAATGGTGATTTTCATAAATTTCCTTGGCTCGGCAATTGGGTCGATGAGTAATACACCGTTAATGTTTGGATAAAGCACACCCAGCAGATCAGTGTCACTGTCACCTACGTACCAAGCACAATTTTCGTCTCTTTTGTCATATTCTGTCAAGATGTCGGCAATCACCTTGATCTTATCCGAACCGGTCAGAAGCTTATTGGAAAATTGACCAGTATACTCATCACCTTGGGAGATTAAATTATTACACGAGACGTGCTCCGGAAGCACATTGTCATATCCGATGACATTTCTGATGAATTCGGGGGACCAGTTGACGGAAACTACATGGAATCGATCTGCGGGAAGCAACGAGATGAACTCTTTGAAACCAGGTCTCAACAGTGTATCGGGACCCTGAAGGTGGTGCTCCACGAATTCACGGACTTGGGAGTGCTTCACACCTTTGAAAATGTTGCGTGCCGCAAGCTCTGTAGTGCTAGACAGTTCAAGAATCCTTTTAAGAGTTTGAAACTCCACTTCAGCCTGGAAAAATTGCTGAAAATTTGAATCGGGAATGATGGTGGCCTCGCCCTCTGTTAGGAGGGGCAAGACCCTATTCGTTCCTTTCTCTTGGAATTTTGTATAGTGTTCCCAGTAGACTTCTGCAAAATGAGACCATTTAGGTGTCAGTTGAGCGTCGATGCAGTAGGGCAGTTCTCCCAATATACATGTGGTATCCCTATTTGTAACGGTTTCATCGAAATCTGAAATTACAACATGATTCATTGAGGATCCAGTAATAGTTTTATTTATATAGAGGGACAAGCCAAATAATGTTTACACTCTTCTATATCAATCCTAGGTAGCGAGAAAGAAGAAAAACTTGCTGTCAACTTCTTCCTAAGCATAGGACCGACTCAAACGGTGAAAAAAAATATTGTTCTATGCTACAATCGTGAAAATTTTGGCCAATTGGAAGGGAACAATGGGAAATGGACCCGGAATTGACGAGATTGAGCAATTAAGCTGATTTTCTTTGTCACAAGAGAGTTATGTATAAGAGGCCAATGTATGCAGCCTTTTATATGGCAAAGAAAATTTTTTTTTGGAATGGTGGCGTGCTGCCTGAACACTAGATATCCTTTATCGGTATCGCAGCTTCTGCAATGGAGGGTTGGCCGAGTGGTCTAAGGCGGCAGACTTAAGATCTGTTGAACAGTTGTTCGCGCGAGTTCGAACCTCGCATCCTCCAAAAGCCTTTTTTTTTGATATCTAGCGCTACCTTTTGACGAGAGCGACTTCTAACGTTTTCCCCGTAGGGGTCAGTTGAGCTGTACGTGGAAGCCTGCCGAAGTGAAAAGTAAATGGGGGAGGTTCTAGAAACGTATTATGCATAGTTTATGAAAGAAAAGTTGAGAGGAATCATTAACGGTAGTTCTTGCGGTGTTACTATTTTTCTTTTATTTTTTCGGTGTTTGACCTTTACTGTAACCCCTCGTCTGTTTTACTACTGGACAGCAAAACATCACCCCTCAAAACAATAAAACACTGGTAAATGCATAAACAATATCACCGGTAATCTGCCTTAATATACCCATTTTCTTCAAAGAGCTTCCCCAAACTCGATTTAGCCGCCGATTACCGCCTACGTGTATGGGTGTGGTGAAAATTTTCCACACTGCAGGGAGATGAGCGGGTTGGAACAAGGAAAACATACAAACACATACACAACTACAAAATCACTTGGACCAAATAAAAACAGTCCACAGCGAAATCATCATGTCTCAACACGTCCCCGCTTGGAAAAAGATTATAATCAAAAAACAACAGCAGACCCCCGCCGAGAAGGATGACGATGATCCTTTAAATATCACAACGCATCTGGCTACAGGTTCGTTGACCAAGAAACAGAAGCAAAATATCATCAGGGGGGCTGACCGTTCAGCGACGGAATCCATTGCGAAGAAGCCCAAGGATGGACACTCCTCGAAAAAAAAGGAAAAACTTCCCAGAGAAGAGAGAGACGCCAAGAGGCAAACCGTGCTTAAGGATCAACTGCGTTATCTGATCGATTTCTATTTGAGCAAAGTGAAACCTCAGGGCCCGCTTCCGGTCGCGCTGTATACCTTGGAGAGCGTAAGGACCCACTATCGCGAAAATTTCGGCCCAGACGCAAATGAAGAGGCGAAGGAGGAAGAGTCCTCCCAAGTGGTTGATGTATGGAAATTTTCCAAGCAAAAGCAAAATTGGCTCATCAAACATTTTTTCGATGTGGAACAATTGCCGGTGGAGTACGAAGAATTACTTTTGGCGTATTTTAGAGAGCTTCGGAGTCCTGCCATCAAGGATCGCGTTGCCGCCACCTGCGCGGAAAAGGTAAAGCAATGGAACGAATACATCGAAAGCCAAGACGAAAAGATGAGGAAGATAGTTGAAGAAGAGCCAAGTGAGAAGGCAACTCCAGGTGAGAATGATGAAAAGCCAAGTGAGAAGGGGAAAGAAACACAAGAAGAGGCGCACTCAGAAAAGAAGGAAGACACCGAAGTTATTCGTCCGGATAAACGCGTTGTCCACAGGAGCCAACAACTACTGAAAGTGTGGAGTATTGAGCCGCTGATCGAGTTGAAAGGTTTTGACGATGAAACTTCTTAGCCGCTGTGTCGAACCTCGAAACATAGAGATAGAGACGCCACCCCACATTAAGTTTACCGGATTTGGCTCAATAGTCGCGTAGCCACCAGGTCTGGCGACTGCCGCCGAGCCGTTTCGTTTGTTTGTTCCTTTTTTTTTTGAAGAAGGACGACATCACTCCGATTTCACTGCGTCATCTCGGATCACGGCGATCCGAAATGTGCACGTGATACAGACTGGCGGGAACATTTCTGTGCGGGGTAGAGCAGAACAGAGCAATGGCACCTTTTTGTTGTACTCCACGCTTGTGCATCTGTGCGGCTGTTTCTCTGCAAACCTTTTTTTTCTCCGCATCCCCCATTTCTCCGCTCCCCCACCCCCATTATCATTTTCCGGTCTTGCCTCTTTTCGTAGTATTGGCTCGCTGCTACTATGGCTACTCTGGTAATTTTTTCCTGTCGTTCCCGGCAGGGAGTCTGCCGTTGGTGTCAGCGACCGCGGTTAGTTGAGAAAATGGAGACTAGAACATATTGATTGCACTAGATTTACAGTAAGCAAGTAAGCAAGAACGCCCTATGGCAGCGCGTGAAAAGTATAAAAGGATGGCAAATGATGAATGATAATCTTGTTTGGTGCCTTAATTTCACTTCCCATTAATATACTTGGTTTCAAACCAAAGCGAGCGACGTTTGCAATGAAAGTAGATACGAGACAGGTGGGACGTGCCCTAATGGGCAAGAGGGTGAATTACAGAGGTGCTCTTTACGACAAATTTCCTAAGATTTACAACGTATACGTCATCGGATTCACGGCATGCATATCGGGACTCATGTTTGGATTTGACGTTTCCTCGATGTCGTCAATGATTGGTACTGATGGTTACAAGAAATATTTTGGCACACCCGGTGCCACGGAACAAGGCGGCATCACCGCCTGTATGCCCGCAGGTTCGTTCGTAGCATGCCTGGTGGCACCTTCCTTTTCAGATAACTTCGGTAGAAGGGTTTCACTTCATCTATGTGCTACCTTCTGGATCGTTGGAGCCGTGATACAGTGTGCGTCTCAAGATTTGGCCATGCTTTGCGTGGGACGTGTCATTTCTGGGATCGGTATTGGGTTTGGCAGCAGTGTGGCACCCGTGTACTGTTCCGAAGTGTCGCCGCCAAAGATTAGAGGTGCGGTCAGTGGTCTTTTCCAGTTTTCTGTGACCCTGGGGATCATGATTCTTTTCTACATTGGTTACGGTGCACATTTCCTCGATGGGGCCGGTTCTTTCAGGCTCACATGGGGTATGGAAATAGTGCCGGGATTATGTCTCTTAGTGGCCGTTTTCTTCTTGCCCGAATCGCCACGTTGGTTGGCATTGCACGACCGCTGGGAAGAAGCCGAAAATATAGTTGTTAGAGTCGGTGGTAAAAGTGATAGGGCAAAACAAGAGATTAAGGTGCAGCTGAAAGAGATTAAGGAGCAAGTGGCTGTTGAAAAAGAGGCAGAAGCCTTTACTTTGAAGGACCTCTTCAGACCCAAGACGAGATTAAAGATTACTGTCGGTATGATGGCTCAATGTTGGCAACAGATGTGTGGTATGAACGTGATGATGTATTACATCGTTTACATCTTCAGCATGGCAGGCTATAGTGGTGGTGCCGTGCTGGTCTCGGGTTCCATCCAATATGTGTTGAATGTTGTTATGACTATTCCCGCCCTGTTTTTGTTCGACAAGTGCGGTAGGAGACCAGTGCTGCTCGTGGGCGGTGTGCTCATGTCCACATTTTTGTTTGGTGTTGGTGGTATCTTGGCCACTTACTCGGTACCTTATCCGCAGGGCTTTGATGGTGACACTACTGTAAGAATCTCGATCCCAAGCAGCAACAAGGCAGCAGCCAATGGTGTCATTGCATGTTCCTATTTGTTTGTGTGCTCGTATGCCCCCACTTGGGGCGTAGGTATTTGGACCTACTGCGCAGAGATCTTCAACAATACTGAAAGGGCCAAAGGCTCGGGTCTATGTGCCGCTGTCAATTGGATCTTCAATTTTGCCCTCGCCTTGTTTGTGCCCTCCGCCTTTGTGAATATAACATGGAAGACGTACATCATGTTTGGGGTGTTCTCCGTGGCGTTGACGATCAATACTTTCCTCATGTTCCCCGAGACAAAGGGCAAGACTTTGGAAGAGATTGACCAGATGTGGGACGCCCATGTGCCTGCCTGGAAAACTGGCTCTTGGGTAGCGGTACTGCCCATCACAGATGAATACGACGAAGAAGCTCAAGATAAGTTGAAGGTGGAGGAAGTGGAGCATGTCGAGGACGTTTCGAGCGCGAACGGGTTGGACAAAATTTCAAATGCAGACAAATGCTCTGACACTCAAATTGAGGCCGCTATAATGTCCAACTCGAATTCCAACTCAGTATGATGATATTTTAAAATGTTTTCTTTCCTTCCACTCTACTAGTGTCATTATAATTTTTATTATTTTTATTACAGTTATTATAACTTTCACTTCCGTAAAATCGTCGCCAAGGCGTTCGTTTAGTAAGGTCATGTAATAGCGATTCGCAATGAATGAAACGAAAAAAAAAATGGGCAAGTACAAAGCATGACCAACCTAGAGACTTTCATCGAAGATTTGACGAATTCGGATCTGATTGCACTCTCTCAAGTGCCTAGCCTATATACATACTACCAGCGTATTGCTGCCGATGACCGACTCTCGCTGAAAGCTGAATATAAGTGTGAAGCAGTCTTTCAATTGTGGGAGGAAACTCATATTAATCGAGAGGCTGTGAGTCGATGCAGGGACCTGTGGCTTGTCATGAAAGGAAAAGATTATCCACTTGAAGGGTTCGCACGTTCCAACTTGCTGGTACAAGATCTAGACGTTGAGAAATACCTCGAATCGCGCAAGAGGCAGGCGCTGGAGAATTTGATACTGGAGGAAGTAGAAGTGACAGACTATGTCTAGAACATAGAACTACCTATATAATTATGCAGCAAATATTTGTTATACAACCAATATCTCAGGTTTCGACTCATAGTAGCGTGGTTTGTCAAAGACGTGGTAAAAGTGGTTTCTTTCACCTTCCCCTAAAAACTTGTCTGGGAATGAGTAATCCGGGTTCTCCGCATGGTCGACCATCACGGTATCATATAGTGATTCGCCCAGCATCGTCACTTGCGCCTCGGGCAAAACTTGGAACTTCGCCACTTGTAACTCCGTGTCCGTGATCTTACCCCTAGAGACTCTTGCGTAGCCGGTCTTCCTCAACTTCTTGAAGAGGATGTACTCGCACCATCTCTCCAGATCGTGGGGGTCAATGTCATGCATGTCAGTTTCCTCACTCACATAACTGTTGTAATTACCTTCGTGTGGATTGGTGACCAAGTAACTCAACAGAATGGAGGGGCGTGCGGTGGAAGACATCAGTTCGACCAAAGCCTCAGTTTGTAACTTTCTATCCAATTCATCCTCCTCTTGTCCACTGTGGAACACAAACACATCGACCAAAACATCGTTATAAGTCCTAAGAGTAGCTTGTATCGCAGGCGCCAATTCACCATGTGGTGAAGGTAGCAGATGGTGGGTGGAGTTGACAATGGGAAATTTAGACAAAAGCGCGCAACCCCACGTATGCTTGTTGGGGCCAGGCCCGTAATCGGCATACATGTTCATACGGTGCGCCAGTTTGCTAGTTAAATCTCTGTTGCCCATAGGGATGCGTTGGGCGTCTGTCTCCAATAACCCGATGACGTCTAATTCCATGGACTGCAACACAAAAATCATGGCCTCTTCAGAGGCCCACATATCATTATCGAACCCGAAGTGGATAGTCCAGATCCCGGCGGTGATAATCTGCGAATCAGGGTGGTAAGGTTGTGGTAGTCCCGCAGGTCTATGCTCATAAGTGAAGCCGCCAAGCATGGCAGCAACTCCCAAGGAAACTACAAGGAAACGCTTCAAGAATGTGCAACCTAGGGGCGAACCACCAAATGAAGATACCGTGCGTGATGGCGGTTGGAGTACATATGCACCCGCAATAATGAACAAAGTCGAGGTCCAAACAACGATGTCAATTCTCTCTCTAAGAATCCAACCCAATGGGACAAAGGCATATGCCACCACCCAGACGCTCGAAATACTGATCATCACGTAAAATACAAGGCCCCCGACGAAAACGGCAACAGAGTTGAGATCGCTGAGTGCAGAGAAATAGGAAGGAATCATCCAAACGATTGCTACCACGTATGACAAACCACCGTAGAGATACTTGTTCCACTCTGTAATGTTCTCGTTGCACAAGACAGCTGTAGCCTCCACGAGCAAAACACTGGGTAATAGCGGGCTCTTTGCAAATTTCAACGAGGTCACCGCTGCCAACAACATGACGAGACAAGTGAAACCGCTCCATGGCCAGGCAAGTGGGCCCTGAGATTCTTCGTTCCAGCCTTCCCAGGACCAATAAATTAGAGTAGAGGAATCGGTGAGCAATTGATGTATCCCAAACAGCAAGGAACCAAAGCCAGTACTGATCAAAACTCGTGCAAAAATACGCCTAGATGATTTAGGTGATGACTTCTCTTCAGTTTCCTCATCAGCAGGCAAGAAATGAATCGAGTTGGTGTATGGCGCCAGTAGACCAAATATTGTAACGAAGAAAAGACCAGTCTTGTGATAGCCGCCATTCTCAGAATGCATAATGGGCCAAAGTGGACTGTTGCCGTGGCACGCGAATTTGATTACCACTGATATAACCAGTCCCAAGAGCCAAGTTAAAGTGAAAGCCGCATTTACCTCTGGTCTTCTGATAGACTTTAAATTGAGCACAAAAGTAGTCACTAGAATGGAAGTACCTGCGCCGTCCACCAGCAGACGGGCTTGAGGGGTACCCACCAGATGGGCTCCCACCATTATAATCCCACCCAGCAGAACACCGTACTGATGGAACACTTTGGGCATGAAGGGGAAAAGTAAAAGCAGGGGTCCCAGGTGGTATGCCATGGCCGATTCGTATCCAGAGATTTTCATGTACCACAGAGGGAAGTACCAGACGCAGCATGTCAGCGAAGTCACAGCAGTCCAAAAGATGAATGAATTGAAAGTATTAGCCAAAATGTAAATGTAGGACTGACAACTGGCAAACGAGCGAGGTGGGAAAAGAATTGTGAGATCTTCCTTATCTTCAAGCACTTGCTTAGCGGCGACTTTGCGGCTCTTTTTACTATTCTGTGGCTTATTCAATCCGCCTTTAGGCAAATCATGCTGCTCTTTTTCACTCTCAGTATGCCTAATGAACCAATTCCCCGCTTCCAGTGGGTCAATATTCAGATTTATTTCGATAGCTTTGAAATCGACATAAGCCAATGCATCGAACGCAATGTCCAGCGTTATGAGAACCCATTCGAAGATCGAATACACCGAGTAGGCCCCAGCAATCCTGTGAACCCTATGCTTTGTGAACCATTGAACAAGCGGAATGATTGTACAGAAAAATGTGCAAGCCACCACTTTCCGCCAACTCTTCATTTTTTGGTTAGCCCTTGTTACACAAATTTCCCAGGGCAGCGTCAAAACAATATAGAGGACCATGAACGCATCATGCACGTCGTGGTCATCCGAGCTGGTAACATACACCCATCCTCCGCAAGAGATGGTCCTCAATATACCAATCACAAAGGTCACCACAGATCCATCCAGGTACCAATGTCCCAATAACAGCAAAAACCTTGGTAATGCCGTCAGCGCTATGAGTATCTGGAAAATGCTGCGTTCTGGGTAATGGTCTCCAACTGCAGCAGAGACGCTGGGGAACCACTCGTCTGGATACCCAAAGAATGCATTCTTCACAACCTTGTCGTAATGAAGCACGCAACTGGTAGAAAGGGACACCAAAAACGCGGCAGACGCACACACAGTATGTATCAGTGGAATTAATTTACCATTCACTTTCACCATCAAGTCACAATTGCAATTGGAACGAGTTAAAACAAAGTACTAATATTAGGAGGGCGAAAACAAATAGTAATAGATAAAACAAAGATGTAAAGTATAATAGCTATCCTCTGAAGATGTAACAGCTCAATCAGTGAGACAGAAGAAGCTCTAGAATGGTATACAGTGACTGAAAGGAAAGGATTTGGGCCTTCAACTTTTACTCTTGACTTGGCAAATTGTACTGAAGGTGATCTTGTCGCGAAGATGAAAAATGTCAATCTTTTTCACTTTCTCTTTCTCTTCAAATGTTTTCATTTTTAAAAAGGAAATGTAAGTGTTTCATCACCGTTGCGCATGTTGCAAACCAAAGTTGACGCATTTGAACCTCAAGGTACTTTCTGAAATTAAAGCGATACGGCACAGGAACTCAAAAAGGAAACATAAAAACGAACAATGACAAGAAGATGGACAAATCCAACTTACTACCAAGCAAAGAATTGTCTTAACGGGACCAATTGGTTTCGTTTTCGGAGAGCACGTTTTCTATGCGTTTCTTGTGCGGCAGACGTAAAAAAATTTCTGAAGCGGGAAAACCTCACTATGCATGCACGTTTTTGAAATCAGAGAAATCTTAAATTAGTTAGCCTGGTTGGCGCAATCGGTAGCGCCTCTGACTCTCGATTAAAAGTTTGAGGGTTCGAGCCCTTTACGGGTGATTTGGGCTTTCTTTTTCAGGCATCTTCAAGGAAGAAAAAAACTTTCTTGGCGTGAACTAAGTTAAATATAGATTAATGAGGTGGAATCTTCAAAGTTTTGCTCGCTTTGTTTGGTAGTTTATCAACATGCGGTTCGTGAAGCATTAGACATATTGTCCCGAATGAAGCAACATGGGAAACGGTAAATCGGACGGGTACGATACTTATAAAGCCCATTTGTTATACTCAAGCACAAGCCGACGTCCCCCACTGGAACTTTTTATCCGTTTACGTTATTATTCGGCTCTCGCATGGGCATCACGAAAAGTACATACAAAGACAATACATAAAAGACAGTCAGTCACCTGACTATGCCTCGTACTGTGTGTGCTACCTAAGCCAATTCGTCTCCACAAGTACACAAGCCTTGCTGGCGCAATCGGTAGCGCGTGTGACTCTTAATCACAAGGTTAGGGGTTCGAGCCCCCTGCAGGGCTAGTTAATTTCTCTATTCACCTCTACCTCCTTAGGTGTTCGTTGTTAGATCTACCATGTGACTATTCTTTTTTTCCACCCGCCTACACAGACTACTGCTCCAGGGCACAAACCAGTGCCACCCTGGAAGGTATATAAACTTGAATAAAATTTTTCCTGTCATTCCATGGCAAATCCGTGGTGTGGAACCTGGACTTCTCATCGATGCGATCGTAGCCGCCAAACTCCTTACGGTCCGTGTTTAGAACAATCTTATAGGAGCCCGGGACCTCCACGCCGATTCGGTAATCCGTGTAGCTCTCACTGGGGTGGAAGTTAAAGATAAACAGTGAACCATTGCGTTCGAACGCGATTACCTTATCCACTTCATGCTTCAACGACACATAGGCCTGGGGAGTGTTGAGCCACTGGTGATGGCTTTCACAGTGTTGCAGGGCGGCATCGAACTCGTACAACATGCGGTAGCGTAATAAGTGGTCATCCACAAGGTTGAACTGTCTGCGGGCATAGTGGTAACTGTTGCCGTTGTTGACATTGGGGAAGTCTAACCACTCCGGGTGGCCAAACTCGTTTCCTTCAAACGCCAAAAAGGCCTCACCGCCGAGGGAATGCGTCAACAGTCTAATCATCTTGTGGAGCGAGATACCACGGTCAATGACCATCGTGGCCGGCTTCGTAACGGACATGTCGGTGTACATGGCGGCGTCCATTAGCCAAAAGGCCAGAGTCTTGTCTCCGACAAGCGCCTGGTCATGCGATTCGCAGTAGGAAACCACTTTCTCACCGTGGCGTCTATTGGTCAGGGTGTGGACGATAAAAGTCATGTCCCAATCCTCGTCTTTGCTCTCTCTCAACAGCTTGATCCACATGTCAGGCAATGCCATGGCCAACCTGTAATCAAAGCCGATACCGCCCATGGACCTCGGTAGGCACAGCGTGGGATAACCGGAGACGTCCTCCGCAATGGTAATAGCCGATTGCGGTAGCAGGTCATGCACGAGGTCGTTGGCCAACATCAGATAGGCGACGGCTTCGTGGTCCACCCCAGATCTCTCACTGGATAAATACTCGTTGTAATCGCCGCTAAACGATCCACTCTCCCCGACACCGTGATGCAGGTACAGCATCGACGTGACGCCGTCGAACCTGAACCCATCAAATTGGTAAACGTCTATGTAGAAGGCCAAGTTCGCGAGCAGGAATCTCTGTACTTCAAAACTGCCGTAGTTGAAGAGACGAGAGTCCCAATCAGGGTGGTTGCCCCTCCCGGAGCTCGCAGAATGGAAGTACTGGTGATCCGAACCGTCAAATTCGTTCAATCCGTCCTCGACATTCTTAGAGGCATGGCTGTGCACCACATCTAGCAAGACGAGAATTCCCATGCCGTGAGCCGTGTCGACAAGCTCTTTCAGCTCCTCCGGTGTGCCGTAACGAGAACTCGCCGCAAAGAAATTGGTTACTTGGTAGCCAAAACTGGCGTAGTAGGCGTGTTCCATGATCGCCATCAGCTGGATCGCATCGTAACCCAGGTACTTGATGCGGGGGAGCACATTTTGCGTAAACTCCTTGTAAGTGGCCACTTTGGGCTCCGGAGAAGAGATCCCCACATGCGCCTCATAAATTCTCAGAGAATCCACTTTCTGGTTAAAATGGGGTCTCTTGTTCACAAATCTATACGGTTGTTCCGGATTCCAAAACCTCGCCTCGTAGCCAGGCCCATAAACCCTCGATGTGGCTTCGTCGGGCTGCGTAGCCCTAGTGATCCAGGCCGGCAACCGGTATACTTTCGACCCATCCGGCTTCACAAACATCACTTTCAACTTAGAATCGTGCGGAATGGCAAACGAACCGTCTTTTTTGGCAGAAATGGTAATGCTAAAATTGCCAAACTGATCCTTGTTCTTCAACTCGTGAGACGTCTCATCCCAATTGTTGAATTCTCCGATCAAAAACGCCCGCTCCGCGTTGGGAGCCCACTCTTTGTACCGTATTTCCCCAGTTTTTCTATCAGCGTGAAGGCCATACGACTTATAAGAATCCCTCGCGAATTTCGTCAAGGACTGGTAAGACCCATCTGGCGTAGCATGCGTAATATCATAGTACCATTTATCCCCCAAAAACCTTCTCTCAGACAACACATGGGCAAACGGCCTCAACCACCCGTCAAACTCCACTACTCCTCTCACGTTTTCCGGAACGTCTGTATCAACAACCATACGTCTAGCCCCTTTCTATACTTACAACAACACCGATTAAAATTGTCGAGAAAGAAAATAAGAAAGAAGTAGGCTTTAAAAGCGCCACCGTCATGTCGCTCCTTATATATACCCGCATTCGCCCCTCGCCCCGGCTCTGACCCCGCCAACCCTTGAGTCTCCCTTTTCTCCTGTTGTGAGGTACCCGCCAGCGACAGCGCATATCTTTCCCCTGCCTTTTTCCCGTCCCTCTTTATTTAAAGGGGGGCCCCGCGCTAGGGTGCACAGAGAAAAACAAACAATAACAGAAAACCGTGTCGCTTTCTCCCCCGCACCAGCCGAGAATTTTTATAACCCGAGACGGCGCGTGTTTCAGCCCCACCTTGCCTCATGCGCGTTTCAAGTTTTCTATGCTTCAGATGTGTTTCAAAGCTAACAAGACATTTCTTTTTCCTACATTACATTACATACGGCTATTCCTCATCGCTGACCTCAATGTCGCTTAACTCCTCGCTTACATCATCCACTTCACTCTCATCGTCATCACCATCGTCACTCTCATCGTTTTTGTCTTCGTCGCTTTCTTCGTCGTCATCGTCTTCTAGAGCGTCGTCGTCGTCGTCGCTGGACCCAAAAAGCTGCCTGTATTTCTCGACGCTGGCGTATTTGTCGATATACTCCTTGATCTTCTCCTCGTAGAGTTTCTTATCCCTCAGTTGCAAAGTGGCTGCCTCGTTATTCAGGGGATCACTGCCATTGGGCTCCTTCAACAGGCCGGGAATCATCCATTCGACGATATTCTTCAGATCGTAGAGCGGCGACCAGGTCGAGTTGATTACATCCAGACAGATGGAGCCTGAGGCGATGTCGATGTTTGGATGGAATATCTTATTGACAAAACCGATGCTGGGCGATTTGTACGGGTAGTTATCTGGCAGTTCGACGTGGAGCCGCCACACGCCGGGCTCGTAGGGTGTGTCCTTGGGTCCACAAAATTTGATATGGAATTCTTGCATGTTATCGTTGATGAGTTCCACTTCGTGGTCGCTCATCAACAGCTTCATCACATCTGTTTCGATTCTCCGCTTGGAATTTCCCCCGCTGTGCATCTGCGTTAGTGTGTGTGCCTTTAATAAACGAGACAAGTTAAACGGTGACCATGTCAACATACTTCATAGTTGTGTGCGCTTGTTAGGTTCTCACCGGCTGGCGATTAGTTGTGGCCAACAACTTATTCAGCTTTCACCTACCAGCAGCAGTAACAGCAGCAGCAGCAGCAGCAGCAGAAGCAGTCCTTGTAACTCATTACTGTCTTGGTTTTCTCCCTGCGACTAAGCCAAAAACCCTCTCACCCGGACGGACCATCACGTTAAACGGAAGGTGATACGATATTAAGTGGATGCCGAATGGCCGTTCAATTCTTCCCCAGTTCGCTCCTTAGTTCCTGAAGGCGTTGGCGGCTGCTTTGGAGCAGTTTCTCTTGCTCTTGTAGGTTCACAATGTGACTATGACGTTCCGAGTCGTCCAGCAATTGAAACAATTCGCACATGCGTTCCCGCTGCGACATCAGCTGATAAGCAGTGAGAGTCTTTAGAGTGATGTTACTGTGCTTACGCTGGGTAGCCGAATTGGTCATTGTTCTGTATTCCGTCAATTTGTTAGAATGTTCTTTCTATAAACAAATAGATTTTTCACTTTCACAACTTTTTTTCTCTGAAGCTCATCTCGACAAAGGAGACCAAACTATAAAATAAAAATACATTCTACTAGTGCAAATGCAAATGCAATCGCAGGTGCGGAGCTTGAAGCTACCAGATTTTGTCGGTTGCACACTTTACGTCTCACTACATAATAACAGGGTGTTGAAGGGCTCGCTAATGGCCTTGGATTCGCAATTGAATCTGCTGCTAGATCATGTGCAGGAACACACAGGTGATGGCAACAGACGAATGCTCGGTCTGGTGAGTGTTCCTCGAAGAACCATCGTCTCAATTAGTTTGTCGCAAGGTGAATTGGATCAGTTGATGATGTTTAAACAAAATTTGTTGAAAAATGTGGTCTGAAATAGGATTTTTCTCTAAGGGTTTCCAATCTTGAGGAGCGGAAAATAGTATATAGATAGCTGTTAATGATGAGAAAAGAGGCACTTTTTTCCTCGGCGGAGTGCCGCAATGACTACCACTGACGCGCTGCTGTCCAAGCACAGCTCTCTTTTCCAAAAGACCACCACTCACAATCTCACTAAAAAATTATGCCAGGGAACTTTGGAAGACCGTACTCTTCTTGTCTACTTGGCTCAAGATTTGCAATTTTTTGAAGAAGGGCTCAGATTGATTTGCAAAATTACGTCCTTAGCGCCAACATCGCACAGTTTGATAGTTTTGGCCAAGAAGATCGGATTTTTTGCCAGCGATGAGAATACATATTTCCGGGACGTTCTCGAGCTGTTGACGAAATCTGTCGGCGAAAAGGAATCTCAGTATTGGCAACATCAGCGATTGGACAAGGTGGAACCCTACGTTAATGAATTGGTGAACATGACACGTGATACGTCTCTGACATACGCTCAATTGATCACCTACTTGTGGTGTGCCGAGATTGTCTACTGGCAATGGGCCCATAATTTACCCAAGGCTCCCCAATTGCATTGGAAATATCAAACGTGGATCGACCTGCACGATGGTGCCCATTTTCAAGAGTGGTGTGAATTTTTGAAGGCCGAAGTGGATCAGTATCCATTAGAAGAAGTTGAACAAACGTTCGTGAAATTCTTGAACCTTGAATTCGACTTCTTTGAAGCATGTTACAGCGCTTGAAGATTGTTTCCATTTAAAGGCGCTCGTATATATCTTCTAGCGTATGGTCAATTTTGTAGACGTTAATGTAGTGATGCAGTCTCTGTTGCAACGTCAACCCATTCCACTGTCTTGTGCATTTGTCGAACTGTGGTACACCAAGCTGCTCAATGACACAACCAGCGGCGACGTTACCGCATATGCTTGCAATATCTAAATTCCCCGTCAGAGCATATCCCACCGAAAACGCTCCCAAATAGGCATTTCCACCACCTGTAGGGTCTAAAACTCGTTCGGGACTACCTCCGTGGTATGCAGGGTGGTGTGTCACAGAGCGTTGACCGGTCTCGGTGGCTCTGGCACTCAGGGCCACGCTACCGAGTTTTCCACATCGCAACACACATGAATTCTGGTGTGCGATGAAGTGGTCAAAATTGCGTATGTACTCTAGGCATTGGTCTACTTGCAATGGCTCCTTATCGCCAAACAGCCTAGCTCCTTCCTCGGCATTGGGGGAGAAAAAAATAGTTTCTGATCTGTTTAGAACCTGGTGGATCTGCTGAAAATGAGTTTGGTCACACAAATCTGGAATGGGTTCCCATATGAATACCGCTTGGTTTAGGCCCAGTTTCTGCAAATGATCCAGAATCTTCAAGCAACGTTCAGCAGAGCAGAGCAAATGGATACATTTGATTTGAGCCAATGCCTCGAGCCCCCACATCTCGTGCCAATCCTGTACTGTAATTTGTTTCTTGGGAGTCAAATATTTAAACTCCCTGAGATCTTCATTCTTGTAGTAGTTCCAACCCCGAGTTGTTTCTCGAGAGAGGTCGTCTCTGTAGCAGACACCAGTATCCCAGGAGTCGATAACTGCGGTTAAAGATTCAGGGAAGTCATTGCCACGGTCCACGATCCATTTCAGTCCTCGGGACACAGCTGGGGAACTAGCCACTATACATGCACCGAGAATAGCAAACATACCACCACCTCCAGGCACATTTTTATGAACGGTACCGTCTTGCTCATAAATGTCATCAATGATGAACATGCCATTGGTAGTGATCAAGGCGCTTGGCTCATTTTCGACCAAGTTTACCATTGGGTTTTGAAGGCAAAGTAGTTTTTATCTGATAACGCATCGCTTAAAACTAAATTATCTACCATGGACAACAGTGGAAATGTATATTATCAATTCATATTTCAAAGCGAAAATGTCATCCGCCCTTCAAGAGATTATTCCATGGTTTATATATATTTATATGGATAGATATACTAATTTACTACTTATTCAATATAGTACTCTCTCTTTCAGAATATGTCATCAGCTTTCTATAGCGCCGTGGCGCAGTGGAAGCGCGCAGGGCTCATAACCCTGATGTCCTTGGATCGAAACCAAGCGGCGCTAATTTTTTGATTCAGCCGACAATATTCTCAGAGTTAATTCAGCGAACAGGTCTTGCCCCTGCAATGGCAAATTGTCCCTTGGAGTCATTGTCTATGCTACAAGCACAGAAACTAGGTTTGTTGGAGGTCCTCTAAGGTCGAGCAAGATTAGCAATAACTTTGATCGTATTTATTTGGATGATAGTATATTTGTTTTCTTCAGGATACCCGGATACCCCGCAAAATGGCACGCTGCCTCCGAAGAAGGCTCCTTGCAGTCTTCACGAGTCAGTTTGGTCCTCGACTAGTGCCTTAGGTGTTCAAATGACTGTTCACTTGAAATGTAGTCTGAATTCGCTCATGATCCTCGTACCCGCTAGCCGCCTGTTAACGGTAACGTCTTTAAACGTCACCTTAGATAATTGAGCGTTCCCGAAGGAAATGTGGTATAACTGCTTGTAATCATCATTAACTCTAACCCGAATTCTTCAACAGTGATTCGAACAAAAGCCCCACATGACACGGACGCCATAAACTAAAGGGCTCATAATGAGAGAATCAAGACCAGGCAGGATTAGTACGATGCATTACATAAGAAGGTACATAAGAAGGTATGCACCCACAGCATGACTATCTCAGAAAAGTGGTGTTCTTGACCATCAACGAAAAAGGTATAAGGGAGGGGGGGGTTAAAGAGCCACGAGCGATTCGAGATACGTGTAGATCCAAGAAAATATGTATCGTCGGTAACTATACTTGTTCGAGATAAGTAGATAAGTTAGATTTCACGAGGGTTTTCTTAAGTCAAAATACTAAGAGGTTATCGCGTATCATACTCTATTTCAAAAAGTATTGAATAATGAATAATGATACAATATCTTGTTTTTTACAGTTTCTTTTGTCATAACCTAATACGTCAAGGGTGTTTAATGGAGTGAATTGAGGTAACCTTGAATACCACAAGACGCCTAGAAGACCACTCGCCTTTGTTGTAGAAAGGCTAATATATTATTTAGGGGGGGGAGTAGTGGCGACCCAACTCCAAGCTTGTACACTAGCAAGAAGAGGAGATAAGATATATAGACCGTCGTTTACTATTGTTGATCTGAGGAAACCAGCCATATATATTCACACTAATGAGACTTATTTCCTTTTCGCTACAAAAATTACGTTCAACCTAGCTGGAAGCTATGTGAACTAATCCGTCATAGTTTCTCACTGTCTGGTCCTATAGTGTAGTGGTTATCACTTTCGGTTTTGATCCGAACAACCCCAGTTCGAATCCGGGTAGGACCTTTTTTTTGACTATTCTAATCGCTATTGTAATTAATTGAAAGGAAGAGGAGAGGCGGCATGTCGCGTAGCGGCAATCTATTATTTCTGTTACGATGATTATTAACTATACGAAAATGATACAAAAAAAGAGACAGTGGTAATATTCTTGGGTGAAAAAAAAAAAAAGAAACCTTTACAGTGAAATACAAGCCATAGAGGCCATGCACATTGACTCAATGCCCACTTTTTTCTATTTCCTTGGGTCTTTGATAATTTTTTTTTTTTGCATTTTGTCTTTTTTTATCTTTTTTCTTCTTTGTATCAACTCTTCTTGAAATTACAATGGCCACCTATTGTACGGGAGCATTAAACACAAAGCAGGGGGGGAGAGAAGATCAGTTGAGAAATTGCAGGATTTGTTGTGTAATATTGTACAACTCTACGCTAGCATCATCCGCCGGCTCTGAGGACTTGGAGTCTGCGAGCTCGTGTTCATTGTTATTCTTTGCATCTGATCCAGATCTTTGCAAACGTTCAAAGGTGATATCTGCCATTCTCTTCACACCGTTGATAATTTCTTTGTCATTTTTAACCAACTCCATCACTTTATCGTTATGACTTTCGAGAAGTTGCAAAATGGTCCACAGTGCAATGTGTTCAAAAGTGGCATAGTCGCTATGCAGGAACCTAAAAAGAAACCCTCTAATGCCGTCATCTGGTGTCTCCCAGGCTTCAATAATCCTGGAATAATTGTTGATCCTGGAACAAAGGTTGGCCACGGCTGCCGCCGCATTACCCGAGACCTCTTGATTGTTGGAAAAAGTCATGGGCACAAGCGCATCTAAGATATTTGCATCCAAGAGATCCAGCTTGGAAACGTCGGCCAGCGCCAAGATGGCGAAGCATGCAGAGATTTCACTTTGTACACTCACGGGGCTATCTAGGGCCAGCTCTTTACATTTCTCGACAGCACCACTTTCGAAGAATTCCTTACGATTCCTTTCTGAAGATGCGGCCAAGTTTCTCAGTGTGGAAACGGCGTGGCACTGGATCTCTTCGGACTCTTTGAAATCCAAAAGTTTGACCAAAGGTTTCAAAAACCCTGCGTCCACTATTAGACCTTCGTTCAAGGGATGGATCGATATGTTTCTGATGCATGCGACGCTTGCCAACACCAGTGGCATCGAGTCGCTTTGAATCAACTTCACCAGGTGAGGCAATCCGCCCGCCCTCACAATTTCCAACTGGTAACTCGTATCGGAGGCCAAATTTCTTAGCGCCAAAGTTGCCTGGCATTTCACTCTTGAGGATGGCGAATCCATGAGAGCCACCAGTTTCGACACGAGGCGAGGTTCTGTTTGAGCCAATTTCTTTCTGTTGGATTCATCCACGGCAATATTGGACAGCGCTGTGGTACAGTAGTATTGCACATCAGGGTCAGCACTGGACAGCAAAGAAACAAGTACCGGTACAGACCCAGCATTGACCAACTCCCTTCTGTTCTCCTCCGAATGGGTCATGTTCAAAAGCGCGCCAGTTGCGTTCCTCTGCACTCTAATGTGTTGCGACCTGGCGAGCCTAGTCAAGGGGACCAACGCACCCGAAGTGGCAATCTTGTGTTTGTTGTCGTCCTGTGTAGCCAAGTTTGTAATACACCCGACGGCATTACATTGCACCTCCACGTTGTTGCCCATCATCTGGCTAATTAGGGGTTCCAACCCACCCATTTCCACTATCAACAGCTTATTCTCGTTGTTCACCGCCAAGTTTCCGAGAGCTGCACATGCGGCCACCTGTATCTGTGGGTCTTGGCTTTGCAAAAGTATTAGAATAGGTTCCAAAACGTCTCTGGAGACAGGACGCACGTATTTCTCAGTAATCTCCGCAAACGCCAAGGCCGCACTGCGTTGCAGGTTCAAATTGTCGGAGTAGACAAGTGTGGTCAACGCCTTGAGTGGCTTACCCGAGTAGAAGTCAAACCTATCCTTATCTTCCAAATATCCCAGCAGGAGAGTCACCGCTTCCCTTTCGTTATCGGCAATTGGAAGCACACTGGATTCGTCGGAGGTATCCCTCAAACAGCTACAACAACCACCCATCTCTTTATCCAGTTGGTGCTATATTGTTTTTAAAAAAGAAACCCTTGCGTGTATATGGTGCAAAGTCTCTTTTGTGTGTATGTTAACGTATATTTTTTTTTCTTTGTGAAGAGAGAAACGTAAAAGAAGAGAATGTAAAAACCCTTGGCAGCCTCACCACCAACTACTAAAGTTAGGACCAGACGTCTTTGTGATGCAACCGCTTGCAATGTTATTGGCAAGTGGCACGCTCTTGTGTAACAAGTTCGATTCGTATGACTATGCTATAGACTACCACCCCCTGCGACTTTTCAATCTTTTTTTGAGAAGGTAAAAAAAAAAAAAAAAAAATCCTGGTTTCTCCCTTCCACATTGGGACAAACAGCGAACCTCCCCAAGAGAACCGCGAGGTCCAAAGGTGCAGGATACGTTGCCAAGACCAAACGCAGACGGAACTCGAGGACCCAAGGAGTCGGTCTAGTTCTGGTCCTATTTTGTACTATTTTGTATATGTATATATTACAACTCGACAGCGAGAGCGCCCTCCGTGACAAAGACGTCATAGGACTGAAACTTGCGTAGCGAAGTCTGTGCATAGACGCCCTGAGGGGTCCCCACATCGATGGCCACCACTTCTTCCAATTGGTCTTGCAGCTGGTCCTTGACGGCGTGCAGAGACACCAGGGGCCACCCGCAGCTTAGGATGCCCGTGGCGTGGATGGCGTAGTCGAAGTTCCTCGTCCCCGTGCCGCTGTCGAAGCCTGCTGGGATATCTATCGACCAGATCTGGGCGTTTCTGAGCCCATTGCACCACCGGATCAACGACCTGACACGCTGTTCCACCGGGGGTTGCGAAGTTTCGTTGTAGTACAAGTCGGCCAAATTGCAGTCGAACCCCTGGATGGCATCGATGACGCACTCGACGGGTGAGTTCAATTTGTCTATCAGAGATTCCAGTTGAGAGACGCTGTTGACGATCTTGCCACCACAGCGGTGGAACAGGTCGAGCTGTTGTAAGACGTGTGGGTCCTGGAGGTCCGACTGTGGGCCGACAAAAGTGGCCACCACACGGACGTGACCCGTGCAGCACAGGTGGCGCCCCAGCGCAAGCGCTCTCGCGCCTGATCTATAGGAGTCTGAGGCGATGATGACGACGAGTGGGCCCGGGTTCAGGTTGTCCAGGCGAAGCCTGATGCGGCCACCGAGTTTCTGCTTGAGCACAAAGGCAGCGTTGTTACCGAAATTCTCCACCGCGATGGGCGCATGGATGCCGAACTGTTCTGCGCATACCCGTTCTATCTCGAGCAGCTGCACCGGGTTGGCCATGAGGACTTGCAGCTGCGAATCCTTCGCCTTGAGCACTGCGGGGCGGTCGCTCCTGAGCGCTTGTTTGATCCTGGCGATGACCTTCTGCTCGTCGTCACCCTCGCTTTTCTCGCTCTTGCCTTCGCCTTTGCCCTCGCCCCTGGTCGCCTCATCCTTCCTCTGCAGCAGGTGTGTGATGTTGATCGATTTCGTCACGGGCAGCAGCGGAGCATCGTAGTATTCCTCCTCATCCTCTGCCCGTACCTCCTCTGCCTCCTCCGCTTCCTCCACTTCCTCCTCTTCTGCAGCAGCGGTGCTGGTGATCACCTGCCATGCGTCTTGCTTGGCGTTCGGGATCACCATCTCGTCGTGGGACAATTTCTCGGGTTTCCGGTTATGCGATACGAGTCGCTGCTGTGGCGCCACGTCGTCCTGCTCCTTCAACTGGGCAAACACGTCCTTCTTGTTGAACATGCGCAGGTTACCTTGGAAATCGAAATCGTCCTGCTGCTTCAGCACGGCAGCATCCTCCGTCTGCCAATCCTGGGACAAGACCTCTGGCGGGGGCGAAGGAGGCGACGGTGATGACGAATTGCGCTGCTGCTGCTGCTGCTGCTGCTGTCTCCTCGCCACGCTGAGAACTTTCAAATCCTTGAGCCGGGATGCCCTAACTTTGAACGCCTGGGAGGTCCCGCCATCGCCGAATACCACGTCGTTGAGGGTCAGCCCCTTTGCGGTGGCCTTGGCTATGCGACCCTGGATCCGCTTGCCATCCTTCAGCTCCACTTGCACACCGAACCCTACGAAATGGGACATCTTGTTGTGCTGTGTGTATGTGTGTTTGCCAAAAGTGAAATTTCTTTCAGGCTCCGAAATTTATTATTCACTCTTAACGCAGTCCAGAGGAGAGCCCCCCCCCCCCCGGCCAGAAGATGGAGGAGCCACAACCGTCGTTACAGCGCAAGATCGCCGTCCTGGGCGCTCGCAACGTGGGCAAGACCACTTTGACCGTTAGATTTGTGGAGCAACATTTCGTCGAGTCCTATTATCCAACGATCGAAAACCAGTTCACAAAGATCATACAGTTCAAGGGGAACAACTACACCCTGGAGATACTGGACACGGCTGGCCAAGACGAGTTCTCTCTTCTCAACGCCAAGTCCTTGATCGGAGTCAAGGGAGTCGTGCTCTGTTACAGCGTCACAAACAGAAACAGTTTTGAGCTCGTGCCCGTGGTCTGGGACAAAGTGGTGGACCAGCTCGGCCGGGACGATCTGCCCTGCGTCGTGGTGGCAAACAAGATCGACATGAGGAACTCGAACGGCAGCAACTACGTGACCGCCGAGGAGGGACGCCGCATGGCACAGAGTATCGGCACGTCCAGTGGCAATGGCAAGTTGCAGGCGGGGTTCGTCGAGTGCAGCGCGAAGGAGGATGTCAACGTCGAAGAGACCATACGCGTCCTGCTGGCGAAAATGCGCCACCAGGAGTCCGGCGGCGAAGCCGCGGACTCCAAGTGTATGGTTATGTGATGAATATTCATATACGTATATTTGAGAGATATAAAGAAACATACGTTGCCGCTGCTAATGTACAAAAAATAGGAACGGGGTACACGGCGCACCCACGGCCGTGACTAGAGACAGGTGTAGCCGCCGTCGACGACCAGGTTTTCACCCGTCGTGTAGCTCGATGCGGTCCTGCTCAGCAGGTAAAGCATAGCTCCGACGAACTCTTGTGGGTCGGCCATGCGTTCCATGGGGATCCGGGTGGTCCACATCTCTTGCAGGGCGGCACCTTCGGGCGAGGCTCCGATGACCTGCTTCGTCAAGGGGGTCGCGATGTAGCCCGGAGAGATCGTGTTGACACGGATCCCGTAGCGCGCCCATTCGCACGCCAGAGACCGCACCATGTGAATGACCCCCGCCTTGGCCATGTTGTAGGCGACCTGTGGCTGCGGGGTATTCACGATTATCCCGGACATGGACCCAATGAGGACATACGACGCGTTGGGAAATTTGGGGAGCGCCTCTCCCGCAGAACCAGGAAGCACGGAGACGGATCTCCGGCGCTTACTCCGCTCGAGCAGCTGCCTGGTTATCGACTGGCACATGTACATCGAGCCGAGCAGGTTGACCTTGACCAGGTGTTCCGCCCTCGCGGCGTTGTACTCGTGGGCGGGGACGTTCTGACAGTACCCTGCGGTGTGGACGAGCTTGTCCGGGATGATGCCGTCGTGGTCACGTGGTATGGCTCTCACCAGCTCCTCCACGTTCTGTGCGTCGCTGATGTCACACTCCCAGGTGGATATGTTCACGGGAGCCAGCTTGTTGACACGGATGAACTCCTGCAGCTCTCTCTCGACGCGGGCCAGTTTCTCCACGGCGAGGTCGACGAGCGCCACTTGCGAACCCTGCGCGACCAGCGCCTGAGACAGTGTGTGGGCTAGCCCGCCGGAGCCGCCGGTGACAATCGTCACGTGGCCGTCCAGCCTGTAGTTGGGCACGATGTCTGAGACCGAGGGGATGGAGGGGATGTCCGGCGTAGCCGCCCTCACCATCCCGTCTGCACCGGCACGTGTCTCCGCCTCCAGCTCGTCTGCCTTGATGGCTTCCACGGCGCCCGGGTTGGCGACGCCGACGGCGTGAGGTCCTTCGATGATGCTGTTCTGTCTAGTCATGGTAGTGATAGTGGCAGTGTGGATCGATGCAGCTGTGGGAGGAGATCAAGCTGACTCGGAGTCCCGGCCGGTCGCTCCCTTTATAAGCTTTGTTCCGGGGTACGGGCAAAAGAAACGTCCTCGGCAGTGTCTTCCAAAAGAAAAGGAGCGCATACAGAAAAGAAAAGAACTGAAGCTCTGAGCGTTTCTTTTCTGTCCCCCTCGAGAAGCACAGTATCTCGGAGGTTGTGCAGCACATCTGCGCGCGCGCGCGCAGATGTGCCCCCTGTTTCACTTGTCCCTCCCCGTGTCCCTCTCGCTCTGACCCTCTGGGGCACAGCGGTGCGCAAGCAATACATATACCGCATCTCCAACCTTCTATGATTAGATTGGCACCGGGACGGTTCCCACCACGCATTCGATTGTCCCACCGACACCCCCCATGTCCCGTCAGCTGCCGTTTCGCATTGCCACCGCGGCGGTCCTCGTCGCGGTCACGTTGATCATACTGCAAGGGGTGAGGGACAGCGGCCGCAGGAGAGGCGGGGGCGGGGCTTCCGCCCCCGCCCCCGTGCCCGGGACCGGACAGTGGTTCGACCCTTACGCACGCTATTCCAACGGTACGCACGACTACTATGCGCTGACGCTGGTCGTCTCCCTGGACGGGTTCCACCCGAACCTCATTTCTCGCGAGGCCACCCCCTTCCTGCACTCGCTTTTTTCGTTGCAGCGCGCCAACACGACGGTGTGCCCCTACATGGTGCCGTGTTTCCCCTCGCAGACTTTCCCGAACCACTGGTCGATGGTCACGGGACAGCTGCCGGGCGACCACGGCATAGTGTCGAACCTGTTCTACGATCGTGACCTCGACGCGGAGTTTGCCCCGGGCAACGCGGACCCGCGCATGTGGCGCGAGCGCAAGGCCGTGTGGGCGCAGCTGCAGGGCGCCTACGCGAGCGGCACGTACCGCGTAGCCGCGCACATGTGGCCCGGCTGCGAGGTCGTCTACGATGACGTCGACGGCACCGGCCCCCGCTCCCGCGAGCCCGCCGTGGTCACCGCGTTCAACGCGTCGGAGACGCTCCGCGAAAAGGCTGGGCGGCTGCTCGCGTACCTGGACACGGGGAAGCTAGAGGAGCGGCCGCAGCTCGTATTGGGCTACGCGCCGCAGGTCGACGCCTACGGCCACGCCAAGACGTACCCGGCGCCGCACACGGAATCGTTCCGCACGCTGTTAAGCGAAGTGGACGCCTTTGTGGAGACGATTTTCGACGGCGTGCAGCAGCGCAACATCCAGAACTTCACCAACGTACTGCTGGTGAGCGACCATGGCATGGCCACGGTACCGGGGCACAACGTCGTCCTCTGGGACGAGCTGGTCAGCGAGCACGTGCAAGGGCTCGTTGATCACGTGTACCTCGAGGGTCCGGCTCTCGCGCTGTACCCGCGCCACGGAGCGCTCCGCGAGGTGCGTGCGGAGCTCGTGCGGGTGCTCTCCGAGCACCCGCTGGGCAGCCGGTTCTCCGTCAGGGGGCCCTACGCGGCGCACCGCCGCATTGCGCCCCTCTGGGTGCTGCCCGACGTGCACTACGCAGTCGCCCACGCCAAGACCACCTTCGGGACCCACGGCTACAACAACACTGCGGCCGAGATGCGCGGCACCTTCATCGCGTCCGGGCCCGCGTTTGCGCAGCGGTACGTCGAGCCGCTGCGCAACGTCGAGGTGCAGCGGCTAATGCTGCAACTGGGCGGCGTGCCGGCGGGGTTTATGTTCCGAGATCTCGAGCGCGGCCGCGCGTGGCCGGATAACTACGACGTGTTGCGTGACACGTTTGGCAACGGCTCGACCTACAACGCCGTCTTCAACAATGAGACGCTGCCGCTCGACGAGGTGGTGGTGGCGTCGCCATCCACGCACGGCGGGCCTTACGATAGCGTGAGTGGCCTGCTGGGCGATCTGCTCGAGGGGCTCGAGGAGCTGGCCGAATGGGGAAGCGGGCCGCACGTCCTTGCACCGCGAGCAAGCTTGGCAGAGTAGTCGTCGCTGTGTGTGTTTGTTTGTTGTTCTTCTCTGTTTCTCCTATCTCTGGTTCCGTTCCGTTTCTTTTCTTTTCTTTTTCCTGGCGTCCCGCGCGCTGGGCTGCCCAGAGCGGGCAGCCCTAACGCCCGTGTTGCACTTCCCCCTATAATGGCGCAACGCGGACTGTTTACACGAGGACGGCAGGTGGTGGCTATATAAAGGGGGGGCCTCCAGCCTTCGGGGGAGAGGTTCACTTGATGCCGTTTCAAGTTTTTTCTTCAATTTTTTTTAGTAGCTAGCTCCTCCGTAGCACATCCATCCCTCCCAACCATAATGTATACACTCCCTGGTGGCGTTATTTTGGTCTTCATCCTTGTTGGTTTGGCTTGTATCCTCATCGTCGCCACGATCGTGTTCAAGAAGTACAAGGCCAAGCAACGGGCGTTGCAGAGATTCTAAGCTTTAGAGCCCCCCCTGCTCCAATCTTTTCTTTAGACTTTTGTGCTGTGTACGTGTGTGTATGTGTATTTGTGTAATATCTTAATGTGTGTGTTTGTGTGTGTGTGTTATTCTGTACCGTACGTATATTACTTGTGTGTCGCTAGCTAGTGCATGCCCAGCTTCCTGCAGCGCTCTACAAGGGACCAGTAGGCGAATCCCTGCCTGCGGCGCCACCAGGGCCCCGTGAAAATCATCACGAGGAAGCTCGCGTTGGTCGCCAGGCAGCAGAACGCCACGCCCAGGAAGCACCGCTTGTAACCCAGGTTGTCGACCCAGTGGGTGATCCCGTAGCTGCAGGCAAACGACATCAAATTACGTACCATGATCATCACGACCATGGCCTCGGCATCGAGCTCTCTGTACGTGTCCACGACATAGGCCGAGGACGCGACGGGCCCAAAAACGCCGCATCCACCGAGCACCCCGAGCGCGAGCACCAGCGGGAACCAGTTGATGCGGTAGTAGGCGCCAATGCCCCAGAGAAGGCTCGCGGCGCAACCGAGCACGGCGTAGATGATTAACCCCCACAGGCGATCTTCTGGCTTGCTGAACCCTTTGTGGCGCTTCGCCCAGTAGATTTTGAATCGGTCGGAACAGTACCCGGCTAAAAAGAAAAACAGGCAGCTGCAGATGAGCGGGGAAACGTAGGCGAGGCCGCACATGCTGCTGGAGAAGTTGTAAGGTTTCGCACCGAGAATCATCGTCTCCGTGCCGTTCAGCACGTTGAACCACACGAGCGAGGATCCGTAGAGGAACCCGGCCCACAGCACCACGGGGAACTGGGCCATGTAGAACGGCATCATCATGTAATGGTGCAGCAGGAACTTGGGTCTGAACCCGCGCGTCAACGAGATCTTCTGCATGTAGGTGGTGCGGGCGGGCGTCCACGGGATGACGGCGCTGTCGGCGCTGTCGGCACGCACGTGCACAGAGCCCTCCTTCTTGCCATCGCTTGCGCACTCGGGCGTCTCTTCCTCCACTTCGTCTTGGATGCGGCGGTCGTAGCTCGTCTCCTCCATGAGAAAGAACAGCGCCACGAAACACACGGCGGCTAAAATAGAGCACCACCACATGACCCACTGCCATCCTTGGCCTTCCGAGATGAAGCCCGCGACGAGCGGGGCGGCAAAGGAGACGCACATGAGGGTGAGTGCGTACAGCGAGAGCCCCAGGGACCGCTGGTGCTCGAAGAACAGGTCGCTCATCGATATTTCCGGGAGCGACTCGATGGAGGAACCAACCAGGCCTTGTAGAATCTTAGACGCGATCCACTCGCCGTTGGACCTCGTGTAAGGCGGCCACACGCAGATCAGCGAGGTGGCCAGCATGGAAAACAAGTAGACGGGCCTCTTGCCATACTGTAGCGCCAGTGGCTGGAATACGAGGCAGCCGACGCCGAAGAAGAGGAATAGGTACCCAGTGCCCTGGTTCAGTTCGGACAGCGATAGGTTTCTGTCCTCTGCGATGTTGGGCAAGACAGAGTAGATGGCGGCAGAGGGGACGCCGACGCCCAGGGTGTAAATTAGCACGCAGCAGGTGGCGAGCCATTTGCGACGAGGGGACCAATTGAGCGGGTCCTCTGGGTCCTTGGAGGGTTGCGGGATAAGCACGATGCGCTCCTCTTCTCCTTCCACAAGAATGGCGTCTCCGGGGACGGCATCGTAGTTCAAGCGGCCCGTGGAAGGGAGTATATCTGTGTGTTTTGACGATGAGCTGGTGACTGAATTGCTCATGATGGGTGGTTTATGTGTAGGGAGAGAGCTGATGTTTGGTCAAGCGCATGTGGGCAGTCTTTTATGTGAGTGCTGGCATCGTTATTTGACAAGCAGGAGGAATCGCGATGTGAGAACTGTTCACAGAATCGCGATGAGCTAGGATGTCTCGCTCTTATCTAACCCCTTACACATTGCCAAGCTGAATAAATTTGGGCGCGGTGGAAAATCAGGAAATTCGAACATGCATTGTCACAGTGAAACCTGCAGGAAACTCCTCGGATAAACATTTGACGACCAGCGACCGACTGGCTGAGAATCGAAATAAACGCGAAGGTGGAAAAAAAGGGAAATCATGAGCAAATGTCTAGAGGTGTCTCGAGATAAGGATAAAGAGACAGATGGGCCACTTAAAGTACTTACAAATCGGGGGCTAATGGACGGTACCCTGGGAGAGCGGTTGTGTGAACAATAAAAGGCCGAGAGATAGACTGGGGATACCCAGCGGGACGATGATAAGGTACTGTGCGGCGGAGATTTCCAAGGCCTAGTTCTCCGTTACACGGATATTTCAAAAGAAAAAAAATGCGGCAGTGCGAGCATTCCACTGTTGCCATGTGCATTTTGGAGCTAATAAATAAATGTGTTTAAGCGATCCAATGTCTGAAAGTTGGATTTTTTTTTTAAAAATTCGTCGCACGTCTCCCGTTGCCGCTCAGGCGCTGAGTTTTTCTAGCACGTGAATTGTTGTTATCAAGTTGAAATTTTCTTGCCGTAAGTATGCACCGTGGAAAGCGCAAAAGCAAACAGGGGATGGGAGACGAATGGGAAACGCTGTGGAAATCAGTTGCCAGGACAGAATGGAATGGAATGTTGTTTTTTTTCGGGGGGGTGGGGGATTAGCCTTGCTTCCTTCTGTAAAAGCGGTTATTGATTATCCTTGACGCAAAATACTGATCCCTACCTCTATACAACCAAAATATGCATTGTTGGTATTAGCAAAACGCAGGGCATCATCCGTTGCACGTTAACTTTCAAGATCTCTTGTAATCATTGTGTATTCGATCGTTTGCTGTTTTTTCACACCGTGGTTGGAAATCTCGTGTTTTCATCATTTTTACAAGAATGTTCATTCCCAGGTGACGGGTGCAATGAATTGGCCAAATAGTATTACTCTAGCTGCGAAGTTCTAGCAAATTTCGTTCTGGCGAATTATAAGGAGAAAGCGTGTCAAGAAAAGAAAGAAATAAAAAAAAAATAAAAAAAACAACGCTCCTTACTACGAGTCGTGGTTACACTTTGCAGATAGTTCCGTATACTCTGCGACCAGAACGACCTAGTGCAATAGTTCATTGTAGTGTTCCTCAAGTTTGAAGCTGATTATTTACACCTCTTAATTACCGCATTTTGGTCTACTTGGCCACCGACGGTGCTGTTCCCCAGAATTAAGAGTCAGACCTCTTGCACAAAACTGTCAATCTGAGTCTTTTTGAAAAAAAATAAACGTGTTCCAGAATGCAGCATTTTTGCATTTAACTTTCTGGATTTTTCTTGAAAAGTGTTGATCTTTTTCTTAAGGGTACTTGCCAGCTTTTACAAGTGTCAGAATTGCCAACTACAGAAATAAGGGTGGAGAAAAAGTACCACCACAAGAACTTTATTATGTGGTGGAGACACAGTAACTTTTATTGGATGATAATTGAAGTCAATTCTAGAATTTGTCAGAAATAACAAAAAAAAAAGACAAAATACCAACCAGCTCAAGGATATAAATACGGGAAAGATGTTTCATGATTAATTAGTCTACCATTTATTACTACCCCAATCCATTTAAAAAAAAATCAACTACTATACCACCAATGTCTTTCAACGTACCATTTTTTAGCTTTTTTGACAGCATCAACAACGAAGTCGACGCGTTTAACAGAGCTTTGAACGACGCTGGCTACAACAATTACCAACCCAGACGTCAATTAGCCTCTGGCGGCGGTTCAAATAACAAGCAGTTGCAAACAAAGGACAACACCAGCCAAAGTTTGATTCCCACTTCAGACAACTGGTTTGACGATGATTGGTCCGTTTGGCCCTCTGTCTTGGGTTCCAGAAATCTTACTCCACCAGTGGACATCTTGGAGCACGACAAGAACTATGAGTTGAACGTTACCATTCCAGGTGTTAAAAGTAAGAAGGACATTGACTTGGAGTATCATAAGGAGGCCAATCAAATTATAGTCAGTGGCGAAGTGCCATCCACTGTTACAAAAGATAACAAGGAAAAGTTCAAGGTCAAGGAGGGTGTTTCGGGAAAGTTTAAGCGTGTGATTACTTTCCCAAAATACCCTGGTGTGGATGCCGACAATATCAAGGCTGATTACTCCAGCGGTGTCTTAAAATTGGAAGTTCCAAAATTGGAGCCCACTGAACCAAAGGACGGTGTTCAAAAGATTGAAATTTCCTCGCAGGAGTCTTGGAGCGAATGAGTTTTTGGCCAAGAATAATGCTTGAAGATTTATGAGAATTTTCTTTTTTTTTTTTTAAGAAGAAAAAATATTTCTCTATTGTCGCCTAAATCTAAGAGAAGTGACGATTTTTTTAATGTTTCTTTCTGGGGTCTCTTTTGGTTTTTTGAATTTATTTGTTATTTTATTTTATTTTATTTTATTTAAGTTTATTTAGTATTTTTATATTTTTTGAAATCTGAATGAGAAGAACGGGTTGCGACGGCTTTTTTTTATGGTTATTTAAGTCGCTTTGATGATAGCGAGCAGCTTAATGCAAGACCCGGACTCGACTTTAACTATTTATAATTGACATTAGTGCCAACCCCGATATATGGGACCACAATCGAGGATAATAAAGCAATTTAAACTGTTTAAAAAATTATGTGATCATGTCTTGGAAACGTTCGCATGTTATTCTGACAGACTTTCTTCCTAGGGACCTCACACTTTTATTCTTTTTTATGTTTTGTTACAATTAGGTAGAATCAATGTATGCACCTGCCATCACTCTTCTCTTTTCAGACAAAATTCAAACCAAACCATCAAAATAGTGACTCAGTTGCTATATGTTCGTCCCGCTATTTTATCTCATGTGCTAAATGTACCGAATGGGTGTAGAATACTTAATTAATCTCACAGTGACATACATCGCTCGTATAAAGCGATTGTCCGATAGACCCACCGGACAGCAACGGTCACACGTACACGATGAGTTAAAGTTTCGCCAAATCGACAAAAGCATATAAACAGTCACGATAAATCTGAATTCGATAGAAGGGCAACTGCCAGAGACTCCTACAGAGTGCACCAAACTTTACCCTTTCACCATGAGTGCCGAGGAAGGTGAATTGATTGCTTCGAAGGAGGTTACTCAGCAGGTTTTCCAGAGGCTGGCTTCTAAATTGGAGAATCGTGTTTGTTTTGACTGTGGTAACAAGAATCCGACATGGACGTCGGTTCCCTTTGGCGTGATGCTCTGCTTGCAGTGTTCTGCTACGCATAGAAATCTGGGGGTCCACATTACCTTTGTGAAGTCGAGTACATTGGACAAATGGACTATTAACAATTTGCGTCGGTTCAAATTGGGTGGAAACCATCGTGCCCGTGAATATTTTATCAAGAACAATGGAAAACAACTATTGAGTACTTCTAATGTCGATGCTCGTGCCAAATACACGAGTTCAGTGGCTAAAAAGTACAAGCAACATTTGGATCACCGAGTGGAGAAGGACATTGAGCAGCAACCTGACGATATTGTGCTTGGTGATGACGAATTGGCCAACGGTTCCTCTGCATCTTCGTCCCAACCAGGCTCCAAGGAGAACAGTGTGGATGATTTTTTTGCCAATTGGCAAAAGCCATCGACGGCCTCTGTTGCATCACGTCAAAGTTCTGCAGCATCTTCGCCTAAGCCACCGACTGCCTCAGGATTTGCAACTGCTAAACCCAAGTCCTCCATCCTTTCAAGCTCCAGGAAGAAACCGGCGGCCACCGGTGGGACAGCTGCATCCAATGGAGCCAAGAAACATTCAATACTGTCTTCCAGCCGGAAACCTACTAGAATGACTGCCAATAGAGTAGACAAATCTGAGGCTGACGATCTGTTTGATCAATTTGAGAAAGAGGCTGAACAGGAGAAGGTGGAAAAGAAATCCAAAGACCTGAGCAGTAGGAAACCCAAGGTCTCGTACAAATCATCTAGTGCTTTTGACGACGAGGCCGATAATTTCCGTGGGCTTAAGAAGGACGAATTCTTTGAAGATGATGCATTTGACCAGTCTCCGCAGGGTCCTGTGGAAGAACTAAAACCCAAATTTGCCAAACTTGGATTTGGTATGACGATGAATGACGCAGGTCAATTGGCTAAGCAACAGAAGGAGACTCGTGTGGCAGCAGCGGCCCCTAAGTATATGGGTAATATTGCTGCTCGTTACGGTGGCCAGAAGGCCATTTCCTCGGACCAGCTGTTCGGTAGGGGTACCTATGACGAAGAAGCATCGAGGGAGGCTAAGGACAAACTTAAGACGTTTGACAACGCGACTTCGATATCTTCTTCTTCATATTTTGGTGAGGAACAAGAGGAACAAGTGGGTGAAATGGACCCGCATTCCAAGAATGCCCTCATAGATATCAACTTAGGCGATGAGGACGATTTGCAAATGTTGAAAAACGCCATTGAACAAGGCGCCCAAAAGCTTGGAAACTATCTAAGAGACTTTCAAAGGAGGTGAAAGCCCCTTTCCATCTTTTTTTACCCCATGTAGCCCAAAAATGTGTACTCATCTATCTATCATTCTACTTATACGAGCGTTTGTAAGAATTAGTCGAGCCTCCTACGCTTGACATCCTCTTGCATGTCGCTATTAGGTGTAGCCATCGAGCTACCATTCGACTTTACCTTACGCTTTTTGGAGTTCGCCTTTCCAGTGCCATCTAGATCAAACGCCAGGTCATCTACATGAAAGCCCTGTCCCTGGAACTCGGTAGGATAAGACCTCTCGAACTGCGATAACACAGCTCTGCACACGTCCCAATCCATAGCGGGAGCCTCGAATAGCGCTCTATCGCCATTTTTCAAAGCCGCATGATACTGTTCGATGGACATACCCGGTTCCCTCCTCACTCGTGGCATCATGTCCGGATTATTTTGGAACAAAATGTGGGAGACTTCACCACCCTTACCATTTTCTCTCGTCGGTATGGTACCAAACTTGCCTGAAAGGTCCTGGATCTGGTTTTTGTAAGATTTCCGCAGTTTGATAGCCTTGGTGCCGTCCTGATTGGTACGCGCCACTTGCTGTGAAAGATCTTCCAAACCATACACTGATATTAGGTCATCGAATGGATTAGGCCTCTGTGATTGGTACGTAGTATCTGGATCCACATAGTAGTAGTAAGGAGGGAGTATTTGCTCGTCAACGGTGGTCATAGTAAGAGTGTATTAAACTGATCTGATGATATGCAACAGCTGAGAAAAAGTCAATAAATTGATGCAGCTCCTGCGATGTTGATAACTAGCTAGATTCCAGTGCCAAAAACACTGTATTTTTTTGTTTTTTCTGCTATGTTTCAGTTCACAAGTTTTGTGAATCCTAAAGATATGACTGATAGATTTACCCACTGATTAAACAAGGCTAGTTGTGGTGGGGCCCATCAACTTTTTTTCACGTTCTCCAACAAAGGGCTGCACTCGTCGGTGACGATAAAATAAGTTACTATGTCATGTACTACGAGGACTTTTTTTCATACCACCTTGAATACATATTACCCTTTATGAAATCTAACGAGATATTAATCGTAGTCCCAAATTTGTATGAAGTCCTTTTTGTCTCTGAAAGCCCCAATGAGTACGTAAATGCATACATACACATATACATACAGAAATACATAAATACATACATATATATATGCATATTTGTAGAGCGGTTGCGTCAAAAGTTTCTGGAAGTGTCCAATATAAAATAATGAAGCCATAGTATCCTAAAATTTCATTACTTCATCTTAAACGAGAAGAGCACTCATGTGTTTGAAAAAGTGTTAGAAATGATTGGAAAGGCAAATGGAGTGATTTGGCTGAATTAATTAATATCCGCAGTACAATTTTCACGCTGCGAAGCTCTGCCAATTTAAACTGAACGTATGCCACCTAATACCAACAAGAAGCTTAGGTACGTGAATTTTTTTGCTTAAAAATTTATAAAGAAACAATACCAGTAATATTATAAACAAGTACGGGGTAGCACCAAGCCAGTAATATTAATGCAATCCAAAGTTTCAAGCGGGCCTTTTTTGACGTTGATATTTTTTTTGGATACATACACTAGAGAAAGATAGTATCTAAAATTTGCGATGAAATAATAACGTTCTGGTAGCCGGTTCTCTCTTGGCAGGCCTAATGATAGCCCTTCATAATATCCACCACTTGAATTTCCTTGCTGGGTCTCCAAATTGGAGGTCTAATTTAATCTATAGCTCTCCCAAGAACGAGATTTCGGTATCTGTACAACGGTATCCTCTAAAAAGATCTACTGGAGAAAGGCGGCTTTAAAATTGATGATGCAGTTGATGGTGCAAAAGCATAAAACAAAAATCCCATTCCCACAGAATGTCACGACTGCAACCTTCACCTGTACAATGAAAATCTTCTCGATGCACTTCGTCATGAAGTAACAAAACCTCCGGCCAATTTCATTGTTATCACCTTGTTCAACTCAAACTTGAGCAGTCTCTTCAGCGGAGCTTCAACCTCAGAGGATTCGCCGCTTGAACCTCCCACTTGAGTAGCCTCATCATTCGAATATCCAGCCTGAGCAGACTCCTCGTCCGACGCATCAACCCCCTTCTATAATTGGCCACTGCTCTCTTTACAATTTCATTCATTTCGGCAAAATTTACACTATCCCCTTCACGACAAAGGTTTTCGTATGAATGAGACTCTACCGGCATCAATATTGACCTCTCAAAAGCACTCTTACAGTGGTCACCGCTATAAAAGGGCACATACCGTTTTTCCATCAGTGCGAAGAGTCGGTTACTCTTAAACGCAATCCTCCGCCAAGCCATTGGATCTCCAATTAGGTCCGCCTCAGCAACTTGTGACGACAGGATTGGATATTCTCGTTTATTCCCAGCTACACACATGAGTTCACATTCTGCGAATCCATATAGACAAAAGAGGAAAGAGTCAGGACATAATCAACCATTGGCACCCACAAAAAAAGATAGCAATCCGTTAGCTCAAGAGCATCATCAAGCGTCTTCTTAAAAGAACAAAGAGTCAACCTGAACATGATGTAAACCAACGCAATACCGAATCCCGCAAACCCCCCTATGAGGCCCAAGCTAGCGTCCACCAAAAAAATCACATCGAAAAGAAAAATATCAAGTTTCCTGCAAACTCGTCCTCGGGCAACTTTATTTCATCCTCCTCAAATCCTTCTGTATACTTCTCCAAGTCCATTTCAGGCGCCTCAATCACAGCTTCCATACTGCAGCTTTCTTAGTTATATGCCACTGTTGCTGGAATTGCCAGCTCTTTTTCCATTATCTCCCCTTATATATGATTTCGCCCTGGAATGTTTCCACGCGGCGCAATAATTCCATGCACAGAAACCGTTCCTATCGGCAACCATGAAGATCACCAAGTAGAACTTCTTGGCCCTTTCAACTGAGCGGCAACTGCGTAAAGAGAAGTAGGATAATACTCCGAGGAGACCACTTCTGTACCGAGCTAGCAATTGGAGGGAGTGCGAAAACGTTCTCTCGCTTGCCTGCATCTCGAGGAGCAGAATAAAACCATGAGAATCAAATTCTTTGGTTCTGCGATGTGTTTCCTTTTAACTTGTGCTAGCTACTAAGTTCTGGGTTTGAATAAAGTAGATTTCGATTTGAGCCGGGTGTGGCCGCGGACGCACAGTTCGGTGTTTTCATGGAATTTTTCGTCAACGGACATGCAGTGTTTGGCTAAACCGAGTCTTCCCAGTTTGGAGGATGCAGCTCAACTTTCAATTTCCCTTGGCACACGCAGTTCCCCTAGCTTACTCCTTAAGTCGTCCGTGGTTCTAGGTATTTCGTTTCGTACTTTCAGCGTTTTACACAAAGCATTGGAGATGGTGAGATGTGTATTTTTCCGATCTTAAAATGACACACTGTCGCCAAAAAAAAAAAAAATGTTGACAGCGCTTGGTGGAGGAAAACTCAAGACAACACGACGCCTTTCTACGATTTAATCCTGTTAACTTATGGGCGTAGTACAATTAAGCTCTACAACTACCACCTCTATCTGGGCAGCTCTAACTTATTTTCTTGGAGAGGAGAGAAAAAGAACGTATCATTACTACCTTGCTCCTTAGTTTTTGCAAGCTTTCTTCATGTTAACTTGTATTGCGTGACTAGTGCGTAAAAATCATACTGTATTCCAAAATCAACGTGCATTAATTTTCCCGAACAAACCCAATTAAGCTCATAATTGTAATAAAAACTGGACTTGATGCTACAATAATGCTTATTGAAATGAATACGGGAACCACCAATGACAAGAGATTCAAAGAGAAGGAACAGTAGCGGCACAAATGGCAATACCAGCTCAATCGTTGGCGGTACGAGCTCAGCCGTTGGAGATACGTCGGCCGCTAGCTTCTCTTACAAGCCATTGTTTTGCAAGCAATCGTTCAGAGATATGCTAAAAGAGTTCAAAAGCACCTGGAAGCAAGAAACTATTATGGAGCTAAGGCCAGTATCAAATGCGCCGGCGGTCTGTTCAGTTTTCTTCATGCCTGTGCTTTCGTATGTTACGTTGGGATTGGTTTATGCCTAAGGCACGACGCTGCTCATTTCTATACATTGTGAACTCCATAAGATACTTGAATGGTGTGCACACTTTTTCACTCTTTTCAAAAAACGAAAAGAAAAATCTTAGTGGCCGTTGTGCCTATACTGCACTCGGTTTAGTGCGAGTCTTATTTGACATAGGTACCAAATTATCCATTTGCGGGTTGGCAGCCTTTGGCTCACTGATTGTGGCAAATTTGTTACTGGCTTGGGAAAAACAAAAGAAAATCAGCGGAAAAGGATTCGGCAACACAAACTGGTCCAACTGCAGCCCAATCGTAATAACCTGAGGGGATATAGTCTTTATAGCATGTAGAGAGCACATCAATCGGGGCGAGCGTCCTGTAGGCTATTTTGAAATGCAGTCAACAATGCCGTGCCCTGTACTCTGACAACTAACAACGAGCGGCAGAACACGTGATTCAGACCCTTGAGAAACGCCGCAGATGGACGAGCTTCCGCGGCTACCGTTCTTTTTGCGAAAAAAACCAAAAAGCGTCGCGCTGCGCGGCAAGACCCGCCTTGTAACAGCGCTCATTGGCCGCCACCATGTTTCAGGTCTCTTGCAATTGGTTTCGCCGGTGGTTTCCCCTGTCTCGCAGAAAGCAGAGGCTCGAAAGAACCCGAGTCTTTGAATGTTCCACCGTTTGCCTTGAACCACGAGTTGGACAAGCCGCGTTGGTTACCTGACCTGTGGTAGAGTGGAACGCGGGCAATCGCTCGCTGCGCGCGCCACGCCTTTTGCTTATTTCTGAGAAAAGAACGGTAGCCGCCGAGAGCGAGAGCAATGACGAGGGGAGCGAGGGATCACCGACGTCGATCCGGAATGAAGTCTGCCGCATATTTAATATGCGTGACAGTGCACTGTCATGGTGCCTACCACCCTTACCACCCTTCTCCTTGTCTGACACAATTGTTGAGCTAAACGGTGATGTGGAATCATGGGAACTTGTGCCTTTCTTCTTGAGCAAGTCTTATGCACGTGCAGTTTTCCCAGTTCATGCCAATGGTTGTCTCTCCGTCCTCAAAGTTGCCAGAGTCAATGAGGGCCATTATCCGCTGTGGCAGTTGTGATGATATTCAAACGCTATAGTTGCTACATCTTCCGACGCCGCGCCACTCCTTTGAGTTGCAAGGGCGGTGCTGGGTGTGTTTTTTGATTCTAACAACTGCACTAGGTAGCTACTGCTGGATGAGCGATGTGGGCTATAACCATGCATCTAAGCCAGCAGCCCCAACCCCAGCCCCCGCCCAGCAGAATTCCGACATCAAGCGGCTTCAACATGACTCAGTGACCTGCATCGGAAGTGTAAATTAGTCCCTTCGGATTTGTTTTTTTCAACCAAACTATCTAATGTTAATACTGCTGCTAAGGCAATCTATTCCTTCGCAGCCGCGTAGGGGCAACAAGTGTTTTTGACATGTCGTTTTGAAAACGACACTCTCCGGCAAAAAAGGACTACTCGAGAGGATGGTAACCTCTGGGTACTCCTGAACTGTGATGCCAGCTACAATCGGTGCTGAGGATTGCGTCGAGCTATTTTCCGCTCCGTTTGCAAGCGTTTGAGTGTTGCAGCGCTACTGGGAATTGAAAAGGCGTTATGGAGGTTCAAACAGTTTAAAAAGCCAAGCGATGGTAAGTGAAGGGTATTAAACTATGTCATCCAACCCAAAAAATGATAATGGCTCTCTCAAGTCTGTGCAAGACCCCATTCACTGTGATCCGGAAAAATAGATTCCATTTGCGCCTCTTCTTGGATCATCTGACAGTTCGCCGCGTCATGGCACGTCCCGTGTTACTCTTGTAGGTTGGATGTTCTCAATCGCAGTAGAAAATTCCAAGTGTGACCGCACTGAATGAACACGGAATGGGTGCAGGTTGTGAAAGTGGTACCTCAGGGGCCTACTTCCGGTTTTCGACGGAGGTGGGGCAGCTAAGAATCACGCTGGGACTGTGATCGCGTTAGCCAAGATGGTATTTTGGTAGGGGATAACCAGCCTAACCAAGTAATGTGCGTGTAGGTACTTTGATCATGGGAACATGTCTGAATTATTCAACGATTTTGGGACCGACCCAGGTGGAGACAAATATGGGATACTTGTATTGGGCGACAGTCCTTATTGTAAAAAATATATCGTAATTATTTATATGAGGCGATTCAATGGTGATATAAAGGCCTCTTTCGCATTTAATTACAAGTGCTAACAATAACATGATAATTTTAGGTGATGATTGCCATCCTCTTTTCCTTGATATTTGAATATTCGTATTTCGGATTATATATATAACAGCTGCGGTGATCTATTTTGATTTACCGTATGATCTGGTAGCGTAGGCGCCTTCGGAAACAATCACGTCCTGTGGGCGGTAGTCGAACTTCTTCGTGAAATAACTTTCCAAGATGTTCTTGACACCCTGAGCGTATCTAGCTTGTGCATCCAAAGAAGTACCGCTGATATGCACCGTCATCGCGTTGCCGTTGCCCCCCTTGTTTTCCATGGATCTCCATGGGTGGTCTTTTGGAGCTGGTTGCTTGTCCCAGACATCTCCACCGTAACCTGCCAACTTACCAGACTTGACTGCTTCAGCAACGTCCTCCGCAATGCAAATAGCACCTCTGGCAGTGTTCACCAAGTATGCGCCGTCCTTCATGTGGGAGATTAGGCTCTTGTTAAACAAGCCCTTGGAGCCCTCGTACAATGGACAGTTGATGGTAACGATATCGGCTTGAGAGACCATATCTTCCAAATTCTCGACTCTCTGCACGATGTCACCCCGGCCATTGGCCAGTAAACTCATATCATTCAATTTTTTAATGGCTTCAGGCGACAATCCTTGGTAGTCGTAGTACAATAGCTTCTCAGGATTGAACGCAATCAATCTCTCGAGGACTCTGTACCCGATTCTACCTGCACCAACAGTTGCAATCACTTTCCCCTCCAGATCGTATTCATTCTTGGCTACGCCTGCGATATCCCATTCAGTGCCAATGGCCTGCTTGTGACCGGCGTTGTAGTTTCTCACCAGAACCAAGATCGTAGTAATGACATGCTCTGCAACAGACACCACGTTGGAGCCTGTAACCTCTGCAACGGTAATTTTCTTCTCGTTGGCAGCATCCAAATCGATGTGGTCAGACCCAACACCGGCGGTAACCGCCAACTTCAAATTGGGCGCATTGGCAATCCTTGATTTGGTGATGTACGCTGGATAGAAGGGAGTTGTGATGATGATCTCCGCGTCTTTCAATTCTTTGTCCACGACAGAAGTGGGCTCGGGATCCTTGTCCGTAGTACTGATCAGTTCGTAACCCTTGGACTCAATGTAGTTCCTAATGCCCAACTCGTTCTCAATACAGCCCAACAACTTCTTCTGTTCCTTGGCATGCTTACCACCATCGTAAAGCACTAGCAAGACCTTACCATTAGCCATGGTTGGGGCAGATGTGGAGAACGTTCTGGAAACACCAGAAATACTGGGAAGCATGGAAAGGCGACGCAAGTTAGCACTGAGAGATCCGACTTTGTTCATTCTAATGAAAGGTGTAAAAAGTGTGTAACTAAATTTAGTGATTGATGGTTTTGATAGCATTGATGGATTCTCAGATTCAAGCAAGAAATCGGCGCATACTTATATATGCTTTTGCCAAGAGCTAGGAGGCGGATCTTGCCGTAGTAATCCTGCTCCACGATCTCCTTTAGTGAAGCGGATGTTGGAATTTAAGAATAAAGCCAAGCGGAAAGCCTAACCGCTTCCGCTGTCGCCGCTCTCCTAATTGAGACATACTGTGACACAAGCACCCCTCCCCGTCCTCATAACAAGGTGTCTAACCGCAAATAAATATTTGCAGTAGTGATTAACTGCGCTTGACTAAGGGGCAGGAGTCGCCTAGTAAGTCAAGTATGATTTTGAAATGGGCCGAAGTTCTCGACCCATGTTAAAAAAGCGATTCTAATTTTGAAAAATGTTCGAAATAGGTTGTTAAAATCAAGTATTTTTTACAATAAAATTTACTATAGCCAGTCCATGCTAGAATTGTGACAGGATGTAAGAGATGGACAATTTCTCCTCATGCACGTCTTTATAAGTGGAATAAAATGGTTTACAAATTAATGAAATATAAAAAACAACTAATTGCGTCGCAGTCACAATCACATGACACAACCCTTGAAATACGACGTTCGTACCGGATGATAAGACACACAAGATGCGTATACAGTGACAATATAAATCGACGTACATAGGAACGCGTGATAAAAAGTTGGCAAACCAGCATGACAATTATTTGTCAATAAACATCGAAAATAACTACAATAACAATAACAAAAATAACAGATGTTGAAGAAACACCAAAATCCGCCATGTTCTTTCATGCTCCCCTAGTATAGCTGAGTGTTTACAAATAGATGTTTGTTTGTTTATTGGTTACTGGCTGGCTCCAAAAGTCTGACATTGCCGCTGAAGATGGCTGGGCCATTTTGAAGTGTAAGTGAGAGTCGAGATATATAATGAGAAGGTAACTACGATATGGATTTTTTTTTCTGCCTCTTTTTTAAATGATCCACCGGAAGCTATGGAGAACAGCTACTATAAACCAGCGAACGTTTTCCGCCAACCTGCGATTAGTGTAAAGATGAAGGATTTCCCTCGGAACAAAGATGGCGTGAGCGGTGGTCATCATGCCAAATCTTGGATCCACGATGCATCCCGTATGGGTTCGCCACTTTTGAGAAAAGCCTCAGATGAGTTTAATGACCACTATCTGACGAAGAAGCTCAAATCCGAGTTCTGGAAGATAAACCCTGAGATAACGTCTATTTCACTGCCCACGGACCTCTCGATCGTTCGCAATTCGTTGTTGGTCTCGAACAAGCAAAGCAAAGATAATCTGAAACTTTATGAGCTGAGCCAAGACCGCGCTGGAGACTCCACTAAACTTTACGAATTGCAGGCAATCACTGTCCCAGGCAAACCAATCACATCAGCATCGCTGCTGTCCCCTTTGGAATATACGGCGGATTATTTGGAGGGGCATGATCAGCTGCTGTTAGCAGGCCACCAAGATGGTGTTGTCAATTTAATATCCACATCTAGAGAGAATGGCAACGCCAAGATTGTGAGGAGGTATAACCATGGAAAATACTTGCGCCGCAACAGCCCAGCGACTTTGGATAATTGGTTACAGTCGTTTGCATCGTTACCAATTCGTCGTTTGGAACCTTGGGCGGGCTCAGGATTCACCTCCATCATTAATGACTCTTTATTCATTTATGAAGCAGACAGACCCAAGGCGCCCCAGTATTTGCAAAGCTTCCCCGGTGTGGAGTCTTTTGCAATTAATAATTTCCGGAACCCTTATATTATGGCGTTGTGTGGTTCACAGTTCGGTAACAGCGGTATTGCATTGTTAGATTTGAGAGGTGGGAGTCATGGTGGTAATTTATACATTCCCGACAGCAACATCACAACTTCTTCTGGGTCAATGCGGGCACCGATGCAATCGCATGTTTCAAGAGACTGCGTCTGGATTGACGAGTTTCATGTTGTAAACTGCTCCAACGACGTCGCCAAGATATGGGACATTAGGGCAACTAGTGGAGAAACAAAGTGTGATATCATGCCCATGAAGGGGTGCATCGAGTCATTGAAATACGACGAACCCACGAAGACATTGTACACCGGCGACGATCAGGGATACATTATCTCGTGGGACTTGCACCATTTAACGGGCGTAAAGAAATGCATCCTAGCGCAGGGGTTCAACTCAATCCTTATGGAAAGCGCACAACAGGAGAAATTGCATGAAATAAGCCAGTGCGGCAGCATTGTTGTCAACGGCGGTCACACTAAATATGCGGAATCCACTAACAGGGTCCACGGATCTGTTCTAATGGGAGCCATGGGCGATGGGTCACTAGCCACTTTGGACTCACAGGAACTTGGGTTGCACCAAATCTGTCAGGTCCAGTGCCCCTTGCAGAAAGGCAAGAGTGAGACTTGTCCTGAAAAATACAGCTCTGGAGCCATATACCATTACAACCAAGAAAGAGCTCACGACGAATCAGAATCTACCCTAATGTCATCAGAGAGATCCTCCATCTCCTCCCGTTCCTCCTCCGTTTGGCTGGATAGTAACTCTGCCTATACTTTAAACTCGGAGACCGAACATGAACCGCTGGAGTATAACAAACAGTTCATCTTACCGTCACAAGTTGGTGATATCGCATTGGAGGGCAGTATAGTAAGAGGCTCTTCAGATTTGCTATAGCAATTGGGGAATTTGGGTTGTTTTGTATTTTCGGGCAGCACGATTAACTTGCGATGAAACTATTTTGTTTTATTGTTTTCCGAAGTGATGTATGTAGTAGTGTTGGAAAGTACATATTTAGGTGCATGAAGTTATAACGATTAGAAGAATTTCAAATCACTTAGCATTAGTAAATTGAATGATGTGTTGATATCGGAATAGATTAAAGTTGTAGTGGAAGAAAATGTTACAAATTTCAACACAAGCTTTTATCCTCTTTTATTACGCGCTGCGCACACGATCTACGTGGAACGAGAACAGACCAAGGGAAGCGAAAAACGGTGACGGAAGCAAATTTGTGTTCCAACTCCTTCGCCTTCTGATCATACGCATGCAATCAATTGGTAGCCACAGATGGCAATTCAGCTGGGTCCTGTTCTATATTAGCACCAGCAGCAGCAAAATTTCGAGCAAAAGCCTAACCCTTCTTCTTCTTCGTCCCCTTGGGTTCTTTGCATATGCTGCTGATGCTGTTGGGAATACTGCTGTCGTTGCATCATTTGCCTCTGATAGTTCAGCGCATTGGGGTCGTCTGCGTTCATGCCACCAGACCTATAATCGTTGTACACGCCGCTGGGTGACGATTTGGGCACATGGCTCCCCATAGAATCGTAGGTTCTGTTTCGATTAGGCAGATGCGAAGGCGGGTTGCCCCCCGCTGTTGAGGAGCTGTTAGTAAGCCGTAGCTTTTGCCTAGCGTAAGTTAGAGAGTTGCGATGACTGGAATGCGGTCTACTTCTTGAATTGTTGCCATAAACGGCACCACCACCGTTACCACCTGGCTTGTTGCCAGCACCCGTATCATTGGGAGTAGTGCCATTTGCGTTGGCGTTGCCTTCTGCACTGGAATAAACATTAGCGTTCTGGTGCTCGTGTTTAGGAGCAGCATTGCCATAGCCATGTAAGTTGGCCCTCTTATTTAGTTTGATGTTCCAACCTTGGCCGTCGTTCAAATCCATCCAATCATAATGGCCATCGTCTGCCATGCCCATACAGTGTAACACATCGTCCATGAGGGATATTAAGTAGTCGTAATCTGGTTCCTCATCAAACCTCAGGGAACGTGCATATTTCAAATATGCACCGAACTGTGGTGGGATGGTGTCCATAAGGAGCTCATCAGGGTTCAGTTTTTGCTTTGTAAGACCAATCTTTTCGTATTTCAACTTATTATTGAGGGCTTTCAAGCCTTGCCAAGGCAACGAACCTCTCAAAAAATAGAAAAACACATGTCCTAATGACTCGAGATCATCCCTTCGGGACTGCTCGCGTCCAAAATGCGTATTGATCGACATGTACCTTGCCGTCCCGCTTAGCGATTTTCTTTCACGATAGGGAATGTGTTGCTTTGTCCTAGGGTCCCGGTATTGTTTTGCCATGCCAAAATCTACCATGTAAATCAGATTAGGATCACCATTGGCTGACAATGCCACGCTTTTGATTACCTGCTGGTCAGGCATTGTCCTTTGAAATTGTGAAATCAAGAAATTATCCGGTTTGATGTCTCTGTATATCAAATCATGTTCATGAATGGTCCTTACACGCTCAATCATCTGCTTGGCAACAAGACAAGTAGTCTTGATGGAAAATCTCCTTCCACACCATTCAAATAGATCTTCCAGACTCGGACCCAAAAGGTCTAAGATCAAAACGTTATGCATCCCCTCTTGTCCAAAATAATAGGCATGCGGAATACCCCGACAATTGTTCAGAATTCTGTAAGCTCTAAATTCATCCCTGAGTTGCGGTGCGTCGGACCTACGAGGCTCAAACTTGATGGCCACGGGTTCAGCAGTGCGCTTTCCAAATTCATCCTCACGTCCACCGTAACCATTGTTCAAAATGTTTTCTCCCTCAAAAATGACACCAAAGGACCCTTCTCCAATCTTGTTGCCTACAGCGTAGTGAATCCCCACTACGTGCTGGCTCGAGTGGGACATTAAATGCTTTCCTGTGCAAATCAAACTTCTAAGCTGTTTTCTCTACACCAAACCGGCTACTGCTGGTAAAACACCGCTGCAACTTTAATTACACGATCCAATGACTTCCTATCGGCTCCTTGGCACTTCTATTCTGGCCTTCTAGTCCTTTAAACTTTCGCATTTTGCGGAGAGTACTCAAGCATTTTGTATTTTTTCAGGCAGTCCTTGAACAAGGAAAATAGCGGTCATCATCAACGGACATGAAAAACGTTAAAGTTAACCAGTATCAAGAAGTCATATTAGCGAGCTAAGAAGGCTACCGATCGATGTTTGAATTGAATGGAAGATGTTTGGCGTACCATGGTCCGATGCTATATGAGGCCAAAATCTTGAGAGTGTGGGATCCGGCCTCTCAGAATGTTTCACTGATGCAAGATGGGCATGAGGCGTCTGTATTGATGAGTCACAAGGAAGAGTTATCAGAGGATGCGCGAGCTCTGGGAAGTGTTCCGGAAGTATTGGCTAGTCAAAAATGTTATTTTGTACATTATCAAGGCTGGAAATCCACATGGGATGAGTGGATTGGATTGGGTAGAATACATGAGTACAACGAAGAAAACTTGGCACTGAAACAGAGGCTTTTGGAGGAGGCCAGGGAATTGAAGAAGCAGCAACAAGACGCCAAGAGGCGCAAGGAAAGTTTGCCCAGACGCGGGAGGCCGCCCGAAAGTGGTAGACCAGCATCGGGACGATCTTCCTCGAATTCTCGTGATAGTGGTAAATCTGGGTCTCACGCGGTCAGCGTGTCCACCACCGCCGGTACTACACCGCTACCGCAGGGGAGTGCTCCAAAGATTACTCTGCACATTCCTGTGAAACTGAAATCATTGCTCGTTGATGATTGGGAGGACGTGACGAAGAATAAGAAGGTTTGTAATCTTCCTTCGCCTACGTTGACCGTGGAGCAGACTCTGAAAGAGTACGAAGACTTTGCATCCTCTCAACTAGAGTCTCCAGCACAGCAATCACAGCTTTTAGAATACTGCCAGGGGCTGCGGTTGTATTTCGAGCGCAGTCTCCCACTGCTGCTTTTGTACAGACTGGAAAGGTTACAGTACGAGGAGCTATTGCAGAAAGAAAAATATAGCAACATGAGCGTACTTCAAGTCTATGGGCCAATACACCTGCTGAGATTGATCAGCACACTTCCAGAACTGATGGCTTCGACGACGATGGACGCTCAAAGCTGTCAATTGATCGTGCGACAGACAGAACATTTATTGGAGTGGCTCGTGACCAGCATGGAAAGATTATTTAGTGGCGATGAGGAATTGTACGTAAATACCTCTAGCCAGTACGAGGGTGTGGCACTTGGTCTATAGCAAAGTGTGACCCTAGAGATTGGCGCATAAATTAGGACGTTATAACGAAGCAAAATATATGAAAGTATCCTTTAGTTTATGAAATCATTTTTTTTACCATTTGTAAAATATCTCGACCGAAAAAGACAAGATGATCTCCTGCTTTCAATATCCCGGAAGCATCGCTTAGACTTTACAAGCGTTTTTGGTCATGTATTATTATTGGATTTTTGAACTAATTATTGTGGTCTCACGAGGTTAGCTCTCTGCTAACTCTATTGCTGAAAAGATAAGCTATAACGATCTTCAGTAATTTTATTAATTGCATTAACCGTTGTGATAAAGTTTCCACGAACTTTCAAGACTCGTATCTCCCTTTGAATATAGACGGCTAGCACCTACGCAGTCATTTTCTCGGAAATCAATGTTCCTCACACGATGTCTCCCTTGTGAAGGCGCAAAGATGAGTAGTGCACCTTGGCAGGCGGTGAATAGAGCAGTTTTGTCAATTGTGCACCCCCGAAGATCGCGCACATAGAGTCTAACGCTTAGTAATGATAAACATCATGAATGAAAATGAAATTAACTTATAAAATTGCAATTAAGCGGCTGCCTCTATTCGAGCGACTACAATTACTATGCACAAGATGGTTTCAGCACTGGATGTCAAGATCTAATTGATGCGAAAATCAGAGGTAAAAGAAATGATAAAGCCAAAACAAAATACGGAGAACAGTTATTTATAAAATGTTTGTTTCTCATCAACAATTTATCCATTGTTCCTAGAAGGTTATTGCTGGACCTTTATTGCAACGTTTCAAATTGGTTCAGCCTTCTCTTATTTTTTTTTTTTTTTTTTTTTTTTTTTTTTTTTTTTTTTTTTTTTTTTTTTTTTTTTTTTTTTTTTTTTTTTTTTTTTTTTTTTTTTTTTTTTTTTTTTGAAAAAAATTGCCTTGGAAGTTGTCTGATTCATCTCTCACTTCATTTCGTTAAAATTAGGATGTCAACATAAAAAAATCCAATCGTGAACCAAGGTTAATTTGGAATGCTCAACGAAGTGCAGCAATAGGTAATGGAACAAGCGAACTCGCTCAGTGAGAAGAAACTCCAACAGGTGGAGATTTTTCAAAAGTTCGCAACTGATATTTCACAGATACAGGGACCCACTTCAAATTGCGATAGCAGCGGACAATTGATTCTTCGATATAACGATTTTGTGAAATTGATCTCCAGTTCTAAGACACTTTACTCAAGATTCACTGATCATTCTTTCAACTTGAACCAAATACCCCAAGAATCTTTTGGATGTATCTTTTTTGCCCTGGATGAAACGAATAAAGGTTACTTGAACATCAACGATTGGTTCCATTTCAACAATTTACTTGAGTGTGAAAATTATCATCTGATTATCCTTTATGAGTTTTTCCGCAAGTTTGACATAGAAAGAATCAGGGCAAAGAAGCGGCAACAATTGCAAACCGCCGCTAAGAACTCCGCAGTTAGACCGGGCATGGTCGCTGATGACGTTAGAGTAAAATCTATCAATTATGCAAGCAAATTTCTCAGTTTTGACGACCTTTTGCTCAATGTAGATCAGTTCAAGGATACCATTAAGCTGCTGCGCAGTTGTTCCGAGGGCGAATTTGCCACAAAGAACAATTTATTTTTGGATTGGAATCGATTCAAATTTTTGAAATATTACGAATGTTATCCATATGGGTTTGAGGAGGGTGCATATCTGAGTCTCAACTCAATAGTGACCATTTTGCAGAATGACCTCAAAGATGAAAAACTGTTCATTGGTTTCAGTAAATTGGCACACATGGATCCAATTAAAAAATGCTTGACGTTGAACAAGAATCAATTGATATATCTCTTGAAAATGTTTTACTCGCATAGAATTTCCACAGACGTTTTTGAATCCCTAAATTTGACTAACACCGATCTGATCAAGTCTAACAACAATGCAATTGCCTTCAATGTTTTCAAAGACATCTTTTACCTTTTTCAAAATTTTGATTTACTTAATCAAGCTCTGATTAGATATGCTACGCTCAACGACTTTAGCGAAAGAGACCTTAGAGAGCTTCCCATTACCAAGCTTGACTTTATGCAGCTGTTGAATACACAGTACAATAAGGTGAACAACATTACTGAATTCTCACCGTCACAAATCAATCTACTCTTTTCCATGGTGGCCAATTCTAAGGAGAACAATAGGCGCAAAATGATGAATTTGCATCATGAAGATTCTCGAATCGAAGATTTTTTACAGAATGAATATGTCCATGGGGTCAGTGAGCGGCAAAAGCAATTGGAACTCTTTAACAACAACTATCAAGATCTGGTTGAAGGCTTCCATCAGAGTGCAGCTGTCCACAAATCCTCATCAGAAAAGCCAACCAGTTTTTTTGATTTTTTTATTCCCCGAGCTGACTTAAGCCGTTTTTGGTATAACCTTACTACGGAAGATTTTATGAAAATTTTGAATCCCAACTATTTAAATGACTTGGTTCATCAAATGGAGCTACGCAGAATTCAACAAGAGGCAATCTACACCAATTACTATTTCTACCCCATTTTTGACTCCATTTATAATTTTTCGCTCGGTTCAGTGGCAGGCTGCATTGGGGCGACCGTTGTGTATCCTATTGATTTAGTCAAAACAAGAATGCAAGCTCAAAAAGGACTTTCCCTGTACAAAAACTCATTTGATTGCTTTCTAAAGGCATTTTCCCGAGGCGGTATCAAGGGTCTTTACTCTGGATTGGGCCCTCAATTGTTGGGTGTCGCTCCTGAAAAGGCCATCAAATTGACCGTGAATGACATGATGAGGAAAACTCTGACGGACAAAACAGGAAGAATCAATATCAAATCGGAGCTCTTCTCCGGTGCTTGCGCGGGCGCTTGTCAAGTCGTTTTCACCAACCCGCTAGAAGTCGTCAAAATTAGATTGCAAGTTAAATCCGAATATTCCAAAGAAGCCTTGGACCAATCCCAAACTAATGCGTTGGGTATTGTAAGAAAACTGGGGTTTTTTGGTCTCTACAAGGGCGTTCTTGCATGCCTTATGAGAGATGTACCATTCTCAGCTATTTATTTTCCAACTTATGCTCATGTCAAGAAGAATATTTTTAATTTGGACCCTCAGAGCAGCACTGGAAGAAGTCGCTTGAAGACTTGGGAATTATTACTTTCCGGTGCTTTGGCTGGTATGCCAGCGGCATTTTTGACTACTCCATGTGACGTGATCAAGACTAGATTACAGATAGTTCCACGTAAGGGTGAAGTCAATTATGACGGTATTGTGCATACGGCACGCACTATTATGAAGGAAGAAGGCTTCAAAAGCTTTTTCAAAGGCGGTGGTGCTCGTGTGCTTAGAAGCTCACCGCAATTTGGTTTCACGCTGGCGGCCTATGAGATGTTTAAAGGTCTCGTCCCAATGCCCAAGAAGAATGATAGAAATGTCAATGATTTTGACGAAGAATTCCCCACTGTTGCAAATTCATTCACTTCTTTTTTCAGGAAACTCAATGCATCATCCCAATCCACAAATACTGAAGATTCTTACCAAACAGGATTCTTCAGCCCCACTATAGACCCCTACAGCAGCAACTATTTGAACTACTATTACAAAAGCTGTGAAGTAGCCAAAGTATTTATTGATCTCGACAGCAATTTTTCCTTCTTCAACTATGAAGTTTATTCTAAATTTCATAATTATTTGAAAAGCATCGCATCAGACAGATGACGAAACCCCACCGCTCAGTGAAATTGCATCGTCATCCTTGTATATATGATTGAATCAATTCTATCATTATCGCATATATATTTGCAAATCGGCATCATTCCACTCAAATGTTCCATTATCAATAATTTCATTTAAACTTTCATTTTTAAATAGATACTTCCTTTCTTGTGGGGGTATCGCATTGCAGGTGGCTTCACGAAATCTCCATTGGGTCTTTTGGAAAATAATACTTTGCGATTTTCTTTTGTCGTCAAATCTTTCCTGCGTATTAGGAAAATCTAATCTTCCAAAGCCCGGAGGTGAATGTGACCTCTCTCTCAAATTGTCAAACTCGCAAAAATTACTTTCTAGTTTTTCCTCCATTCTTCTGTCCTTCAAAGACCACCTTCCAACTTCTGGTGGGGCATGTCCCCCAGCATAAAATTTCTGCAATTTGGCATTCCTTTGGTTCTTGATACAGTTGACATCTTCATTCCGTTTAAAATCTTCCAAGATCCAGGGTTTTCCAGTCAATGGGTTGACATTGAGATTTATGGCTGCTGTTACTACCGGAGGCCTAACGCATAGTTTTTTTGTGGTGAATAAATTGTCTCTTGGTTGCCGCCTAGACTCAGTGTTCTTCGCCGATAGCTGACCGTCCTTTTCATATCGTTTACAAGGTTCCTTCAGATCACTTTCAGCGTAGCCAAGGGAGTCGGCCAAACTTTGACTTCCTTTCAAGGGAGAGCTTATATCAGGCTTCGGAAGACCAGGTTGTATTATCACCAATTCTTCATTTTCTTGGCTCAACAATTTCTCTCTCGTTCGCTGATCACATTGTGTAAGTATAAAGGCCTCGCTGTCTTCTTCTTCCTCTTCATCATTATCATCATCATCATCTTCTTCTTCTTTCTTAAATGGTATATCTTTGATAACTGTTCTGCTTCTGCTGGTAATACAATCGCACTTTTCTCCAACCGCTAAACATTCATCACAACTACCTTCCGGCTTGTTCAGCAACTCTCGCACCCGCCTAGATATAAGAGCAGTAACATCACTCTGGACTGCCAAAAGATTGTTCAGATCAAACTTCAGAAGTATTGGGAGGTTTGATTGCAGCTGCATTCAAGTTTTTTTTTCTTGACGCTCTTTCGTTGTTTGAATGAAGCGTTCAAGATGGAGGTTATCGCCGAAATTATCCAGAAATTCGCGATGAATGAAAACAGCTCTCCTTAGAAAAGATATTAAAAAAATAAGCCTTCAAGTTAGGATATATGATATGTCCCTTCACAGTTACCTCAACGAGGCATATGGTTCAGGAGGTGATAGGACCAAAAGGAAGAATAAAAGCAAGAAGAAGAGTTCACAAAGAACCGATAATCTTTTGAACATCACAGAGAGTTCTCAGAAAAAGTTTACCAACAATGCCCCCAAATCCAATAAAATAGAATCAAAGGGACCTAAGATAAAGACTTTGTGGAAAAACTTAGACACCAATGAAGTGATCAATAAACAAGACAAAAAGTGTCAAAAAAATGATAGTGCAACGAAGCTGTCCTCAGGAGCCCACGCTGGGTTGCAAACGGCTGACCAAGTGGAAAGGCAAGTTGAGGAGAAAGAAATAGCGGAAATGAAGAGAGGCATAGAAGTTCAAAATTCAGAGACCATCTATAGGGATGAAAGAGGGCGAAAAGTTGCCAACTATCAAAAGATAATCGATAGAGAAAGACAAGAAGAAGATCTCCGAGAAGCGCTAAAAAAAAAACAATTACGAGAGTTAAATATGGGGGAGGTCCAGCTTTTTATGGCCCAAAATGGATTAACTCAAGTGCCAAAGCAAATGCACAATGAGAGAATGAGTTTTGAAGATCCCGCAACAGCATTCGATGTCTCAGCTGAAAAAAAAAAAGAACCCATTTCACTTATGGGACGTAGACTCTATGATAAGCTTTATCCCGAGAACAGATTTGGCATTGTTCCTGGCTGGAGATGGGATGGTGTTGATCGATCTAACGACTTTGAAAGGAAGTGGTTTGCCAGACAAAATGAGCTTAACGAGAAAAAGGTGCATGACTTTACTTTACAGGAAGATTACTAGTTGTAGAGTAGCTATTGTATCAGTAAATAGTTCACGTGCCAAGCGTCTTCGCCTCAGGAGCTGACTTCACCCATGGGAGAATTCGGCTTTGGTTTGGGCTTCCCACGACCACGGACAACCTTATGATTAGCATCGTGTTGCCCTTTTACAAAATCTTTACTACCATTCCTTTCCTTATTCCATTTGCCACCATATGGCTTTTTACCATTGGGCTTATTGCCACTTGATTTGCCTTCATGAAATTTTTCTCCGTAGAAGTTTCTACTCTGGAAGCTAGTGCTGTCATGATTGTCACCACTAGAAGTCGATGGAATATGGTGGCTTGCTTGCTTCAAGCTATTGGCCATTTGCTGATCCACATTGTTTCCTGGAGACAAATCGTTTTGAAGTGCTGGTAGGGGGAATTGACCCAAATGTGGGGGTGGCATTCCTCCATAAGATGGTGGCATTGGCATACCCATAGCATGTGGGGGAATTTGCATAAACGGCTGAGGTGGATAGCCTGCGTGCGCGTGATAGGGAATGCCCGTCGGGTCCGAGTTGCTTGGAACGCGAATATTAGGGTTCACGAAGCCAGTAGAAGAATACTGATTTAAGACTGCGTTGTAAAGAGTGCTAGCAGCATCATGATTGACTGGCGGAGCGCCGGTTGGAACAAAATGCTGAGGCACATGAGATTGGTGTGGAGATGTAACCTTCTTTCCCTCCACGGGATGGGCAGTATCCTTTCCTTCGTCAACGTTCTCCTGCTCACCAGGCTTGTTCTCATCTTTCTTTATATGGCTCAAAAGATCGTGGGCCCTCTTTTTCTTCGCATCTGCAGTGGACTGTTTTTGTGCGACAGGAGCAGCCGTTTTCTTTGCGTGAGAAGCCAGTTTAGAAGCCTTTGAGTGATACACGAATTGTCTGTTTGTGACATTCAATAGGAAAGAGGCATCAAGACCCAAGCCACGATTGGTTCTGAGTCTTCCACCGAAATTATTACCAGCGATGATTTCGCTATCAAACAACACCTGAATCGACAACGTCATACCTAGCGTAGTGTAGCCAACAACAGTACCTTTGGAAAATAGTGGAACTTTGCCTGAATCTTGAATATAAACCACACGGTCACCTAGTTCGAACTTCTGGCTCCGGAGCAAAGCAAATGAATATTTTGGATCCAAAACTGCTTCACAGGGGACTTTAGCCAATTGCTTCTTTTCCGTTTGTTCCAAGTAAGAAGAGTACTTCTCAATATAGTCCTCCACGGCTTGCATCGAAACTTTTGTCAATGAATCACTTTCTAAAGAGACATTCACAAACTTCTCCGTTACAGTCTTCAGCCAGGCTGTCACACTTTGCAAAAGCTTTGAGCACTCGTCACGAGATAATTCGGGAAAGAGTTCTTCAACAGAGGGTAGGCGACTACCTTGAATAGTAGCCAGTTTGTTGAAAAATCCTGGGAAACTTTTGCGATATTCATTGATCAGGTCAATGGTTAAATTAGAATACTCCCAACCTTTGTAATTTTTTCTTGCGTAACCTAATACTTTTTCATGGCGGGCATCAAATTTCACGGCGATACCTACATTAATATTCTTGCCAGTTTGATCGCTAACTAGAAATCTAGATGTGATTCTTGACAAAAACAAAGGATGTAGCTGTAACCGTCTCGACACGACAAATGATGGAAAGTATTTCACAAGATTGCTATCAATTTTGGACCTTTCTCTACCGATTGTTGGCTCAGATCTCAAGGACATTTTCCGAACAGTCAACTTCAATCTTGAAGAATTGCTGTATCCATCAACTACAGCTTCCCCACCGTAAGCATAATCACCTAAGAATATAACCTGTGACCCTTGCAGAAACTCTTGCTCAATTGGAACGGGACCTTTTTCTTTGTATCTTTGATCCTCGTTAGCAACAGCTTCAACCATAAGTTGCAGTGGGTAATACACTGGTTCTTGTTGAAAACTTTTCTTGTAAGCGCCCCTATGGTCTCTCACTAGATTCGCGCCCGGTAGGACTTTTACAATTACTCGAATACTGCCCACATCTAAGGCTTTGGAAGATTTATAGTCTCCCTTCATGTTTCCTAGTAAACTCCTAAATAGCTTCTTCTCGCTTTCATCGGCTGGTCTGCTAACGTATTTTGAATTCTTCCCAGAAAACTTCTCACTGCTCTCATAAATAGTATTTCCATCAAAAATGGATTCCAATTTGGACTCCATCAAATAAGGCCATCTTGTATAGACCACTTTATTCATGTAACGTTTAGCCAAAACGTCGAGAGACAAATTGTTCTCAGTGTAGACATTTTTTATGTGTAAAACCATGGACTCATTTTTAGAGGGGGCATTGAAAACTCTTGTATCATTATTCAACAACTCGTATGTGAATGGAATAGTCCTAAGCGTTGGGAAACCAGCCAAAAGGTTCGCACCAGTTTTTGCTTCTGGAAGGAGTCCGTAGCGGAACTGATGTTGCTCTACTTTGGGAGGAATAAATTCTCTTGCAACACAATGATTGTGCTCTATATCAGCAAATAAACCACTTAATGGGCTTTTGTAAACTTCATCCACTTGAGGGTTGAAAGTGTATAGCAAATCTCTTCCTGCCCCATTTCTTGCTTTCTCCTCTAGATTCAACTTAGGCAATAGTGGTGCCATAGCTTCAATCAACCTCTTTTCGTCGACAAAAGATATAAGTACCACCGCCTCCCAATCAGCTTTCTTACCATTCTTATCAGTCTCAACTTCCGCAGGGTAGAAATCTATAATTGGCGACCTTTCATCAAACATTAAAGGCCTAAAAGGAGCCGGAATTAAGTTCTTAGATCTCTCTGGCAACACTGCCATGAGCTGCTGGAATGGCGTGAAAGGCGTTCCTTTTTCATATTCCAAGATTTGATCCAAACCTTTCTCCAAATCAGAAATACGGGGGGCATAGTGATAATGGTAATACCAACCCCAAGAGGCGCAGCCTCTGTAATAATAGTACAGAACCCATTGTAACCCTTCCACGTAATTTTCGGTTATATCAAGAACTTTTTCAGTGTCATGTATACTGAACCCAAGCTTGTCTCTGTAATACTTGTCTTTCCATTCAATAAATCTTTCATTATACGTCTCTTTCTGCTTGTCTAGCTCCTCTTGATCTTCAACCAAAATTGCCTGTTGGTACTTCTTGAGAGTTTTCCTCAATGATCTTTGGCGTTCCTCGTGCATTTCCTCAGTTTCCCCAGGATTGATAGCATCAATGTCCAATTTCAATGAATAACTATCGTCTGATTGAGAATGTGTCACAATTAGACCCAAGTCAAAAGCAAATTGTTTTAAGAAATCTAAATCTTCAACCATACTTTTATCCGTGAGCTTCAATACAGGAATTTTTTCCTCTGGCAGGTCGGCGGGATATCTTTCGGCAGTTACCTCAAGAACCCAAGGTTTAATGAACCCTGCGAGCTTTTTCTGTTGCTTGGCCAACAGCTTTTTTCCCGCACGCTCTCTTTCCTTCGCACCTTCAATGGAAATGTTTTGCAGTCTTTGATGGAACCAGTTCACGTCGATATCATCTTTTTCAAAAATCATCAACTCAAATTGAGACAAATAGTGTAACCAAAGCTTCAAGGTTTTCAAATCTATCTTACCATTGCAATTGATGTAACCATCTGCATGCAACAGCGCTTCTTTGAAAGTCTTCATCAGCAGAGGAAATGCACCTTTGTTCAAGTGCAAATCCGGTAAATTGGGTAAGAAGTCATTGCCGATAACGAACATTATAAGGATAAAATCATCTAGTATACGTTCGAAATCATATTCGAACTGCAATTCGTCGGCAATCTCTTCAAACTCCAACTCCATATACTCTCGTAACAAGGAAATATGCAGCAAATAGAAGTTTTGGTTTTCTAAACTCGCAGATTTCTTACCTCTCCTGCCAAAGACCACCTCTTCTCTCAATAAGGCAAAATGGGGTGCATGGACAGACAAGCCTAGCATAATTAAGTCGGCATCTAACCCATATATACAATGCCTTGTGTTAGGATTGTAAGTTTCTTGACCTCTAATATTTCTGATAAAGTCCATAATCTTGTGTTCACCTTCACCTGGTACTTCGTGGCCAGAGAAAATGATCTGTACATCTCTCCAGCGAGAATCGTTCGTTATTTTGTCATGAATGAAATACTGGAGATTTTTGGTCAGTTTTGCCATAAACTCCGTACCGGGGGTAATAGAATTTGAATCAAATGGTTCGCCCTTGGGGATTTCTTCACCGTTCTCAATAGCCTTCTTTAATGCCTTCTCTGCATCCATAGCAGTTCTAAACCTACGTGCTCTCTGCTGATTCATCTTTGCACGCGGAGCAACACCATCAATGGCCATATAAAAAACCTTTTTGGGTTTAATCGTGTGAAACAAATGATCAATATAAACAAATATCTTCCCAAATACTTCCTCCTCAGTGAGCCGCTTTGTGATATCCTCGTCATTACCATGAGTACAAGTATGCAGAATCGAATTCATATCCAGGTACAGATTGTCAAACTCTGGAATGTGTTCGCCCTCAATAAGCTGCATGATCATAGGCCATCTTTCGGAGATATACCTGAAAAATTTTGGAATACCCATGACGATTTAAATTCCAAATAAGAAGATGCAGTAAACTGTTTGAAATATGCTAGTAGTACAAGTTATAGCCCGTTTTGTTTGTTCAATTGTCTGAAAACGATAGAGGTCGCAAATATCTGTGCTGTGTGTCTTGGAAAACCCCTGTATTCTTCACACTCTCAGACTTTCCGAGCTCTAAAACACGTTAATATGTCTAAGTGATGGGGCAGAGGACTTTTCTATTTCTCTTGGTTACTTTTGAAATGCGTTGTTTGAAGGGTTGTTGTGACACGTTGATTCGCACAACAATTTTGCCACATCGACATCAATCCAATGGCTGGGTAACTTTAAGTGATTTGTAAAAGGGCATATACAGGTATAAATTTTGAAGGGAAAGCAAGTCGTCGAAGAATTGCCACAAATATATGCGTTATCTCAAGGAGTTTTTTTCAATGATTCCTCTGAATTGGCTTCGGTTTTCGGCATCCTAGCTGCTCTAGGATAATTGTGTTCCCGTTGAAATATTCAATTGAAAAAAAAAAAAAAAAAAAAAAAGACAGAATACAGTGGCGAGCAAAATAAGAAGCTTTAATAATAATGCAAGTTTTTATTTTTTACGAATTTAAATTTTCATTTGAACAAAAAAAAAATGAAAAGATTGGCTTGAATTGATATCATTTGATCTTGATTTTTAATAGTCAGATCGAACTTTTTCAAACTAGTTTCAAATATTCGGTTAGACGTATTTTATTGAGTTAATTTAAGAGTGTATGTACAGTTTAATAGGCTAGCACCTATTCAATTTGAGGATATCCAAATTACTAAGTCTAAAATGGGCTGAGCGTGTCCAGGAAGCAAAACAGAATATGCATTAAGCTGGGCAAAAAGGGACCGTTGCAGTTGGTAATTGAATAGGCTAAAACTTCAAAAAGCTGGGCGTAAGCAACTAAACAATATAAACGAAAAGAAGAAAGAAAGCAAGCAAGATATGTTCAACTTGAAGTTGGACATTTAATCAGTTTCCTTTTTTACAATGGTTAAAAATTATTACAAGATGTCATTTAGTATGACTCATTTTATACAGAACTTGATAAGTGTCACTCACAGAGCTTCCTTGCTACTTTTTTCATCTTCAATCAACATATTGACGGTATCATCATCATCAAGCACGAACATGCATTTTTCAAGGTGATCTTAAAACTAAGAGGAAGAACCAAAATTAATCTTAATTTCCGTTAATGAAAAGGATTGGCAAAAACCAATTAGCTCTTTGGTGACATTTTGATCGTCAATAGCCGAAGCATTTCCGATGTTCAATTTTGGTAAACCTTCTCCTGCAGCTGCCGGCGGTTCTGGTGGTTTATTTGGTCAGAACAATAATGCCGGCAGCACGGGTCTTCCTGGTGGAGGGTTTAGCTTTGGACAATCTAATAACAGTGGCGGTAATACAGGCGGTGGTAATCCTGGCGGTGGTTTCAATTTTAGTAATCAAAATCAAAACACTACTTCTGCCGGCGGTTTATTTGGCGCCAAGCCAGCCAATAGCAACAACACAGGGTCAGGTTTTACTTTTGGCAAGCCAGCACAGGGCAGCACTGGTGGAGGAACTTTTGGATCAAATACGAGCGGAAATATGAACTCCGGGGGTCTTTTTGGTAACACAACTAATAACACAAGTGGCTCATTTGGAAATGCCAACAATAACAACGTCAACGGTGGAAGCCTACTCGGTAACAAAAATAATAACAGCGTTACTAACACTGGGGGCAGTGGTTTGTTTGGAAACTCTAACAACGCTAACACCGGAGGTGGTGGTCTGTTTGGAAATGTTAATAACAATAACAACACCAGTAATGGAAGCTTTTTTGGTAATAACAATAGCAATGCTGGTGGCGGGGGTCTCTTTGGAAATTCCAACACGAATACTGGCGGAACGGGTTCATTTGTTGGCAACAATGCTGGCTCAGGTAGCGGAGGACTTTTTGGTAATAACAACAATACTTCGACGGGAGCTACGGGGGGGCTCTTTGGATCTAAACCTACGGGAACGTCTATGTTTGGCAACGCCAGTACTTCGACTCCGAGAGGTGGACTTTTTGGAAATAATGCCAATAGCACTTCGTTACTTGGCAATAACAATAACACTACAAGTAGCGGTCTCTTTGGGCCAAAACCAGCGGGTTCCTCCTTATTTGACAGCAACAAAAATACTTTAGCTGGAGGGAGTCTTTTTGGCGCGCAGCCACTACCTCAACAACTGGCCATAAACTCTATATCCCAACTTCCGATTACGACGATGACAAGGATAGTAGACTTGCCTCCACAGTTGCGCCAAGAAATAGAACAACTGGATCAGTACGTGCAGAGGCAAGTCCAAATTTCTCAGCATTTGAAGGCAGATACCGCAGATCACAAGGAACTAATTGGCTCAGTCCCCCGCGATATTGCGTATTTATTGAAATATGAATCGCTGGCTAATCAATCACTTTCACAAGACCTAAAAAAATTGACTTCCATAAAAGAAGTAACCGACTCGAATCTCACAGATACGCAAACATTTGCGACAATATTACAGCAACTTCTAACACCTGGTAGTAAAATCTCGTCTATGGAATTGGACAAATTTTTTCATCGCAAACTACAATCTTACCAAAGTAAACTTGATGAATATTTCCGGGTATTATCTGATATTGAAAGTGCAGTTAATGGAATCGACAGCGATATCTTTGGTTCAAGGACTGATGGATTCCAGGATAGCAACTCGCACGATTCTTTAGATGTTTTTGCTGTGAAGACAGGATTAAACGCTCTCGTCTCCACGGTCGTTGAAGAATTTAAACTGTTCATGGACACTGCTGAAAGAATCGCTGAGTTGCATCAAAAGGTAAAGAAAGCTACTGCTGACCACCTTACCACCTAATAATCAAAGCATGTACTATATATTGTACCAAATGTAAGTCTCAAGTTTGTTTTCCATTGTCCGGTTTACTAGGGTTGTGATCGGACATCACTCAAAATTTTTCAAATAGGCGATGAGATGAGATGAGATGAGATGAGATGAGCTGCTTATACATAATACAATACAGACTTTGTTTGAAATTATTGTATAGCAAGGATAAGTGGGCGATGGATATCTTCAAAGTGCTCACCAGAGGTGCCTCCCTGCGTAAAGATGAAAAGGGTGCCGTTAAATCGGCAGATTTCGGCATGGTAGATAATAATGCAAACAAGAAAGTGGGCGAAGGTAATATAACTAGGGAGTTGGATTTCTTCCACAATAAAAAGATTATAAAGAATGTGGAATATTCGAAAAGTGAGAGAAAGGATGAATGGATAGATTCATCTGACCAAGAGGTGGGAGAAGAAGAGGGAAAAGAGGAAGCCGCACAATCAATAATCAGAAACGAAGAGGATGCCAGGGCTTTGCGGAAGTCTTATAAAGGTAATGTTAGTGGTAATGATGTGCCATTACCGATTAAATCTTTCAAGGATTTGATAACCCGATTTTCTTTTGACAAAAGACTTTTGAACAATTTGATAGAAAACAATTTCACTGAGCCTACTCCTGTCCAGTGTGAAGATATACCACTGGCACTGCATGGGCGTGATATACTGTCATGTGCTCCTACAGGTTCTGGGAAGACTTTGGCATTTTTATTACCTCTATTACAACAAATTATTGACAGTAAAGACATTCATGGTTTGAAAGGATTGATAATTTCTCCTACGAAAGAATTGGCTAATCAGATTTTTTCTGAGTCTATCAAACTTTCTCATAAAATTTTTTTGGATAAGAAAAGACCGTTGCAAGTGGCTCTTTTGTCTAATTCCCTAAGCGCAAAGCTAAAAAATAAAGCCATCAGTAGTACAAAATATGATATTATTGTCTCCACTCCCTTGAGGCTTATCGATGTGGTGAGAAATGAGGCGTTGGACCTTTCTAACGTTAGACATATTGTTTTTGATGAAGCTGATAAATTATTTGACAAGACATTTGTTGAGCAAACTGACGATATCTTGAATGCATGCAGTGATCCAAGACTTCGTAAATCGATGTTCTCCGCTACGATTCCTTCAAACGTGGAGGAGATTGCCCAAAGCATAATGGCGGATCCAGTTAGAGTCATCATCGGTCACAAGGAAGGTGCTAATGTAAATATCGATCAGCGGCTCACTTATTGCGGCAACGAAGAAGGTAAACTCATCGCCATCAGACAGATGGTACAAGAAGGTGAATTCAAACCGCCTGTCATTATATTCTTGGAATCCATTGCAAGGGCAAAGGCGCTTTATCACGAGCTAATGTACGATGGGCTCAATGTGGATGTGCTTCACGCTGAGAGAACGCAACAGCAGAGGGATAAAATTATCAAACGTTTCAAAACTGGTGACCTTTGGTGTTTGATTTGCACCGATATACTGGCTCGTGGTGTAGACTTTAAGGGTGTCAATCTAGTGATAAATTACGATGTACCCACAACAGCACAAGCTTATGTGCACAGAATCGGGAGAACTGGTAGGAATAATCGTAAAGGGAAGGCAGTGACATTTTACACAAAATTGGATACCCTAGCCATCAAACCTATCATCAACGTTATGAGACAGAGCGGTTGTGAAGTCGCACCGTGGATGGACGGTCTTTCAAAATTATCTAAGAGAGAAAAGGAGATGTTGAAGAAGGGCAAAAACCGTGTGGAACGTCATGCAATCAGTACGGTACCTCGAGTGGACAAAATGAAGAGAAAGCGCAAGCAAAGTATGATAGAGGCCTCCAAGAAAAGAAAGCAAGACGAGGAAGAGAATTGACTGGTGAAACGACTGTCAAAGATGGGTATAATTTTTTTTTTTTAGTTTTCATCTTTACATTTGTTGATGTATTATATATATGTACATATATACTGTATGAATATAACAGAGTGGAAAGCGTCAATAATGTCTCATTAAGGCAAGTTCAGATTTTAGTGGTGGTTGTAGTTTTTGTAACCGACAAGCTTTCTCCTGCCAATGACTTCACCAACAGAGTAAAAACCCAAAATCTGCACCAAGTATGCAGTGTATCTGATAGCGTCATCCTTCTTCAAGGTTTTCACAAGAGCAATGAAATCATTGGGCTTCGTTGCGTAGTACAAGCTCTTGTAGTAAATTCCGAGGTAGGCTCTCTTGAAATCAGAAATAGAAGGTGGTTGCAATTTCTCCTTCAAATACACTTGTTTGGAAAGCTCGGCGCCCACTTTACCGTAATATAGGGTCTTGGAGGCCAAAAGGCTGGATTTGGAAAGTAAGCACGCGGTGAATGATTGAATCTTACCCAACATTGTCACCTTGAAAGCTCACAGATCTGCTGCCGAATTCAATGCCTCTCAAAGCTTGGAGGTTTTTTCATCCATTCGAACTTTCCCACTTCTTTTTTTTCAACCTTCAAACTTTTTCTCTTCTAACCGTGAGAAATTATGGTAGCGGCCGACCAATCACAAATCAATAATTGCCGGTAAATTTCTGGCAAAAAATGATTGCAGCATTTAGCACCTTCCCCACTAAGATTTAATATAAGGTGTTGGTAAAGTTGAAGATTTAGCTATCACAGATGACTTGGGGGAAGGTCCGGCCTTGCGTGAATAGGTATATGCTATAATGCTATTTCCTAGATAAAATTAATAATAAAAGAACAATTGTATCAATCTTGATTGAGTCCTCTCCGTAAATCTGTCAGACGCGGCTATTCAGGCGTATCGACTTTCTGACACCTTCTCCGAGAACGATCACCTTGTCCTCCTGCTGTAGTCTCGACAGGGCCTCCGAAATATCTGAGGAATCCACTTTGTCTTGCGAATGCTCGTTAATTTGCTTTGACAACTCGTTAAAGGACATAGAGTCTGAAGCGTGGTCCGCCAGTAGTTTAAGGACTTCTCTTGCTAGATCTTCTTGTAACTTCCTCTGGATGACCGATTTACCCGTTTGCACCAACTGCATGTCGATCTTACCAGTCTTTGGATCTGTAGCATAATCCTTGATAGCTGCCTTAATCAGCCGCACAGCCTCCTGCACGTCATCTATATCAACTTCTGTGGACAGTCTCATCTTGGCGTGTGCCTCAGCCAGTCGAATCATGCTCTCTAGTTGTCTCGTCGTGGCCGTAATTCTCTTTTCGTCCGATCGCGAGTCGTCACCTATCTTTCTCATCGCCACATAGGCTCTCACCAATTCTGTCTTCGCTGCCCTTGTAATCGTTGGGTGGATGTTTTCTTTAACATAGTTAATGTACATCGTCAAAAATTCAACTGGCAGCACATCATCAATAGATGCATTTTCTGGTTTGTCCTCCAGATACAAACTTGTTATATGTTTCGCTAGTTCCCTATCAGTGGCTGCATCGACCTTGTCGAGTACTAGATACACCAGGTCGAACCTCGAAAGCAACGGTGGCGGCAAATCAATGTTTTCGGTTACGGGTAAATTCGAATTGTAGCGCGATCCAATTGGGTTAGCACTGGCTAAAATAGAGGCTCTTGCGTTTAGTGTAGTGATGATACCAGCTTTCGCAATGGAAATTGTCTGTTGCTCCATGACTTCATGCAAAACTGACCTCGTGGAATCACTCATCTTGTCGAATTCATCAATACAACACACACCACCATCGGATAGAACCAACGCACCACTTTCGAGGACAAGTTGTTTTGTATCCACATCCCTTGTTATGTAGGCGGTTAGACCCACTGCCGAAGAGCCCTTGCCTGAAGTGTAAACACCGCGGGGAGCTATCTTGTGCACGTACTGTAAGAGTTGCGACTTGGCCGTAGAAGGATCCCCACATAACAATATGTTGACGTCGCCTCTGTAGCGACCACCTTTAGCAAGTTTCTTATTGGTACCGCCAAAAAGTTGCAAAAGAATGCCTTTTTTGACATCATCCAATTCAAAGATACTAGGAGCCAGTGAACGTGCCAGCACATCGTAAAGGTCTTGTCTTTGAGCCACCTCATGAATTTTAGCCATGTCTTGGTCTGTTATCTTTCTTGTCTCCTCGATTTCACTGTGATTCATCTTATTTTGCAAAAGTTCTTGTTCAATAGTGGACGTGTCGACGCCTAATCTTTTATCTGAAACTTTCTTGATGTGAACCACATCGACATAAGTCTTATAAAGAGACTTTAGAACACGTTGCTTCGCATTGACCCTCATGGGGATAGATCTAAACGTCCCAGTTACTTCGATCCTGTCACCTGCACGGCAAGAGTCCACAAGCTCATCATAGACACATAGGGAAACGGAATGAGGAGTCTGGCCATCCGGAACCAAGTCTGGTGTCTCCTGTAGTTTTATCACTTGCTTATCTGCGAAGGAACACCGGTTATGTATGAGTGACATCGAATTTGGTTCATTACAGTCGACACGTTCACACCTAGCTGGTTCTTGAATCACGCCTCTATCAATCTCTACAGCCATAGTGTGGTCACAAACGTTACATTTGAAGAAGGCAACTTTCATATCCGGTATGACAGGGGTACATCGCAGGACTAGACCTTTCAAACTAATTAATTTATCGATGTCGTTAGGGTTCAATTCGCGCATTCCTCTGCGGGTCTCCACATTATAAGGTCGAATTTTGTAAAGTTTGGTTTCTATATCATCCAAATCATAGTCAATGTTGTTGTCCACCACTAATGAAACCATACAGTCTTTAATAGTTTGGTCCATGATGGATATCACTTCCTGTGGATAGCTCAAAAGCTGATAATAAAGCTCCTCTGTGGGCTTATATGCCAACAAATTTCTGGCGTCCAAGTTCAAGTTAGACGTCCCCAATTCTCTCATCTCATTTAGTTGCTTCACATAATAGGAATCTTCATCCGTTGTAGAGTTGATCAATTGTTCTCTGCCATCGAATATCTTCCTGTATTTGTATTGAAAAGACATGAGGAAATTACGGAAATTATTGGCACATTCTTGAATACTCACATTGGTGCCCCAAATGATCCTCAACGGTTCGCCAACTTCTGAAGGCGGTACAGATGACGAAGATGAAGATATGTGCGAAGGATTATCAAATTCGACAAATCTTCGTGGAGAGGACAAGTCCGAAGCATGGATGTCATTTCTCCTCATCATAGCTCGGTGGCCTGCCCGACCATTTTGAGAGGATGTTGAGCTGGGGATCAATCGATCACTTCTATTTGAAAAGGTCGAGGTGACTCGGGGTTCATTTCTAGACTGTGACGGATAGTTGTCCGATGACTGCTGTCGAGATGACGGATATTTAAAAGGCGAGGATCCCAAGGCTGCCCCAATTCTACCACTCTGAGTTTGAGAGTTCTCTTGACCAAATGTATCCTGTGCAGAAGAAGAAGTGTGGTAAAAGAGTACTGGCGAAGATGGTTGGGCAGGCGAAGGTGGTTGAACGGACGCCGAGTCTAGATTGCGAACCGGCGACGAGGACTGTGGTGGTATAGAATCGGAGCGATGTGCTGGTGAGCTGGGCTGATCCGACATGTTAAGTGAGCCTCGCAATGGGTTTTGGCTCTTTTGTACTTTGTCAATGATATGGCTTCTCGATCTTTTTTTTTCTTTCTTTCTTCGACGATAGTGGGGTTAGCCGTTCTCGCGCTGCAGCGAGGGCGTCACCCAAGATGGCAAAGTAATACTAAGAGCACGAAGATCTTCCTTCACTAAAGTCTAAAAGTACTTATACACAAGTGTTTCTATCTAATTATTACCGCATGCTGAACGAAGGTATTCCCAGTGCTTAGTATCTTTGACGGTCCATTTGCGCGCCGCTTCGCCCTTTCCACTCGACCTGGCGGCATACTCTTTGACTGTATTCTTGATCATCTGCTTGCTATAGAAGGGTAAATTCTTTTGTGCAATTTCCGTAACAGTTCCTAGCGAAAAGGTGCTATCTTGGATTTCATCGAATAATTTGAGCAAATCTTTGGGCTCGGATATAAGTGATTTAATTTTCCTCTTCTCCGGAGACAACGAAGGTGATGAGCAGGAATCCCGTTGTGAGTCGCCGGGGGGTCTCTTTGGAGCATTGCAGGTTTCCCCTCGTGCCTTTGTGTAATGTATGGGGTCAATGGGAAAAGGCTGATCTGCTATCAAGTACTGGATAGAGACCGCATCGAAATATCGTCTATCGTCCTCCTGCATGGCATCCTGGTTTGTTCGAAGGCATACGGTCGGTATCAACGGACCAATGTATTTTCTCTTGCTGGTGCCGCCGTGGTTGAAAACATCCTCGGCATCTAGAAACCCGTCAAACTCTCCTTCACTCGCCTCTTCATCCTCGTCCTCCTCCTCATCTTCTTCACCGCTTTCTAAATCGTCTACACCGCCCCCTTCTTCGTCATCCTCCTCGTTGACCCACTCTAAGTCAGAATCGTAATCATAATTATAGCCAGTGTCCTTCGTGGAAAATGGGTTATCCACGGGGGGGATTGTATTTTTGGAATACGTCCCCATGTAGGGAGGCCTGACATTTTCATAAAACTTGATGTATTTCTGCGGAATAAGTGACAAAAGATCTTGTAATTCTTGGTCTGTGTTTTCCTTTGACGTCATCTGTTGTAGAAGTGCCACCGCCGTGTACGTTACGTTTCGTGGGGTCTTGACGGAACCTTGACCTGTCTCTAGCCACTCTGTAACGCTTCCATCATTTTTATCCATCATGGAATCTATTTGAGCCCTTGTGTCGTGGAGTTTGGAGGGAGAAAACAATTGGGTTGTTTGGTTCACTGTAACACCTTCTTTAGCATAGAAGGGTAAAAAGAACTTGTCATAGTCGGAAGTTACATTCGCCTGCTTACTTGAATCATTCACTTTTTTAAAGAAATTACCAATGCGTGCCTGGGACCTTTCCTTAGCCTTCTCCTTGAGTTTTTTCTCCTGGTCTTTCTTTAACCTCTCCTCTTCGCGCTGGCGTTTTTCCAATTCCTTCTGACGTTTCAATTCTTCACGCTTCTCCCTTTGATCCTCCTTTTGCCTCTGGCGCCTACGTCTATCTTCTTCCTTCTGTTCCTCCCGTCTTTGTTTCTCCTCCTCTCGTTGCCGTTTCTTGATGTCCCTCTCCTTCTGGATTTCTTGCTTTTTGATCGAAGCCAGTGCCTTTTTACCCAACGATTTGTCCTGTTCTGGCTTTTCCGGTTCCAGTGGCTGCTGCTCCTCCTCTTCGCTGTCGATCACCTCGATGGCACTCTGCTGGGTCCTTGTATCTTGGAAGAACGACAATATACCCTGTTTCCCGGTGTCAGCGGAATTCGCAGTAGGGTCGCCATTAGATTCAGGTGCTGTTGCCATTAGGCCTCCTTTGAAGGGCGAGCGGAGGAGGGTCGTCTTCCAATTTTGGCTATGTGATGAATGACTATCTTGGGCTGACAAAAAAAAAAAAGATAGATATCTTTGCTGACGCGAGGAAACCTTAAACTACAACAATGTAATATGTAGAGGGGGAAAAAAAAAAAAAAAAAAAAAAAAAGATAACTAGCTGGACATCAATTAGCATCCACAGACCGATCATGATAGCCAGTTTGCTCTTGGAAAAAAATCTGTAAGGGATCATTTTCGTCCTTGCTTGCCCTGGCGGCGGGTGTGGTATCTATAACTCTCTTCTCGGTACGTAGTGGCCTCTGCGGCGTCCTGGTGTTAAGCATGGTTTCGTCGTACCCAATGGGTATAAATTCAAGCGAAGTCTTGTTTTTCTTTAAGCGGGCCTTCTCCCTGTTTTTGAACAGCGACAGATTGCCGCCCTGGCTGCCGCCCTGGCTGCTGTCTGGCTTCGGAGGGTTGTCCTCTGCTGGTGGGTCGTGGGCGCTTGTGGCACCGTAGGCCTTACTCATCGCATCCGTACAAAGATTGATGCCCTTCTCGAGGTCAGCAATCTTCCGCGCCTTGCGCTCCTTCTTGTTCATTTTCTCCGAAACGGTTTCACGGTTCTGGAACATCTCCACGTAGTCTTCGAGCCTTGGGCGCTTGGGAAACGGAGTGGCATTACCATCGATTTTCAACCCCTTGTCGTCGAAGATCCTTATTATAATGTCCAGCAAATTTGTCCTCAAATTCTCGACGTGCTCCTCCGGCGCCATGTCGTATTCCTTCGGATCCAGGAAGATGGTGAAGAGGTACTCGAGCCGTTGTGACAACTGTTTGAAATGCAGCTCACGGTTCAACAAAACGGTTGACTGTTGCTGCAGGTATAGCAGATTTTCCAAAAGTCTGACAAGTATCCGCTCATTTTCCAGATCGCTGTCGTAAAATGCCTCCAGCAGCTCATGGACCTCTTCTGCCTCTCTTTTAAAGATCGCACTGGCGTGGAACGCGTGTACGCTTCTTTGAAGAAAGGGCAAAAGCTGTTCTTCGAAAAACTTGGTCTTCTTTTTAGCCTTGCACGCCGTCGTGGTGGCCAGAGAGCTTTCAGTACGTACCGATCTCGTACGCGATCCCTTGTAGGGAGAGCTAGAGATATGGGTCGCAACTTCGCTATCTAGAATCGATGTCTCGCCCTCGTGTGGCTCCTCCAGGTACAAGGCCGGCGGTAGAGCCGCGGGCGGGCCATTTTGCAAATTGGGGATAACCTTGTGCAAGTTCTCCAAGTATGCCTCCCTGTGCATTGCCTGGCGCAACTTGGCAAGTTCGTCATCCTTCTCACAGAGGGCTAATTTCAAATGGTAGTTTTCATTTTTCACTTTGGAAAGCTCCTCGTCGTTGGAGGAAGCGTGGCTGGAATCACTCACACTCATGTCATCCAGCTTCTGGGTCAAGTCCTTGATATCATCGTTCATGCTAGTCCTTGAGCCCTGCATCACCGGTGTGCCTGAGAGGGGTCGTTTGGTGAGGCCGTGGTAACGAAGAGGACCTTAAATGTTCTTCTGGTTTGGGTTTCCGTTTTTGTGTGCTTTGCCGCCGACGTCACGTCACCAGCAGCAGCAGCACCACAAAGAAGAAAAAAAGAATTTTGTTCTAACTGAGGTTCGAACTCAGGACCTTTGCCGTGTGAAGGCAACGTGATAGCCACTACACTATTAGAACTAGTTGTTCAATGAAAGGTTCCGGTGAATGTGACATGGGATTCGGTGGAACATGCTCGGCAGGAGCACGTGCATACCGCGCTGGACGCGCCATATTTCTGTCCACCTACCTCGCCTACCAGCCCCACGTCTTGCGTCGTCCACTCCCCACCGCCGGTGCCCGCTCGCTCACTCAATCGCTTAACTGCCCCGACAGCCCCGTTACCCGCACACGTGCCCTGCGAAAAAAAAAAATTTTTTTTCCTCCCACCCTCAACACACGTACGTGAAAAAAAAAAATAATCCCCCATCTCATCTCATCTCATCTCATCCCATCTCCACCACGCCTATCGCACCAAAAAAGCTAGTGCCCATCCCACCTCACCCCGCTAAATATGGCCGCTAGAGCACAGTTTGAAAACTCCAACGAGATCGGTGTCTTCTCCAAGCTCACCAACACCTACTGCCTCGTCGCACTGGGTGGCTCCGAGAACTTCTACTCCTCCTTCGAGGCAGAGCTTGGTGACTCCATCCCCATCGCCCACACTACGATAGCAGGCACCCGTATCGTCGGCCGCATGTCCGCCGGCAACCGCCGCGGACTGCTCGTGCCCACCCAGACAACCGACCAGGAACTGCAGCATTTGAGGAACAGTCTGCCGGACAGCGTCAAGATCCAGCGTGTGGAGGAAAGACTCTCGGCCCTGGGAAACGTCATTTGCTGCAATGATTACGTCGCATTGGTTCACCCTGACATCGACAGGGAGACCGAGGAACTCATAGGGGACGTGCTGGGGGTCGAAGTGTTCCGCCAAACCATCTCGGGAAACATTCTTGTCGGGTCATACTGCGCTTTAAGCAATCAGGGCGGGCTGGTGCACCCGCAGACTTCGGTGCAGGACCAGGAGGAGCTGTCCTCGCTCCTGCAGGTACCGCTTGTGGCAGGTACCGTCAATCGCGGTAGCAACGTGGTCGGGGCCGGCATGGTGGTCAACGACTACTTGGCGATCACTGGTCTCGACACTACTGCGCCGGAGCTGAGTGTGATAGAGAGCATCTTCAGGCTACACGACGCACAGCCCGAATCCATCGAGGGTAACTTGAGGGACACCCTAATCGAGACCTACTCCTAGATGTATCTCTATATCTATTATGTGTACCATAGTATTAATTTTATCCGGCTTCCCATCGTGCATATCGGGACTGATTTACGCAGGGGGGGGGGAGAGCCCGGCGACGTTCGAGCCCAGAACGGGCGTTTCCCTTATCCCCACCGGTACAAGATCCAGCCCGCTGCGGCACCGCCTGTTTTCCTATAAGCGTAACGGAGGGCACGCACGTAAATCTGCGAGCCTGCAGCGAAGCCACGACGCAGTGTGCCACGCCTGTCACGCTTCCTGCCCACCGCTTACTGCGTCGCTGTCGCCTCGCTGTCGCCTCGCTGTCGCCCGGTCCCTGCGATCCGCACGGCCCGGCCCTACGTAACGATTTACGCGCGTCTCCTGTCCGCCCCTTCGCTTCCTCACTCCGCGCGCGCGCAGCCATGGGGCGCCGTTCTGGACCGCTCGAGCTCAGCGATCGCCGCAACGCCACAGATTCGCCGCACCGTGCTCAAGCTGAAACTTCTGGCTGGATCGACGCGACTCCTCCGCGCCCGCTGTGTGTTGTGCTGTGCCAACAAAGCGATGCGCGATCCGCAACACTACGTAGGCGTTCCTGCCACGCTCGTTCCCACTGTCCGGCCGTTTATCAGATAGATCTCTCATAGATATAAATACGTAACGTGGGCAGGATCTAAATGTACCCTTGGACAGAGGCACCACGAGGAAATCCTTTACGTCGACAGCAGCTCCCCCCCCTCCATGAACTCACAAAGAGAAGTACCTCAACAGGTGAGACTGCCCCCCATCTCGATGCTTGTGCCCACTGCATACGTGCGGGAACAGATGTGTCTACCCCCACTCGCGACGGCCCAAAGGCCTTCGTCACAGGCCAAGCAGAGTTCGCAGGACGGGCTCAACCCGGCTATACGGCTGAGAAAGCAGTGTCCTGTGTGCGGAAAGATCTGCTCGAGGCCCAGTACGCTGAAGACGCATTTTCTTATTCACACTGGGGACACGCCGTTTAAGTGCACGTGGCACAACTGCAAGAAGAGTTTCAACGTCAAGAGCAACATGTTGAGACATCTCAAGAGTCACGAGCGCAAGTTGGAGAAGCAGCGGGCGGCGGCGAGCCGTGGCTGCGAGTAGTACAGTACGTAGGTGTGTTTGTGTGTGTGTATTTAGCGGAGCGTTGAGCGTTCCGGGACGATTTTTTAATTTTAATGTCGCTTTGGATAGGTGCAGGAGGCGGGAGCGCGGGGCGGGGCGGGAGCGCGGGGCGGGATCTCCGCTGCGACGCGGCTTTTATTGCGGCGTAGATCTGATTAACTGCGAGCGTGGTGTGGTGGCAAAAAATATTGAGAGCTAAGGGATTCGAACCCTTGCATCCGAAGATATCAGAGAATTTGGTTCAGGTTGTAACCTAAATCTGACGCCTTAAACCACTCGGCCAAACTCCCGTACACAGCTGTTGGACGAGGATGCGCAGCGGAGGGTGACTAGGAAGCTGATATAACGATATCATACAGGGAGCAGGGACCACACCAGCCACTAGCAGAATCGCCGGATATTTGGAATTCGGCGGCCTTGGAGCGCTGTGGAGCAAGAAAAAAAAAATCTCTCGGGGGCGAGTCGAACGCCCGATCTCCAGATAACTTTTTCACATTACAGTCTGGCGCCTTAAACCAACTTGGCTACCGAGAGACACGATGGGGAAGTTGGAGTTCCGCGCAGCCCTTGTTCCGGGCGTCTTGGCGGCGAGGATGGAAAGCGGGCTTTGCCGTGGAGCCCCGGCGCCCGCCGCGTGCATCAATTCGTTTGTGAATTTTAGCACAGATGCTGGCGTCATCGATGTCTCCGAGTGGCGGAAGTTGGGTCGGGACAAGTCTTCTCCCCGCGAAAAGCTCTTCCAACGGTGGAGAGACACTTGAAGAAGGCGCGAGCGAGTACGCAGCTGTGCCGTTCCGCTTAATTGCTGGATCGGTCCGTCTGCGGCTACTGTTCTTTTTGCGAAAAGAACCAAAAAGCGTGGCGCTGCGCGGCACGTGATACCCTCGCGGACTCGGGCGCGTTACGTCTGGGGCCGCCGGCGAGCCTTCTGACCACGTGACGTGCGCTGTGGTTTGCTCCGAATCAAGCGGCGCTACTGTAAAGGAGAAAAGGCAACTCGCCCTCTGCTTCAGCCGCATCCCGCCGTCGGTGTTTCGCCAGCTCGTTTAGCTCTCGCGCCCCGAAGACGGCAGGCACATTCGATCTCATCACTGCGAAAGCACCGCGAAATCACCAATGGCGGACGTAGTGGTAGCCCTGGAACAACCCAACCGCATCAAGCAACTGCTTAGAAAAGATGCCAGCGTGGCATTGCTAGCCGGGGGGCTCGCCGGTGCCGTCTCCCGTACCGTCGTGTCGCCCTTCGAGCGCGTCAAGATCTTACTCCAGGTGCAGAGCTCCTCGGAGGCATACGCGGGCGGAGTCACCTCCGCCGTCAGGCAGCTGTACCAAGAGGAAGGCGTCAAGGGGCTGTTCCGTGGTAACGGCCTCAATTGCATCCGTGTGTTCCCCTACAGCGCTGTGCAATTCCTCGTCTATGAAGGCTGTAAAAGGTTTATCTTCCACGTAGACGACAGGCACACGAGCCAAAGGCTCAACACAGGGCAGCGACTATTCTCTGGAGCCCTCTGCGGTGGGGCCAGCGTCTTCGCCACTTACCCGCTCGACCTGGTGCGAACGAGACTGTCGATCCAGACGGCCAACTTGCGCAAATTGCAAAGGGCTAGAGCTACCTCCATTGCAAGGCCTCCCGGTGTTTGGGAGCTGTTGGTTACCTCCTATCGGCAGGAAGGCGGCCTCAGGGGGCTCTACAGGGGCGTTTGGCCTACAAATTTGGGGGTGGTCCCCTACGTGGCGCTGAACTTCTGCGTCTACGAACAGCTGAGAGACCTTGTACCTTCGGGCAGCGTCTACATGCTCGCCATTGGCGCCGTAAGCGGCGGTGTGGCACAGACGGTTACGTATCCATTCGATCTACTGCGTCGGAGGTTCCAAGTGCTCGCCATGGGTCAAAGCGAGCTCGGTTTCAAATACTCCGGTGTCGCGGATGCGCTTGTAAGCATTGGTAAGACAGAAGGTTTCAAAGGCTACTACAGGGGGCTCACTGCCAACCTTTTCAAAGTGATCCCCTCCACAGCGGTCAGTTGGTTAGTCTACGAGCTGGCTAGAGACTCTCTAAGGGCGCTCTAGCACGCATGAGCCAATCATAGCTCTCGCATTGGTCGTTTCGGGTAACCCGGTTTTGCTCCCCTCGGGGTTGGTAACGAAATTTTAGCGTCCCTTCAAAGAGGACCCGGACCCCGTCCACCGTCATCTCGTCCAAGTTGTTCGGTAAGCGACCAAGAGACCATCCATATTCCTTAAACACAAAAGAGCATTTCCACGATGAGACCTGCACAATTACTTTTAAACCAATCTGTAAGTTACTAGCCGTTGTAGTCAATTGCTCGTATATGTATTACTAACATCGTTTTTCTCTTTTATAACAGAAAAAGGCTGGCGGCAGTATCATCCCACTGGAATTGACCCCACTGTTCTTGGCCATGGGTATCGCCGTTGCATCTGCATCTTACTTCACCTACAAAAAGTTTGCCCACGACAGAAGTCTGCGTATCACTAAGAACCCACAGTTGTCCGAACTGGACAAAGTTTTGAACAGCGAAAAGAAGGAGTAAGTTTATATGTATTTATTTGTTTTCTATAGCTCGAATTGGTTTGCCTTGCAACGAGGGACAAGCAAGCTTTTAAACAACTTTTACGACTTTGATTTGCGAGTGGGGGGCATAGGAGAAAACGTCCTGATTAAAACTGCACAGTTCGTATAGATCAAGTTTATTTGTCCTTGCACGGAGACAACCAACGAAAACAAATGAGGAAAAGCTGCGAATCTCATTATATCTATATACAACTATCCAAACATTTGCGAACAGGGCACCATACTTTGCCCGGATAACTAAGAATATTCAAATAAAACCAAAATAATCATAATGACGAGAGAAACAAAAGGGAGGGAGAGAAGGGGGGAAAAAAATAAAATAAAATATCCGCCTATGGGCGCGAGATCCTTTGCTCGTTGCTCAATTCGAACGCCTCAATCTCCTTGCCAGACATCACAGGCCCGATGAGGGGGCTTTTCCTACCTTCCAATACGCTCAAGTTCTCCTGTTGCACCTCGATGTCATCTAATAGCTCTTCATCCAACTCTTGTGGTAACAAAAGGTTGAGCACGATTGCCGTCAACCCGCACACTGTGTAACTGGTCTCCATGATCAGTACAATTGCATTGAAGAAACCTTCCAACGCATGGTTGTTTCCGGAGTAGGTAAACACGTAGTCAAACCAGTCGGGAACAAGAATGGAGGCAAAGCCGGGCAAAAGAGCGCCCGTGAGCACAAATCTGTCTCTTCTTGTGAAGGGGATCTCCGAAATGATCTTGATACCTGCCACCGCCACCGTGGTGAAAAGGAAAGTAGTCATGCCGCCCATCACCGGTTTGGGGATTTGCACGATGGCTGCACCGAATTTCGCAAAGATACCCATGACGAGCATGAAGAAGCAAGTCCAGTAACCCACTTGACGGCTTGCACATTTGGTTAGGGCGATGACACCGTTGTTCTGGGCGAAAGTACTCATTGGGGTCACTGTGAAGAGCGAAGATAGGATGCCCCCGATACCATCTGACAATACAGCACCTTGAATTCTTGACTCATACGCCTCACCTTCGACTTCCAACCTCGAGACGTCACTTGTGGCCGTAATGTCACCGATGCACTCCTGCGCAAGCACAATAAACATCACTAAGAAGGGTAGCACCGCCGGCCCATAGACTCGCAGCCTAAATGTGTGCTTCCACAGAAATGTTGCCGCCGGCGCCACATCGATCTCGTCGTGCTGGAAATAGCCACATGCCGCGGCCACGATACATCCGACGAGCAGCCCGACGATCACAGCACATGATTTGAGGATGGGTGGGCCGTATTTCTCACACAGAACAATCGTCACATAAACCAAGAACCCCAACCCAATGAATTTGGCAGACCCCCAGGGCGCCGCCTGCGGTGCACCTTTGGAAGGGCAAATCGCATCCACGCAACCAGAACCGCCGACCCAGTCCTCAAACCCACTCTGAATCAAGGGAACTGCAATCGTCAACACGACAGGACCAGTGACTTGCTTGGGGAAGATTCGCTGCAGCACATGTGGAGGCGTAAACGAAAAAAGAATTTCCAAGAGAGCACAGCATGCTGCTGTCCCCAGCATGGCGCCGTATCCATCGGGGCACGGTTCCGTGCTATTGGATCCACCGGGACAATACCCACTTTCGTACATCATCGGCATCGTCTTGTCTACGATCCCCAACACGGCGAAGGAAGTCCCCACGATGGAGAGACATCCCGAACCAATGTAGTAAGGGGTCTTGGGGATGTGGAATCGAGTGATTTGCACCGCGGATAGGATGCCAGAAGTGATCAAAGACGCAGCAACGAGGTAAATGGTAATTTTCGAGTCCAAATTCGCAGATTCTGAGATCATAATGGGTGGAGTGATAACACCGGCAAGCATGGCCAAAGCGTGTTGGAAACCAAGCATCATCCCCAGAACCACAGGAACCTCTTCGTTCAACCCAAAGAAAGGCTGGTCCCTAACAGGGGGGTCTACACCCCTGCGTCTGCTAATGAAGTCTTGAAATGGGTAAGAGGGAGTAAACAAGTACTTGTAATTGTAGTCACCAACCAGACCATCTCTGGTGGTGAATTTATAACGTAACCATGATAGGTATCCCTTCGCCCGCTGCACGGGACTGTTTGTAGGTTCTTCCAGCACAGAGTCCATTCTTGCCTCGATGAGAGGCAAACAATAACTGACAATGACAGCGGCTCTTTGGCCTTGTTTTATATGTTATTTCATCTAGCATAATTGTGTTTAAACATTCTACGGGATACGCCGTACGGATTCCACCGAGTTCTGCAGCTGGCGGTTATCGGGGGCATTTACGTTGAACGCTCATTGCCGAGCGAAAATTTTGTTGCCGAGCAACGGCGAAGTAAAGAAAAAGAAGTGTAAGAGCGAGGTGCCATGGTCAAAAAACAAAGGATCTCTGAGAGAGTGGGAAGACTTACGCTAATTTCATGGCGCTTATTTGGTTTACTGGTTTATGGTGATTCAGTTCTCTTGTTGTAAGCCAGCTATGGCGTGACGGATAGTAGTTGTTATCATCTGTTTTTTTTGTATTTTTTATGGGTATATGCGAGTGTGCTTTTGCAACCTGGAGATAGCGGTCAGTGTCAATTACGCTATGCGTAGCACCGTTGATTAACTTTTTGCTCCACGTAGATCAAGTGTATTATACTCTATTGGATTGTATGAGTGCACAAGACTTCTGAGGGCCGATGTGGACATATGGCTCAGCACATTAATAATAGTTAACAAGCCTTGCTGGCGCAATCGGTAGCGCGTGTGACTCTTAATCACAAGGTTAGGGGTTCGAGCCCCCTGCAGGGCTGTTTATTATTTTTCATTTTTTTTTTAACTTCCCAAGTCTTGCTACAAGGGAGATTGCAAGATAGTAACCGGCTTTCTCTTGACTGATTGACCAAGGAGATTTATGCAGATATTTTTTTGCAACACCTTGCGGTGTCTATCTCTGTAGAACTTTGTTCCTGCGTTTTGTATTAGTAATTCTTACAGCCAGTATCTGGGCCCAAAACTACTCCCGATAAACCCCATTCTTCACTTCTAGAGGAGAAGTACGCATGGAAACCAAGGCACCTAAGACGTTTTAAATTCCCTGCAAAAATGGTACAAGGAAAGATCGGTGCATGTTTAGCGTAAGACAAAGCAGCACAGAATTTAGCCCGGTATTGATGGGAACCGCCAGCAGTGTGGACGCAAATGACCGTTTGGGGGCCGAACTCTGAGGTTCTCTCTTGAGAAAGTAGAGAGAGGAAAAAAAATTAAACAGCCCTGCAGGGGGCTCGAACCCCTAACCTTGTGATTAAGAGTCACACGCGCTACCGATTGCGCCAGCAAGGCTATCTTCTGTTGGGGCCGTAAAATTATTTCTCACACGCAAGCACTGGGTCTGATCATGCGTTTTTCCTCCCCATTCCTCGCCGTAACAAATGCGCCGAAAATTTTTCAGTCGAAAGTATCTATCTCATCTCATCTCATCTCATCTCATATCTCAATCCAGAGCTCATCATCCCAGCACCAAAAACAAGACATTCGTGTGAAGATCAATACATATAGAAGGATGGGTAAAGTCATTAAGCCTCCCACGGCTGTTCGGAGCGCCCACTTTCGTACTGTGGAGAGGGAGGAAAGGTTCCAAAACCCTCCAAAGGACAAATCTGTATACCCACTGCTGTACGAAGCGGTACAACCTCATATCGGGTCCTTCAATGCATTGACTGAGGGATCTGAAGGCGGTCTTTTGAACCAAGGTATAAAAGATGTCGGTGAGAAAGTTATCTTCGATGGGAAGCGTTCTGAGGGGACCCAATTGGGTAACCGTCTTTCGGTCAGCGTAGAACAGGCGTCGATCGCCAAGCCCATGTTTAACGACGGTGTAGCATCTGGTGTAGAAAGAAGAGTTTTCCCCAGCGAAGCCAGGCAGAGGCTCTCCTCTTACAAAGGTAAACTTGTTTTGAAATTGAAATGGAAAGTCAATCATGGCGAAGAAACTTTCACAGAAGTTAGAGACTGTGGTGGGGTGCCGATCATGCTGCAAAGTAACAGATGTCATCTGCATAATATGTCACCCAATGAGTTGGTTCAGCATAGGGAAGAATCAGATGAATTTGGTGGGTATTTCATCATCAATGGTATTGAAAAATTGGTTAGGATGCTGATTGTGCAGCGCCGGAACCACCCTATGGCTATCATTAGGCCCTCGTTTGCCAACAGAGGCGCAGCATATTCGCAATATGGTATTCAGATCAGGTCGGTGAGACCAGACCAGACTTCGCAGACCAATGTGCTCCATTATCTGCACGACGGTCAAGTTACTTTCCGTTTTTCATGGAGGAAAAACGAATATTTGATCCCGGTAGTTATGATCATTAAGGCACTCTGTGATGTAAGCGACCGTGAAATTTTCGACGGTATAATTGGTTCCGATTTGTCAAATTCCTTCCTGACGGACCGTCTCGAATTGCTTCTAAGGGGTTTCAAGAAGCGCTATCCACAGTTGCACAATAGAACACAGATTCTGCAGTACTTGGGGGACAAGTTCCGCGTCGTGTTTCAGGCGCCGCCAGACAAGAGCGATTTGGACGTGGGGAAAGAATTGCTTCACCGTATTGTGCTCGTTCATTTGAATGGCGAGACGAATGAGGACAAGTGTCGCATGTTGCTATTCATGATTAGAAAGCTATACTCATTGGTGTCGGGCGATTGCTGTACCGACAATCCAGATGCCACTCAACATCAGGAAGTATTGCTCGGTGGGTTCTTATATGGCATGATCCTAAAGGAAAAGATCGATGAATACCTGCAAGCGATAATCGCCCAAATTAGAACAGATATCAGTAGAGGCATCCCTGCGAACTTCAAAGACCGCAAATACATGACTCGTGTGCTTATGAGGGTCAATGACAACATTGGCTCCAAGATGCAATACTTCTTATCCACGGGTAATTTGGTCTCGCAGTCGGGTCTTGATCTGCAACAGGTTTCTGGGTACACTGTTGTGGCAGAAAAGATTAATTTCTACCGTTTTCTTTCCCATTTTAGAATGGTTCATAGAGGTTCTTTCTTTGCTCAGTTGAAAACAACCACAGTTAGAAAATTACTGCCAGAATCTTGGGGGTTTCTGTGTCCCGTCCACACTCCGGATGGTTCTCCTTGCGGTTTGCTGAATCATTTTGCCCATAAATGCCGTATCTCTACGCAGCAATCGGACGTCAGCAAAATTCCTTCACTGTTGTATTCGTTGGGTGTCTCGCCTGCTTCTCAGGCCTTTGTTGCTGGTCCCTCGTTATGCTGTGTGCAAATTGATGGTAAGATCGTCGGTTGGACATCTCATGAGCAGGGTAGAATCATTGCAGACACATTAAGGTTTTGGAAAGTCGAGGGTAAGATTCCAGGTTTGCCCTTAGATTTGGAAATCGGTTATGTTCCGCTTTCCTCTAGAGGTCAATACCCTGGCCTTTACATTTTTGGCGGTCATTCGAGAATGATGCGGCCTGTTCGTTACCTACCCTTAGACAAGGAAGACATTGTGGGTCCCTTCGAACAAGTTTACATGAATATTGCTGTCACACCTGAAGAGCTCCTAAGCAATGTGCATACCCATGTAGAATTTACGCCAACGAACGTTTTGTCAATTTTGGCTAATTTAACTCCCTTCTCTGACTTTAACCAATCTCCCAGAAACATGTATCAGTGTCAGATGGCGAAACAGACAATGGGGACACCAGGTGTTGCCTTAAATCACAGATCTGACAACAAACTTTATAGATTGCAATCTGGTCAAACCCCCATCGTCAAGGCCAACTTGTACGACGACTATGGCATGGACAATTTCCCTAATGGTATCAATGCTGTGGTTGCCGTCATCTCTTACACCGGTTACGATATGGATGACGCCATGATCATCAACAAGTCGGCAGATGAGAGAGGTTTTGCCTATGGTACTATGTACAAGACCGAGAAGATTGACTTGTCATTGAACAGAAGCCGTGGTGACCCCATTTCGCATCATTTTGGCTTTGGTAACGACGAGTGGCCTAAAGAATGGTTAGAAAAGTTGGACGAAGACGGATTACCTTTCATCGGTACGTATGTGGAAGAAGGTGACCCTGTTGTGGCATATTTTGACGACACTTTGAATAGAACTAAAGTAAAGACATACCATTCCGCTGAACCTGCCTACATTGAAGAAGTGAATTTGATTGGTGACGAATCGAACAAATTGCAAGAGTTGCAAACTGTTTCCATCAAATACCGTATCAGAAGAACTCCTCAAATCGGTGACAAATTTTCGTCAAGGCATGGCCAAAAGGGTGTCTGTTCTAGAAAATGGCCCGCCATCGATATGCCGTTCAGCGAAACGGGTATTCAGCCAGATGTCATTATCAATCCTCACGCTTTTCCCTCCCGTATGACCATTGGTATGTTTGTCGAGTCGTTGGCTGGTAAAGCTGGTGCCTTGCATGGTATTGCCCAAGACGCTACACCTTGGATCTTCGACGAAAATGACACTCCTGCGGATTACTTCGGTGAGCAACTGCTCAAGGCTGGTTACAATTATCACGGTAACGAACCTATGTACTCCGGTGCCAGCGGTGAAGAGCTCAGAGCTGATATCTACATCGGTTTAGTCTACTACCAAAGACTGCGTCACATGGTTAACGATAAATTCCAAGTGCGTTCCACAGGTCCTGTCAACAGTCTCACAATGCAACCAGTCAAGGGTAGAAAGCGTCATGGTGGTATTCGTGTCGGTGAGATGGAAAGAGACGCCCTGATCGGTCACGGCACATCGTTCCTGTTGCAGGATCGTTTGCTGAACTGTTCTGATTATACACAAACGAATGTGTGTCGCGAGTGTGGTTCCATCTTGGCTACTCAGCAAAGCGTGCCCAGGATTGGCTCCACTTCTTCCTTGCGCTGCCGTCGCTGTGCCATTGGTTTTGATGAGGCCAAGAAGATGCTGGCCAAGTACGAAGGTTCTGACAACGTTTTTATCGATGATTCACATATATGGGAAGACGGCCAGGGCAACAAATTTGTCGGTGGTGGCGAAACTACTACGGTGGCAATTCCATTTGTTCTCAAATATTTGGATTCAGAATTGGCTGCAATGGGCATTAGGTTACGCTACAACGTGGAACCACGCTAATGAGAACCGGACTAGTAAACCTATAGAAAAGAGAAAGGGAAAATTTTTCAAGCATACTCAAGGAAGCATTTCCATAATTGGGCTGTATAGTATTCTCGATGTAGAGAAATTTTGTGTGTGTATATATATTTACCAAATTCAAGAGTCTTTGGATTGTTATAGCTTTAATTCTCTGATATGATTTATCGTATGGTGTATTCTGCATTTAGCGCTACGAGATTTTCTCATGTCACGTGGATTAGAAATATAGGACGCTAGGGCCCTGCGAATGAAAAAATTGATCCATAAGCCCTGACTGAACCAATGTCAACTACGTACTTCAAAGCCATCAAGATCTGTGTTTCATAAAAGCTACAATACCTGCTCTGTTTTTTCCACGAATTGGAGATAATCTGGAATCCTTCATTTAGCATACAGATATTTCTGCTACGTTTTCCAGTGTAGCACTTCTCTAAGATCTTATTAGATTGTTGTGCGTTACAGTTTTATGCACAGAGGGAATTGAAAAGAAAAGGAAATAGAGCACATTAATCATGAGTGAAAATCCCTTTGATAATAGAATCGAAGAAGTAAACCATGAGAGTGAAGCGATTTTCGATGCTACAAATGAAGCACTTGCAAAACCCAATCCTTCCTTGGAATTTTGCACGCTAACCGTAGAAGAGTCTATTCAGAAGTTGAGTACTAATGCAGTGACAGGACTGAGCTCTAATGCGGAGGCCAGTCGAAGAAGATCAGAATATGGAGTCAATGAAGTCGTCCCTGAGCAGGAAGAAAGCATGTGGAAGAAATTTTTGTCGAATTTCATAGAGGATCCGTTAATTCTATTACTGATAGGTTCGGCTGTGGTCTCATTCATCATGGGTAACATCGATGATGCTGTTAGTATTACCGTGGCCATTGTGTTTGTGGTCAGCGTTGGTTTCGTTCAAGAGTATCGGTCTGAGAAATCATTGGAGGCATTGAATAGGTTGGTTCCCGCCGAGTGTCATCTTATTAGGTGTGGACAAGAGTCACACGTACTTGCTAGTGGTCTGGTACCAGGTGATTTGGTGCGTTTTAAGATAGGAGATAGAATTCCAGCAGATTTGAGAATTATCGAGGCTGTGGGGTTGTCGATCGATGAAAGTAACTTAACTGGCGAAAATGAGCCGGTGCATAAGACTTCTAGCGAGGTGTCCAAGGAAAGCTTCGATCAGCCCTTCTCCGTCGTGCCCATCTCTGACAGAACTTCAATTGCGTACATGGGGACGTTGGTTAAAGAGGGCCATGGTAAAGGTATTGTTGTTGGTACCGGTAGAAACACTTCGTTCGGCTCTGTATTCGAAATGTTGAGTACCATAGAAAAACCAAAGACTCCACTACAGATGTCTATGGACAAGCTAGGTAAAGATTTGTCGCTTGTCAGTTTTGTCTTAATTGGGTTAATCTGTTTGGTTGGCGTCGCCCAAGGTAGATCCTGGCTCGAGATGTTCCAGATCTCAGTCTCGTTGGCCGTGGCTGCTATTCCAGAAGGATTGCCCATCATCGTCACTGTTACTCTGGCGCTTGGTGTCCTAAGAATGGCTAAGCGTAGGGCAATTGTTAGGAGATTGCCCAGCGTCGAGACTTTGGGTTCAGTGAATGTGATTTGTTCGGATAAGACTGGCACTTTAACATCAAATCATATGACAGTTTCCAAGTTGTGGTGTCTTGGTAGCATGGAAACAAAGTCAAATGCACTGATCTTGGACAAAGGCAGAACCACTAACTACAGAAATTACTTGATGGAAGATGTGAAGGCCACATTAACGATCGGCAACTTCTGTAACAATGCCACATTCTCTCAAGAGCACGGTAAATATTTGGGGAACCCCACTGACGTTGCCCTTTTGGAAAACTTGGCTAAATTTGAATTACAGGATATGAGATTTTCAGCTAAAAAAATTCATGAAATCCCATTTAATTCAGAAAGGAAGTTCATGGCAACTGAAATGGTGACCGCTGAAGGTAAGTGTACGCTTTATGTCAAAGGTGCATTTGAAAACGTTTTGTCACAATCTAGCACCTTTTTGAATAAAAAGGGCAAGACCGAAAAGCTTCTTGATTCCCACAGAGATGTTATCCTAGAAACCGCAAGCTCTTTGGCGTCCGATGGGTTACGTACTTTGGCATTTGCTAAGAGAGATATTCCGAATTCCTCTACCGAAATTAGTGAAGAGTCTATCAGTGGTTTGACTTTTGCTGGATTGATCGGCATGAGTGATCCACCAAGAGCTACCGTGAAACCAGCTGTCGAAAAACTGTTGCAAGGTGGTGTCCACATCATCATGATTACTGGTGATTCTGAGAACACTGCTGTGAACGTTGCTAGGGAAGTGGGTATTCCCGTGGTAAATCCTGAGCTATCAGTTTTGTCCGGCGAAAGATTGAACGAAATGTCTGACGAGCAATTGGCCAATGTAATTGACCATGTTAACATTTTTGCTCGTGCTACCCCGGAGCATAAGTTGAACATCGTTTCGGCCCTGAGGAAACGGGGCGACATTGTTGCCATGACAGGTGATGGTGTCAACGATGCGCCTGCTTTGAAATTGGCCGATATAGGTGTTTCTATGGGTACTATGGGCACCGATGTTGCCAAGGAAGCATCTGATATGGTTTTGACTGATGATGATTTCAGTACTATTCTAACGGCCATTGAAGAAGGTAAGGGCATCTTTAATAATATACAAAACTTTTTGACTTTCCAGCTATCGACCTCGGTGGCTGCACTTTCCTTAGTCGCATTGGCTACAACTTTCAAATTGCCCAACCCGCTTAATGCCATGCAAATTTTGTGGATTAATATTTTAATGGATGGGCCACCTGCCCAATCTTTAGGTGTGGAGCCCGTGGACCATGAAGTGATGAAGAAACCTCCAAGAAAACGCACTGACAAAATTTTGACTAGTGCCGTGCTGCATCGTCTACTCATATCTGCTGTCTTCATCATTATTGGTACGGTGTACGTATTCATCAAAGAGATGGCAGAAGATGGGCAGGTCTCGTCGAGAGACACCACTATGACCTTCACTTGTTTTGTTTTCTTTGACATGTTTAATGCATTGGCATGTAGGCATGCTACCAAATCGATTTTCGAAGTCGGAATTTTTGCCAACAAAATGTTCAATTACGCTGTGGGGCTCTCTCTATTGGGACAAATGTGTGCTATTTACGTTCCGTTTTTCCAAGCAGTTTTCAAGACCGAGCCCTTGTCGATTGGTGACTTACTTTTCTTGCTGGCGATCAGTAGCACAGTGTTCTTGGGGGATGAGTTGAGGAAACTTTGGGTCAAGAAAAATGCCGTACATGATCCCTTCTATTACTCCAACGTTTGAGACATCGTTAGCACCAGAAAAATAATTCTACTATTCCTCCAATCGTCTGGGTATCCCACGCCATAAGACCCCACATCAAATGAACATGGTTATTATTTTACTACAAATATGCACAGATATAAAATTATAAAAGTGTTTTTTAAAACAGGATACAATTGTCTCCGGCCGCCTTTTTCAGCCTGTTCATGATTGCCAAGCCTTCCTGATCTTCGCCTATGCCCTCTACGAAAATCAGGTCGACGCTGTCTATTTCGTCGACTTGGCGCAGAGCGGCAAACAAATTTGATTGTATTTCTTCACCTGTATTCCCCAATCTCTCTACCACGAGTTTAATGTTCGTATCTGCAAATGTAAAATTTTCAATATCGGCGGTACCCAAACGCAAACTAGTCAAAATGGCCACTTTTTGCACACTGTTGTTATCTTGATCCTTGCACTCCTGCGTAATGAGTTGTCTCAGTTTGTCAATCCTATCTGGGTCTGTTCTTTGAGGTCCGGGTACCAAAAGCACAACTTTGGCAGAAGGTGAGTAATGCTTGTATTTCATACCTGGGGTCCTCACTTGTTCCCCTTCATCTACTTTCTTTCTTCTTTCAACTTTACAATCTTTCCAAGTTTGCCCTCCTAACTTCACAATTTGTTCATATGTAAACCCACCAGGTCGCAGTAGCATGGGAGGATATGAGAGTCCGTCCACCACGGTACTTTCCACACCCACTTTACATGGCCCCCCATCTAGTATAAGCGGAATTCTTCCTTGCAGATCGTGATATACATGAGACGCCATCGTTGGTGAAGGTCTTGTGGAAGCATTGGCGGATGGTGCTGCAATTGGGGTATCACTGAGAGCAATAAGGGCTCTTGCGACCGGATTAGAGGGTATACGTACTGCAAAGGTCGGTTGGTTTGCCGTGGTGAGCCTAGAAAGTGTCCTTTTCTCTGGCGAGGGCACTGGGAGAAGAATAGTTAATGGGCCTGGCCACAGCTTGGCAATTAAGGCATGGTAAGTCTCAGGTATGTTCTGAAGTAATGTCTTGGTGTCTTCTTCTTGGTATATCTTTCTGTTGAGTTGGTCAAGGGAAGAGACATGAGTTATCAAAGGGTTGTCACTGGGTCTATTCTTGGCCTTGTATATGCTTTGGACCGCTTCATCACTCATAGAACTGCCCCCCAGTCCATAAACAGTTTCTGTTGGAAAAGCAACGGGATCAAAAGAGTTTTGTATGATTTTGGCAGCCTCTAAAAGATTCTTTTCGCTTATGGGATCAGTAATAGTGGGGAGAGAGCCGTTCAAATGGGCGTCAGCTGCGAACTGGATGGACGAAGGATCAACCTTGAGTATTTTGGTTTTAAAGGAGTTAGACATGGTGGACAAGGACCTTTTGAGCATTGGCTGGCAAACCCCCCTTATCCAGAATATTTGATAAAATACACGGGATGAGATGAGATGAGATGAGATGAGATCATAAGCGTCTTGAAAAGTTTCACTCACAGCATACGACCGAGGCGTGTGCCTGTGAATACGAATCCAAGACTCCTGATCTAATATTTAACAAGCTATTCAATTTGGCATCTCTATTCGTTCCTGCTCGGTTCTACGACAGAGTCGTGATTTTGTTGGGTTCAGATACAGATATATGGGCCTTTGAGCTGTGATCATAGCGTTAGCTCACACGGCACTTCCTATTACTTGTAAAAAAACTAAAGGCTGATCATCATATGCACAAAAAAATCACTTCTACATGTTCAGCGTTGGTGATGGTGATTGAACTTGCATCATCTGATGCCCAAGACGGCACCTTTGACCGAACGCATACGCTGTTAGGGCTCTGAGTGTCGATTGCTGCAGAGTACGAAAAAAACGAGCTACGAAAAGTAAACCTCTTTTATATGACAAAAATTTCTTTGCCGTCTGGCAAATTCTTCTGCCAAATCCTTGATGGTCTGAAATTGGTGGTAATTTAGCGCATCGGTTAGGGCCGTTCACGGCTTTTTCTTGCGTGGATCTTTTTTGGCTACGAATGCAAAACCGGGCAGCTGTATTCGCATAGTTTGAATTGCAAGAAGAGAAGACGAGCAGGCGCACTGCAATTTTTGTAATTCATTTGCACGAATACTTTCATTCAACTGCTTGAAGTTAATTTTATATACGAAGATTATGACTTCGGCTGTACCATATGGTGTTTTTGTTCAGTCAATCTTTCAACAAATCTTCTATAGCGCCGTGGCGCAGTGGAAGCGCGCAGGGCTCATAACCCTGATGTCCTTGGATCGAAACCAAGCGGCGCTATTTTTTTTTTAATCCATACAATTCAAACGTGATACGGTCTCCATATGGTCTCCATTAATAGTAGTTGGCTTGAATTGTACTAGTGCAAGACCGCGTATTAGTATCTTAACGTCTTCCCAAGAAAGTTGTGCGCAATAGGAGAAAGCTACAAAAAAATATTCACTTTTCATTAAAAGACAAGGATGGGCAAATTGAAGGCCTATTCTTGGACGGTGTTGTCCCCGGAATCTTGTACAGAAGGCCCAAAAACAATATGGTCTTTTTTTTTTTTTTAGCTGCCCGACTCCTTATACATCTTGTTTATCATTTTATGTATTCGATTTATTTAATCGTGCAAAAATAAAAATCACAAATCTCCTTCTAAGCCCTCAAAAATATCAGTATCACTCACGCTAAAGAAGTAGAATCCGTAGTCTTGCAAACTAAACTTATCCAAAGATATCCACGAGGGTAAACTTTTTTGCAACTTGCTATAGACGGTGCCAAAAACAGATTTGTCGAGCTTCGTCAAAGCGGCATCTCCTACATGCCATAGCTTCTTATTTGCAGTAGATATTTCGCCAAGCGACTCTCTGTAGGCTGCCTTGTCCTCCTCTGTAATTCGATCCATTTCTAGCTGCACTTCTGCTCCATGCTTGTGGATCAATTCTCTTAAATAATCTGCAGCGATCGTCTTATTCCAATTCCCCGGTTCTTCTGGAATAGCCAAAAAATTGGCCACAAATTCGGGCATTTTAGTTGCAAAGCAAGTCCCCAGATATGAAAGAATTAAAATGTCAAAAGGCTTCATTGGTAACTTATATTTGGAGGGGGGGGGGGGGCAAGAAAAAAAAATCAATCTCCAGTCACTAATACGCACTTTTTGATCAAATACTCAAAACTCCCACCTCCCTCCCAAATATCTAATGTAGGTATTAATTCTGAGAAACTTCTGCGTCTCTCACTATTTTTCTTTTTGAAATGTTTCTTTCTTTATCGTCAAGCGCGTTTGTACATTTCCAGCGGTGCGATCGATGATTACCACTGATGAAGAACACGGAAGAGAAATCTCGGAGTTTGAAACTGCCATGTTGGAGCAAGCCATCGAATACATCAATGACAGGCTCTTCACAGACGAGAAACCTGTATTGTTTACCGATTTGGTGCACAAATTCCAAATTGGTCCCTCTAAGGCTAAGGAAACCATGTATGCATACTACAAGGATAATCAGACAACCAAGTTCAATTGCATTATAGTGTGCTGCTACACGGATAAAATAAAAGTAGTACACGATGTGAACCATGTGGAAAGCCAGGATTCCCTCGTAGATTGCTTCATCTACGCGTTTAATCCAATGGAGGAGTTCACGCCCGTGAACTTAGCTTATGACCAGCGAGACTACCTCACGATCAAAAACCCTCATCGACTGATTGTACCTGAAGTCAGATCAAAGACTTTGGAGCAAGAACCTGTCACCAACAAAGACAAACGCCGCAGTATTACGGCCAGATCAAGAACAGCGCCCGAGACCAAGGAGGAGAAATCTGTACCGCAAAAGCCCACTGCCAAGACCAAAAGTACCGGCTTAAGGTCAACGGCGTTGTTGGCCAAAATGAGGGCTGATAGGGAGGAGAAAGAGGCACAAAGGCAGAAGGAATTGGAAGAGAGGCGGCAGCAGCAGGCTGAAGAGGACCGAGAGCGCAATACAGCACAGATGTCCGAACTGAACAAAATGTTTGTGAGCGACAGCGATGAAGATGAGACGCATCAACGTGAAAAATCCACATCGACTGTGGACAAAAACGATTTAGAGGAGATATTAAACACTACCGCCGAGGAATCGCTCTTAAAAGCTAACGCAGAGGAAAGTGCACCGGAAACCCCAGTGATAAAGCAAGAGCAAGACTCATCTTACGTGGATGAAGACGGCTACATCGTTACAAACCGTCCCACGACTTCCACCCCGCCACAACCCAGGAAGAGGACTGCCTCCCCCACTTCACAGAAGCAGCAAAAGAAGAAAGCTCCTACACGTAAGAAGACCCAAGGAACATTAGAAAGCTTCTTTAAAAGGGCAAAATAGTTGGAAAATAAATACTTGTATATTGGCAGATAAAATCATTTTGATAGGCCTTACCCGGCCTTTTGTTTTCAATTTTTTTTTTCACCAAATTGTTGTAGAGCCTTTCTCTCAAACTGAAAGGGATAGAATTACTGTAGATTTAACGTTGCAAAGCGTAAACCATTCGGTAAGAACTAAAAAAATAGGAGGGATTAAAAAGATCACTCACTGAGCCAAGCTATCCTTGAAGTAGAATTTGTTGGTAAGTCATTTGAAGATTTTATCAACCTCTTTTTTCGAGTTCACTTTTCCTCTAGTTGCTTTCGTGTGCTTTCAATTTCAAACTTTAAAACGCAATGACTGATTTGTGTCCAGTTTATGCTCCCTTCTTCGGTGCCATTGGGTGTGCCGCTGCGATTGTCTTCACCTCGTTTGGTGCTGCCTATGGTACTGCCAAATCTGGTATTGGTATCTGCGTTACTTGCGTTCTAAGACCAGATTTGTTGTTTAAGAACATCGTCCCCGTGATCATGGCAGGTATTATTGCCATCTATGGGTTGATCGTCTCCGTGCTGATTGTCTACTCCCTTGGTCAGAAGCAGGCGCTTTTCACGGGATTCATCCAGTTGGGTGCAGGTTTATCTGTTGGTTTGAGTGGGTTAGCGGCCGGCTTTGCCATCGGTATTGTTGGTGATGCAGGTGTCAGAGGTAACTCTCAGCAGCCCAGGTTGTTTGTTGGTATGCTTTTGATCTTAATTTTCGCAGAAGTCTTGGGTCTTTACGGGTTGATTGTGGCTCTTTTGTTGAATGCCAGAGCAACCCAGGACGTCGTCTGCTAAATGTTTGACCATTGTACCAAAAGCGATGGCTTTTCGAATTGCTGGGTTTACATAGCTTTCTTATGTAAGATATTAATTTTCTTCTAGAGTCCGGCCCATAAATTAGAATTACTATGGTTTTTTCCATGAGTAGACCATTATACGTATTACATGAACTCTTGACAGAGTTTGAAATTCAACTTTTCCCTGATGGTTTTTAAGAAACCTTTCAAATCTAGAGGCAGCGATCCTGCTGGAATTGTGCCCTCCTCCAGCATGGTTGCGTAAAGATTGATTGATTTTTCGTCCTGGTTATTCCACTTGTTCTCCAATGCCTCTATTATACGAAGTATTGTAGATTCATCGATGAGTTTTCCGTCGTCTTCGAGGAAAATTGGATACAGAAACCTCGCCATAAGCATCACCATGTAACAGTTGGGCAAGTAGGGGAATTCTATTAGCATCAGCAATAGCTGTAACGCATTTGGCCAGTTGCTCTGTGATTGCGCCTGGTAAAATCTGTAAAGCACAGCGTAAGGTGACAGAGTCTGTTTCATGGCATGAGTCACCAGACTGCCCAAGATTTCTTTCGGGATCACCCTACTGTCGTCCTCGCTGACAATAGCATTCAACACCATGTCGTCAAGTGGATTGCCCTGCAATACTGAGGCCTCGAACATCATCCAGGAATACCTTTTTACCCATTCAAATTTGCCTGCCTTGCTGAAATTGGCCATGGCTTCAATAGTGTTACTCTCGTAAAGTAACTTGTTACCCAAAGTGATATAGATGGACTTGGCCACCTCAGGTAATTTCCATTTGGCACATATACTCAGCATCCATTCAATGTCATCGTTGGTTTTGAATGGATAATGCGGTAACAACTCAGCAATTGCCATTTTTTTGGCACTGGTACTGTCAACGGGCGAGAGTGTAATGAAACCAATAGCTACGGGCCACAATCTTTTATCCCCATGCGAACACAGTTCCAATGCAAAGTTATTCAACATGTAATTAGCCATTCCATTTTTATATGAAAAAAGATCTTCCATGCTTTGAGGATTGTGATCCGTGTCTGCTTCATCAAAAGAGTTCTCCAGCAAGCCCTTGGCTTCACATAAAGCAGCCGCGAAAGCCGCGATACTTGTGTCCAACGACTCCAATACGGGTAAGATAGAGTAGATTTTGCCCCTGATGAGATCCACACACGCTTGTTCCCAACCGTTGGTGACATCGGCGGAATGAGATTGCAGACTCAAATGCAAATACTCTTCAGATAATTCTAAAGACGGAATGTAATAAAGTAGGAACCCGCAAAAAGACTCATACCACGTATTGGAGTAATACAAAATTTTGGATTGATGCCCGCCCACGAGAAAAATCGTGTTCTCGATGTAATCGCGTAATTCTCCTGACACTGATGTTTCTGAGCTACTGTAGGTCTGTGCCAGCTCCAGAACAATTGACTTCCATTCTCTGAACGAGTCTGAGGAATCCAGTGGGTACTGTTTTAGTAGTGCAACAAGATCACGAATAGCATTAAGCGACACTTCACACTGATCCTTGAGATGAGCTAAAATCTCAGATCTTTCTATGCATCCGATGGCCTGTTCGAACAGTCCTCTCAAAAGCAATTGATTAAATAGTTTCCAGAAATATGAAGTCTCAAACACTTTTCCACTATTTGCCCCAGGGATAAATACTTGATTAATGTACTCTTCGTTAGGTTCACCATCAGAACGATTTACCCAACTTATCAAATCGTTAATAAAGATTTCTCTTACATTTGAATCTCCTGGAGTATCTAAAGTGAAGTGGATCGTCTTCAAACATTTCAAAATGGTAAAGCATTCCTCTAATTCAAAAAATCTCGTCAATGCGTTCTTCTTTTCTTTTATAGAATCAATGAAGAAATCCAATTCCGTAACGAACGCAGACATAGCCAAATTCACAGCGGCGGCATGTTCGGTCGCAGACTTGGTATTGATGACGCCTATCGTCGGCACGGAATACATTCTATCGTAACCTAGGTCACGGTATATCTCAAACACTTTGGAGACAAAGTCTACATATTCCTCACTAGTGTCAACTCGGGCCAATTTCACAGGGAATAGCTCGCGCTGGTCTGGTTCACTAAAATAAGCCATGTTTTGACTAGAAAGCGGTCCCAATTTAAATTTCAACTTAGTTCTTCCATCTACAGGCAATGGAGCAAGCTTCTTACTTAAAAGCATCACTGGTGCATTGCTTTCAACATCTCTATCAACAATTTCATCATAATCAAAGCTCTCATCCGGTTGATGCTCCCCTTTATGATCTGTATTGTCGCCCATTACAAAATCCATTGCGTCCTCATCCATCAGAAGATCTTGCATATCGGAAGGAAGACCCACTGTCATAGCTTCAGTTTGTGAGCCCAGTGAGATTATCAAGCAAAAACCCTCAGCACGACTGGAGAACTTTGGCGACGTTTTTTCAACTCATCGATATATTATTTACCACTTGTAAAAGGTTTCTAGTCCAAAATTTCAGCTAGTCACATGGAAACAAAATGAAAATTTGCAAAATTAGCAGCTCATCACAGTTCATCGACTGCAAGCACGACCAATCTGACCTATTAAGAACTTTTGGCTTGGTTGGAAGTGATGACATTGACTATTCCACGGTCTACTGAGGGTCTTACCAAACTGCTTCGCTCCAAAGGCATAACCACGTCTCAAATAGTGGAACTTGCTTCGAAGTTTAATGAGCTTGATCTCTTCTTCCCTAACAAAGATATCTTTATTTTGCAACTAATAGAGGATAGATGGAACGACCAAAAGCTTTTACAGTTTAAGCAAGATTACAAGCTTTGGAAGCTGTACAATGATATGTTTTCTTCGCTTACAGACGGCACGATACAAAAGAAGCTGCTTAAAGATTTGAAATTCGTTCCCCATTTGCTGAAAGCCTTGGATAATGTTGATTCCAATATACCTGAATTTCTGAAAGAGTTGCAAAGAACCTGCATTTTGATCAATTCTTTAATAAGGGTTGAAGTGTCGTCAGAAAATGCCATTACAATTTTGGGGAAGATTTTAAAGTTAATACAGCAAACAGACTCGCCCCACGAAGAACTCGTAAATCAAATGATTTTTTTGACAGATATATCTAATGTTGTGGAGGTACCTAGTAAGATGTCCAATTATTATTGTAACGAATTGCTGCTGCCTACAGTAAAATATTTCGTTAAGTTCGGATCAGAATTAACAATACTGTCAGAATTTCAAGAGAAATACTTGTTTGACCCTTTGGTTGACCCAGTTAAACTGTTGGAGTCTTTTGTGAAGAAAAATCAAGCTCGCCTGGCACCCCAGGATTGTATACTACTTTTTGAAAAATCGATCCATTTTCTATCCAAAGAACATTTTGTCAAGCTTGAAAAAATATTCACCATTATCACTAGTATTCAAGAAAAATTGGCACCTATTCTATTGAAAGAATTATCAATTTCCAAAAAGACAATGTCGCAAGAATTTTTGGAAGAACTGTTCGCAGAAACTATAAAAACTCCCATATATGATACGCAATTTTGGTCTTTGATCCTCCATATCCTTGATTTGGATGTGGAAATTGGTATTCAACGGTTTGAACAGCTGATCCACTTAATTACCGAAAGAAGCGAAGCAGATGCCACATTTGTAGAAGAGCTTTGGGAAAAAATTATTCAATGCTTTGTTAACGCTAGAGAGTTTCCAGACTTCCTAGAAAAAATGCAAGCGTATTGTGGGAAGCATGAGAATTCTGCCGTCTTCCTTCTAGAGAGAACTGGATATTCATCTCAGATTTCTAGAAATATTATGGTATTATCTACTGCTCAATTGAAAACCATAATTTCCAATTTGATAAATGAAATTTTGAGTGATAATGTGACGAATAATGTGTTTGCTCTTATATTAAAAGTGATTTTGAAGGGTCTTCCACGACTATCGTACATTTCACTGCCGGAGTTGAAACCAGTTGTATCAAAAGTTTTCGACGTCAATGCTGACCACCCATCAAAGTTGTGGGAGATTTGGTACTTGGCAATGGAAGTATACGATGATATTGTTCCTTTACGCTCCCTGGAATCTATTGACGACCAAGTATCTGTTTTTCTTTCGCTCCCGGAGAAACCAAAAGAATTGTTTTATTATTTTTTTAAGTTGAGAGAATACAAAGACTACAATTTATTAGCTTTCGTCCAAGAATTTTTGGGATTTTTACGTGACTCAAATGCAGAGATCAAAAAAATAGTACTGAGAGAAGTTTTCACAAACTGGTGCTCGTTGATAAATTTAACTTTCCCCAGAGAAGCGTTGGATTTTTTAAGTGATTCTTTGGTTTCAGAATCCAACATGGAACTTCTTAATGTGATATTTGAGGATGATAACATTTTTGAGGAGCCCAACGTGATGTTTTCTTTGGTACAAAGGCTGTCTGAATCTCTTGAGAGACAAAGTGTACTTTTGCAGATGATTCGAATTCCAATTCAGTGTATTAACAAAAACACAAGAATCAAAATGCTAAATGATTTGAGCTCCAAAGAAAAAGTCACGGCATCGGATATAATGCTAATGAATCATATTTTGAACAATCCAACTTTCAAATCCAATATAGAAAGGGAGGTGCAGTCGTTATACTCGATGCTATCACATACAGGAGATCAATTAACTTATGAAAATATTGCCATAGAAAGAGTGTGGCAGAATCACTTGAGCCAAATGAAGGAAAAGATCAGTATTTCATTCATACAAGAAGGTGTCAAATTTATTTCTGAAGGCATGAAGAAAACTCCAGATGATATGACTTATTTTCAGTTAGCATTTTTAGCGCTAAAGGTGTGCGATACGGATGTTTTGAATATTTTAAAGGCCAATTTTATTCAAAATTGCTTGAAGAAGCTCTCGGATTCTAGCATAGAAAGTGTTGCACTTTTGTCGTGGCTTTTGAGAGTTTTGTATTTCATCTTCAAATCAGATCGAAGCTGCATACCTGAGGATAAATCTTTACTGCGAAATATCTTAACTGTTAAAAAATCCATGAGCCCTAAAAATGCAGAATTGGAAAAAGATCTGTTGGCAAGTATTTTCCTGCTTTATTCGATGGTTTGCGATAATAAGGTAGAATATCTGTATGCGCATTACATGGTGCTCAGGAATAAAGGCATCCGATCTGAAACAATACTTCCGGCTATTGAGGACTCAGTGAAAAATTGCAAATTTACCCAGTTTAATGAAGTTTTCGCCAATTTAACATTTTCTCTTGCCAATTGTGATTCAATTTTCAACGAATCTTTATTGGAACTCTACAGGGTAATAATTGAAAATTTGACGAAGGATAACATAATCGGCACTCATTTGTTCGTGAAATCCATTTCTGAATTTTACACTAATTGTGAAAATTTTCGAAATGCGCGAAAGCAGGTATTACGTTTTCTCGAAACCCTACAATTTTTATTGGTATCCAAGCCATGGCTATTTTCTCAGTACTGCATAGAGATGTTATTTCCGATGTGTTTGAAACTTGTTTTCACATTTACTGAAAGTTCCCGAACAAATGACGAAATTTTCATTTGTACCACTAAGGTGATCTCAAATATACTTTTAGCACATGGGGTAAAATTGTCGAATCGTCATCATTTGATGAATACTTTTCTGTGTGCCTACATCGATCTAATTGCAGATTATAAGAATACTGGATTGGATTCATTATGTGCTAAATCACTTGCCAGACTAATTATCAACTTTGTCGAACCAGGCAGTAATACACATAAGCACTCAAACAGGAAAAACTCTTTGAGTACCACGGTTGGGCTACAGAAAAAATTATTGAGAAAATATGCTCCAATGCTTCTAATCAAATATATTCATCTCTCGATCTACTCGCCATTCGAAGCGTCATCAAGGAGAGAATTGGCAATCTCCATGTACTCAATCTTTGATTTGATTTCCCAAGCTGAGATGAACATGATTAACGGTATTTTAGATACTGCCGGCAGACAATATTTCAGAAGCTTGTATGCAGATTACAAGAAAGTTGGCAAGTGGGACGCAAATTAATAACTGGAAAGAAAGAATTATATCACATCGTATACTTCAAGTACGCGCCTATAGTTTTGTATCTATTTTCGTATTTTTATGTGTAAACCTATTTGTGTCCGTTGTTGGCTTGTGCCCGTTGTTGGCTCGTGTGCTCGTTGTAGGCTGTTTCTGCCGTCTTTGCAGGCCGTTGTTGCGATTAACAGACAAGTTTGCGCTAGTTAGGACAGGGATAATCTAATTGTCTCCTTGTTCTGAGCTGCACTGACCTAATTCCCTGATCCTTTGAGCTTGTTGATGATCGAGTTTGTTAACGACCATAGTCTTTGGTAGAGGTAAGAATTGAATGTGTAAGGAGGCCCATAAATTTCTCTCCTTTGGGTTCTCTGAAACCTTAAGATATCCTTTCTGGTAATAAGTCCTTGCAACATGCCATCGTTCTCCACCATAATAACTTTACTGCCCAATTGTTTGAACATCTGGAAAACTAATGACGTGGGGACACCCAGTTTGACGGACACGGGGCACGTATTAATGATATCACGGAAATTTAAGGACTGCATGCCCTCGGGTTGATCAGTAACTGTAGTGTCGAATCCCCCGAAATCAACTACAGTCGTGTTGGCACTTCCAGTGTCGCTTTCTATCACAAGTAGTTTAGCTAAAATATCCCTCCTCAAAACATACCCTATGCATTTCTTTTCCGTACTCATTTCATAACCCTCTTTAACCACGGGAAAACCGCTAGCCATGATGGTTTCAGAATCATATATCAGAGATTCTAAATTAGAGAGAGTAATTTTTTCATTGATGGTAACCAAATCTTGAGACATTATCTCCTCCGCTACGTGATCCTCCATGAAACGATCGCCATCTTCCGACTGTACTAGCGGCAATCCATTAACCTGAATCATTTGGTCAGCAATCCCACCAGGAACACCTGAGCTGGACATGACCATTCTTGTAATGGCTACGACGATCATCGTGGGTATAATGTACATGAAGGCACCTGTCAGTTCAAACATGATAACCACGACAGTAAGTGTCAATTGGGTAATTCCACAAAGGGTAGCTGCAGCCCCCAAAAATGCATATGTACCTCCGGTAATGACGCCTGGTCCGCTGATGAAACGTTCCACTAAGAGACTAATGGCTCTTCCAAAAGTGGCCCCCACAGCCATTGAGGGAACAAAAATACCAGCTGGGATCTTGGCTCCATAAGAGACCACCACGAGAAGAAGCCTCATGAAGGTGGCTGCAAACAACGACGATAATATTCTCAAGAAACTGACCACATGCGTATTTTCATCAAGTTGACACAGCCTGTGGGTAAAGGAAGACGTGCTGTCATTTGTTTGACACTCATGAAATAGGACACCCATGCTTTCCGTCATATCCAGCTTCAAAAATTCATTCGTGTAGGATACCAAAGCTGTAAAGAAGGCTAAGATTACGACTTCTTGAACCGGCCATTTGCTTAAATACGCTTTGCGGAAATGGACATAGTTGATATTCCATTTACTCACGTACTTGCCGTAAAGACCGCCAAAGATACCTAGAATGATGTAAACCGGGATCTCTTGTACCTTCCAGTCTCTGTCATAGGTCACGTTGAACAGGACTATTTTCCCGTTTCTAAAAGGATTGATATACTCCAAAGTGGACACAGCACCCAGTGCTATGTAGAAAGACTTCCACAGAGTTGATGCACTAAACTCAACTGATGACGCAATTTCCTCTAATCCAAATAGTACTCCACCAATTGGTGAACCGAAGGCCACGGCTACACCAGCACCGCTGGCGGCTGTCAAATACTCTGATTGTTTCGAGTATGTAAGGACATCTTTCATCAACCAATTGGTAATCACGTACCCACAACAAGTAGCATAGTGAACCGATGGACCCTCTTTACCGACGCTTAAACCTGATGAAATCGCGAGCGGTAAAGCTATACTTTTCACTATCAGAGTTAATCCATTCAAAAACTCATCTCGATACTTGAAACCAGAGACCCAAACTTTAATTTCAGAGATACCAGACCCTGTAGCCATGGGTGCTACAAAACTTACCAACAACGTGCTCAAGAGAGCGAAGAGCCCAGAAAGCATCATGAAGATGAAAAATGGCATCGGTGTCGAGCTCCAAGGTATCCAGATGCCATTACTAACGCACTCAATTTCTTCTCTTTTATTCAATGCACTCCGCTTGTTCTCACTAGCGGTCGTATCAGCAAGCCCGCTACAACAGAACGATTTGTTCAGCATCCAGTTTCTGGCGCAATGTCCCGTTTTCCAATTTACCAAAGTCTCAGTAAAAATCTGCAAAAACCCGGCTATGCACCCAATTGTCACAGCTATCATTGTAAGCGTAATAATTGTTTGACATCGACTCCAAATGATTCTCTTAAACCTCTGGTATCTTAAACTGCGAAATGCATCTTGCTCCATCCCAAAGCCGCTGACCAACTTATGCTCATCATTCAACCAATCAATCGTCACGAATTCATCAAAGTTCTCTGTCTCTGGAATATCCCCAAATTTATCCACATTAGAAGTCCTTTTGATCGGACCATATGGTGAAGACATGCTTTCAACTAGCTCTGAACCACCAAACCAATTGGTAATATTTTCCTCAAATACACGCAATCCAGTGCCACTTATGTATCTCAAACTAAATTTTCCTCACAAAACTATCCGAAACAAACCTATTATTCCAGCTTGAGAGTTTGTTCGACGGTATAACCTTTAAATGCGCATCAACAATAGGCATGTTTTCCCTCCGTGCCTGATGATGTCAAGAAAAATTTTTTTTTTCGATATTGAAAAATTTCAATTAAGCCCACCCCATCTCATCTCATCTCATCTCATCTGAACTTGTCACTACGTGTATCGCATAATTTAGTTACTATCTTACGGATTCAAGCGTCATTCAAGCGAGCTGTTACCATTGCAAGGAACTTGAATAGCTTATATATTATCCAAAATCTCGAAATGTCCGCACCAAACCCCAAGGCCTTTCCACTAGCTGATGAGACGTTGACCCAGCAGATCCTGGATGTGGTCCAGCAGTCTTCCAACTTGAGACAGTTGAAAAAAGGTGCCAACGAGGCTACCAAAACTTTGAACCGTGGTATTTCTGAATTTATCATCATGGCTGCTGACTGCCAGCCCATTGAGATTCTTTTGCACTTACCACTTTTATGCGAAGATAAAAATGTTCCTTATGTTTTTGTTCCTTCCAGAGTGGCTTTAGGTAGAGCCTGTGGTGTGTCCAGACCTGTTATTGCGGCCTCTGTGACAACGAATGATGCCTCTTCCATTAAGAGCCAGGTCTACGCCGTGAAGGACAAGATTGAGACTTTATTGATCTAGACACCCTTGTTCATAGAAAGGTAAGTAATTTTTTAATTTTTTAATAGTTTTTTTGTTTTTTTTCATTTGGCTTTTGCGCGATGGCGGTTAAAAGATCTATGGCGCTGTCGCTAACGTTATCAGAAATACTGATCGGGCATGAGTCAGTCTCTTTGGGCCAAACTGGACAGTGTGACAACCGTCAGGCACCGACCGTATGCTGGGATTCTGTGTGAGATAATATATTGGAGGTTCTTCAGTTTGTGGGTTATTGTAATAGTAAGTTGGAAGACGGTGAATTTCGTTTCAGTGATGGACTCAAGGTGTCATGAAGTCTGCCAGCATCCGTCACCATTTGACTGTCATCATTCTCACAGCCCCAATCAACTTACTCGTTCTGAAAATATTCTCGTGAGTGTTATCAAAACCGGCATGAGATATTTCGGCTCTTCTTCGCTTTCAAATAAAGCGTATTGTCGTCAATTTTCATGCTTGTTATGATATGGCTTGGAATGATTCAAACCAAAGCCTTTTCCAACAAACTTACACTGCAATAATTAGGCAAAACTCGGGTATCTATAAATATCAAGTCAGGTTGTTCATTAACCAATTGGATAAATTTGAATTGCTCATTCATTTCTTTCGAATCATATGTTTCGAGTTCCTTTGATAATTCATGACTTTCAACTTTCGCAACGGCGTACTCACCCTTAAATGTGTTCACTACGAATAATATCAACAACGACTGCCTTCCAAACTTGATAAACGAGTCTTTCCTCTCAAGATAAAAAGGACTATGACCCTTGTAAATAGAGCAAACGCTTGTTATGTGGCCTGGTAGGGTCATCTTGAGTAAACTAGGCTCTTCTTTATCAGGAATACAGAATAAGGAAAAAACCTTATCAGAGTAGCCAACGGCAAACCACGTAGTTCTCTTTATCCGACAGATCGACAAAAAAGTAATAAGGTGGTCAGCTTCAGATTCACTTGGGACAAAAAGCGGAATTTTCTCAACATTAACGACAGGCGTAATTCGCAAATCAACCTGTGATTTATCTGAATTCCAAGATAAATTGTATTCTCGTAAACCTTTGAGAACATTCAAAACAACGATTTTTTCGTTAATTAAGTTACTAGCATGGTTTCCAAGCTTTCTTCGCTTTGTTGGAAGGGTTTGTGGCGTGGGTGTGCTCGGAAGCCTGACTATATCCTTAATTAAGCCACCATTGTACACCTCGTTGGAAACAGTTTTAACTGTGAAGGTATTTTCTTTCACCGTATAATCAATTTGATAAGCTTGTAAAACATCACCAGCTGCGAGAACGATGCGATTATCGCAACTATGTAGTGCAGATATTGAATGTCCAGTCTCTATGCCTTGAAGAAAATCTATCCTGGCAGTATTATCGTCCAGGGAGAACAATAATAAATTATCGAGCGACTCCTCCTCTGCCATTTCATAATTTAAGGACACCATGAAAACTCTATCAAATGCCAGTTTCATTGCCCATAAGTTAGTTTGATCCGTACGGTTCCCAAATTTCGTTTCTTTAAGGAACGGCAATGCTACAATATCAGATATGATTGCTTGGGGATATGTTCTAGATAGTTCATAACGGAATACGGTCTTTTGTGTTTCTAAATCGTGAAGCTGTAATTCGGCGTAATACTTTTCCCTTTTCAATAATTCGCTGTATTCAGAACGGAGTGAGCTTGTTATGATGTACCTGGTCGAGCATGACAATGAAATAAATTTTGTGTGGAAGTGAGAATTCGAAAAAATATTTTTGGTAATGATATGGGGCGGATTCATGTTAGCAGACATATTATACCGATAAATCATATGGTCGTCTTCTAAAATCACAATATTTGAGGAGTTTCTTGCCACAATTTTACTTATCCGATGTTTCACATCTAACTTAGCTATTTGGTAGTCATTTGCCTCAGTGGGGCTTATTAACATCAAATCATCTTTTGTATAAACAAAATATGAAGCACAGTTCGGAATGGCACATATGTTGGCTTTTTGAGCTCCTATTTTGAGTTTGCAGCATAAATTTGAGCTATCGAAATCCAGTTCACATAATTGACCATCAATATCACAAATGAATATATGAAGGGTATTTTGGTTGGGAACAATTGATATACTAGATATTGAGTCCAATTGATCTGAAAGGTCAATATCTCTTTTAATCATTTGGGTGTTCTTCAAAACAGTGATTTTGCTATCAACAGAAAGCACAGTTATTTTGGAACCATCGTCTAGCTTTGAGCAACTCAATATGTATCTGACCAAAGAAGAGCTCTTCAAATTTCCAAGTGAAGCTCTTTCGTCCTCGTCACTCCATCCAATGTCACCGTTGTTCGAGATATAGGAGTAATTTCCTTCAGAGTCATTCACTATATTTGCCCAGATTGCCATTGATTTGTTCTTCAAAATAATTCCATTTGAAGTGACGTAGACAGTTTGTGCGACGGTTTCAATCAACTCACCTTCACAAAAAATTTGTCCATTTGAATTCTTCCACCAAATTCCTTGATCGCCCTCCCATAAATCTGTGATTTCATGTTCAGAGCTAAAAGATTTAGTTAGGGATAAAGGGTTTGAATACCCCCAAAACTTGAACTTGATGAAGCCGGTGTTAGTTATAGATCCACCACAACTTACATATTTGTGGATATCTGTGCCAACGGTATCCGAATGCAAGACTTTTGATAAATTGAATGCCAGTCTATTGACCACTTGCAATTTTTTCAGGTCTACACATAATACCCCTTCCGACTCATTTATCAAAAAAACAATCACATTTGACAAAAAAATGCTGCGTTGCGGGCGACTAGTGATTCGCTGGTTCGGTTCTAAACCGGCAACAGTAAGCTTTTCGCAGGATAACATGTCCCAATGAATTATGAATTCTTCAGGATCCTCCAAATTTACTTTTAGTGTGAATTTGACAATTTGGTTTCTTAAAGTAAAGGCCCAAAATTCCAAAGAATTTACGTTTCGTTTTACCATGACCTCTGTGCAAAGATCGAGTCTATCCTCTTGCATAACTGCCAAGTCATATGAGATTATTAAACCATCAAACGACTCATACGAATTAAATTTACTTCCCCCCACCGTCTGCTCGTATCCTTCTGGCGATTTTACGAATAGGACTTGAAGTGGAGTGAAAATGAAAAGCCCGACATTAGGCACTGTCTTTAAAATTGGAACTTGATGTGAAGCACTATCTAGTCCATCTAATGTTAGTGTCGTCCCGTTTATAAAATTATTCCAAGGTTGCATCTTCCCGCCGGTGTTTGTCTTTAACTGCCTAATCACCTGGAAATAACACTCTTTGGAAATATCATTCTTCAAGAGTACGGAAATCAAGTGAAAATCTCTTCCAGTAAAATAATCAACATTCCACGTAAGATCCATGTCAATGATTCTGTTAACATCATGAAATATGCATTTCAATTCCTCATCTTTCTTCACAAAGGACATTTCCTTGTTCTTTACCTGATACTCAATGGCGAAAATTGCACATTTGGTCAGATTCAAATAAAGATGATTAATGTCGTCAAACATAAAAAACTTCTCATCGTCATATTGCCGGATGCCGGTCTCTAGAATATCAACTCTACTGCATCGTGAATTTAACAATTCCAAAACACCACAATCTTTTAAAATAAGCAAATATTCCTCACCAGTTAATGGCTCCCAGTATACACTAGCCGCAATGTTGTAGCCGCTGCCGGCTACGGTGGCCATATCTTCGTATTTCAAATCATTAGAATAAATGGCTTTTTTAATCTGTTCCGGTTCTACAACGATAAGAGCTCCATTCTTTAACATAAAGCAGTCAATAACCCATCTTGACTTGCGCAATTCTCCTAATACTATGCGATGTTCCATGGGTAGTGCGCATATTCTTTGCCGTTCCTGTTTGTTTAATACTCCTCGTGAGATATCAAGATTGACTCGAGTTCGGGGAGCCATCCGATTAATTTAAGGCGAGAAAGGTACTTTGGAACTAGACAAATTCGATTTGAACAAATAGAGATCAACCGAGCGGCAAAAGACATCAGCAGAACTGTTGGGAGTTCGCTAGAGGATTCTATCAGCGGCCTGGAATATCCTTTGACTGAAAGGTGCCTTATTCCAAAGCCACGATTTTGCAATTATTTGGGACACAAAAAGGGTTCAAGGGCAGGCTGCGGCGCATTGCATATGCAAAGGTGAATTCGAATCACTAAGCTTATTGGGAGAATAAAACAGTCAGTCCAGACCACGAAATGCCCCAGCTATTCAGAAAATTCTCTCAAAGGAAATCTTCAGATATCCAGATTGTTAGCCATACCAAAGGTAATTCGCATTCTCAGCCCAGTAGTAAGTCTAAAAAGGAGTCGATTGACCCAGAGGAGATTTCTGAAAAATATGCGGAGGCCAAATGTCCTTGTTGTGGCACTATTATGCAATTCCCGAGCGATGTACGAAAGTTAAAGTGTGCAGTGTGTCAAGTAACAACGAAGATTTCAAACAAGGGGAGTAACACAGCGATTTCTGCGAGTAAATCAGGCAGAGAAAGTTCATCTTCCTGCAGTCTTTCTCAGTTGCGAGCGATTGTCAAAGAATGCTATAGTAAGAGAGCCGAAAGCCAGGCCGTTAGTAAGGAAGAGTTATATGCTATTTTTGAGCCAGTCGGATCATTTTTGAATGATAAGTTTCATGATTTTAATACTTTGAACAACTCCTTCGCTTCTTCTCGCAAGCACGAAATAATTGATTATGAAGAATTAACCCAATTTTACGATCTGACCATGAGTATGCCAACGCGAAGCCCTTTTTACAAAATGTTATGCGCTTGTAACGATCTTCTAAAGAAACCGCCCAGTTCAGAAGGTGGATTTCGCTGGATTTTGATAATTTGGGCCAATCCAAGTATCAGGAAGAGCCTAACGAGCCGAAGAAGAAAAGGATATGATGCACCCAAGATTCTTGCTGTAGCTTATGAATTGACTAAAAGGTGTATTGGTTATTTGGCAAATATCGAATCAGGAAAGCAGTCTGAAAGGTTCATGAACCACCTAAGACATATTCCCCTAGATCTATTCCAATTGCAAGTGGAAACCGCAAATCTCTACATTACATTTCAGCTATCCAGAGTTTTGTATAGAGAATTGAAAACCTTCGGCACACAACATGCAAAACCTTTGTTGAATCAAGATACTGTTGCCCAACCATCACCATCGCGTAGTGAGTTTTTCATTGCGGAGGATAAAGAGGATAAAGATGATTTCTGGGATATAAAAAACGGTAAGCCCTCTGTAGTTCAAGATTTCAAATTTAAACCGTTTGAATATCAAGGAGACTGGCACATAAGATGTGCCGCGCAGCTTATGAAAGTTCTAAGCAGTGCCAACGATAAACGATATACGATTTCCGAGACCACTAATTTACCAACTTGCGATTTTTACAACGTGATGCTAGACTTTATAGATTTCAGGCAAGATTTTGAGAATTGGTGCGCAGATAATAGGAGATCTGGTCATAATGCTTCTGCCATGCTTACTGATACTCCAGCTATGGCCATTAGGCGGGTCACACTCTGTGGCTATCCGTTTCTTTTATCTTTGGGGGTCAAAATATCGATTATGGAGCATGAAGTGCGACGCATTATGGAATATGAGGCCGAGAATGCCTTTTTAATGTCTTTGGAGGAGAGAAAGGCAGTTTCTGTCTATTTGAAGATTAGAGTGCGCAGGGATCACATTACCAGCGACTCTCTGAGGTGCATCAAAAATCATCAGAAGGATTTGATGAAGTCTCTGAGGGTAGAGTTCATCAATGAGCCAGGGGTGGATGCAGGTGGCTTACGCAAAGAATGGTTTTCTTTGTTGACGAGATCGCTTTTCAGCCCCTTGAATGGTTTATTCGGTTATATTGAGGAAAGTCGGATGTCTTGGTTTGCCATTAGCCCTATCGAGGACGATCGACGAGACGGTAGTCCACGGAACTGTCAGCTGTACTATCTTTTTGGTACAGTGATTGGGTTAGCTATTTTCAACAGTACTCTTCTTGATTTGGAATTTCCAAGGGCTTTCTACAAGAAACTTTGTGGTGAACCGGTGAATTTCAATGATTACCTACAACTGTATCCAGAGACAGGACGCAATCTAATAAAGATGCTAAATTATGAACAGGATGATTTTACTGATGTATTTGGATTGACGTTTGAAGCTACCTATAAGGATAAAAATAAAGAGCTTTCGGGTCTACATTCGAACGTGGTCACTGTGGAGTTATGTCGCAACGGTAGACACAAGTCCGTCACCCAAGAAAATAAACACGAATTTGTCCAACTATGGCAAGATTTTTACATGAATAAATCTGTTGAAAGCCAGTTTAAACAATTTTCAGATGGTTTCCATCAAGTTTTTGCCCTTTGCAACTCAATCAGACTCTTTAACCACGAGGAATTGGCCAGATTGGTCTGCGGTAACCGCGAAAAGAACTGCTATGAGTTTCGGATGTTGCGGACCGTAACTAGATACGTGGGAGGCTTCGATGACAAGAGTCTGGTGGTGAACTGGTTTTGGGAAATTATCCAGAACTGGGATTTTCAGCTGCAACGCAAATTGCTGCAGTTTGCAACAGGTTCCGATCGTGTTCCTCCCGCAGGAATGTCTACTTTGCCCTTCAAAATTTCCAAGCTGGGTTCTAAAGATAGTGACAAGCTACCTTTGGCCCATACGTGCTTCAACGAAGTGTGCCTGTGGGAATATTCCTCTAAAGCGAAACTGGAACAAAAATTGTGGTGGGCGGTTACACAATCAGAAGGTTATGGCTTCAAATAAGAAAATGACTGAATGATAAACTAAGGTATTTTTGTGGCGCGACCTGGAAATTATTTGTTAGGTCAGACTATCAAATACTCAAAAAGTGCTATGATGCTCGAAGGCATTTACATAGATCACACGTATTAAGCCGTCTGAATGCGCAAGTATGTGCGTAGGAGGAGCACATATTACGTGTAAACTCGACAATGTTTAGACTATAAAAGTTATTTTTTTAAAGGCCTTTCTTTCACCGGAAAAAAAATTCACTGGGTATACTTTTACAGATTAGTTGGTATATACCACAATTAGAAAAAAAGCTGTTGAGCAGTTTCAAAATGTCAATTTCTACTCAAAAAAAAAAGGCACACTACTATCCTATATAGATATATAACTTAGCGTAAAAGGTTTTCTTACACAACTCGTGATATAGTCACGTGACAAATATCAAGTATTTATTTACAGCTGAGACTCTCCGAATAACCCAAAAAATGCAGAGATTACGAGCATAGTGCTGAATCTAATTTATAACTATTTCTTCTCTCTCTACGATCATTTTCTTCAGTCTCTGTGGGGAACCAATCAAATTCGCCTATTTGACAGAGTCCTAGCACCACAGCAATTTTTTGTTTTTTCACAGTATTGCAGTAAAAAAATTATCGGTCGGACTGCCCCAATATCGAATTCCAAAGGATGAGCTTGCGAAGTTCAATAAGCTAGAAGAAATTCCAAGGTTCAGGAATCGATTTCAAGGTCACATATTGTATCCTCTAGCTGCTGGCTTAACTAGGCTCAATTAAAAGGACTGATTAATCTTTTTCCCAAAATCATCAAACCATCGACTAATGCTTTCTTTGAGATCCTCTTTGAAGACTCTGGCACCATCCGTTAGGATGCTATCCAGTTCTGCTGTGTCCGCCAAGTCCACCTACAGAACCCCAAACTTTGGTGACTCCATGAAGGAGAATTACGATCCAGACAGAAGCCGTTCCTACGCTTACTTCATGGTTGGCTCTCTAGGTCTATTGTCTTCTGCTGGTGCCAAGTCCACTGTGGATACTTTTGTCGCTTCTATGACTGCTACTGCTGATGTGTTGGCTATGGCTAAGGTGGAGGTGAGTTTAGCTGCTATTCCTGAAGGTAAGAATGTCGTAGTGAAATGGCAAGGTAAGCCAGTATTCATCAGACACAGAACCGCAGCTGAGATCGAGGAGGCCAACGCTGTTCCAATGGATGCTTTGAAAGACCCCCAAACAGATGCTGATAGAGTCAAGGACCCCCAGTGGCTAATCATGTTGGGTATTTGCACCCACTTGGGTTGTGTGCCCATCGGTGAAGCTGGTGACTTTGGCGGTTGGTTCTGCCCTTGCCACGGTTCGCATTATGATATCTCCGGTAGGGTGAGAAAGGGTCCAGCCCCATTGAACTTGGAAATTCCAAATTACGAGTTCGAAGATGGCGAACAAAAGTTGATTGTTGGTTAAACTGGGTGGGGAATAACCAGAAAGGAAAATCATAACGAGACAGAAAAATGCAAAGCATAATGCAGAACAAAGAAAAAAAAATAAAAATGAAAAGAACAAAGCATGGAGGCACTAGTGCGGTGCATCCTTGGTCCTGTTTGAAATTATTTGAGATAGAAAAACTTCGTGCAACAATTCAATGAATGAGGGCATGTGAGCATATCATCTTCCTATATATATATTTATATTTATATTTATTAGTAGTTAGTGTTTCTGTTTGCCGCCCATTTTACGGTGGTAAATACGTATATATTCGATTAAACAAAGAATTAAGATATTCAGAACTTCCCTTTGCACTCTAGAGGTCTGAATACTTGAGTAGCCAGGGTTCAAGGTCGTCAGGAACGTCTCGCCAGGAGTTGCCAGACCATTCTGAGAATTCGATACGGGTTTCGTAATACAAAATGTGTGCAATGTCTTTGGCAATCATGAGATTTACTTCTCGGCTGTTGTTCGACATAGGGGTACAGTTACGGCTTGGTGCAGCCGTTAAGACTTGGCCGCTGGAACCAGGAGGGTAGGATTTGATGGGGGACGCTCTAGTCTCTATGTTTCTGTCGTTGGGGGACTCCATGTTGATCCCACCGTACTCTTCTAAAAGTTTTCTGCAATATTTTGGCAAATTGCTGGGCCTGTACTTTCTATCATACTTAATCCTCCAATAAATGGACCAGTGCATGTTACCGTACTCTGGAACAAATCTAGACTCGCCCAGGTTAGGGATGTAGACAGAACGCCACTTACCTGATCCATTCTCAATTCTAAGGCCTATGGGCACCAATTCTAAGAGCCACCACAGTGCAACTTGGAGTTTGGAATAAGACGTGCATTCCGACGCAAATTTCTCCCTAGCCACTTCCTGCTCCGTCAAAGTTTCGTGGAGCCTCATATCCTTGAATTTCTTCCACGCAGTTTGAAACCAATCGGTGGTGTCTAGCTCGGTAAATACCAGGGATTGTACACTTGAATTGTTAACTTCAACCTGTTCACAGGACCCATTAAAATCGGGCTGGCCCTTTTGACTAAAGCTCAACTTATCGTGTATCGTGGAAAAAAGCGATCCTAAAGAGGTCTGCTTCGTAGCAAATTCGTGTATTGAATTCTTTTTAAAATAGACACCATGTTTTACCGCCTCCGAAATCATCCAGCGCAGAGACAAACCTGATAAAGCTTCCCTTGTGTCACAATCTGCACCATAGCCACCACCTACGTCGGAATGATCGCCAGGAAACCACTTTTCGATAAGGTCCGGAGTCATCACAGATGATACGGTATGCACAGAGTTGCTTAAATGCTCATACTCAAAAAACCCTTCGACATTTTGGTTAACGTTTTCGGTGAACTTCACTCTGCTGCTGTGCAAATTTTGTAGCTGTTCGTTAACCTTTTGGGCTAAATTTTCTCCATTGATGAAGGTTGCACTATCGTTTGATTCAGATTTAGATGTCACCGATCCGCCTTTTCCTTTAAACATTAGTTCGATCAAGGAATATGGAAAACTATGATTTGCTTCATTGCAATCCTGCTCCTTCGAATTTTCTGAAGTGGCCTCCGCTAGATAACTGTAATAATTCAAAGAGAAAAACTTTGGCGAGTTAGAATTTATGGCAAATGATTGTTGTTTAAATTTCCCTTTTCTTTCATCCAATGAAACTGCATGCCTCACATGATCGACCACCCCGCTTCTTTGAGTGCATGGAAACAGCCGATCTCTTAGTATTCCCACAGAGTTGACAGAATCGAATAAACCCTGGAAGAAAATTCTTACTTCATATGGACGGCTAAATGTTCTTCGAAACTCTTCGGCCAAGGTTGTATTGTAATTGGGCTGGCTTGGCTGTTCAGCGTATTCCCATGATTCATAAATTTTCCATGCCATGCTAACCATGTCATCAAGACCCTTGCTCAAAAGTCCCACTCTTTCGAGCATACCCGCTAAAGCTCTCGCAACAAACGCCCCTCGAGAGAAACCAAACATATAGATATTGTCTCCTTTCTCATAGTATTTCATAAGAAATAGATACCCTGATACCACATGATGATCAATACTTGACGCAAACAAAGCATCTATTTTATTCATTACGCTTGTGGCGCTAAAATTTCTTCTAATATCTACAACAGGGTCAAAACCAGCTTCCGTTCCCACACCTGGCTGGTAATAACAGAGTTGTTTTTTTTCATCTTGGTTTTCTAATAATTGGTAGAGCTTCAAAACATTTGTGATGGGCTTGGGTCCAAAATTTTCACAAGTTCCATCAAAGCATAATACAATATTTTTGCCTGAACCTTTTGCTTCCACAGCTTGAAACTCCGAAGCTGACATGAAAATCAATGACGCGTTATTCGGATGAATATTACTTTACAAAGGAAAAATGGATGGGAACACTCAAAAATAAAAAGGAATCAACAACCCTAGAGTACAACACGCTCGAAGTTTGGTTATAATTATATTTATTTCATTTTATTTTACCTTATTTTCATTTCTTTTTCCTTAACAAATGTCACAAATTCCAGGACGCGACACAAAACCGGAACACCTGCCCTTCAAAACTTTAGTCGTCGTTAATGAATTCTTCATTCAGCTTCCAACCTTTCTTAATTTTATCAAAAGTTGCAATAGTTTTCAAAAGAGCTCTTATCTTTACGACGTTTTCTTTTGTAGATAAATTGACATTGATATTATTTATAATTTCATTGGAAGATGCAAAAAAATCAATCTTTTGATGCAGAAATCGTTCAATTTGTTGCAAAGCACCCTGCGTTTCGTCAACTTCTTGTATATTACTCTCTTGAACTGGTGTAACTTCAGCTTGTTTTTGAGCATTACGGATATTTTCCAAAATCGCCGATGAACCGGTGGCATGTTTAACAGTCTGAGTTGCTTTCTTCCGAATTTTGCCAGCTTGACCAAACCTACCTGTCCAAGTGGGAGTTCCAATATCAAACTTTTTTCTAGCTCTACGCGACTTTCTCAAGGCATTTACCGCGGCATCAGCCAACTTCGATGCTTCCTTGGTAATTATATCAGAGGTACCCTTCGAATGCGATTCCATCATAGCATCATGGGTAGCCGCCCCAGCTAAACCGCTTCCACCCAATAAACCTTCAATAAGTCTGTCATCATCTCCTTTTGAATTATTTTGAGCTTCCTTACCATTATAAAAACTTTCGAGCTTTGAAACACCGGTTATGTTAACGACTTGTTCAAAGTCGTCGCTTTCTTCAGTTTTGGAATTCTTCAATCCTTCAGTTCCCCTCTGAACTTCTGATTCTAACTCTTCAGTGGCATGTCCCTTTTCACCGCCCAGAGTGAACAGGTCTTGAAGCTCGTTCATTTTGAAAAATCGCTTTTGCTTTGGGTCACTCAGAATTTTGTTGGTTAAAAACTGCTTAAAGATTTGGCGGTGATAAATTTTCTCTTCGATGGAACCAGTCACCATCAACCTGTAAATAGAAACTTCTCTAGTTTGACCGATTCTCCAGGCTCTTTCTCTAGCCTGGAGGTCAGTAGATGGATTCCAATCTGGGTCAAAAATTATAATTCGGTCGGCGCCCGTTAAATTCACACCAAGACCACCTACTCTCGTGGTTAATAGAAACACATTATAATCGCCTTTGTTGAACTGATCCACCAACGACTGCCTGACAGAAATACTTGTCGTTCCATCCATTCTTAAAAACTTTAAGCCTGCTAGTTCCTCATCTTTGAAAGCTATGAATTCTTCTAAAATGTCAAGCATTTGTCTCGATTGTGTAAAAAGTAAAGCCTTGTGTCCCTCTTTTTTCCAAAGCAGTAATAATTGTTTAACAACCTGCATCTTACCAGACCTTCGGGGGTCTCCATACGATTGCTCGTGACGTCTCTCATTTCTCTCTAATAAATCCGGATGATTGCATATCTTTCGTAGAATATCTATACCAAACAAAACTCTCCTTTTTCCACCCTTGATTTCGTCCAACTCTCTCGAGTGCAAAAATTCCAAATACTTCTGCCTTTGCACTTTAGTCAATTTGCAGAACAAAACCATTTCTTTCTTTTCAGGCAAATCTTTAGCCACATCCGCCTTCACTCTGCGCAGTAAATAAGGCGATATTAGATTTCTAAGCGCGACAGCGCATTTATATCCTGTCTGTACCTGGATATTAGTCGCATTTGCATATCCACCCATATTGATAGGTTGCACGAATTGTTGATAGAAAACTGGCAATGTCCCCAGTTTGCCTGGAAATATAAAGTCGAAAAGAGACCACAATTCAGTTAAATTGTTTTGAATAGGAGTTCCTGACAAAATGATTCTGTTCGGAGTTTTCAACGCCTTACAAGTCAAAGTAATATCCGAGTCAGGATTTCTAATCTTATGACCTTCGTCTAAAATTGCATACGCCCAGTCAATCTTTAAAAGCCTTTCTGCGTGTATCCTCAATCCCACGTATGTCGTAATGAGGATATGCCCATTATTGACGACTTTGCCTATAAGAGACTGTAATAGATTGCTAGATTCTATTTGAGCCTTCGTCTTACCGGAGTTTTGAAAATCTTCATAGGAGAATTGTTTAGGATCAGAAGACATAATCATCTCTTCTAGCTCATCTTCACTCAATTTTTTCCTGTTAGACATACCAGCACCAATTGAATGTAAAATAACTGTGCGAAAGGGAGGCCACCACCGATGGAATTCGGTACACCATTGTTTCATGACCGTAGCTGGGCACACCACCAGTGTGGGCCCTTCTAAAAGGTTAGAATGATGCAATGAAGCCAAAAATGCAATAATTTGAATGGTCTTACCCAACCCCATCTCATCACCAATGATTCCACCACATTCTTGCTGGTAAAGTTCATACAGCCATTGAACACATGTTTTCTGATAGTTGAAAAGCTGCGAATATATTTCACCAGGTATCCTGAACTTGTCATCCAATTTTGCATCAGGGAATTCAGGGTGTCTCTTCCGCCATTCAGGCCAATCCGGGTTGGGGTCTATTTTACGTCCCGACGCCCGCTTTTTAATCCATCGGCCAAGACGCTTCTGATAGAAATACTCGTCGCCATCATCCTTTACTGCACCAGGCTGCAAGGTAATGTCATCTTCTTCGTCTTTATAGTCCCCATCGTCTTTATAGTCATCATCGTCTTGAGGTATACGTTCAACATCACGCTCCACCTCCTGGCTTTCTTGTTCACTCCCTTCATCCGAAACATCCGCAACTCCAAAAGCTCTCTTGGATCCAAATGCTGTAATTTGTCCTGTCCTCACCAAATAATCTCGTTCTGATTCTCCTGGGTTTCTCCCCTCCTCACTGGGCTGGTTTCCGAAACTTTGAACCCCCTTGGATCTCTCTAAATTCCTTAATCGCCGTTTAATGTCTCTAATGTCAGAAAGTAGAGGTGGCAGCTCCTCCCCGTTTATTTGGCTAATTTGTTCTTGTAGCTTTTGCCTCACTGATATCCTGGAAGCATTGTTCCATTTCCTGCTCAGCAGACCAATCTTTTTATTACATTTCTCCAGAGCATTTTGTGCCCTCTCTAACCGTCCTTGCTCTTGAACTAGTAATTGCTCGTTGATAAGGGAAGTAGCATCATGTTCAATTTTGTTCTCTAAGGTACTTTGTGATAAAACATCTACTCCCAGGTCATGCAAACGTTCCTCACTGCCATCCATCTCGACCCCTGAGTTGAGATATCTTTACCAAAGAATTTATCAATTTCCTCAGTGCCAATCTTTTGTTCTGAAATTCAGTTTTTTCATAAAAGTCATCGCGATCCCAGATGTCGCTTGGACTTGAACTAGAAAACATGGAATTGCCAAAGACAACCCGAAGAAAAAAAAGATAAATTAAAAACGCTAAGCTTTCAGAGGCTCTTGGCATTTTTACCCTGAAGTTTGAGAATCTTAGTAATCCGTTTTGACTAAAACGAATCCAACGGACGCTAGCGCTAATCCTTTCCTCTTTTTCTTACTAATCGGATCCGACAATATTAGATAATTCTCCAACTAAAATACCAAAAAAGTCTATGATATAAAACAGAACGTTTCTCCTAACCTTATTGAAAAAAAAAATGAAAATATGAGGGTCATAGTGATATCACCGGATAGTAAAATAAGTCTAATATTTTCTATGTTATACCTGAATGCCAATTTATTAGTCTGTCACTTCCGTGATTTAGAAAAAATTGAACCGGGGCATACTGGGAATTGAACCCAGGGCCTCTCGCACATTTGAGTTTAGATTAATTCTAAAACCGCCCAAAGCGAGAATCATACCACTAGACCACACGCCCTGATCTTTTATGCTGAGCTTACAAATGAATCGTTATTTGATGACCAAATATGATCATGATATCATGACGATGCAGTGTAATGTTTTCAGATATGTTACAAACGATCCGATATAAATGATGGACATGTCTAAAGCGTCATCATACAAAGCAAGCACTTAGAAACGTAGTTCCAATGGAGGAGAAGTTGGGGAAGAATGCAGTATATCTTAATATTTATAATGGATATAGCAAAAAGTTATAGCGGTTACCACATAAAGTTACTCCACTCCACGTGATTAATCTGTTCTTGAAGTACAACAGTTGGTCAGCATGCAGGACAAGCATCGAGAAGACTTCGTAAAAGTTATAAACTGCATTTACATGAATTATTTTTCTAATCCTTCTTATTGTTATCCAAGAGTCGTAGCTTTCTCATCTCTTCGCGAGGGTCAAACTCGCCAGAACAGAGGTTTTCGTACTGCTGATCGTATTTCCCTGTCGAAAGGGGAGCGTTACCCCTGATTCTTTTGGTCATGTCTACCATCCCCCTCTTACAATCAAGGAATGCCTTCATCTGCGATATGCAGAGGATAGGCAACTCCTTTTGCAATTTAGGATCTTCAAAACATTCTTGTGGAGTATGTCTCTCAATCATCACGCATGGAGATCTCTGCAGACAAACTGCAACAGCCTTATGCTGATCCTTGCAACTCGCACCCATATCCTCTTTCAGCTCTTCACTTGGAATGGTTTTAGATTTGTCAACGAACCAAAGAGCTACTTAGTAAATCTATCAAAGTTTCAAGTACTGTTGTACGTCGGAGTGATTGTATCAGGTGCTAAGCCGTATAGACGTCCAAGGAAGCATCCATTCGTTATCAGGTCGGGCGTTACTCTTGCTTGCGGTTTTCTTGAGTCGCAGCTATCGACGCTACCATCTTTCTGCCTTCGCTGTGTTCCTTGGTCCGTTGTGTAACTTTTAAGTATGGTGCACTTTTTAACAACGAGGTCAGAACATTAAATCGCTAAGGGAAGCACAGTTACCAAATCCCTTAGAGTTGCTAAAACTGAGTGCGTACTGCTTTAATGTCATTGATATATCTCCCAGGCAGACCCAATGGTACGCAGCAGTCTACTTGCCAGTCTTCTTGGCGAGACCGAATAGTTTTTGCATACTGCTCAGGTAACAATGCGATCATTCTGTCCAACGACTTCCAGCGATTGCAAACTATTTACCTTGAATTTGATAGTGTGGCTATAGATATCAATCCTCGCAATGGATTTATTGCAGTGGCCTATAGCAATAAGGTCAACATATACAAGCCAAAGCATGAAGTTATGCAGGATCCAAGTTGGGAGTATTGCTGTCAAATTAACCACGATGAATCGCGAGTAAACAGTTTGAGTTGGGGGAATTTCAGCGATCTTGCAGTGGGTTCTGACTACCTTTCATTTTGGAAGATTAGTGACGAGTTTGGTGTATACAAACCGGTGCTACAATGGAACAAGAAACAGCCCAAGCCCGTGTACATCTGCATTACCTCGGAAGACTCACAATTGATAGCTAGTTTTGGAAAATATGACACTTCTGTTAAGTTGTGGAAATGTATATCCACTAGCGGGGATCAAGTTATTTTTAATTTGACTTTGTTACCTCATCCTTCCCCCGTATGCACAGTGAGGTGGAGGCGATCAGGCCGCAGCGGTCCGGTAGAAACATCCAATGGGCTGCAAGCGCTTTACACGCTATGTGCAGATAAGAAATTGCGTGTCTGGCTGTGTTACGAATTGGACTCGCTTCATAATGTCCAACAATGGGGGACCTTGCAATTAGAAGGTGACCAAAAGTACTGTTTGATAGTAGATCAGTGGTTGCTTAAGAATGGACCGGATCTGGTGCTGCTGGGTGATCCAAAGGGCCATTTTAACGTTTTTTCTCTGACGAATTTGTCTAGCGATCCCCCTAGGCCCATTACCAAGGAAAAACTTTCATGTAAAACTCTATCTTATTCTTCCTTCGTGACGAATCCTGGTTTTTTACATTTCGCTGAAGTGCAGCCATGTAACAGTGACGAGAACAGTTTGTCCGTAACTATTCATGACTTCAGGGGGGTAATAAGACAGTCTCATATTAACGTGAAGCAACTACTCGAAAAGTCTGATTCGCAAATAGCGACGTTGGAAAATAAGTTTACGGGTCACAACAAATCTGTACAAAGATTGGTTAGAAGTAGTGATGGAGAAGCCATGCTAACCATTTCTCGGTTCTCAGAATGTTGTATGTGGTGCCCTCAACATTTGTTCGGCAAGAGCTCTTTGAAACTCAAGAGCGTGTTGATAGCGGAAACCCCGATAAAGCATGCTGTCATCCATGAAAAAGGCAAACTGGTCATCTGTCTATTAGAAAATTCGAAACTTCAAGCGTGGGAATGTATTGGCGCTGATGAAAAAGATGAAGAGAAGGATGCTGTGCTGAAATCGAACTACGACTTACCTGAATCTCTGGAGCACGGTGATCCGATTCTGATGTTGAATACTCCTGAGAAAGTGCATAATCACGAACGCCATTTTATTGCATTAATCTATGAGGATGGCGCAATTAGAGGGTTTGAGATTTCCCCTCAAGGCATTCAAGAAGTCATCTCGGACCCATTAATCATACCAGATCGTGAAATTTACCGCATTACTACAATCGACCCGGTACATCAAACTTTCTTCAGTGACAGACCACTTATTTCAGTAATGACCAAAAGAGGAATCGCGATGACCTACAAAGCTGTTGTCGATTGCGAAAAGAGAACTATCAGATGGCATAAAGACTCTGAGATAAATACAGGTTTAGAAGCTGTCGAAAATCTTAGAGGTTCCTCAACAGGCAAACTGTGCATAGTACACTGTAAGGGTAAAGATATGTCATTGTGGGACTTAAGCAAAGGCGTTTTAGAATATGAGGAGTCGTTTAATGATGAAATAAAAGACATAGATTGGACGAGTACTGAATATGGTCAAAGCATTGTTTCCCTTGGATTTAGTGATTACGCTTTATTGTACACTCAATTAAGATATGACTATGTTAATAATAACCCAAGCTATTTGCCTATTGAAAAAATAGATATTACGGCACACACGGCACACCAGATTGGAGATTCTATATGGTTAAAAGATGGCATGTTTGTGGTGGCCTCGGGCAACCAATTTTACATTAAAGATAAGTTTCTGGATTTGAATGATCCTTTCACTCGTCGTTCTGTGGGTTCAAGAAAAATTTTGTCTAACGACATCCTTCATTTAAGCACTGTTCTCAATGGTCCTTTGCCAGTATACCATCCACAATTTCTAATACAAGCACTTTATGCCAGGAAGCTTCAATTGGTCAAAGAACTTTTGCTGAGACTGTTTCTAGAGCTTAGAAAATTATCATTTGAATCAGAGGATTTTTCTAAATTGAATTCAGATCTTGGTGTAGAATACTCTAAATTCCTCACAGCAAAGGATAGCCAGTACGAAAAAAAAGTGTTCCCTGATCCATATCCAGAGTTTAACAAAACAGTTGCCCTCGCATTGTGCGAACAGTTAACCAAAGTAACGCTGCCGTACCTAACCAGACACCAACAAATCACTCTTATAACAGTCGTGGAAGCTGTTGAAGAGATTAGAAAGAACGAATATGTTGTAGATTACAACGGAATACGGTTTTTACTAGGTGTAAAATTGTTTACTTCACATAAAAGCATCCAAAAGACATTACTAACGAGAGACATTAATTGGGCACTACATTCAGATAATAAAGAATTATTACTTTCTATGCTAGATGGTCACATCACTTCGTGGATGGCTGCTCGTGAATACAAAGTATCGCATTGGGTTAAGGAAGCGGACTTGATCAGAAAATTTGAACAGATAGCAAAATTTGAGTTTTCCAGAGATGATAAAAGAGACCCGTCAAGGTGTGCCATTTTTTACTTGGCGTTAAAGAAGAAAAAAATCCTGTGGAGTCTTTGGAAAGTAAGTATTGGACATCCCGAACAACAGAAGATGCTGAAGTTTTTGAAAAATGATTTCACCAAACCAAGGTGGAGGAAGGCTGCTTTGAAAAATGCATTTGTTCTTTTGAGCAAACACCGATACATGGATGCAGCTTGCTTTTTCCTGTTAGCAGATTCATTGAAAGACTCCGTAAATGTTTTATTCAAACAGGTTGAAGACCTTGATCTGGCAATTGGTGTTTGCAGAATCTATGAAGGAGACAATGGCCCCGTCCTTGGTGAATTTCTTTTAAAACAGATTTTACCGGATGCGATTTTGCAAAATGACAGGTGGATTTCCAGTTTTGTCTATTGGAAACTCAAAAAGCATGACAGATCAATTAGAGCCTTAGTAACTGACCCCATCGACTTAGAAAGTGACTCCCAAATAATTGGCAAGTACAGCTGCATAAACAAATCATTTTTAGCCGAAGACCCCGCGCTTCTCATATTGTACAGTAATTTGAGAAAGAGAAATATAAAATACTTCCTGGGATCCCTGAAAGTGGAAAGTCGGCTGGAATATGGGTTTGTCTCCAGAGTTAGCGATATTTTGAGAAGAATGGGTTGTGACTATTTGTCATTGTCTTTAGTAAAAAATTGGGAATTTATTGGTGACTATGAAAAATTATTAGCCTCTAAGATTAAAAGGACACCCTCTGGCATCTTTTCCACTACGCTGAAGCCTACCAGGACGAATCTATTAAAAAATAATCTGCTGCACAAGTTTGCAAGTGGCGAAAATCCAGAAAATTTCACTGACACACAAACCAATGGGGATTTTCATAGTAATAGGGCAAACGCTTCAAAAGCAAGAAGCTTGCTGGATGATTTTTTTGCTGACCAGCCTACTGGATCATCACTGTCGCCCGCGTCTGGTAACTTGAATTCCAAAAGTTCACGAGAGGTCGAGGAAGACCCACCCGCATCTTATGAGCAAGAGAAAACCACCTCGACAGCACCTCTCAACATACTAGATCGCTTTATCCTTCCATCTGCACGTAAGGAGAAGACTGAATCAGTTTCTATGACGTCTTCAAACGTGAATGAACTTATTCCAACGGATCCAGCACCTAAATCTACTCGCCCACAGGAGGTACGAGTCGCGACTGCTCTTAAAAACGCACCGTCAGCGGCTCCTCGGAACCTACTCGATGATTTTATGTAAAAAAAAAATGTCAAGTACAATTTATGCATGATCTATTGAAGAACAAACCGTTTATATCAGGCGGGAGACTCAGAAGCATCTGTAAAAAATTTGGACATGGTCTCTTTCGCCTTTTCCTCGCGTTTCTCCAACTCTTCCTCCACTTTTTCAATTTTTTCGGAAATAATTTTATCACAAGGATTCCTTTCTTTACATGCCTTGTAATCTGCTAGGGCCTCTTCCAAATTTTTCTTGGAAAATAAACCGTTTCCTCTCCTATAGAGGGCCTTAGCTTGGTCAAGGTCTGGGACATTGTCCATCTCCAACAAATAAGTTGCGAATTTGATGGAATCATCGTAATTCTTCAAATAATACAAAACAAGGGAAAGGTTCAAATACAATTTCATTTTCAAATTAGTGAATTTGATGCTGTTTTCACGATCGATGGCTTCTTCTGGGACGAATTCGTTGACATATCTCAAAGATTTTTTATATTTGAAAAAGGCATTTTGATACTCTTTCTTCTTGAACAACAAAGTACCAGATTCTTTTATAGTATTTGCAGCTTGAAACGCTATAGTGAAATTATCCTCTTCAAAATTTTCGTTATCATCTGGAAACTCTTCGTACATGTCTCCACCAATTGTATCGTTACTTGCATTGTACAATGGCACAGGATCATCTTCTTGCCATTTACCAGCGTTCTCAATCCTAATACAGGACTTAGGAAATCCATCAGAGTCCACAGGGTAATTTTCAATCGTACGGACCACAGATTTGCCGTGAATGACACGGCCGAAAAGTGTATGCTTACCGCTCAAGTGAGGTGCAACACTTGTAGTAATAAAGATTTGAGAATTGTTTGTATTGGGTTCACCCTTATTGGCCATAGCCAAATAAAATGGCTTATCGAAATCTTTCAAATTCTCATCCTCAAAATTACCAAAACACAGAGGTTGCGAACCTCTCTGAATGATGTCCTCTGTAGATGCGTAAATGGAGCATCCGCCCTTTCCAGTTTTGTCAGTCTTCTCATACTCTCCAGAACAATGGAAAACATCACCGGCTTGGATCGCAAAGTTCTTTACGACACGGTGAAAGTAATTGTTTTTGAACTTTAACGGGGTATTTTCGAGAAACGAATCGGCAGCAGTACAAAGAATTACGAAATTATCCACTGTCTTGGGAGCTTCCTTTTCGTACAGCTCAAAAACTATTCTGCCAACTTTTTCATCACCAATCTTGATATCAAAAAATGTCTTGGGATTCTCTGACATGTTTAAAGCCTGGGATTATACGCAATATTTGACGAATTATTTCAATTTTGTAGCGATCAATGAAAATATTCTGTTCACTGACAGATTGGACGTTCATTTTTGAATTTTCTCATTACCCGCAAAATTTCTTCGCGCGTCCAAAGAAAAACAAGTGAAGGGAACTGTGCTTGTTATTCTTCAATCGACACCAAAAGAACGACCAGCTGGAAACATTAAGTGGGGATTTAGGAGCATTCAGCGTGGAATTTCGCTGCTTCCTAAATTGAATTCCTCACTCCGATTTTTCAAAAATGAATTCAGATTATGTGGTGGCTGTTGATCCAGTCACTATTGTGATCAAAGAATGCATTAACTTGTCTACTGCCATGAGGAAATATTCCAAATTCAGGTCACAGACTGGGGTGGCAGCCTTACTGAGTAGCAGTGAGATATTTGCTAATCAAGACGATTCGTTGGCGGATACTTTTAACAACCTTTCCACAAATAAACACAATGATCCGTTACTATCTGGTTTCGTACAGTTAAGGTTAATGTTAAACAATTTACAAGATTTAGAGGAGATAGATTCTTTGACACTTTTGCAGCCCTTCTTATTGACCATCAGCACAAGCTCGATTTCAGGATATATTACATCTTTGGCTCTCGATTCTTTACAAAAGTTTTTGACAATGAATGTTATCAACGAATCCTCTAAGAACCATGTGGCTGCCATTAGGGAGGGTGTTAATGCACTGACTCATTGCAGATTTGAAAGATCTGAGGAGCTGTCTGATGACGCCGTTCTTTTAAAAGTGGTCAACCTTTTGCATACAGTGACGCACTCGCGATATGGTGAACTGATATCCGATTCTATCATGTACGATGTTTTGCAAACGGTACTTTCGTTGGCTTGCAACAAAAAGAGGAACGAGGTATTAAGAAGAGCAGCTGAAGCTACGATGTTTTCCATAACGGCAAATCTTTTTTACAAGTTAAAGCATGTCGAGCCAACCGATCCGAGCCACAAGTATATCAATGACGAAGGTTACGCAAATAGTGTGTTAAAGGAAGATATCATTGGTACAAATCTTTCCCAAGATGAAGACTACGTCCAGGATGATCCGATAGTGTCAGGTGAAGAAGCTACAGAGAGTAGCCAGCTTCTTGAGAATCCCGAAGATGAAGACCAGGAAGACCACGCGCGGGTGGATATATCTCAAATATCTGATTCCAAAGTTTCCGATGTGGTGGAGGACAACTACGGGCTTCCAGTAATAAGACACTATTTGAATCTATTGTTGTCTCTAATTGTTCCTGAGAATCAAGCCAAGCATACAAACTCGGTTAGAATATTTGGATTGCAACTGATTAATACTGCAATTGAAGTGTCCGGAGACACATTTCCTCAACATCCAAGATTGTTTAGTTTGGTTTCCGACCCAATTTTCAAGCATGTACTATTCATTATCCAAAATGGTAGCAAACTATCCTTAGTACAAGCGGCTTTGCAACTTTTAACCACTTTAGTCATCATTTTGGAAGATCATTTACAAGTGCAGATCCAACTCACTTTAAGCAGAATCTTCGAAGTTCTGCTTAATAATTCCAACGAAATAACAAGTGAGGGCAGACCAAGACCGGCTGCTGTAAAAGAACTACTGGTAGAGCAAATCTCTCTATTATGGACCCGCTCTCCATCGTTTTTCACTACAACCTTTATCGAATTTGATTGCAATTTGGATAGGGCCGACATGTCGATAACTTTTATTTCAGCACTTACAAAGTTAGCGCTTCCAGAATCTGCATTGAGCAGCACAGAAAGTGTGCCTCCCATCTGTTTGGAAGGTTTAATTTCTTTGATCGATAACATGCACGACCGTCTACAAAACGTGGATAGAGAGAAGTTTTTATCCCAGAAAAATAATGTGAGTCGATTGAAGCAAAAGGAACGTAAAACAGAATTCATTAAATGTGCTAAAATCTTTAATGAAAACCCAAAAAAAGGTATACCGTTTCTGATTGAAAAAAAATTCATCAAGTCGGAAACTGAAAAGGACATAGCGGAGTTCCTCTTTGAAAACAATGGCCGCATGAATAAAAAAATGATTGGCCTTCTGCTTTGTGATCCGGCAAGAACTACACTTTTGAAGGAGTTCATAGGCTTGTTTGATTTTGAGGCTTTAAGGGTGGACGAGGCCATAAGGATTCTTCTAACTAAATTCCGTTTACCTGGCGAATCACAACAAATTGAAAGAATTATCGAGACGTTTTCAGCAAGGTATGTCGACTGTCAAAATTACGATCCAAGCAAGGCGAATCAAAATGATGAGGAAAACTTGAGCGCCATACAACCAGATGCAGACTCCGTGTTCATATTAAGTTATTCCGTTATCATGTTGAACACCGATTTACACAACCCTCAGGTGAAGGAACATATGTCTTTTGAAGATTATTGCAGTAATTTGAAGGGCTGCTACAATCAACAAAACTTCCCATCTTGGTATTTGGACAGAATATACTGTTCTATTAGGGATAAGGAGATCGTCATGCCCGAGGAACACCATGGTAATGACAGATGGTTTGAAGACGCTTGGAACAACCTGATATCTGCTACTGTTGTGATGACCGAGATCCGTGAGCAATCCGGTAAAACCGTCAAGAGCATGAGCCCTCAGCAACTGGCGCAATTTGATGGTGCCATTTTCAAGCATAGTGGTCGTTCCATAGTAGATACTTTTTTCAAAATTTTTGAAGTGGCTTCTGACGACCATATTGCCAGTCGGATGCTCAGTAGCATTGATAAATGTTCCTTTATTGCCTCCTTTTTGAAACTTGACAATATGTTTAATGAAATTCTCTGCAAAATAGCAGCAATGACGACGTTATTGGGCGGCGGAAAGAAAGACTCCAACGAAAATGATGAAATTCCCTTGGTCGAAATTACAGTGGAAGATTCAAATTCCAAGATCCTCGTAAATTCAGATGCTTGCAGACTAGGACGATCTTTCAAGGCTCAACTCAGTATGGTGATTTTTTTCAGAATAATTCGAGCAAACAAGTATTCTACGAACTTTACGATTGAATTATGGGATAAAATTGTAACGATATTGCTACTTCTTTATGAAGACTTGATGATCAATCCAGATATTTTTCCAGATTTGCAACAGAGGCTAAAGCTGAGCAACTTACCTAGACCATCTCCAGAAATTTCTCTGAAAAAAGCAAAGGAAAGCAGAGGTATATTGTCTGCCTTTGCGTCTTATTTGAAGGGCGATGAGGAGCCAACCGAAGAAGAAATCGATGCATCAACCAGAGCCATGGATTGTGTTAAATCCAGTAGCATTCCTTCTTCTGTTTTTGGAAATGAAATAAACATCACAGAAGGATCAATCAAAACGTTACTGGATTCCATCAAACTGAAAAAGACCCCAGAGAATACGAGGTATTTTGAAGCTGAAATGCTTTTTGTTGTGGAGTTATGTGTGGCCTTATTTTTGTTCTGCAAAGACGAAAAGAAACTTGGTGACCATCTTCTTCACAAAGTATATGAAATCTCCAAGGTATCAGGGCTTTCCAAAAGGAGTACACGCCGTTTGACTGCTTATAGTCTTCTGTTGATTTCTGTTGTTGATGAGCAGCAAGAGATGCTTCATAAACTGATCGGCGAAGAATTTCTCAAAAAGAATGAGGTCTTCACACAAAAGTATTTTGCGACCGAACACGGGACTGAAATCCTAAGAAGATTACTGGCTTTGACAGATATAGATAACTATCGGAAGTCCATTTTGCAAGACGAGGGTTTCTGGAAATTGTTGAGATTCCTAGCTCCTATAAAAGAGCACACCGCTACAATTTATCATTACCTGGAAAATTCTCTATTGAAAACCAGGAACATACTAACCAATGGAAATTTCATGTGGATACTGGGATTACTAGATGAGATTTCATCTCTTGGTGCCGTCGGCAGTCAGTGGGAGCGCGAATATCAGCGCCTTTTGAGCACAGGTCATAAAGTGGATAAAAAAAATCCCCACCAGGACATTGTGGATTTGTCTTTGCAGTCGATTGAATTGACAAGCCAAATCATAGAAAATAAGTTAGCCACGATTCAGCTCTCCAAAAATGAAACGATTGCATTGATTCAGGCGTTGGCTCACCAGTGTTTGAACCCATGTTCTCAAATAAGATCATTCTCCTTAGAATGTTTGGAACGTGTCTTGACCAGGATTGATCTACCGTCTAAAGAAATCAGGAGCCTGGAGGAATTGATAGAAGGGGGACTCTTGCCGCTTCTGGATACCGTCACTTCCAAAGAGGGCACCAGTGTACCAGTTTCTGAAATCTTGACTGCTATTTCCAAGATATATTTGTACCGTTTAAAACAAGGCATTACGACGGACGAAACATTTTTGGAGATTTTAAACATTTTTAACAGGTATGTGGAAGTACCAGAAGTTGAAAAGCAATTACAACAATTGATCACTGATAAGAAAGAAATAGAGAAGATACCAAATTCAGCAGAGTTGACCAAGAGTGAACCTCTCAAGGAGGCAGCTATTGAAAAGGCCACCTGAATGGAATGCCAAATTAGTGCTATCATTATGATCAAATAAATATAGTTACATATAAAAATACAAAAAGCTGGAAAAAAAGATAGATAGTATCAGTTCACATCAAGGGAGTTTGAGTCAAAGATTCTTCTACAGAGGTCCGCATGTAATCCAATAGTAGCAATCCGGCTGTCGTGCCTGGAATAATTGCCAAAGTATTTCTCACGAACCCCCTGTACAACCACTTGAGTAACGAGTTTGTATTTTTGTGGATAAAGAGAATGTGTTCAAAAGTATCCATATAAGAATTGTAATAAATATGAATTCTTCTGCTATTAGGGCCCTTGACGTGTATACCAATTGTTTGAACAGCTTTGGGAACCGGTAACTCAGATTTCTTCAATAGCGAGCGGTTATAAATATCGAAGGCTTCTAATCTGGACAAATGAACCTTCTGAATCTTGTTGAAGGGGAATTGGACCACTTGCAGAAGGAATGCTGCAGTGACCCCACCAGCGAAGATGAAAGTTCTTTGGAACCATTTTTCCTCCTGGGGAGACATGAAGTTCTGCGGCAACTTTAACGGAGGATTAGGCGTTCTCGAAGGTAATATGTCGGTCAATTTGATATTGTGTATAGTGAATTTCAACTGGTCGTAATGTTTAATCATACTAATAAGCGATTGACACAGCTGGCCTTTTATCAATTCAAAAGTGGTGAAATAGACGGCAAACCCAAGGGATTCCTTGAAAAGGGTAATACCATACCCACCAAAGCACCCAACGAGCCCAATCTCTTTCAACTTATCTCTTCCATAAAGCCATAAATTGTCATATTTTTGAGCGCTGGAAAGTAGCTCACTCGCACTGGATCTGGTATATATTGCGTCTATCGGCGTCGATGCGAGAGCCTGTGCCGCCCCAGCCAACAGACCAGACCTCCAGATGTCCCACGGATTATGCAGTTGTGAGGATCCTCCATGTACTTTTGAAAAATAATTTAAAGTGGACAGATAAGTCGTATATAGAATCACACCAGCCGCGGAGTTGGCCACTAATGGGGGTAATATTCGATCTGGTATTACTTTCCAACCGTACTTATTGAGGGCCTTGGCTAAGATGCCCAAACTTGAATTTTCCAAGTAGTAAAAGTATTTCGGATTCAAAGATATGAACCTTCTGCGTGTTGTTTCTTTCCTTGGATTCTGCTCTTCGCCTGTCAAGACCACCCTCAGATAGTGTAGATAGTCAAATCGGGCGGGTCTGAAAAGCTTCAAAGGAGTCCGGAAGTAAAAACTGGTCATTTGATAAACAATGGATCTACCACCAGCAGTGAGGGCACCGATCGCAGAAGTCCGAGAAGCTGTGGATGGCAACGCATTTGGCTCATTCGAATCAATGGATTCGTGTTTCGCAGTCATATCTTGTACATGAGATCTCCAACTACAGGTTTCAATTGTTAAATCGCAGCTTCCATGGCATTAAAAGGCAGATCGTTTCTCCGACATTCGATCTTTGGATAAGCTAGAACTTTTTTTTTTTTTTTGCAATATGTTCGAGCGCATCGAGTGAAAATTGCAGGTAATAATTAATGAGCTCTGACATTCCAAGTAAAAACAGCTGTCCAACCACCTATGAACGCACCTACTTACCAGGAAAGAGCTGCTAGACACCCCAGTCCGCTAGCGGGCAAACTTCTAAATTTGATGGATGAGAAGCAAACCAATCTGTGTGCATCGCTCGATGTGAAAACTACTGCGGAGCTTCTTGATCTCGTGGACACCCTTGGCCCCTATATCTGCCTGGTAAAGACCCACGTTGACATTTTATCTGATTTCTCTCTGGAGGGAACGGTCAAACCCTTGAAAGACCTAGCAGCCAAGCATAAATTCCTCATATTCGAGGATAGGAAATTCGCAGACATCGGCAACACTGTCAAATTGCAGTACTCGTCAGGTGTCTATCGAATTGCGCAGTGGGCTGACATCACTAACGCTCACGGTGTAACAGGTCCCGGCATTGTACAGGGCCTCAAGCAGGCGGCCCAGGAGACTACACAAGACCCTCGTGGCCTGCTCATGCTAGCAGAACTATCCTCCAAGGGGTCCCTAGCCCACGGTGAGTACACCAAGGGTACTGTTGAAATCGCCAAGACTGACAAGGACTTCGTCATTGGTTTCATCGCCCAGAGAGATATGGGAGGAAGGGAAGAAGGCTTCGACTGGCTCATTATGACCCCTGGGATTGGTCTCGACGACAAGGGCGATTCCCTAGGGCAACAGTACCGCACCGTGGACGAAGCGGTCTCCACTGGTTCCGATATCCTCATTGTGGGCAGGGGCCTATTTGCCAAGGGTCGCGATCCCAAAGTTGAAGGCGAACGCTATAGAAGCGCTGGCTGGCAGGCATACCTGAAGAGATGCGGTCATTCCAGCTGAAAGGGCTGAGAACATTTGTACTGTATAGCAGAGCTCGAGGAAGCTCGTCTTCCGCCCATTGTTTTTCAATTTACCCGTCCTTAGAAATTTTTCAACGGCGTTTGCACATTTTATAAAGGCCAACTTTGGCAACTTTTGACCACCGGCGAAGACCAATTGCTATTCGATCGAGGGTTCGTTAGAGCAGATTAAAGCACATATTATCGTCAAGGATGGACTCTCTAAACCCCAGAGAACAACAGGAGTTTTCCAAGCTCATCGAGCACAAGCAGATGAAGGATTTTATGCGCCTCTACTCTAACTTGGTGGAGAGATGTTTCACCGACTGTGTGAACGACTTCACTTCCTCCAAGTTGACTAGCAAGGAACAGACCTGTATCGGCAGATGCTCTGAGAAGTTCCTGAAGCATAGCGAGCGTGTGGGATTGCGCTTCCAGGAACAGAATGCTGCAATGGGTCAAGGTCTCGGAAATCGTTAATGCGTGAAGTCTATTCACGTTTTTTTATACATGTAAATACTTTGCAAGCTTTCTTTCTTTTTATCTTTTACGTACTAGAATTGTTACATCCAGATGATCTGCGTCCGCTGCGGCTAGAGCGATGAGAAGGTCTAGCCTCTTCCAATTGTTCCTGCTCCGAGCCGTATTTATCGATGGGTTCGATCTTGTAGCTCTGGTAAAAGGCGACCATGCTGATGAGCCCCAGGGACCACCAGGTCACCCATGCGATATTGAATTCCTGTGACCACGACATAATGTACCCCCAAATGAGTGGCCCCACGAACCGAGCTGATGCCGAGATACTGATGGTGGCGCCGTTGATGACGGCTCTACAGCTCAATGGGCTGCAGTTGTGAATGAGTAGCATGATCTGCGGAGACGTCAAGGCACTGCACAGAGTTTTGGTACCCGTGATAAAATACAAGTAGAGAACGGTGCACCAACGTGGGATGTAGTCCTGCTGAAGAAATATGACGTAGGGGACCAATAAGTACATTATGGGGTAGAGTCGGACAAGGCCTCTGAAGATGGTGAGGCAGTCGAAACTGCGATCCACGATGGGAAAGATGAAGATGACGACGAAACATCCAAATATGCCGGTGGATGACAGCAGTGTGCCGGTCTGGTCGGGCGAGTAACCGATGCCGCCAGAGATCTTCCAGGGGAATTTGGACGCGAGATTACCTTGGTCATCCAAGGCCAAATCGTACGCCAGAAATACGGGCAGAAATTCGTTGTACACTATGAGATGCAGGGACATGATAAAACTGATCGAGATTGGATAGAACACCGAAGTGTGGAACACATGGTGATAGACGCTGTTCTCCTTGCAGCCATCTGCAGCCAGCTCGAGTTCCGGGTCGGGCAAGTCAGTGGGCTCGTGGAGCGAGTATTCTCTTATCAACCCCTGCGACTGCCGGCGGGTCAAGATGGGCGACCACGATTCAAAACTCTCCTGCGAAGTAGCCGAGGTGCTCGGAGAAAGCAGCCGTGTCGTCTCGCACTCAGTAGCTGTATTATTCTCTGCCCCAACGGCACTCTCCGCCCCACTAGTTTGCCAGGGCCTCACAATCTTCTGCATACCCAGCAGGTGTACTCGGATAAAATCCCCCAGTTCCAATCCGTAGTCCCTTCTGTCCTTGTAAACTGGGTGGGTCTCCTCCAGAAACAGCGTCGCATTGATAAGCCCCACCATGAGGAGGATGGAGACAACAAGGTTGGGCAACACATACGGGTGCACATGGACCAACCCCCTCAGCCAGTGCGGGACCCAACCGGGAATCGCTTCTTCACCGTGCGACTGCTTGAACACCAAGAACCCGCCGATGAGAGGCCCAATCACGGACCCGAATTCAAACAGAAGCGGCATGGTGCTAAACGCCAACGCCTGGTGCCTCCTCTGCGTGGCAATCTCTCCGATCATGGTCCGCAGCACACCAACGTTACCGTTGAGCAAGCCCATCATGGAACGGGCCAAGAGCGCCACGTAGAAGTTCTTGGCAAACCCTAGAATCAACAGAGAGCTGCAGGTACCGATCAGCCCCAGGCTGAGAGCTCGCTTACGGCCATACCGGTCTGAAAACCGGCCCCAATGGTAAGCAGAAATCACTTGACAAAGTGCGAAGCTTGACGAGAGGTAACCGGAGTATTTGGACACCTCCGCATCTGTTGGGGCAATGTGAAAGTCTCTCACCATGAAATACACATATGGGAATAGCGACGTGAACGCTATCGGTTCACTAAACCTCACTAGAGAGACTACCAGCAGCTGGGACCAGGGGAAACCCTCCATCTGTTGCCTAAAAGTTAGCTTCTGCACCATGGTCTTGTCAACAATGGGGAAGAACAGTAGGGCAACAATGGGACAATGGCAGTGCTAGTATAAAAAAAAAAGTCAAACAACACCAGTAATCGGTATCGGGTTCTTGTCCTACGATTGCACTCAACAAGCCTTGAACAAACAAAGAGCTGTTCAAGCTAAATGGGACCTGCTGCCTTCCCATCCACCACAGCGGGCGTTGATTTCTTGTGACAGCAGCAACAAGCCTAGTTCCCCAGACTTTCCTCACGGAAACAGCCAACTGACTAACTTTTGATTAGTCAACAGACCGGCGATATGTCCCACAGTGTTCCACCGAATTTCCCACCTGCTATAGTTTGAACTGACGTTAAACAGTTCCTTGTGAAGGCAGGTCTACTCGTAGGAGTTGGTGCTGTTTGTAGGTTTCGTTCCCCGGCAGCGCCCGGCAGTTGTTGCCAACTGGGCCACCACGGGTCCAAAAACCAGAATGGTTGTTTGCGTAAGCCAGCCTAGTGGTGGTGTGAAATTCACGTGCTATTATCGAGAATACGTAATATACTACAGACGGGTCTGCCAACCGAAGGAAAGCTTGGACTGACTGCCCGGCTCCAAAATAACATCCAGGACGCTGGATTGTCCGCTCTTGGCGTCTTCCAGGGCGCTGGTGAAGGCAGCTTGTAGCTGTGGGAGCGATTCCACGAGGTGGGACTGTGTTCCGAGGCCTTTACCGACCAGATCGTAGCGGCAACCGGCGGTGAGTGCGGTAGAAGGGGCAGGGCGTTTGTGCGCGTGTGCAGAGTCTTGCCCGTGGTAGATGCCGCCGTTATTCATCACGACGACGATGATTGCCAGGTGGTTTCTGGTGGCCGTCTCGAGTTCCATGGCGGAGAACCCAAACGCCGAATCGCCCTGGATCAAAACTACGGTTTTGTGCGGTTGAAATACTTTGGCCGCTATGGCGTAGCCCACGCCCACGCCCATGGTAGCGTTCGTGCCTGCGTCCAGCCTTTGAAGAGGGTGATCTGTGGGGAAGGAAACCCTGGCCTTGTCCATGGTGTTGGCACCCTCTGCAACGATGATGGTGGAGTGGTCGTCGATGAGAGGTCTCAGCGTGGCGTAGACGATGTTGTAGTTGAGCTTCGCGGCCGGCCGGGTTTCCAACTCGTGCAGTTTCTTGGAGTTTGCCGCTATGGTCGACTGCAGGCCCTCGGAGAGGCCGGCGCAGTGCCAGCGTGGGGTCTCCATAGCGGTTGCCAGGGCCCGCACGGTGAGTGCTACGTCGCCCTGGAGCGAGAACTGCTGGTTTCTCGGGTTGTTGTGGCCTAGCGTTGCAGCATCGGAATCCACCTGGATGAAGACAGCGCGAGGGTTCCACTTGGTGGCATTGGCAAAATGTAGGATCCAATTGAGCCTTGCGCCGAGCACCAATACCACTTCGGCCTCCTTCAGAGCCCTGGACCTCGCTGAGGAGACGTTCAGAGGGTGCGAGTCGGGCACGACGCCCTTGCCCATCGGCGTGGGGAGGAAGGGGGTGCCAAAACGATCCACAAACGTGCGAATCTCTTCGCTGGCGTGGACTGCTCCCTTGCCGATGACGACTAGTACGTTGCAGTGACCATGTTGGCGGATGAAATCGGCCACTTTGATCACCGCAGCGGGTTCCGGCACTGCTCTCGTAACTGCTACGGGGGAGAAGGCCCGAGGGTTACCCTCGACGTGCTGTTCAATCAAATAGCCAGGGATGTCGATGTAGGTAGTGCCTGCCGTCGTGGCCGTGGCCAACCTCATGGCATCGTAGGTGATATCGTCCGTATTATGCCCGTTCAACCTCCCAGCAAACTTAACATATGGGCTTAACAGACTGATCTGATCCAACTCTTGGAATCCACCCCTGTGCTGAGTTTCGCTACTGCCAGCCAGCACCAGCAGCGGCCACCTATTGCACATGGAGTTGTATATACCCGCTAGGGCGTGTATCACACCGGGCCCGCCGACCACGAGTAAGACACCAGGCTTGCCCGTCAGGTACCCATACGCAGAGGCAGCATAGCTGGCGGACTGCTCGTTTCTGCAGGCAATGAACTTTATTCCTGCTGCAATCATGGCGTCCGCGAGCTCCACGATAGGGATACCCACGATGCCAAATACCGTGTCGACGCCGTAGCCCTGCAGTAGGTTGGCAAAATACTCTGAGAGTTGCATCGCTTTGGAATGGTGGGAATGTGCCAGGCAAAGTATGTACAAGGAGGTTTAGATCTAGTATATGTATGTACTTATATATATTATGTGTGAAATCGTCTCGGATTTCGGCACTTTGTTCGGGCCGCCGCCTTCAAAGCTCGATGCTGCCCGTGGCAGACCTGTGAAATGGGATGGCATCTCTTACGTTATGGTTGCCGTACAGGTACGAGACCAATCGTTCGACGCCAAGGCCAAACCCTCCGTGAGGCGCGCTGCCCTCTTTCCTCAGAGAGATGTACCAGTCCAAATCGCCGTTTTGGTTCATGTGGCGGCGGTCCATCTCTTGCACAAGCTTGTCTAAATCGTGCTCACGCAAACTACCGCCTGCGACCTCTCCCATGCCCGGCACCAGTAGATCGAAGCATGCAAATGTCTCTCTCCCTGCCAAGGGGGCCGTAGCGTTTTGCTTCATGTAGAAGGCCTTACAGTCTCTCGGGTAGTCGGTGACAAAGACCGGCGACTTGAAGTGCTCCCCCGCTAGCCACTTCTCGTGCTCGGACTGCAGCGGGGGCCCCCATTCCGGTGCGTATCGCGGGAACGGCCGCTTAGCGTGCTGTGCTTTCAAGATTTCTATGGCTTCCGTGTATGTGATGGTGGGCCAGCGTTTGTCGCCCAGCAGGTTCGACCACCTGTCGAGCACCACTTGGGCAGAATCGGATTCTTCAGGAATATTTTGTGGAATCAGTTCATCCCTCTGTTCGTAGCAAGACCGCACCACTGTCCGCAACATGTCCTCTGTGACAGCGGTTAACTCGCGGACGTCGTTGGCGAAGCACCACTCGGCTTCCAGCATCCAGAACTCGCTCAAGTGACGGTTCGTGTCGCTCTTCTCCGCCCTGAAACAGGGGGTCAGCGTCCAGCATTTGCAAAGAGCCATTGCGAGCACTTCCAAATGCAATTGTGTGGACACGGTCAAGTACGTTTGCCGGCCAAAATACGACTGTGCGCTGCCCGCTGCTGTGGAATCCACTTTGAACAGCTCCCCAGCACCCTCGCAGTCGCTCGAGGTGAGCAACGGCGGCGCCACTTTGGTGAAGTGGCCGCGTTGGAAGAAATTCGCCATTGCGGTCTCGACATGCGACCGGAATCTCAGCAGGGAGCCGACGTAGTTGGACCTGTGCCTCAGGTGCGGCAAGCTCCTAAGGAACTGCAAGGTGTGCGATTTCTTCTGCAGCGGGTAGCGCGGCGTAACGTCGCCCAGGACCCTGATATGCTCGAGCGGTTGGGTGACTTTGAGCTCAAACGGCTGCTCCCTGTGCGGCGTGGGCACCCATTGGGCGGACGATATGGAGACGCTCTGGCCGGTCTTGAGATTCTTGAGAAAGGCCACCTGGTCCGGGGCCCCCACGGGTATGGCGATCTTGAGCGTCTTGGACGAGGTGCCATCGCGCAAATCGATAAAGGCGACTTTCTTGAGCAGCCTGACGGATTGGATCCAGCCGTTGACGTCAACCGCCTGCTGGGGTCCCAGCCCGTACAACGCCTTGATCGTGTGGTAGCTGCGTCTCCACATGTTCTCGTTGTGTAGTGAACTATTTTTGCAGGCGACCAAGCGCTCACGCTGCTGCTTAAGAGCATCCTCTTCAAACTACGGTACGGTAAAAATTAAATACTACTTGCCGGGAGCGCCTCACAGAATGTCCAGATGCATCTCGTCGTCCACCTCGCGTATCCGCTTGTCTTGAATCAGGCATCTCAATGCCATCAGTTCGTCGGGGACAAAGTCTCTCAGCACCAGCTTCTGCCCACACGCACTCTGCGGACAATCCCTCGGGGCCTGGCCCTCGAAGTAGTTGGTTATCCCCTCCTTGTCAAAGACGTGGCCACACTTTTTGGAGGCCATCGGCTGCTGGAACGGCCTGCAGGTGATGGGGCAGACCAGCTCGATGCGACCGCCCTCGATCTGCAGGTCCTCCGTCCCCTGGTCATCCGGCAGCATGCATTGCGGGTCCTGCCATACGTGGGGAAGCGCCCTGAGCAACCTGTCCTGTGGCGTAACCACTGGCGCCGCTGGTTCGCCTGGACCCTCGCCCAGCGCCTCCCCCAGCACGTAATCCGCCAAAGACGGCGCAGGCTCGCTCGCGTACCGCTCCCACGTCTCCAGGCTCAGCGGCGGGTGCGTATCCGAAACCTCCTTGTACCGTTGCTTCCCGTCTCGCACCTTCCTCTCGAGCTCCAAGCTCTCCTGCTCACACCTCCGCAGCTCCTCGTACTGCCCACAGATCGCCGCTATCAGCCCGCCCAGCTCCTCCGCCTTCGCCGTGTGGGCAACTTGCCACAGGCTCTGCACCAACTCTTTCTTTGCATCCTGATAAACCGCGTTCAACTCCACCACTCGCAGGCCGTGGAACCGGCGACAACGTAGATGCAGTGGCACGTTGCGAATCATGAACCCTGAAGTGAGTGAACTGGTCGTTCTTCAAACCATATACCTGCTTCTGCAGAACGGCGAGACTGCCAAAGTGTCCCTGGTGAAGCTGACAAACGAGATACGCAACAGCGTGTTGGTTCGCCAACTGTCCCCGCCGGGCGAACCACCGCTGGACATAAACGACATCCTGTCCATGGTGAAGCGGGTGCTGCCGAACCAACGCATCTCCCTAGTCGATGGCCAGCTGAGCTTCCCCTACCTGCAGCTGCCCGAGCTGCGCAGCGAGATCGTGTCGAGGAACGGCTCGCTGCAGCAAGACCAGCTGCAGGGCATACACGGTCTGGAGGAGCAGATATTGAACCCGCGCAAAATCGACCCCAAGAGGGAGAAGCTGCTGCAGCTCTACAGGGACACCGTTTTGAACAAGCTGAACAAGGGCCGCACGCTGGACGGCCTGTACGAGCGTGTCCCGCCTAGCGCGGTCGCCAAGGAGCAGATAGCCCTGGAGACGATCAAGAGCGAGACGCCGTCGAGCGTGCACGACCTGCAGCTCACGCTGCAGCTGGCCACGTGCAACGCGCTGGCCTCCTGCCCGAGCGGGTCCAAGGGCTGGCAGCTATCCTGGCAAGCGCAGCTGGAGCTCGACGACACCGTGCAGTTCATGAGGCGGGCGTTGGAGTAGCGCCGCGGGCGTCCCATACCATACGTCTATGCTGCTACTGCTGCTGCTACTGCTACTACGTAAACCTAGCTACCTCCATAACGCACGTGACCGACCTACACCCACGTGACCCATTTGAACCATTTGGGCTCCACCAGCACGCACTCCCCCCTGGCGTAGATCTCCTTGCCCCGGACCAGCCCGCGCAGGCGTCCCGGAAGCCCCTGTTCCATCCCGGGCACGCTCTCCAGCATCCCCGCAATCACGCACTTGCGCCCGCGGCTCTCCACCACTTTGGCCCGCAGCAGCACCGTGGACCCCGCGGGCACCGGCTTGTCGAACTGCAGATCCAGCTTGGCGGTCACGCCGCGCCCGTGTGGTAGCAACGGGAACCCGCAGAGGCACAGCGACTCGTCCAGGAGAATCGACAGGACGCCGCGGTACACGTGACCCTGCGAGTCGCCCAGCTCCGGGCCCAACTGGTACACGGCGGCCAGCTCGCCGTGCTGCTCGTCGACGAAGATCAGCGGGTCGTTCTCCATCTTCCCCGGTCCGGCGAGGAGACCCTGGCCGACGTAGTTGGGGCGGTGTGCCGCGGGGAAGAGGTCGCTCTGCCGGGTCTCCGGCAGGATGCTGAGTTCCCTGTAGGTGGAGGTGCGTCTCCACCTAGCCGCGAGGCCGGGGTCCGTCTGGAGGGTCTCGTAGCTCACGTCGGGCCAGGCGCGGATGAACCCCGCGGTGCCGAGCGTGAAACCTGCGAGCGGGAGCAAAACGGCTCTGTTAAGCGCGGAGAACATGTGTGTGTGTGTGTGTGTGTGCGTTAGTGTGTGTGTCGTCATCACAGAAACGGTGGTGGGGCCCCTCGACAGTTATACGCGTACGTGTGTCCGGCTCGCTCGGTCCGGTCCGGTGCGGAAGCACTTTTGTCCGGGTGTGGGTCCCCGCAGCGCCCCACCCCCGCGTTGCGCCGCCCGTATATAAGCCGTGTGGCTCTAGCGTGCATACCCGCCAGCAAGCCCTACCGACCACACACGCGCGCAATGACGGAGATACCCAAGAACTCCGCAGAGGAGCACGAGACGCTTTTCCGGCGTGACCTGAACGTCACGCGGACCCCCTCGCCCGACGGCTCGGAGCTGGAGAAGGAGCCGCGCAGCGGCGGCGGCAGCGGCGGCAGCAACGGCGACCGCGGCAACAAACTCGCGCAGCTGCCCGCGGAACGCGTCGCCCAGATGGGCCGCGAGTTCGCCGCCAACTACGCGCTCCCCAACGACGACGACATCTTTAGCCGCGCCGCCCTGCTGGCCAGGCAGCCCGAGAACTACGCGCAGATGGACTTCCTCAGCGACGAGGAGCGTGAGGCGTGCCACCTGGAGAGGACGCACCCCTGGTCCTCGATGACGCGCCAGCTCGTCGCCATCATCTGCGCCGCCGCCATGTCCGCGGCCGTCCAGGGCATGGACGAGACCGTCATCAACGGCGCCATGCTGTTCTACCCGCAGGTGCTGGGCGTCGGCAGCGACAGCAAACGCGACTCGTGGCTGCAGGGTCTCATCAACGGCGCGCCGTACCTGTGCTGTGCCGGGTTCTCGTGCTGGACCACCGACTGGCTCAACGGCCGCCTCGGCAGGAAGAACGTGATATTCGTCACGTGCCTGATCTCGGCGGTCATGTGCTTCCTGCAGGGGTTCGGCCCCACGGGGACGCGCGGTTGGCACTACCTGTTCGCGTTCCGGTTCCTGCTCGGGCTCGGGCTCGGCCCCAAGAGCGCGACCACCAACGTGTATCTCGCCGAGTGCGCCACAAAGGAGATCAGGGGCCGCACGTGCATCTTCTGGCAGTTCTTTACCGCATTCGGCATCATGTGGGGCTACGTGTTCACGCTGATCTTCTACCGCGTCAAGGCCAACGGCGTCAGCGGCGGCCTCAACTGGCGGCTCACGCTCGGCTCCGCGATGCTCCCCGCACTGCTCGTGATGGTGCAGATCCCCTTCTGTCCAGAGTCGCCCCGGTGGCTCATGGGCAAGGGCCGGTACCAGGAGGCGCTCGTAAACACGATCAAGATCCGCCGCCACCGCATCCTCGCGTGCCGCGACCTGTTCTACCAGCACGTGCTGCTCGTCGAGGAGGAGTCGATGCAGCTGCCCTTCTGGGAGCGCCTCAAGGAGATGGTCACCGTGCGGCGCAACCGCAACGGGCTCGTGGCGTCGTGCATCTGCGCCTTCATGCAGCAGTTCTGCGGCATTAACGTGATCGCGTACTACTCGTCGAGCATCTTCCTCGACAGCGGGTTCACCGAGATCAGCGCGCTGTGTTCCTCGCTCGGGTTCGGGCTCATCAATTTTTTCTTCGCGATCCCCACTTTCTTCATGATCGACAGGTTCGGCAGGCGGTACCTGCTGCTGCGGACTTTCCCCTGGCTGGCGCTGTTCCTGCTCACGGCCGGGTTTGCGTTCTGGATCCCCGCGGGCAAGGCGCGCATCGGCGTCGTCTCCATGGGCATTTACGTGTTCTCCGCGATCTACTCGTTTTCGTGCGGGCCGGTGCCGTTCCTGATAGCCGCGGAGAGCGCGAACCTGGCGTCGCGGTCGCTCAACTCGTCGATCTTCACCGTGGTGCTGTGGGGGTTCAACTTCGTGCTGAGCCTGACGTGGCCCAGCATGAAGACGGCGATGAAGCCGCAGGGTGCGTTCGGGTTCTACGCGTTCTGGAACGCCATGGGGTTCTTCATGGTCTACTTCTGCATCCCTGAGACGAAGCAGTACACTCTGGAGGAGCTGGACGAGGTGTTTGACGTGCCGCTGCGGACGCGCATCAGGTACAACTGGCTGGAGCTGTGGCCCAACTTCCAGCAGCACGTGCTGCGCAGGAGGAACCTGGTGCGCCGCGAGCCGCTCGGGCCGCGCCTGCGCGCGCTGGGCGACTGGGCGGGCGACGACGACGACAAGAAGCCCGAGCAAGTCGAGCACGTCGAGCACGTGAGCGTCGCGTCGTCGGACCGCAGCAGCGACAAGGCCGACGCACCGGGGCCAGGTTAGTTCTAATTGCGTTATGTAATGATCAAGTCGTCGTATAGCGGGGCATTCTCGATTTGCAACCCGTGCTCGTTGGCGAGATGCAGCAGGCATATGAAGCAGAAACTCGTCGAGAGCTCGCGGCGCGACTCCTCGGAGTAGTGCGCGCCAAGCTCACGTGTAACGTCTGCGAAGCTCAGCGGCGCCGCCGCCGTGGCGGCTCGCAGCGACGTCACCGCGTTCCACAGGTTGTCCTTCAGCCTGCGCACGTCGACTTTTTTCGACACGCGCGCGTAGTTCACCTTGTTGTCCTGGCCGCCCGCCGAGGGCAGCGCGGGTGCCGCGAGGGTCGCGGGCTCCTCGAAGGCCTGGTTGAAATCCACGCCACCGGCGGCGGCGGCGAGGGCGGCAGTATCGCCCTCGTCGTCGCCAAAGGGGTTTTCCAGTTCTCCCTGCATCACATCGCTGTCGCGCGTCGTCTCCTGTTCGTTGCACGCGTAGTTCTCCGCCCAAAACTTCTCATCCGCCAGCGTCGGGGCGGTCTCCTGCCGCGGCGCCGGGCCGTTCCTCTTGAACAGCCGCATCTTCTGCCCCGGCTTGATGAACAGGCTCGTTATCTTGTCGCTGGAGAAATGGTAGTCATCGGGTAGCAAGTAGTGCGAGTCGCTGGTCCGCATGCGCTGCGGCATCTCTATGTTGGCCCGGCGCTTGTTGGTGCCAAAGATCGTCTCCTCGAGCTTGTCGTCCAGTTGGAAAAAATCTATCTCGAACACTTTTTTTTTCGGCGGCGGTGCCGCCGTCGGCGGCTGCTGCGCTGGCGCCGCTGTGGATCCCTTTGCCGCCGCCGCCGCCGTCGCGACTGCCGCGGATTGCTCCCCCAGGTTCTGCTTGAAGCTGCGCACTTTCCAATGCTCTCTGCCCCTCCAATTGCGTCTCAAAGTCTCGTCGAAATAGCACATTACTTCTTGCTCGGATATCACGGGTCCGGAATCCGAGTCTCGTTCGGCCCCATCGTCCGCTTTCGCCGCCAGCTCGAGCTCGTCATCGCTTACACCCCCTGGGCCCGAGTCCCCCTCCGGCAGATCGTCCAGGTCGGCGGGACCGTCCGTGTCTCTGCTGTCCGGGACCGCCTCTTGCAACTCCTGCTCGCTCAAGAAGTTGTCAAACTTGTTGTTCACGTCCTCGATAAACGTCTTGGCTTTGTCGATGTCCTGCACGACCCCTCGCAGCTGCGGTATCGACGCAGACACTTCGCATCCGTTTATCTGGTCGAAATTTATGAAATCCATGCCCAGCGCCAAAATTTCGTCCTCCACCAGCGAACTGTCGTTGGCGCTGGCGTCCTCTGCCTCGGGCGCGGACCCTCGTGGCTCCTCGTCGGGCACATCTCTAATGGCAGTGTCGAACACGACCCTTCCGGATGCGTTCACGCTCAACGTGTTCAACAGGAAGCTTTTGGCACCACCCTCGTCAAAATCCACCAGCGCCTTCTTGAAGATCGGATCGATGTTGAGCTCGTGGTCCAGCTCTTTGGCTTTGATCTGGTCGAAATCCACCAGCGTCGTCTCCAGCACCCTGTTGAGAACCCTTCTTCTACCTTGGATCTCAACGTCGTTGGACACGGGCAGGCCCGTCAACGCATCTATTTGAATCCCACTCTCGTTCTCATCAGCGTCCGCCGCTTCACCGTCGCCACCTTGCTGCGGCTCCTTGTTCTTCTTCTCCTTGCTTTGAGCCAGCCCGCTCAGCAGTTTCCCCGTCTCTGTAGTGACCGAATCCACCCTCGACGAATAGATCTTGACGCATCCGTCCAAAGTGGCAGACGCCTTTTGGAAATTGATGTTGTTCTCTGAATCCCTCAGGACTTGCAAGTCGTGGAAATAGTCTATCAGGGCGAAATTCCAACTGTTTCTCGAGTTTATCTTGTTGTCCGTGGCCATCTTGATCCACTCCTCGAAATTCGCCATCATTGTCGACCTGTTGGTAAACATTCCCTGGTCTTCCGCATCGCTGTTACGGTCCTCATGTCGTATCCTAGTGCTCATAGCCGCTTTCTTGGTTAACCACCGCTTGGCCTCTGAGACCTGTGTACCTGTTTGTTCGGATCTTCGATATATACTTGCATCTCTAAACTAACGTGAAAAGTGATGATGAGCACAGGCCCCATCGGCTATTGAAGTAACCTTCTGTACCACCGCGCCAACCGAGTGATCCCCATAGCGGCCGCAACGGCGCCCATGGTGACGACCACCCCCACTAGCCGGTTAAGTATCTTCCTTTGCCTTCGTGAAATTTCAGCCGCCAGGTGATAGGGCACGTCCGCCCTAAACGATACCATGGTGTACAATGGGAGCCACTTACCCTTCAGCAAGCGGCCTAGCGCACCATCTAGCTGCTTCTTGAGCAAGAACATAGTCGAGGTAACGTCGTGAGACATCTCTTTGTAGTTGTTCTTGGCAAGCTCGATGATGGCAACGAGATCAGTGTGTCTCGTCTCGCTATAGCGTTTAAAGGCTACAGCACGGTTACCCCTGCACTCGTCCAGAAGCTGCATGAGCACTCTCACGTCTTCAAACCCACAATTCATACCTTGGCCGTAAAATGGGACCATGGAGTGAGCCGCGTCACCTAGGATAATGGCTTTGCCGCCATCCACATGGTACGGATTGCACTCTACGCACATGAGAGCACCCTTGGGGTAAGTGATGAACTTCCGGACGGCTTCGTCGATCCCCATCAGCTCCATGGCGTCTGGAAAATTGTCCAACAAGAACTGACGTGTACGCGCCTCGTCTTTCACTAGCGATTCCACCAATGACCACGGCCCAAAGAAAGTAGAAGTGAAGGACCCATCAGCGTTAGCAAGCGCGATGAGCATGTAGTTGTGTCGTGGCCAGATGTGCAGATGGTCTGGACTAATGGCAAAGGGACCACCAAACGAGTCGTTATATTTGGGCGCCCTGGGGATGTACAGCTCGATGTAGCAACAGTCGATGTACTCTTGACTATAATCCATGCGCATGGCTCTCTGCATCTGATACCTAGCACTTGAAAAAGCCCCGTCACAGCCGACTACGAAGTCGCATTCCACAGTCTGCACTTTGTTCTCGCCAACAGAAAACAGGCACGTTTGCTTCTCATCACCAAATGTGGCCTTGACAAACTTGTGTCCAAACCTTAGGGACAACCCTGCACGGTCCAGTTCATCCAGCAAAAAATTGTTCAAAACGGCGCGATCGATCGAGTTGATGCACTCCCCGAAAAGACCGTAGATCTGTGATTCCTGCTTCCCGTGTAAGTCGTGAATCATGCGTCCCTTCATGGGGATCACTTCTCTGAGCACTCTTCCTGCGATATCTGCATCCACATACTCTAGGGCTGCTATGCCACGAGCAGAAATTGCCAAGTTGATAGATCTCAAATTGCGATCCTCAGTCGAGGCCTCTCGAGGGTCTAATCTGTAGTCGAACACCGTTACATTGTAACCTCTCTTGGCGAGAGCTAATGAGGCTAAACATCCAACGAGGCCAGCACCCACAACTGCCACCTCTTCAACCATGTTTGAAGTATTTTGTGTGGGGGACTGGAAGGTATCTTAAGCAAATAAAATCGCTCCTCCATGAGCTGGTCTCGTTGTTCCATTTAAACTGTCAATTTTTCAATTTTAGCTCATCGCCCGACGGCATCAACCATAAACGAAAATTCCCATGAGTCAAATCGTTTTGGCACGCCCACTCGAACTTGTTGCTTCAAACTAGCCTTAAAGGTGCATCCCGCCGTGATGCGCTAGCAAACGTGCGGAATCCACTGGTTGTCTTGTTGAACCGGATATCTTATTCCGCACTCCTTTGCCACAGTAGTCCCCCTGGTTTGTCATTTGACGCTACACATGGATTGTCAGAACCTGTAACGCTAGTGCCAAGCCCACTGGATGGAGCGCTAGGGACACTATATAGTCAGCATCTTACCGGAGAAAGAGGTTCGTAGTGTGTGACTGCGTTCTTCTTTTTTCATCAGACGTTTCTAAGCTCGAAAACTGCTTCAAGTTCGCCACCTGTTAATCACTCTTGAGAAACCGATTGTAGATTAAAAAGGAGTGGTTTGGAGCCTTTTGAAAGCAGTTTAGCTGCGTCTTATTTCATTTTGCCAGAAAGGAAGCACCACAGAAAATGAGTTTGTCGAGATTGTTGGTGCCCCCCGTAGTGAGGCTCGGTCCCAGGATGATACCTGGACTCGTTTTTATGGGGTCCAGGTGGCCCAGAAATGCTTTGATGCATTCCATAAGTAGGCCCCTGGCTTATCGTCGCTGCTACAGTACCGAGGACAAGACTCCCAATGATGAGAAGAAACCGAAAAAGGCTGCAGTTGGTGCGAAGACTGAGTCAATGAACGAGTCAGCGAAGGAGCAAAAGGGGCCCGTTTCGCATGCTGTATTGGCTGCTAGAGAGCAAGAAGCTAATAAGGATTTGACTAGTCCTGATAGGCAGGCTGCGTTTTATAAGCTGCTTCTGCAGTCGAATTACCCACAGTATGTTGTTTCGAGGTTTGAGACACCGGGTATTGCATCTTCTCCAGGCTGTCTGGAGCTATACATGGAAGCTCTGCAGAGGATAGGAAGACATGCAGAGGCTGACGCTGTGAGACAGACGTTGCTGACGGCGAGTTCCGCGGGTGCAGCAAATCCTTCGTTAGCTTCATCTTCACCTAATTCTCCGGCTTACCACGGTACTTTCCCTTCCCTTTACTCCCCCTTTTACGGTACTCGCAAGGAGCCCCTTCATGTGGTAGTCACCGAATCGACTTTCACTGTTGTCTCCAGATGGGTCAAGTGGTTAGTTGTATTGGGTCTTTTGACTTATGGTGTTTCGGAGGCCTTTAAATACATATCTGAAAACACCACGTTGTTGAAATCCTCTGAAGTGGCTGATAAATCTGTCGATGTGGCCAAGACCAACGTCAAGTTTGAAGACGTGTGTGGTTGCGATGAGGCCCGGTCTGAACTAGAAGAAATTGTCGATTTCTTGAAAGACCCTGCCAAATACGAATCGCTCGGTGGAACTCTACCCAAGGGTGTTCTTTTGACCGGTCCACCTGGTACCGGTAAAACCCTATTGGCGAGGGCCACCGCAGGAGAGGCTGGTGTGGACTTCTTCTTCATGTCTGGATCTGAATTTGACGAAGTGTACGTCGGCGTTGGTGCTAAGCGTGTTCGTGAATTATTCTCTCAAGCTCGCTCTAGGGCCCCTGCTATTGTTTTTATCGATGAATTAGATGCCATTGGAGGTAAGCGTAACCCCAAGGACCAAGCTTACGCGAAGCAGACCTTGAACCAACTTCTAGTCGAATTGGATGGGTTTTCCCAGAGCAGTGGTATCATCATTATTGGTGCCACCAACTTCCCTGAGGCTCTGGATAAGGCATTGACTAGACCGGGCAGATTCGACAAGTTGGTCAATGTGGACCTTCCCGATGTGCGTGGACGTACTGACATCTTGAGACTTCACATGAAAAAAATTACTCTGGCCAACGATGTGGACCCCACCATCATCGCTCGTGGTACCCCTGGTCTATCGGGCGCGGAATTGGCCAACTTGGTTAACCAGGCGGCCGTTTATGCTTGCCAAAAGAATGCAATCTCTGTGGACATGTCCCACTTTGAGTGGGCCAAGGACAAAATCTTGCTTGGCGCTGAAAGAAAAACTATGGTTTTAACCGAAGCTTCTAGAAGGGCCACTGCCTTCCATGAGGCTGGCCACGCGATTATGGCCATGTTCACTCCGGGTGCCACTCCCTTGTACAAGGCCACTATCTTGCCCAGAGGCGGGGCTCTTGGTATAACGTTCCAGCTTCCAGAGATGGATAAGGTGGATATTACTAGAAAGGAGTGTTTAGCACGTCTGGATGTGTGCATGGGCGGCAAGATTGCCGAAGAACTGATTTACGGTAAGGAAAATACCACTAGCGGCTGTGGGTCGGATTTAAAGAGTGCGACAGGTACTGCCAGAGCCATGATTACACAGTATGGTATGGGTGACCAGGTGGGGCCCGTTAATTTGGCAGAAAAGTGGGATACGTGGTCCGACAAGATTCGGGACACCGCAGATAACGAAGTGCTCGAACTCTTGAAAGAATCAGAGGAAAGGTCTAAACAGATGTTGGCGGACAAAAATGTTGAGTTACACAGACTGGCAGAGGGTCTTATAACTTATGAGACCTTGGACGCCAAAGAGATGGACAAAGTATGCAAAGGTGAGAAGTTGAGTAAGTTAAAGTCATCTTCAAATACAGTTGTCGAGGGGCCCGATAGCGATGAGCGCAAAGATATCGGTGAGGATAAGCCCAAGAGGCCTGCCCTCATCAATGCATAGTATTGTGTTTTTTCCCGTCATTTGTAGATTCTATTACCCAAAAATACACTGCGCTGAATTTAATGAACTATTCCGTCGAGACTAAGGCAAGAAAAGATTTTCACGGGTTGTAAATAGGTTTAAAAGATTTCTTTTCATTTTTTACGTTTTCTCTGTTATACACTTAACATCAGGTCTTGGGTCTCTTTTCTGGTGATTCTCCTGTCCCATCAGATAAATTCTTCCTTTTCAATTTGTTTAAGAGGACCTGGGGGTTTTTAAAATACAAGACCTTAGCCATAATTACCTTTGCCTCTTCCATGGGCACGCCAGGTGAATTTTGGAGAAGTTCTTTACAGGAATTGATCATAGCTATTAATTTTTCGAACGAAATAGCTATTCCCGTTTCTTCTGCAGATTTTTCAGTCTCTTTCGTAGCACTGTCACCGTAGTTATTACCGTGGAACTTGAGTTCGAGATATCTTGTTGTCAAGGCTTCATCTTCTAGCATCAAAACAGCCAAAGTTATTTGCGGAGGTGGGTAAAAGTAGACGGCATCTGTTAACAGGGCGTTAGTGATCCTCTTTTTGCTCCTGTCGTAAATTTGTCCCATATATTTCAAGTCCACTTTGCCGTGAAGCACTACTTGAATATCTAGAAAGAATCCGTGTAAAGCTTTGTAAGGATGATGGTTCATGAGACAGAACTTGAGACTTTCCAGCAGCTGAAATTCGTATTTCAGAATCTCATCCTTAGAACCTTTAGTCTTTGTAGAAAACCAGTCAATGCCAATGAAATAGTTCTCGGATTTGCAAGCTAAAAAAATGGTGGTGAATACAATGAGCTTGGGTTCAAGCTGCATCACTGAATTTTCCAAATAAAATCTTCGAAAAAAAGTTATCGCTGTAGCCACCACTTCAGTGGGTAAATTTAGTCGTTGTGCAATATCTTGTACTTTTTGGGCGTAAAAATTGACCAATTTCACTTCTTCTTCTGCGGAAATCGGCAGAGATTTCTCTTCGATTAATTTTAATTCTTCCTCACTCAACTGCTCTTTATGGTCGGTCACGAAATTGCGTAGGTCTTGCTCCGCTGAGCTCACTGCTTGTGCGTTGAGTTCAGTACGCTTTTGACATAACTGGTCTGTTGTAAACGACCAAAACCTATACTGTGAAGTGTGTCTGAAGAGATCATCGTCTGTTAACCTTCGATACTGAGGACGATTGGCAGCAACACCATTCTTGGTTTGTGATGGATCTTGTGACATGATTGGCACTACAAAGTTCTAAAGTTGAATGTTTTGCCCGCTTTGTTTACTAATGATAAAATTTCTACACTAAAAACAGGCGAGCCAGGACTAAGGTAAAGATAAAGATGATCGTTTTCGAGATCCGTTATAATCTTAAACACATTCGTTAATGATATTTAGTTGATATTTTCAAAATATATTGTTTCAGACAAGCTCTTTCTCGTATGAGAAGAAGTTTAGAAAGTGGCCACGAAGGATTCGGTGGCAGACTTGACCTTGGCCAACAACTCGTCGCTTAATTGACCCTTCTCCCTGATGGCGTCCATGACATCTGCGTGGTTGGTCTTGAGGTACGACAAGAAGGCGTGCTCAAATTCGTTGATTCTGCTGACAGCAATCTTGTCTAGGTAACCGTTGGTACCGGCGTAGATGACCATAACCATCTCTTCGACGGCCAATGGAGAGTACTGAGACTGCTTCAACAATTGGGTCAACCTCTCACCTCTAACCAAGGTCTGCTTGGTGGAAGCGTCCAAATCGGAACCGAATTGGGCGAAGGCGGCGACTTCTCTGTATTGGGCCAAGAACAGTTTCAAAGAACCCGCGACCTGCTTCAAAGCCTTGACTTGAGCGGCGGAACCGACACGGGACACAGACAGACCGACGTTGATGGCTGGTCTAATACCCTTGTAGAACAATTCGGCTTCCAAGAAAATTTGACCGTCGGTAATAGAGATGACGTTGGTAGGAATATAGGCTGACACATCACCACCTTGGGTCTCAATGATGGGCAAAGCGGTCAAAGAACCACCACCGTGGGCCTCAGACATCTTGGCGGCTCTTTCCAATAATCTAGAGTGCAAGTAGAAGACATCACCTGGGTAAGCCTCACGACCAGGAGGACGTCTTAACAATAGCGACAACTGACGGTAAGCCACGGCCTGCTTCGACAAGTCATCGTAACAGATTAGAGCGTGCTTTCCGTTGTCTCTGAACCACTCACCGATGGATGCACCGGTGAAAGGAGCCAAGTACTGCAATGGAGCGGCCTCGGAAGCTGTGGCAGCAACGATCACGGAGTACTTTAGGGCACCACGCTGTTCCAGAGTCTGTACTAGCTGGGCCACGGTGGACCTCTTTTGGCCAATAGCGACGTAAACACAGTACAACTTCTTCTTCTCATCGGTGCCTTGGTTCCAAGTCTTCTGGTTCAAGATGGCGTCTAGGGCCACGGCAGTCTTACCGGTCTGACGATCACCAATGATCAACTCTCTCTGACCTCTACCGACAGGCACCAAGGCATCCACGGCCTTTAGACCAGTCTGAACAGGTTCGTGCACAGATCTTCTGGGCAAGATACCTGGGGCCTTGACCTCAGCTAGCGAGTAAGAGGCGGCCTCGATAGGTCCCTTACCGTCGATTGGGTTACCTAGTGCATCAACGACACGGCCTAACAGACCTGGACCCACTGGAACTTGGACAATTTTACCGGTTCTCTTGACCAACTCACCTTCTTTGACCAATCTGTCGGAACCGAACAACACAATACCGACCTGATTGGGCTCCAAGTTCAAAGCCATACCTTTGACACCAGAGGAAAACTCGACCAACTCCTCGGCTTGGATGTTGTTCATACCGTAAACACGGGCAATACCGTCACCAATGGACAAGACTCTACCGGTCTCGTTTAGGTTGGCGTCGCCAGAGATACCTCTGATTCTCTCCTCTAAGATGGAGGTGACCTCAGTAGGCTGAGCCTTGGCAGAGGCGTATCTTCTACCAGCAATCATGGTGGCAGGTCTAGCAATGGAGGCAATTCTCGAGGCTCTGGCCACATTACAGGCAGCAGCCTTGGCAACAGAACGGAAAGCAGCAGCACGGGACAACATTGTGATTCTAATTGATCAGTTCAGTGAGATAGAAAACTAACTTCGAGTATCCTGTCTTCTTCTTTCAATTGGGAATATATAATAAAACTTTTCAAAAACTACTAAAGGTTTTGAAAAAATGTGTACAGGAAACTAACACTTTATCGAGAAGAAGATTTTAGAAGTTGAAGTATTATGGACGTTGTTTTCCACCGTTCACGTTCTACTCTAGGGGGACAGAGGAAATCGACAAGAATTAAGAGTAGAAAAGGAGAGATATAAAGTAAAACTAGAATAACGAAAACTGAAATGTGAAATGTTTCGAACCAGTAGTTTACCTTTCTTCAAATCTCGGTAGCGAATCAATTAATTTTTTTATTCGTTGGCGAACAAAATTTCGTATCCAGTGAAGAGGCGCCCCCCTGTCCGGACACATGCCCAAATCTCTGCCTAACTGTGAGCCTAGCGGTATCTGCCTAGAGCTCTTCCTATCAAGAGACGGCTCTGCCTAGAGAGTGTGACGCCGAGCCTAGCGGTAGTCGTAACTTCCTGCCCTGCCCGTTGTGTGTCCGGATTGAGGGGGTGCGCTGGGGGGAAAAAGGGACATATTATTGGCCAAATATCACCGAGGCCCAAATATTTTCTGATCTGTGATTGGTCGATGAGCACGTGGAGAGGGTAACCCATTGCTTGAAGGTCACATGCTCGTCACGAGTTGCCTTCAATACATGTATTTTGTATTGCTGGAGGAAGGACAAGCGACGGAGTTGTTTAGCTCACGCAAAATAATCATTAGCCTAAGTATTAACTGGGCGGTTTAGAATGCATTAGATGTGCTCAATTTTATATCTTGAAACTGTAAACCAAGGAAGTTGGCGGAGTGGATTTATTGACTGCTTGTTTCCTTGCAAAAGTGTGCGTGGAAGCATTTCCAAATTAGAAATCATGCTAGAGAGACTCTAACTCGGTGTTCGAAGAACTTCTAATTTTTTTTTTCTTATTATGAAAAATCACCGAGCATATATATAAAAAAAAAAAGATATCCTTTTACATTTGTGACTTAGATTTTTAGTGGAATTTTTTCTTTCACTTCTGTGATTTTTTGAATAAACTTGGTTTGCAGAAATAGATCTTGTGTATGATTGTCCTGAAATTTTCTAAAATAATCCTACGGAATGGGGATAGTATGCTTATTCCAGTATATATATTGAAAAAATTCGAATAAATATTCAAACAGTTGCAAACGAGAAACAAATTGCATCTATAATGTACCAGCTCAAAATATCGGCCTTAAAATTCAGCAGGTGCGCTCTAGGATCCGCTTAAAACTAAGGTACACACACACACACCTGACATCTGAAGTTATTTCTGTGGTGATCGCCGATGGCTCTTCATCTCTACGCGCTCAAAAATGAATTTTTCTATCGAAGAAGCTACCTCGTGGACACTGGAGCATTCGAATGGAGTTTTGATATCCTCTACACGTAACAGAGAGAAGATGTTGGACCTCAGCTAAATTCACAGAGAGCTGTCTCGAAACAAAGTTGACATCGTTACGAGTTTGCCGCCAACACATCTTGTCAAGCTTTTTTTGCAGCTGAAAAGCTAATTCAGGAAAGCTCTTTCCGTTTGCAATTATAGAGCTCTATTGATTACCCCCCCCAGTTAAAGTGGCTTGTTGTTATTTGTCTACCCTTGATGGCCTGTGTTCAAACTCAAAAGTTGAGCGCTAAGGAGGAGAAAAACCACTTGTAAGTAGTCTAGATTGAAAAAATTTCATAGCTCAAAAATATAAATAAATGGCACAGTTATGATGCCCTTCGTTAGCTCTTTGATGGATAGATTATTTCGCATCATTGTGGCATGGAAATGTTGTCGTTATCATGTGCATTTCATCACCAAACAGATTTAAAACGTAAGAACGCCATAATTTCGGCGGCAAATTGGATGAATGCAAGTAAAAGTGCAGAGGAGTCAGGCTGCTCATTCTTGTTAGCTCACCATATTCATTCATGTAGACAAGTTCGCGCTGGGATTGCTTTTCCCATATCTCTTTCTGCTATTTGTCCCGCTTGAGCCGTCAAGAAAGGAGCACGACACATTTGGCGCAAACCACCAGCAATGAAGTTTCTACTCTATCGAACTGCGGGACGTCCAGGAGGTTAAGTCATCCAGAATGTTACTACTTGTGTTCAGTTTGACAATGTTTGTTTCCGAAGGGACTCAAGTTCTAGAAAAAGTAAGGGGAAACGTGAAGTGGCTAAGTTTCTTTGAAAGAACTTCAAGTCGAAACTAGTCATAACAGTAGTCAGTCCTTCATGGCCACCGTTGTCCTTTTTCAGAAATAAATCTGAACTAGTTCGTCTACTGGGAAATCATTAAGCACAACTATTTAAAGAGGCCGGTAACATGAAGGAAGATCTTAGGAACAGTTCTCTCCACGAATACAACGTGGCTGGACTACGAGAAGACAAGAGCTTGCTTCGTGGACCTTCGAAGAGAATCTTAGGTGTATCCATGACTATTTTGACGATTTGCAGTTTTTTTCTACTGCTGGGCTGGCCAGTTACAGGCGAGTTTCCATATCGATTAACCGCCGAACCCCCAGGAGTCGTTAGGCAAACTAGTCAGTACCACATGCTACAGACAGATAAGGAAGCCAGAAAGGCTTCTAGGAAGTTGTACGAGCTGTTGTCAAACACCGATGGGGCGTTTTATGATGCGGAAAATATGGTACTGGGATCGACGATCTTTTCCCCCCATAGTTATTCAAGACAACCCTACGTGGCGAATGGATATATCGGATCTCGAGTTCCTAACATAGGTAACGGGTATGCTGAAGACACATGGAATATTTGGGCCAATGCGGGAGAAGAACTTCCGGGAGCTCTTGAAAATGGTTGGCCGTTGAGAAATAAGAGGTTTGCCGGAGCATTTGTCTCTGATTTCTACTGTCTGGAGAAATCATTGAACTCTACAAATTTCCCAGAGCTTGATGATGATGGATATAGTACAGTGATATCTTCGATTCCTCAGTGGACTGACTTGCAATTTTCTCTGAATGAAGAGGTATGGTTCAACCCTCAAAATGTTACTAAGGAAGATGTTAGAAACTATAGACAGGAACTCTCCATGAAGAACGGTATCGTCACGACAAATTTGGATTGGTACGATGAGTTGATTCATGTCGAGACACAGGTACTGGCTCATAAAAAAATTTATTCCTTGGGGATGGTTTCCATGAAGGTTTCACTTAATCTGGACCACCTTCCACCAAGTGTTTCTTCACTTGAGTTGAACTTTTTTGATGTACTCAATTTTAACACTTCGCATAGAACCATATTGCGGGATCTCGGTTGCGATGAAGGAATTTACATGGTAGTGGAACCTAAAAACGTTCCTTATTCTAACGCCGCGATCTTTTCTTCATGTACCGTTGATCGGAAAAACCTTACGTTTAACTACGGAGAGACGCATCCTGAGAAGGTCACGCAAAATGTGCCGGTAATACTCTCCAAAGATAACCCGCAGGTCACAGTTACCAAATACGTTGGCGTAGCATCTTCCGAATACATTGGTTCTGAATCCACTTTAGATTACGCCAAAGCAATTGCCAAAACCAACGAAGGCAGGTACGATAAGCTTTTGTTGGATCAGAATGAAGCGTGGGATGCCATCTACAATGACGCATTTATTGAAATTCCTTCAGATGAATTGCTAGAAATGACTACTAGATCTTCACTATACCATCTTTTGGCCAATACGCGAACGTATAACGTATCTGAGGAAAGAGGGCTACCTCTGGGCGTTTCTGGGTTGTCATCAGATTCATATGGCGGTATGGTATTTTGGGATTCAGACTTCTGGATTCAACCAAGTATTTTGCCCTTTTTCCCAGATATTGCCAAAAATATCAATAACTACAGAAATGCCACCCATAGGCAGGCCCAATTAAACGCACAACAGTATGGCTACCCCGGTGCTTTGTATCCATGGACCTCTGGAAGATATGCCAACTGCACTTCCACGGGGCCTTGCGTGGATTACGAATATCATATAAATGTTAACATCGCATTAGCATCCTTTGCCATCTATTTAAACGGTGCAAAGGGGATCGACGACAATTACCTAAGATACACTACTTGGCCAATAGTACGCGATGCAGCCGAATTTTTTACGGCCTTTGTTAAATATAATCACACATTAGACAAATATGAGACCCACAATTTGACTGACCCCGATGAATTTGCCAACCATGTAAATAATGGTGCATTTACCAATGCCGGAGTTAGAATGCTACTAAAGTGGGCTACTGATATTGGCTATCATTTGAGAGAGCCTGTGGACCCTCGCTGGATGAATATTTCAGAAAAAATATACATCCCAAGATCAGAATCTAACATTACTTTAGAGTACTCGGGTATGAACAGCAGCGTGGAAATCAAACAGGCAGATGTCACTCTGATGGTCTACCCTCTCGGGTATATCACAGATGAATTGGTTTTAAACAACGCAATTAAAGATCTATATTACTACTCGGAACATCAGTCCTCAACTGGACCTGCAATGACGTATCCAGTCTTTGTTGCCTCAGCGGCAGGTATGTTAAACCATGGCTCCTCATCTCAAAGTTATCTTTACAAATCCCTGTTACCTTACTTGAGAGCACCTTTTGCCCAGTTCAGCGAGCAGTCAGATGATAATTTCTTAACAAACGGCAAGACTCAACCAGCGTTCCCATTTTTGACTGCCAATGGCGGTTTTCTGCAAAGCATATTATTTGGACTAACTGGCATCCGCTACACCTATGAAATTCAGCCTGGTTCAAAAAAAATCGAAAGGTTACTGAAGTTCAACCCAATTGAATTACCTCTGTTTCCCGGTGGGATAGCAATCAGGAATTTCAAATACATGGATCAAGTACTAGATATTATTATTGACGATTACAACGGTACCGTTGTTCACAAATCTGGAGACAAGCCAATTAAAATAAAAGTTCCTGATAGAAGTTTGATTCGTGACCGTGATATCAATCATTACCATGGTGCTGAACTTTCTGCTCAGACTGAAAACTTCAAGGAATACAGCGAAGAAACCCTAGAAGATAGCCCTTTGTCCAGCACCGCCCAATATTACACGATAAATCCGGGCGAAGAATTGATTTTACCTCTTTTCAAAATGAAAAAAAATGCGCAAGGCAACATTGTGGAAAGCAAGCAAATAACCAATTTGACATCAGGCGTACCTGGCGATGTGGCTATGTCTGCTGTTGACGGCAACAATTATACTCATTGGCAGCCTGCAGACAAACATGTGCCGGCCAAACTGTTGATCGATTTGGGTGAAAACAGTTCGGAGGTTATCAGGAAAGGTATGATTATGTGGGGACAAAGGCCTGCGAAAAATATAACGATCTCTATATTACCTCATGTCGAGGTTCTTGGACAAATTGTGGCTGACCTCACAACAATTGTGGAAGAATCAGATGTCGGGGAGGAAAGTGTTTTGGAAGTTCTCGAGGACATTGGCGGCGCTGATATCCTTAAAGAATATTACGACAAAGATTTAAATGATCTGCTTTCATGGAGAGCGGGAGACTTGCAAGACCTCCTTGAAGAGGTTTCAAGTGCTTCAAATGTCATGAGAGGTAAGTTTTTGCCTATTTTAGAAAACTACCCTGTCATACCCAGCGAGCCTTATTTCAAGGAGGTGTATGATAAATCAATCATCGAAATTTTGCCTAGCAACAAGACAGAGTTTACGATTGATTATAGCAAAATAAAACATGACAGCAACCAATGCTCTTACAGAACATCTTCAAACAATTGCACCGATTGGACCAAGACAAGGTTCATTTTGGTGAGCGTCCAAGGCAGCTACGACGATGACAAAGATCTTAGCGGTGGAACTATAAAAGAGATCGTCCTTACGAGTTAGGTTTTTCTTAGATGAAAAGAATTTACGACTATATTGATTTTATATTTATATTTTTGCTATTTGTGTGTATTTTATTGCAATGTGAGCAAATACTAATCTTAGAGACGCATTTGTTTACCATCCCACTTTATATTACCTGAAATAAGCATTGCTATCCATTCCCTGACCTATTTGCCGTATTTTCGGCTAAGGAGATATGTATGATGAAAACTATTGTTGGAGGAGACTCGCAACCCAATTTTCCAGCTTTTTTTTTCTTTTTGAAATTTCACCTTGGCTAACTAAAGAAAACAAGAAAAAAAAGCTTCAATTCCGGTCTTTTCGCAATATTCAGCCTCTTTAATAGCTTTCGTTCTGAGATAAATTAATCAATCTGCAAAACGTATTTAGCCGCCCTCACTTCGTTTTTCTCTCTTTTTTAGATTTAGAACTCCCAGCGTCACTGCCTATTTTAAAAAGGTTTTCCCTTCCCAAAAAATTGTGCAACGTCGTTTTCGAGTTAATGGTTTGCCTAGAAACTCTTCTGTTTGCAAAAAATTCGAGCTTCTTGCACCTAAAAGTTAAATTTATGCACAAACTTCTGATAACTCCATACTCTCAAATTTGCACGCAAATATTTTAATAATTCTTTAAACTACTTCTCAATAAATATCCATCTACGTTGCTTAACAATTCCCCTTAAGTTACATATATTTCGTTTTATTTCGGGTACATATATTTCCTCCCTTTCCTCCCTTTTCTCCACAATATCCCACAGTGTGGTAAAAAAGGATTGTTTTAAGTTCTTCTCGAATATCAATATCCACGGTAATTAAGAGGTGGTATTTGCATAAACTCAATCAAACCCCCGTACCTGGAGCATCTCTCATCATCTTCCTTGCAAATCACGTTGATTTGGCAAAAGAATTAAAAAAACAAAATGCGAATTCTGTGGATCGAACACAGGACCTCCAGATTACTTGACCGAAGTTGTCTTCAGTCTGGCGCTCTCCCGACTGAGCTAAATCCGCACACAAGTCTGATTCTACCAATCCAAATTGAAAGTACACTCGTCCTTGCAAATATCACTAGTTTGCTTTTTCATATTTTTTCAAGCAAGGGACGAAAAAGTTCAGGCGATATAAAGTTTTACCGATATAAGAGACTTTCCAGCTGCTAAACCAGAGTAGATAATTGCTACAACTCAATTACAATAAGAACAATGTCCGACTTTACTTCCTCTTTCCAGACTCACTTGAAGGGTTTTGATACCGTATGTCACGTCCTTCGCTCATAACTTCTCTATGCCTTTAGTTACTAACGAGAATCCCCCCCAATGCATTAGAAATATTCTGGCAACAGAGTTTTGCAGCAGTTAGAGCAAAAAACTAATCTGCCCAAATCCTACATCGTCATTGCGTTGGCCGCTTTGTATTTGATCTTGGTCTTTATCAACGTCGGAGGCATCGGCGAAATATTGTCGAACTTTGCTGGTTTTGTCGTGCCAACTTACTACTCTCTGATTGCCATCAAGACCGCTACCTCCAAGGATGATACTCAATTATTGACATACTGGATTGTTTTCGCCTTTTTGAGTGTTGTCGAATTTTGGTCCAAGGCCATCTTGTACTTGGTGCCATTTTACTGGTTTTTGAAGACCGTGTTTTTGTTGTACATCGCACTTCCCCAGACTGGCGGTGCCACCTTAGTCTACAGAACTTTGATTGCCCCTGTGACCGATAGGTACATTGCGGTTCCTGAGACCAATTCGGATGAGATAAAAAGTGCCGTCAACGACGCCGCTGGCAGGAGCAGCGGATTTTCCGTTCACCACTAAGTAGGTATAATTTTTAAAATTTTTCTCTTCTTTAGCCTTTGATATATGTATCTACAAAGATCCGTCGAACTTGTAGTCAAATTGCTCGTCGATGGCGCGGCCGCTTACTTTGAAATTGATCTTGACCCTCAGTTTCAGCTTACCGGATCCAGTGACTTTGAGCGACTGTTTGCAAATATCTTCCTCATGCAGACTGTTTTGCGGATGCAATTGTCCCATGGTCAATTTTTGAGTCTTGGGCACGGCACATAAGCTTTGGATGTCATCTACTTGCGCTAATGCCCTGAAATACATCGCAAGCTGTGCAGCCCCCGACTCACAAGATATGGTGTGGGCAAACACCTGCAAGTATGCACCGTCATGGATGTTTATGCTTTGAGGCGGTATTTGAATAGCCTCCGAGGCAGACTGGGACAGCAAACCGATACCCCTAGAGTCTAAGTTAGCGATTTTGCCATCATGTGCCTGTGAGCCGCCAAACAAGTCCGCCAACAGGTCAGTCTGTGGAACAGCCGGCTTTGATGTGGTGCCAGAGATACCCTGCTTAGGATCATCCTGCAAGAGGTCAAAGAGTAAATTGGACTCCTTTGGTGGGTTGAGTTTGGGCTTGGGCTTCTGCGGTTGAGCCAATGCGTCTTTATCATGCCTTTTGGGTTTTTCGAAATTGGGCATTGTCTCCAGCAACGCCTTCTTCACGGATGTGGGTTGTCTGAAGATGAACTCAAACTGCACACTCTTCATCTGCAACATCAGGTCAGGATCGCTCGTGCGTCTCACGATGAGTTGTCTCAATTCTTCCGTACATTTCGTGTCATCGATGCGCACCGACAATTTCAGAGCAGCGGTCAAGATGTACTGGATCAGTTTGCTCTCGTCGCCATATTTGATATTGCAATCAGATAAGTACCGCGTCAACGATTGCTGGTTGATCAAGGGATCTGTGGCGCTCTCCAGCAGCATTTCACCGTATTCGCCGATGCACCAGATGGACACCAACTGCCAAGCCACGTTGTCCTGGGTGATCTCGAGGGACAGTTTCTTGTCCAACGAGTATTTGAGCATGCCCAATAGCACTTCGCGCTTCCCGGTAGAGTTCTTGGCGTTGTTGATGGCGACGAGAATGTCGCTGATCTTATCCAGCGCGATGTATTTGCCGACCAGTTTCAAGATCTTGACAAAGACTTCGAGCTCCCATTTCTCGTTTGTAATCGAGTACTTGTCAAATACCGCCACCAGGTGTTCCACCGTGAAAACGATCAACGGGCTGTCATCCTCCGTAGTGCATTCCAAGAATTGCAAAAGCTCATCGACCAATTCCACGATGTTGGCCTCATCCAAGACGGCAAACGTCAGCTCTAGAGCCCTCTTACGGATAAAAGTGTCGTGGTCACGCAGACATCTCGAGATGAACTTTCTGTGTCTCTGGACTGCGGCAGGCTCCTGCGGAACCACTTTCAACAGCGTGTTCAGCGCCACGTACTTGACGTTGTTATCGCGACCCGCGAGGAATTTGGCCAGGATGTTGACCCCGAGCACACGCAGCGGTTGGTCCAGATTCAGAGAAAATATGATCCTCGCGGTCTCGTACAGAATCGTCTGACCGGTGCTTTTGCTGCTGTCCGTGTTCGTGGCCACCTGCGTCAATATGTCCGAGAGCTTGTTGGAATGCTGCATGATCTCGGAGCAATCCAGCTCATCGCCCAGCTGGAAGAACAACCTGAGCAAGTTGATCAATTCCACCTGCAAGAAGGGGTCGCAGACTCCCTGCACGTCGTAATCCGGCTCGAAGTTCTTGGAGTTCAAATTTTGCAAAAGCACAAACAGTTGCGGTAGCAGTGCGATAATTGGCGTGAGCACTTTCGACACGAACTCTCCAGCGCCAGCACCAGCACCAGCACCACCGGCACCGTCTTCTGCCAGGAACTGCTGGTAGGGACCAGAGCTCTGCAGGATCGATTCCAACACTTTGATCACGCCCAGCAGCACACCGTGGGTGCACATGGCATGATTGTTGAGTATGCCCGAGACCAACTGGGGCGAAAAAATGTCCAGCAGTGACACATCCTTGTGAATCATCTTGGCGGTGCATTGCAACGCCTTCTTGACCAGGAACGGGTCCCTGGAATGGCTCAAAAGGTTCTCCACGTCCGGGAAGACATCTCGCGCCAATTCCGAAGACGACAGAAACCCCAGTGTTGTCAATGCAAGCGAGACCACGTACTTGTTCGAGTTGTTGAGGTCCGTGTTCAACACGTTGGTCAGCAGCGTGAGCAAATCCTGCGACTCGTCCAAAAGTAGCATCGCCGAGAGGTATCCCAACCGCTTGTCGGCAAAATCGTCAGACGCCACCAGATTGATACATTCCACTTGGCCAAAATGCGTCTTCTCGCCCAAAATGTAGAGGTAGAGCAACTTCTGGATATTTTTACGCCTTTTCTCTGCGGGTAGATGGTCGTCCCTCAACCGCGTTCTTATCTTGGCAGACTCCTTGGTGATGATGGAACGCTCCTCCGCAAGTGTCTTGGAATTCCGCACATCCTTGATGAAGCTCTTGAGCGATGAGCCGGCCATTTTACCGTCCTCCTATCTATTCGATGCAAGCGACCAAGAAGATTGAATCGGCACACTCACACGGTATATGGATGTGCTCACGTTCCGAGGGCACTCGGAAAAAACGACGAAAAACAAAAAAAACACAGACCGATCCGGGTAACACCGGTCCGGGTAACGAAATAACCGCCCAGCCTCCAAATACTCTTCCTGGAGCCTTCGTGCCGCCACCGCCCCCGCGCCTCCGCGCCCCCCACGCCTCCACCCCTTTGGAACCGAAATCAGCCTATTTCCCTCTCTCTCCCCCCCTTGGCTGACAGCTTACGTTCCCGGTAGCGGTAAATAGAGAACATCGCTTTCCCTCAGGTGAGGCCCAAACCTACTCCCAAAACAGCTCTGCTACCCGAAAAGCAAGAGACTCATGGCACCAGGGAAGAAAAAAAAACACAGAAAATTTTTTTTATTGCGCGTCGTCTGCCCATAATAAATACTCTTTGAGTAACTGCCGAGAGTTCGCGTCCCGTTTCGGCGGCTTTTACTGTACATGCTGCGTCAAAACAGGGGGCCGTTACAGCTAGCAACGGGAAACGCTTCGCAGTGACAGTTTTTAGCAGGGCGATTTTGCAAATGACCATTGCGAGGTAATTTCGGACGAATTCGTTCATTAGGAAAGAACGAAAGGAGGGAATGCAGGGAGTAAGGTCTCCAGAGGAACAGTCCAGCTTCGCCCTTGTTGATAAGAGAGGACGAGACAAGCAGGTTGTTTTGAAGATCGTTTTCGGCACTTGACGAAAATAACACCCTTTGTAAAGGAGAGGGAAGCTGGACAATCCGTCAAATAAATCATAGGAGCAACGATGCCTAATCCTTCCACGACGACGGCAAGGCGGACCAATGCGGGGTCGCCGGTGAAGCGCACTTCCAGCTTCAAAAAAACGCTGACGTCCATGCTGAGTTCGTCGTCATCATCATCACCAACAACATCATCATCATCAAGCACGCCCCTGAGGAGGCGTGCCACTGCGCCGGGGCCTCACAGCAGCGGTGCCAGCGCGGCCAAGGCCAAGCAGGTTACGCCGCGGAGGACCGCGGCGGGTGCAGAACCCAAGAGGTCTAACACGGTGTCGACGCGGCCGCCTGTGGCCAAGCGGGTTTCTGCTTCCTCATCGGTTGGCGGTTCGACGACGCAGGAGTCTGCGACTGTGCGGTCCGGATCGACAACGTCGAGTGCGACGAGATCGAGTGCCTCGAGCAGTGCGCGGCCAGCGACCCCGACGAAAAGGTCGTCTCCCTCCAAGAGAAGCGGCAAGCCCGACGCGCGGGCTACGCCGAAGGCCAGGACCACGCGAGGCCAGGGAGCGAGAGTAGGAGCGGCAGCGACACCTAGCCGGACACCTAGCCGGACACCTAGTCGGACACCAGTAGTGGCAGGGGCAGGGGCAGGGACGGCGGCGGCGACAGCGGCAGCGGCAGCGACAGCGACAGCGGCAGCAACGGCAACGGCAACGGTGCCGCTGCCGATCCAGAGCGAGGAGGCGGTTTCGCCGCCGATGTTCAGTGCCCCGCCGCCGCCCCCCTCTGCCAAGGAGTTTCTACAGGAGTACTTGATGCAGCGCGGGTTGCTCAGTCCTCGCTGCATCTTTGACCAGCCCGAGTTTCGCATATCGATTGCGTCGTCAGGTGACCACGTCTTTCTGCCCACCATGTCGTGTAACGACGACGAGTACTTGGCGAGGCTGAACGGGTTCCGGGAGGACGAGGATTTCGAGGTGCTGGACACGGCCGAGTCCCGCATCGAGAATGGCGGCAACCGCGGGCCCTCCAGCGCCGGCTCCAACGGGAATCTGAGGTCTCGCGGTTCGATGGCGTCGTTGAGGGGCAATGGCCGCCGCAATGGCAGCAACCCGTTCCGGACGGCTTCTTCGTCCTCCGGCTCGCTCAGCTCGCGTGCGGCGTTTGAGATGGACGATTCGATGGCGCCTTTGACCTTCGCAGTGATTCTGTCGCTTCCCAAGCCTGTCAAGATCTCCACCGTCGAGGTGCAGCTGTGTTCCAGAATTAGGATCCACTGGTACGCGGGGGTGCCGCCCACGAAATCTTTCAACGAGGAGAGCTACAGTGCTGGATCATTGAATTGGAGTTTGAACACGGAAAACATGAACGTCTTCATCCCTTCTAACGTCTCTTCGAAGGAGAAAATTATAGAGAACAACAGGAACGTGAGACAGGCGAGCCTCTTTCGGAACAACCCTGATCATGACCGAATCTATTTGGAAAGGGGTCGCACTAAGAGGGACCTGATCAAGGAGGCGCTGACCAAGAAACCCCAGACTTTGCAGGCCGGCGACTACGTGTACATCATACCGGTCGCCTTTGCCAACCACATACCAGAGTCGCTGTACCTGCCCTCAGCACGTGTGCTCTACCGGATCTGCATCGGCGCCAAGATGCCCAACGCGAGAAACTATACCGTCTCGCCCGATCAGCAGAAGCTGTTGCAAGACGAGCCGGTCGTCGATACAGAGATAAACAACCACAAGAAGTTTGGTCTTCTGAAGAAATTCAAGGCGCACTCGCATAGTGGTTCGGGACATAGCAAAGATCTTGTAGAGGACGTTAATGACATTTACGTAGAGCATCCGATCTATGTGATTAGGACTCCACCGCCGATATCGATCTCCACAGCAAATAAGCCCATTTACATCGACCGTGTGTGGACCGATTCGTTGGCATACGAGATTTCGTTTGCGAAGAAGTACGTCTCGCTTAATTCCAAAGTCCCGGTCAAGATCAAACTGCAACCTCTGTCTCCGAACGTGTTCGTCAAACGTGTGAGAATGAGTGTGGTCGAGAAGGTCACGTTTGTGAGTAAGAACTACGAGTTCGAGTACGACCAAGTCGACCCCGTGGCCAGGGACCCCTATAACCCATATTTCAACGAGTTTGCCGCCAAGCGCAAAAAGGAACGTAGTCTGTCGCTGTTGGAAGTCAGGGCCAGGGACAAAGGCTCCCGTGCCCTCAGGGAGGAAGTTGTCGAGAATTGCATCGATGACAACTTGCTGTCGTACCGTCGAGATGGAGGCGTTGATTCCTTGCTCATCGAGACAACCTTGGATTTCGCCTGCTACGATGACATGGATTCGACATCTGCCAAAAACATCCCACCTTACGGTGTCGATGCATATTGCAATATTATGAACACAGAGGCCTTTTCTCAGGATAAGAGCCAATTAAACAATACCCCTACACGTCGCGGCAGCGTGATTGGATTTTTGTCCAACAGGAGAAACTCATTGTCCCCGACCCCGAAGCATAGCAATGGCGATCTCAGGAAGAGACAATCGTTTTCGTCACAGCCTTCCCCGCCATCAAATACAGATCCAAAATTCCATGAGACCAAGTTGACCAGCGGGCGCAATGTGCCCGTCAGATACCACACAAGGCTGAATAAACCGAGACGTGGCCTATATCTGGATAGTTTGCATTTCACCAACATTCATAGCAGACACAAACTAGAGATCATGTTAAGAATTAGTAAGCCAGACGCCATCGACCCTTCCAAGATGAGACATTACGAAGTTCTGATAGACACCCCGATCTTTTTAATTTCCGAGAAATGTAGCGAGGGCAACATGGAACTGCCCACATATTCGGATGCCGTAAACGATCCCCTCTCACCAAACAAGGTATCTGCCATGATAGCGCCCCCCACGTTCGAGGAGGCTATCTCAGTGCCCGCTTCTCCTATGCAATCACCATTAGGATCGCCCGCATTATTGCCCCTGGCATCACCTTCAGTATCACCAATGGTTTCACCTTTGGTATCTCCGAAGGGTTCACCGCAGGATAAAAGCGCTGCCAATTTGACAAAGGACTCCGACATTCAGCATTTGAGCTTGGGGAGCACTCCCAATTTGCAAACAGACGGCAGCTCGCCCCACGTATCACCCCCCACACCGGTGTCCAATTCCAAATTTGCCGACACCAACTACATGTACAACAATTTGGATAAATTAATGAGTTCACCGGCCAGTGCAACTGACTCATCGGATGACAGCGACGATCTTGACATGACAAGGCCAACATTCCACAAGACTCCCAACATGCCAATGAGCACTAAGCGAGGCACACTAGCAACAACTAAGAAAAACTTTACGGCAGAGCCACCAAAATACGATGACATAGTGCCCCTAACGAGTGATGAGAAATGAATATGTTATACTTCATGCAAAATAGCCCCCCCCCACGTAGGACCAAGACAACCATATGTGTACCAATTATCTGTTTTATATTTCATCCATTCATTTTAAATTATATTTTCCATCCTCAGCCTACGTATATAGCACTAGTATTACCAATATATTTATATTTGTAGAGCGCCTCTGGCTGTGTTTAGTCCTGCGTAACTCATCATTCTCAAACCGGTACCACCAAAGGGGAAATAAGAGACAGCGTAATACACCACTGCGATGAGCTCCAACACGGCGCAGGGCAAGGTCAAAATGGTACTTTTAGAGATGGCTGCGAAATAGATGGTTAGTATGCACGACCCAAAGAAAAAAACTGTGAAAGGTAATCTCTCCTTAGATGTCAAATGTCTCACGTAAGCTAGGGGGCCCATGAGTACTCCAAATGCCAGAACAAACAAGAGAGACCCTATAGACCACAGAAGACCGAATTTGCGTGGCTTAACAGCCAGCACTGGGAACAGGAACACGCATATGGTAAAGCAGACCGCAGAGCCTAAAATGAAGCAGACAAACAACATCAGACGCTCCGTTCGCGACAAAGTAAACCAGGAAGGCTCCTGGTCTTGCTCTAAATCCTGCCTCGTCAGAGGTAACCTGGCGTAAACGTCCTGAGCAGTATTGTTGAAAGAGTCTGCCCATGAGGAGAATAAAGTCTTCGCAGACTCATTGACCCCTGCGGAGTTCTGCGATCGATTTTCATTCCATCTTTGCAATGAATCACGGAAAGAATTGACTTGGGTACCGGAATCCATTGCCCAACTCTTCCTGACACAGAAATGTTAATCGTTACAGTGCATAGCTTTTAAAATAAAAGAGATGGCATTGTATTCCTTTGATATTCAATCTTATGCACAAAGGATACCGGGTAATGAAAAAAGCGCGGGTAACGGGAAATTTGACCTTTGAACGAAGTTTATCTATGAGTAACACTCTGCCTTGACGTTTTTGGCAAGGTAAGACCCGGTAAGGAGGTTGTATCGGTATTTTGAGAAGGTTAGCAGGTTGCTCTAAGATTTTAATTTCATCGGCGATCACTTAATTGGCCAGCAAAATAGTCTTTTGACGGTCTCAGGGAAGCAATAAGAGGTCCGAGATTAAAACAATGGAAGACGGCGGGAACGAAAGCTGCGATCAGCAGAGATCACTCGAAGGGCTACTTGGGGATTCGACGTATGGGAGGTTGGGTGCTGTCCCGCAACAGGCGTATAGTGGTAACACACCTGCTCAGCAGCACGAGAGTTTATTATATGCCAGTAACAATGATAAGATAAGTCAGGATATGTCTCAAAGCGGCTCACAGCTTTCGAGCGACCGTTTCGCGCTGTCTGAAGAAGGGACTTTCCTGGGTATGGTGGCTACGGGAACTTCCTTTGCCAGTGGTGGACCGCCATGGTCGGGTTCGCCGGCTCCGGCACTGGCATTAGAGACACCAGATGCTTCATTAAAACCGCAATTGCAGCAGCAGCAACAGCAGCAACAACAACAACAACAACTTCAACGACAACAACAGAGTAAGCTGCGGCAACAGGACTTTCAACAACAACAGCAACCACAGGAGTCTGATTTTTTCAGCAGAGCAGATGACTCACCATTTACATTGTCAGACGACTTGGCATCCTCCCTAGGGTCCAGCATATATTCGGAGATGCCTACAGCAACTTATTCTTCCTCTATACCACACCAAGCACAAGCATGGGGTGGTCCAGCAGCTTATCTATCACCATCAGGAGTAAGATCACCAAGCTCGTCGCTGAGGGCTGGTAGCTATTTGTCCACCTCCATCAGAAACAGCTCGTCCAACACGCCCAGGACGCGGCACGGCTCTCTTAGTGGCAGCTTTACTAATGGCGGGGAGAGTATCCTATCTGCTAGCGTGCCGAAGAACATGTCCCACCTGTCCACGGATGACAGGTTGAAACGTAAAAGAGAATTCCACAATGCTGTGGAGAGGCGTAGGCGGGAGCTAATTAAGCAAAAAATAAAAGAACTAGGAACTGTAGTACCGCCTTCGCTTTTGAATTATGACTTGAGTGGGAAACAAGTCAAGCCCAACAAGGGCATAATCCTTCACAAAACTGTGGAATATCTGGAATATTTATTGCAGGTGCTAGACGCACAAGATCGAAAGAAAGCCCAATTGACAACGAAACTTCAGGAATTGCAGGACAAGGAGCGAGATCTGAGGACTACAAATGCACGTGAGAACGCAAATATGGGCCGGGAGCAGCCAATACTAAACACCAAACAAACTTCTATACAGGACAACAACGAAGAATTTTTTTCAGGTAAAATTATTGACACAAGGTTCAAACCACAGACCTCGTCGCCTAGCACATTTGAACAGGACGATCAGACGCCCCACTGGACAAACGGCGCTTACGATACTACCGATGGCAACAATCTGGCATCCGTTAATAAAAACTTCACTTCTATCAATGACGATCTGCGGCAATTCTTGTCTGGTGATCTGATTGAAGCAGAGGATAACGCTAAGCTGATGTTTGGCGAAGGTGAAGCTAACCCGGCTGACTATCTGCTGAAGTTTGATCCTTGAACGTTACACTTAATGTCAAAATTGTAATCATACTTATATATACGTATCTAGCAACGAACAAATTCATGTCACTCTTTAAAGGCTCATAGGGAAGTGTTAATCTTAGGCCTCTGGCGCCAGACTTTTTTTTCCACCATTGTTCAGATGGGTGGCCCCGCCCGAATCGAAATTTGCAAAGTTTAGGTCCTCCCGCGAGGCAGCTAAAAAGGTCATCGCTCCTCCTCCAGTTAATGTTGAGTGCGCAACAACTCTGAAAGATTGGAATAAAGGGTGTGAGTAAGGCGTCCATTCGATTGTCATGAAGAGATTCAAACTGATTTTGAGAAAGATCTTCTATTTTTCGAGGCGCAAGAACCCCAGGAGAGCACTTCGCTTCGTGCTACTAGCGGTGGTGTTGGTAACGCTTGTGTTGGTGGGGACCCAGGAAGCTTCAAATTACATGAAGGTGGATATCTTGCCAGCTTCGATGAACTACAATAATTACCTGCCTGTTGGACAAAGTAGCACGCATGAGGAACATTTTTTTGATAAGGGAAAGTTAACGGAAATGATGGGTTATACAATGGAGAGAGTTAGAGCATATTCTTCACCTGTCGTGATAGATAAAAAGAGGTCCAACAAATGTATCCTAAGTGATGTGGGAATCTCGAATGTTCAGCAATTTCACAAAATCACCAAGCAGGAACTGCTCAAATGCATAGATCTGCCGCAATCGACTTTTGAACAACTACAAGAATTCCATAGCAGATTTTTGGATTCGCTAGTAAATGACATTTTAGATGAATTCCCCACTGATTTGTATGGTGGTGAAGGTGTGGTGATTGTGGCCGGCGGACAATACACTTTGTTTGCCATGCCCGCTATAAAGGCTATCAGATTGAACGGTGACCCAACAATCCCCATTGAAGTGATGATTCCACCGGAAGACAATGGGGAGGAGGCATTCTGCGAAAATGTTCTCCCTGAATTAGATCCATCAGGATTGACCAGTTGTATTTACATGGAAGAAGTGTTTGACCAGCAGACGTTAGCGGACGTGAAAGGCTATCAATTGAAGGCACTAGCTATTTTGGCATCCAGTTTTGAAAAAGTATTACTCTTGGACGCCGATAACTACGTGGTCAATTCTATTAGCTCCATATTTGACGTAGAGGTGTTCCAAGAATTTGGCATGGTGTTATGGCCAGACTACTGGAGACGTCTACACCACCCTAGCTTGTATGGCATTGTGGGTATTCCAGTGAATGAGGATAAGAGGTCCCGATACTCAGTCGATGATGTAACCCCCCCCGAGATATATGGAGAGAAGGACCATTCTAAAATCCCATTTCACGATTTGGAGGGCACCATCCCCGACGGCGGCACCGAGTCAGGCCAATTGTTGGTCGATAAATCTAAACATTTGGGTACAATCATTCTAAGTCTCTATTACAATTATAACGGACCTGCGCAATATTACCCTCTATTGGGTCAAGGTTTCGCAGGTGAGGGTGATAAAGATACCTTTGCCTTAGCAGCTAATGCATTGACTCAAAGGGGGATAGTGTCTGATTATCATCAAGTGAAAACTCCTGTGGCCGCTGCGGGACATTGGGTCCATTCCAAGGACGAATCTTTGATTCTTGAAGATGAAGAGGTGCCCAGTGACCAGAGGTCTTTTCGTGGTGTGGCTATGTTACAGCATGACCTTTTGCATGATTTTGAAGCCTACATGTCCACGGTACATGAATTACACGATAGTTTTGTCGAGGATTACAATTTATACCGCACGAGGATGTCTGGCCAGAGGCAACTCGATGAGGACGATGCCGAAAATGCTGAAAAGCTTGCCGCGTGGGAGAAGAAAACCCATGACGATTTCTGGAAGACGCATAAGGTAGAGTACAATTTGAAGACCTTTCTATCGTATTTCAAAGAAGTTGAAGTGACCTTTGTCCATTCTCATTTGCCCAAGTATGATCCTTGGAGCATGGCTCTGAGCGGCGATTTGATGTTTGATGGAGAGAAAGTGATGAATAAACACAAAGATGAACCTGACTTCACCCCATCAAACCACGGCCATTACAGAATATATGACAACGATTTTGCAGCAAAAACCAATTACGATTTAGAGTTGGCCAATTTCATCACGTTCCGCGAGCACATATGTCAAGCTGAACAGGGATACAAAAACTTCAGCTATTTGCTTAAGGAGGTGAGCGATAGCGAAAACGGTGTGGAAAAGTATAATAAAATGTGTCATTACATCAACGAAAGGATAGACATGCTTTCCTCCACTACTTGGTTGGGCAGCACCTATTAAATTTTTTTTTTATCAGTTCATTAGTCTTGGCCTAAATATACCGGGGAATAACCATTCGCTATTCCCACTTTTATCAACTTTGTATGAAATACACCATGATTTCGATGCTTCATCCTTATAACGTGTATAAGATAAACCAATTGATAATCTTGGAAAAAACTCCGGGTATTAAATAATGTATTGAAGTGCGCCTTGTCGAAACGAAGTGAATATCCTGTAGCGAAACTTCGTACCCTACTCAACCTGTGTTTTACATATATATTTTCTCATATTGGCCGTGTTCACGAAAAGTCGGAGAGTTAAGGCGAGAAACAGGCAACGGCTGGCTCAAAAACAAAAGATAAACTGAGTCAAGGAAGGGAAAAGCCAATGTCGAGGCTGGCAAATGATGATGGGCCGAAGCTACGAGAGGAGAGAGATTTTGAAGATTTCTACCCTGACTTGACCAAGGAAAGTTTGATTCCACTGATCCTTCCGAAATTTTCAGCAAACGAGTCGCCTAGCGATGTGGTTGACGATGGTAATCAGAGTGGGGCCCAAATGAAACAGCTCATGTTTAATGGGACAATACGGCTGGAGCCGATCAGAATACCCAGCCACAATTACAAGTTCAGGAAGTGCAACATCTCAATAGCCCAATTGAATGAGAAAGGTCATCCTTCAGCATCCAAAGCTGAAAAAAGATCAAGAAAAGTGACTTTAGTTGAAAAATTCGTGAAACCGAAGGCACCTTATTCTACTAAATTTCATGTGGGTACAACACTGGAAGAAGAGGACCAGAATTTGATAAGGTCATTGTGTAAAGTTTCGACGACTCTGCATGACTTCAGGACTGAATATGATATGGATGAGCAAGATGAGTTGTACTTGAATTTTTTGAACAGAGAATACTGCAGAGACAAGATGACGCATCATAAATTTGAAATTGTGATGAGCATATTGGAGGCTGAGTGGCAACACCTAGAGAAGCAAATTCCACCCAGGTCGATATCGTCCAATTTGTCGGAGGCAGATCATCAGTCACAAACCGCTAAGGTACATTTTGAGCTTTACGGATCGGACGACGGTACGGGAACATCTTTGGATCAAAAGTGCGCGGTCTGTGGAGATACCGATAGCGATAGTTCAAATGTTATTGTCTTTTGCGATGGATGCGACGTGGCCGTTCACCAGGAGTGCTACGGTATAGTTTTCATTCCTGAAGGCCAGTGGCTATGCCGCCGCTGCCTGGTATCCAAGAATCGCAAAGTTAATTGTCTTTTTTGCCCCAGTCATAGTGGTGCATTTAAGCAGTCGGATACAGGTTCTTGGTCCCATGTTATTTGTGGATTGTGGATTCCAGAGCTTTTTTTCGCCAATATTAACTACATGGAGCCGATAGAAGGCATCGACCACATCAATAAGTCAAGATGGAAATTACTATGCTACATTTGCAAGCAGAAGATGGGAGCTTGCATACAATGTACCCACAGAAATTGTTTTTCCGCGTTCCATGTTACATGTGCAAAAAGAGCTGGTCTCTACATGGATTTTGGTGGTTCATCAATTGCCGAGATTGCCACAAATCAATTCTATCATCCCCATATGTTAAAAAGCTTCTGTGATAAGCATTCTCCACCTACCTGGCCTAATTGTTTGGAGGGTATTATGAAGACGAGAAGGTACTTTGCCGATACGAACTATTTAGAAGTTCCTCACAAGCTCACAGAGGCTATTCCACTAACTTCTGCCTCTTCTACAAAAAGCAAATGGAAGACGAACAGGGGGACACCTATCGCTCCGAATATTTTTGCCGAGAAAATCAGACAAGTCCTTGCTCTCTTTCAAATCTTCGGTTCCACTCAGGCCGCTTATCACATATGCAAATATTGGTCCATGAAAAGAGAGCTCAAAAGGGGGGCGCCATTAGTGCGCAAGTTCGACATGAGCTCTTATAACATGCTTGACACAGAACAGCTGAAAGAGAGAATCCAGGTAACCGATGTTTTGCTGGAAGATTTATCTAAGCTGCGAAATCTATGCGATTTGGTCAAAAAGCGTACCATAACGTATAATGCCAAACGGGCAGCAGAATGTACTGTTCAAAATAAAATTCGTCATGCAGAGGGAGTTTTGATAAAACCCTTGATTTTAGACAAATTTGTCCAATCAGAACAATTCAAAGCTCTTCAAAGATCTATTACGGATGAAAAATTATTGTTGGAACTTTTAAAACTCAAGAATTACAATTGTCGAGATTTAACCTCTTTTAAAAATGATATACTACAGTTGTTTGATTTTCTAGAAAATTCGCCAAAATCAACCAGATCACTCTTTAGTAATCTAAGAAAAGCACAAAACCATTTAGAAGAACTCATTGAATGCTATCAAGGTTTTGATGCTCCTGATATGTTACGCCAGGACTTTTTCATAAGTGATGAGAACGTCTTAACTTCCCGAGAAAGAAAGTGGAGGGCTACGTATTACCAAGAGAAAGAGGAATTAAGCGATGTGGAGGGGCTCACCGATAAAGATAAAAAGCTTCTTAGAAGTGAATTCTTAGACAAAAAGTAGTTATTTTAGTAACATGTATTAGTAAGTCTTCGTTCTTTTATTTCACTTTGCGTTTTGTATGTTGAAAAACTAATCGAAGCGCCTTCAAGGACACTCACTACCAAGAATTTTAAAATGAGCAAGCCACAAATTCAAAAAGCCTCGTCAAAATGGGATTGATTAAAAAGGTCACTACATGGGGTTTTGATGATTTGATTGACTACCTTTCAGTCAATCCAACAAGAGATGAAGTTACTCACTACAAAGTGGAACCACAAAATGAGGAGGATGATTCCATAATGAAAATGCACTCAGTCAAAGATTTTGGTAGCATAACATGCTTGGATTATTCTGACTTCGAAGTGGGATTGGTGGCTGTGGGGGAAAAAGGAGGTTATATAAGGCTCTTCAACATCATGCTTGGAGAAGGTCTGGAGTACGCATCGATAGACATTAGAACAAGAGCCAAGCAGCAACGTTGCGTGAATACTTTAGGACTAAACAATAATGGGCTGATAGCGATGGGACTGGATCGTAACAGAACCGATGCTTCTTTACAAATTTGGGACATAAATTATCAAAATACGAATTCAGATATTGTCAATCCAACTTTTTCCTATTGCACCAATGAGAACATTGTTTCCTCCAAGTTCCTGAACGAAACTGGCCTTATTGTATCTAGTTCCAAGTTTCTGAAAGAAATTGATATCAGGATCCCACACCCGGTGTACCAGCATCCTACCAGACTCTGTTACGACATTAAATTAAACCCGTTTAATGAATACCAATTTAGCTCTTATGGAGATGATGGAACGCTTGCCATCTGGGACAAAAGGAAAATAGCCACTTCCGCGGCATCCAGTGATTTGAAGGCAGCGGAACCTTTACTTGTTTTCGAAAAACTGGTAGGCACCGGCGCAGCATCAAAGAAATACATGAATTCATGCTTTCGTTGGTCTACTGTCCGTAACGGGGAGTTTGCTACGTTGCATAGAGGTGATATGATTAAAAAATGGTGGTTAGGTTCCTGTGCGTCAGATAAAGGAACAGATGAGGGCACGGAGGAATTGTTTGTCTCCACCGTACATGATATCAACACAACGTATGATAGAGTTGTGACGTTTGACTATATTCCTAAGGCAAACCATGGAACCAGCATAATATGCATGCGACAGTCAGGTACTGTCTACCGAATGCCAGTTCACCAGAGTTACTCCAATGCCTCCTTTAATAATTACAACTCGCTAATGCTTTCAAATTGTGAGGTCCCTGAAGTTGACGAATTGCGAATTACTGGAGGTAAACAAGAATCGAATTTTGAAAATGTCAGCAAGTCAATGAGAAGGTTATCATTTGAAGATTTGGACCTCGAGAACGACTACATGCCGGATGATAACTACAATGAAGAGGAACACGAGTCGTTGGAACTCACAGATGGGGAAGATGGTACACATATAAACAAAGAAAATACCTATTCTATCTTTTGGAAGCCCGAAAACTTGTTGGAAAAGGATATAAGTGTGATAATCAGAAGCAGAGCAATATTAGGTTATGGATTGGACCCCATGTCTACTGTTGAGATGATCGACGGTTCTAAAACATTACAAAACAACGCGTACATTAGAAATACCTGGCGCTGGCTAGCTATCGCAAAAGCGGCCGTAGATGACGGCACCATGGTTTCAGGAGACTTGGATCTTGGTTATGAAGGCGTCATAGGGATATGGAACGGATTAAGTGGTATCTCTAATCAAAATCGGTTGAGAGAAGGCAAAATCTTGACCGACAAGCAGCTCGACAAGGAGATAGAGAAAATCATTAAGTTGCGTAGAAAGCATAAGAAAGCCCTTGGTACAAAAAGTGGACTTTCCTGGTTTTCGGACTCACCTAAATTGATCCAAAGAAAGCTGTGCTTGATCATATCAGGATGGGACCTGTCAGCTTCAGATTTTGAGGAAAAATATCAAAACATCATCAAGACAGGTAGCTATGAGAAGGCCGCTGCCTGGGCTGTTTTTTTTGGAGATATTCCTAAAGCCGTGGAGATTTTAAGTTCTGCTAAAAAAGAGAAGTTAAATTTGATTGCTACCGCTGTGGCTGGCTATATGGCCTATAAAGACCAACCAGGCAACAATTCTTGGAGGCAACAGTGCAGAAAGATGTCTGCAGAGTTGGAAGATCCATACTTGAGAGTTATTTTTGCATTCATCGCAGACAATGATTGGTGGGACATCCTATACGAGCCTGCCATCTCCCTGAGGGAAAGACTTGGTGTCGCCTTAAGATTTTTGAACGATGTAGATTTGTCCAGATTCTTGGAGCGTACTTCATCTACTGTGATTGAGAATGGTGAATTGGAAGGTCTAATCTTGACGGGAATTACACCTAGCGGCATTGATCTCTTACAGTCTTATGTGAATAAGACTAGTGACGTTCAGACCGCGGCTCTCATCTCATTGTTCGGTTGCCCTCGCTATTTTAATGATAAGAGAGTTGATGAATGGATACAAACCTATCGATCTATGCTGAACTCTTGGGAATTGTTTGCTATGAGAGCCAAATTCGACTGCTTGAGGACTAAACTTTCGGAAAGTAGTGGCGGCCAAATAAGAGCAGATATAAAACCACGCCAAATGTATATTCAATGCATGAATTGCAAAAAGAACATAAGCAAAATCGATCCCGGCCCTACAGCAAAACTTTCTGCTAATTCTCCTGCCCCCAATGCAGGTCTTTCCATGCCCAAAAAATACGGCATGACTAACACACCCTCACCATTGGAAAGGCAACACCGCAAGCAATCTTGCCCACACTGCGGGACTCCTTTTCCGAGGTGTGTGATTTGTCTGCTCTCACTGGGCACTTCCAATCTACCTTTTGTCATCGATGGCGCCAATTCACAGCAATCAGAACAAGAGGAGCAGCCAGACGACGCATATCATTCCATGAAAGATTCGAGCAAAGATTCGGAAACCTACGAAAGAAAGAAACTCAGATTGAATGAGTGGTTCAGCTTTTGTCTCAGTTGCAATCACGGCATGCATGCCGGCCATGCTGAAGAGTGGTTCGAAAGACATAACGTCTGTCCAGCACCCGGATGCTCTTGCCAATGCAGTAAATAGTAAGAATTAAATATTCAGAAGGAGCCATTGCGCCTAAGAGGATGTAAACCTGCCAATCCATTCGTGAGTGTAAACACTGTGAAATTCATTGAAGTGAAATCCTTCGTGTCATGTGATGAAACATGAGGGGCTTGAAAAGAGAAGTTGAGGCCCGGCGCCCTTTTAACTGGTGATCTCAACGCATTATAGAGCGGAAGGTTTAACCACCATTAACAATAGGACTGGCTTAAGATCAGAGGAGGATCCTGAGGTCGCTACAAGATCGGTGTTGAAAATTAAGAGCTGGACAATTTTGGTGATTCCCCCCCTCTTACCACCTGCTACTACTTCGATTCGGCTGCTTTATACCAAGATCTGACTGATCTGCGGAAGTAGGCTCAGCCAATCACTACACCAAATACGACTAGGATGTATTCACAAGTCGAGCAAGAAATCCAGAGGAAGATTGAGCGTGAGCGCAACATCATTCAAGGGGCTTCGAATTTAAAGAAGAAAACTGACAATGTCATGGTCATTCAGAAATGTAATACCAACATTCGTGAAGCTCGCCAAAATATTGAATATTTGGAAGAAACTTTCAACAAACTCCAATTGAAAAGTGAGGGATCGCAGTTCAATCCAGTAGAAAACGCAAATCAGCAGGGGTATGGCCACTTGTCAACAATTTCGCCCAATGAGCACATGTACTCACGCTTAGACCTGGTGAAATATGATTGCCCTTCTTTGTCACAGCGGATTCGTTACATGCTACAACAGTTGGAGTTCAAACTACAGGTGGAGAGACAGTACCAGGAGGCTAATGCGAAGCTGACCAAATTGTATCAAATCGATGGGGACGCTCAGAGCAGTTCTGCTGCAGAGGGTGGTGCACAAGAATCTAAGAATCGTATTTTACTCTTGACAAAGGCTTTGAAAAAGTACCAGGCTATTAATGTTGACTTAGACCAATTCAAGCAGCATGACACTGAGACGTTAAACAACCAACCGAAATTTAGAAGAAAACAACTCACGGGTGAATTGCATATAGGCGTAACTGCCATTAGAGATGTGGATCATATCCAATCGCCCTTGTTTTCTAGAAAACCGGAAAGTTATATAACGGTAAAGATTGATGATACTATTAAGGCAAGATCGAGAGCATCTAGAAATGACAGATGGAATGAGGATTTAGTCATACAGGTGGAAAGAGGTAACGAAGTCGAAATAACCGTTTATGATAAGGTAAACGACGTCATGAGTCCCGTTGCCATCATGTGGCTCCTTCTCTCGGATATTGCTGAGGAACTTCGTAAAAAGAAAGTGGGGCAGAGTAGCGGGCAGCAAGGTTGGGTGAATGCTTCCAAGGTTATTACTTCACCCCCTGCTGACTCCGGTGGATCCTCCCGTCGAGGATCAACTTTGAGTGGAGCTCCGACAGTATCATCCTCCAGTGGCCAGGGGGCAACTAACGGAACCGTATCTAAAGATTATCCTCATAGGGTAACTACTAGCTCTTGGTTCACCTTGGAGCCAGCTGGGCAACTTCTATTGACTTTAGCCTTTAACAAATCTTCTCAACCAGTCAAGAAAAACTTGGTGGGGGGTCTTCATAGACATGGCGCAATTATCAATAGACAAGAGGAGGTATACGAACAGCATGGTCATCATTTCGTCCAAAAGTCATTTTACAACATTATGTGCTGCGCGTACTGTGGGGAGTTCTTGAGGTATACAGGTTTTCAATGTCAAGATTGTAAATTTCTCTGCCACAAGAAATGCTACGGTAATGTGGTCACGAAATGTATCGCCAAGACTACGACCGAATCTGATCCCGATGAGGCAAAGTTAAACCATCGTATTCCTCACAGATTCGAGCCAGCTGCCAACAGAGGCACCAAATGGTGTTGTCATTGCGGTTACATCTTGCCCTGGGGCAAACAGAAGGTGCGCAAGTGTACTGAATGTGGAATTATGTGCCATACGCAATGCGCACATCTGGTTCCCGACTTTTGTGGAATGTCCATGGAGATGGCAAATAAAATACTCAGAACCATTCAAGATACTAAGAGATCTCAAGAAAAAAGGAAAAGAAATTCCCCATTTTTGCAGACAGACTCGTCGTCTAAGACAGCGGTTGGAAGCCGTTCTGGTAAATTGAGTCAAAAATCGTCTCATTCACACCGGAAACGCAAGAGCGAAAGTCACACGCTGACTGCCAAGACTTTGGATAAGGAGCCAAAGCTTGATTCCGTCGTACCTATTTCCAAAGTGCCTCCGCCATCAGAGACCAGGAAAGCAGAACCTAATGAGAGGTTGAGTAAATTCATTGAACAAAACGAGTCTTACTTAAATTTTACAGAAAACGCCCAAAAGAGTGATGAACCACCCGTAGATACTGGAAGGACGCTTGATCCATTTGCTTCTGATCTTATTCCTTCTGATAATCCATATCTCGAAGTGAACGAATCTCAAGAGGCTAAATCGAAGAAGACCTTGGAGAATTGGAAGTTCCAAGAGCAACTAGCAAAGGAGGAGTCAATAAAGAGAAAGCAACATCTTCAAGAGATGGAAGTAGATTTGATGGAGAATGAAAAGCAACTTGAAACCTCGAAGGGTGGACAAGTGCAACCCATCTCGTACGACACGCAGGAGTTTGATCTTCAAGATACACACGATAAAACTCCTGCCCCTGATACTAGCGTTGTTGTGGGCCACACAGATTCTAATCCCTTCCGTAATATGATTAACGACACTCTTCAAAAAGAACGCATCGAAAGTAGCGGTACATCTGAAAATCTTTCATTGACTCAATCCGAGACTAGAGGGTCCAGAAACAGCTATCAAACGTCTCCTCAGAAAGTCGAAGTAATTGGCAAACACAAGAAGAAAACAGCTAGACGAAAGAAGGTTTCCTTGGACGATTTTGTTTTGCTCAAAGTTCTGGGTAAGGGTAATTTCGGTAAAGTTCTATTGTCCAAATCTAAAAATACCGGTTATCTATGTGCTATCAAAGTATTGAAGAAAGATCACATTATTCAGAACCATGACATTGAAAGTGCGAGAGCGGAAAAGAAAGTGTTTTTATTGGCTACTACTGCCAAACATCCTTTCCTTACCAACTTATATTGTTCGTTCCAAACTGAGAACCGTATCTATTTTGCCATGGAATTTATTGGTGGTGGTGACTTGATGTGGCATGTACAGAATCAAAGACTCTCTGTCAGAAGAGCCAAATTTTACGCTGCTGAAGTGTTATTGGCCCTAAAGTATTTTCACGATAACGGTGTCATTTACCGTGATTTGAAATTGGAAAATATCTTGCTAACGCCCGAAGGCCATATAAAGATCGCAGACTATGGCTTGTGTAAGGACGAGATGTGGCATGGTTGCAAGACGTCCACATTTTGCGGCACTCCAGAGTTTATGGCACCCGAAATACTGAAAGAACAAGAATACACTAAATCGGTAGACTGGTGGGCTTTCGGAGTTTTGTTGTACCAAATGCTTTTGTGTCAATCGCCCTTTTCAGGTGATGACGAAGATGAAGTTTTCAATGCTATTCTTACGGATGAACCACTGTATCCGATAGACATGGCAGGCGACATTGTACAGATATTTCAAGGGTTGTTGACTAAAGATCCAGAGAAGCGTCTGGGTGCTGGTACTCGTGATGCTCTAGAGGTGATGGAAGAGCCATTTTTCAGCAACGTAAACTTCGACGATATTTTGCATCTACGTGTCCGCCCGCCTTACGTTCCCGAAATCAAATCTCCAGAGGACACTTCGTTCTTTGAGCAGGAGTTTACATCAGCACCACCAACCTTGACTCCTCTTCCATCTGTATTGGATACAAAGCAGCAGGAAGAATTTAGAGGATTTTCCTTCATGCCAGAAGATTTAGAGCTCTGATTTTGGTTGAATAATCGACCGGTGGGCTGGCAAAAAACAAAAGTTTTTAGAACATGACACATTGTTTAAACACCATATATAATTGCATTTATTAACTGATAGAAAATATGTTAGTTCACGACTTACATCGTGCTAATGTTTGTTTGTTTTTTATCATGTGCTCATTCTTTGGCTTTAACAGCGTTTATGGTAATTTCAATAACATCGTTTATCTCATCTGACCTACCTTCAACACAAAAATTAGCAGAAAAAGACCTGAGTATCCCACAGAATAGAAAGATTCGAGTGACTTGTGGAGGATGTTCAGTTCCAAGAAACTGAAGAGCGTCTCCCGAAGATTTAAGAGCGATAAGTCTAAATCTGCCAAACCTGGAAGTTCTTCACCAATTCAAATAAGCTCTTCATCACAAGGGTCTGAGGAACAGTCCAATGGTAACCTTTTTGGGGGGTCAAAGAGGGGGTTTTCCATAAGGGGAGGTACAGACTTTTTGAATGGCGGAAATACCCCCAACTCTAACCTTTATACCGTACGGCAAGTCAATCTTTTTGGCCTTAAAGGCAAGGCAGTTACATCTGCTTTTGACTTTACTCAGAGTCTTTTAGCCCTGGCCACTGATGCCGGTGAGATACATGTTTTTGGAAAGCAGCAAGTGGAAGTGACATTCACTTTGCAGTCCCCGACAGTCATCAAACATTTAAGATTCGTAAAGGGCATTTATCTAGTGGCGGTCGATCAAAAAGAGGTGGTCATGATATTTTCCTTGTACACAAAGAAAATGCTTCAAACTTTTTTTAGTCCAGGCAAAATCCAATGTATAGAGACAGACCCCACACTAGATTGGTTGCTCCTTGGCTTTACAAACGGCGTTATCATGGTATATGATGTGGACCATGATAAACTATCTAATTACAAAATTGAAAATTTACAGAAAACACAGTTTTTCCCGCAGGAGCGTGTCTCTCCAGTTGTCTCTATCCAATGGAATCCCAGAGATGTTGGTTCAGTGTTGATAGCTTATGATTATGTCACCGTGGTTTATTCATTAATTGATCAGCAGGTAAAGCAGCATTTTATTTACGACCTCGCCCCGTATGCACCAGGTGGAGAGTATTCAGAAACTCCTTTGAAGCACAGGAAGCCCAAAGTTATACAGTCCCTGTACCATCCTAACTCATTGCATCTGATGACCTTGCACGAGGACAATTCCATGGTATTTTGGGATGCCAATACTGGTCAGTTGATCCAAGCAAGAACAATTTTTGAGGCAGACATCCACATTCCATTGAATAATTTAATAGAACCCATGCAAGGTGTTCCAAAGATCAAGAAAGCTGCTTGGATCTGCCAAGCCAATCCCGAATACACTTCTCTTTTAATTCTCACGGAAAGTAAACAGGCAGGCAGTGCTTTCACTATGATTGATTTGGGCGGGACCCCACTATATTCACTGACCACATATGAAGGTATGAGCAGATATTACGCCAACACTAAAAATCAAAAAATATTTCCGCTGGAAAAGATGGTGCCTGTTGTTGAGTTTTTACCGATGCCGAAAAAGTCTCCTCACTTTGGAGGGTGCCATGATCCTGGCGTAATATTGATCCTGTTAGATAACGGCGAAATGGAGACAATGATGTACCCTTCAGGACTTTTCACGTATAAATCAACCTTATTTCCCCAAACTCTTTCTTGGATAAGGCCACATGCCACAGCAGCAGTCGCTATAGCGGCTCCCAAGAAACTCTGGTTTGGTATGATGTCGGTGGCACGAAACAATGATAGCATATTGAAAGGCGGTATGCGCGTTAAGAAGGATGTAAGAGTGAGTGATGTCAGGTCTTCGCTGGCTACTGGCCATACAAATGGTTCTATTAGAATTTGGGATGCTTCTCACAATGAATTGAATGATAGTTCCGTCTTCGAACTAAGTCTTTCAAAAATATTAAACAAGGGTACCGAGTTGGCTGTGGAACACATATCTTTTGCACCAGAGACTTTAGAACTCGCTGCTGCCACTGAATCAGGAGAGGTAGTCTTTTTCAAATTCGAAGTCAACCAATTTTATAATCCAAATGCAGCCACAAGCACGAGGGATTTGGAAATGGACTTTAGGAGATTTTCCTTAAATGATTTCAAAACTGTCCTTATAGATGTGAGAGACAGATCTTCCGAAAAGCTGAAGCAAGGTTTTATGCCAGAGACAGTAGTTCATGCGAGAAGAGGAAAAGTCTCTTTGGTGAAAAATAGTAATGTTGGGTTTGTTTGCATTGGTTACCATGATGGAACTCTAATTGTTGTCGACAGAAGAGGTCCTGTGGTCGCTTTTATTGGTAGCTTACGAACTATTTCAAAGATGACTGGTACGTGCGTGACATCTGCGGAGTTTGCCACGATGGAGTATGCTAATGATGGCTACTCTAGCGTACTACTATTTTGCGGTACCAATGGCGGTGAACTTATTACATTTAAAATAATTCCCAATGGAAAGGGAACATTTGACACTCATTGCGTGGATACTGTTAAGACTAACAAATCCTCGATTTTCAAAATCGATCCTTTTTCGAAAGAAACGAGCCGCAGCTGTATAGCCACGGTCGCTTTAATGCAAGAGCTGACCAAGGGGGCTTGCGTTCACGGTTCTGTTGTTCTTTCTTCTGCAGATGAAGTGCAAGTAGTTTCTCCAGGCAAATCTTCCGAGCGCCATAGATCCTTCAAGTCTCCTTTAGCAGCCAGTTCTTTATGTTTCATTCCTCATGTTGATACTAGGGCGGAAGCGAAGATATCTACAGTTTTCGTCACCTTGCAAACGACAGGTGTCATCAAAGTCCTGTCAGTGCCCGATATGAAGGAAATCATTTCAACCAACACTGAAATAGCCATTGACCCTCATTTTGCTAGTGACTGTTACGTTCTGAGGAATGGTGATATCTTCATCAGATTAGACAAATGCCGATCGTCCTTACTTTCTATCGTAAATTTAAAGGCCACAGGACTGGATAAATCCTATAACGAACTGTCTGAACATTCTACAGATAATCTTTACAACTCAAGTTTAAAGATTCCATACAGACCTCAAGTCAACTCATTACAATGGGCCAGAGGAACAGTTTACTGTACCAGCGAACAAATTGATATTTTATTGGGTGGTGATCAGAGGGAGCCATCCAAATATGATGAAAGTAAAGTAGCTCTGCGAACCATTACTACCAAACCAGATGAAGTTCGTAAAACTGCTGCTGACACTAATGAATTTACATATAAAAGACCTGTCAGAAGTTCTCATAGAAAAAGTCAAGGCATGTTCAGGGGTGTATCTCGTGCGTTTGAAAACAGGTGGGATGACATGGAGGACCGGGTCAATGATTACGCTGCCGACATGAGCGAAGGCCTAAATGAAGTCTTTGAAGATACTGCAAAAAACATGACAAGAGGTGCTTTCGGTTTATAGGCTTTTTATTTATTACCTTGTATCGCTTTTTATACGTATTTGGAAGTTGATGACCTTGGTGATACAGGGCCATTTCGCTTCATAGGAGAAACTGCAAACCATGATAAACGGTAAAACATAAAAGTACAAGAAAAAGCAAAATATATCAACTTCATTGCCATGCAAGAGAAGCACATCACTGTTGCAGCTCCGCCACAAATCTCTTTGGACTCTAATATAGTATTCGGTGACGAGGGTGCGTCAAATAATCAATTGACGGTGACAAGAGAAAGGTGCATAAATCCGTCGCTCGTGGACACGTTTCTCTCGCTGTTGCGGCATGGAACAGATGACTTAATAAAACAGCGAATAAGCACATATGATACTGCTGATAGGGGCAATCATTCTTCTGGAGGAAAATGCGAAGAGTTTTTAAACAAAGAGCTCTATCCAAACTGGATGGCTAGAGATAAAGTTTTGAACTTTTGCGAAGAAGAAATGGTACAGATGAAATCGCAGTTAACGCAAGAATATGAAGAAGAATTATCACTCAAGCAGACTCCACAGGTAGATTCCAGAATAGATCCCTACGCTGCAAGAAATCAATCAGAGCAGCGCGAGGCTCATTTTGGCAAAACTAAAAGGCTACAGACGTGGTTAGAGAATCACCGAAGGGTAGAAACCATTTTGAGGTCGAGCAGTGACAGATCCTTAAGAAATATATGCGATCAAAATGCCAATTATCTACAGCAGTTTTGGAATTTCCAACAAGAACGGTAGTGTGACCTTTCAGAGCTTTGAAACTTTGTAATTAATTCAAAAAAAAAAAAACAAAAAAAAAAAGAAAAAAAATATAAGGACGTTTTCCACATATATAATATCTTAATAGTCCTTCTTGCACTGTCTATACGTTTACGCTTGTTAATTAATCACCTGAGTTTTCTTCGCGGCGTCAGCCATCGTTGTCTCAAGGTGAAATACTTTTTTATAAAAGAAAAATAAAAAATACGATTTATAACACACTCTAAAATGGATAACAAGTGAAAAGCATACACACTTAGCTCGATTAGATCGAACAAAGGGTCCAGGCAACGTTCAAATAATTTTACAAGACTAAAAATATCATGGGTGAGACGCCAGTGCCCACTTTGGAACAATACGGGCTGTCGGAGAATTCCGGCTTTTTACCACCAAAGTTACCAGTTGCCAAGCTCTCAGACGAGTATTACAAACAATGGGAAACGATTGTGAATAATTTGCCATCTTTAATCCTTACAAGAAAAATAAGGCAAGTCGTGGATCGGCTACCAGTGTTGGACGTCAAGCCAAGCTTGTTGACCAACGTAGCGGAGCTCAGAAGAGCCTACTCTGTGTTATGTTTTATTACAAATGCCTATGTCTGGGGGTATGATGCACCATGCGATACATTACCGGATTCGGTGGCAAAACCACTCTTAAAAATTTCTGAAGAGCTAGGATTGGCTCCGCTGTCCTCATATGCGTCCGTGGTCTTGTGGAATTTCAAACCTGTCATTGAGGATGCCGATTTGGTTGACGACTTGATGGACCTTTCCAACTTGACTACAATCAATACTTTTACTGGTGGGATGGATGAAAGCTGGTTTTATTTAGTGAGTGTGATTTTCGAAAAGGAAGGAAGCTCCTGCCTCACATCAGGTTTGAAAGCCATCCAGGCCATTAGAGATGGCGATTCAAGCAAATTGGTACAACAGCTGGAAATCCTAGCTCAAACCATTGACAAGTTAGGATCACTTTTGATGAAGATGAGCGAAATGTGTGATCCTCACATCTTTTACTACAGAATTAGACCCTTTTTAGCCGGTTGGAGAAACATGGCGGACGCGGGTCTGCCTAATGGTGTCAAATATGGCTCTGAAGGTACTTTTCAAATTTTCGCAGGTGGGTCAAATGCTCAAAGTTCATTAATTCAAGCTCTCGATATAATTTTAGGTGTGGAGCATTTCCCATTTGGCAAGCAAAAGTCCGATCATGGTAAAACAATATCTGCTGAGAGTAACAAAAACCATTTTCTCAACGAGATGAGGCAATACATGCCCCGCGAACATTGCAAATTCTTGGAGCATTTGTCACTTGTCAGCAATATTCGCGATTATGTGTTAAATAGCCAGAATGACCAAAAGGTCTCCTTGGCTTATGATGCCTGTTTGGCAATGTTGAAATCTTTCCGTGACAAACACATTCAAATTGTCACTCGTTATGTTATTCTGCAAGCCAGCAAGAAGCCATCTGGGTCTAGTCTCAAAGTTTTGAAAAGTGGATTAGCAAAGACTCAAGGTAAAAAGGAACAAAAGGGAACCGGTGGCACTGCGTTGATACCTTTTTTAAAGCAGTGTAGGGATGAAACCGGCAGCAGTGCAGCCACCGAGTGGGGCAAGAAAGTTTTAGACACGGCGGTTTTGAGTATTAAAGATAATTCGTCGATCACCGGGATCCGCAAAAGGTCAGAACAAGATACTTCTGAACAAGGCGGCAAGAGGGCCAAATTGGGTTTGGCGGGAGACTGGGATATTAGCGACGAGTCCGTTGATGAGAGTGGAATAGGGCGTGCCGCCGGCCACTGGTGAACTTAAACTTTTGCTGCGGACTTTTTAAGAATATATATAATGAAACATGATTACGTCTTAATAAAGACTCTATTAAAGACTAAGTACCAATGCGTATTTTATTTCTCTATTTCATACACCTCTAATTAGTCGTGTTACTTCATCAACACCATTCTCGTGGATGCTTTGCAAATTTTTCTGTACAGCGTTGACCACATCACCGGCATCAATCAATTCGCCATCGTCACTAGCAAATTCTTGGCCCAGTTTCTTCAGGCGCAACTTGCCCTCCAAATACTCTTCCTTCCCTAGAATGACAGCAAGAGAAGCACCTGACTTCTCAGCGGCTTCAAACTGCTTTCTTGGATTAGCCTTCGATTTGTAAACATATTCAGCTTCGAAACCAGCACTCCATAATTCTTTCGCAACCTTCATCCTTTCAGGTAGGTAGCCAGTCCAGTCCTTACCACCACCGAAAGCCATCACAAATACTTGCGTAGCAGTTGGCTTGATGGCGGCGGAGGCAATCCTCTGCTTTATCAGAGAAAAGATTCTCTCCACGCCAAAGGATATGCCAACACAAGGAATTTGATTTGATTTTCTACCGGAGGCCTGCGAAAACATGTTAACCAAGTTGTCGTAACGTCCACCAGCCGCAATAGAACCGACGCCGACATACGCAGAAGCGTCATCATCAGACTTGGCCTTCTTTTTCAACTCCGTAGCACGCTCTGGTGGAGCCGAAGCGGCAGTTACAGCTTCGTAAATCAACCCAGTATAGTAGTCGAGACCTCTTGCCAGTGACATGTCGAAGGAGATGTATGAATCGATGTCAAATGCAGCAGTGAAACGCATCAATGTTGCAATTTCATCCAAGCCTTCCTTAGCCAATTCATTGGCAGAAAGAACGGGGTCCTTGGACAAAATGGAGTGGATGTCTTGCAAAGTGCCCCTCAATTTAACGTATTCGCCAATCTTATCAGCGGTCTCTTCCGTTTGACCCTTCTCTTCTACGATCTCTTTTTTAACAACTTCCCAGGGACTCTTATCCAATTTGTCTACCGCAGAAGAAATCTTTCTGACGTCTTCGTCTTTAACACCAGAAACTTGGAAAATTCCATCTAGAATTTTTCTGTGATTGAGCTTGATTTTAAAGTCCTTAATACCCAGCGCAGTCAAACCTTCAACTGTAACAGACAAACATTCTGCATCGGGAACCATTGTTTCGTAGTTACCGGCAATGTCAAAGTCGCACTGGTAAAACTCTCTCATACGTCCTTTAGTCATCGCCGGTTGATCTCTTCTGTACACCTTGGCGATGTGAAATCTTTTAATGGCTGCCACATTATTCATGGCAACGTATCTGGCAAATGGGACGGTCAAATCGTAACGCAGGGAACATAGCTCACCACCTTGGTCCTTTAAATCATAGATCAGTTTCGAATCCTCACCGTACTTACCAGCCAAAATCTCCTTTAGCTCAAAAACTGGCGTGTCAATTGTCACACCACCATGACGCTTGAAAATGCTAGAAAGCGTACCAAAGATGGCCTCCCTGATGACCATATCGGAATCAGCCCAATCCTTGGTACCTTTGGGGGTCTTCAAAGTGACTTGAAGTTTAGAATTTTTTGCCGAAGAAGCAGATTTTTGGGACATATTCTTGAAACAGGTTCTCGGGAGTGCTAGAGTTGCACCTTTGAACATTTAAAGCATCAGAATACCAAGTTAGTGCCAATTGAAATTGATAAACTTCGAGATGACGCAGGCTAAGATGAAATTTTCGAGTTCAAAAATTTCAAATCATGTTCTACGTGGTGATAACAGTAGCCATTATTTGAAGAGTTTCACAGCGCGAGTATATTAATGCTTAGTGACTATGTGTCTGTTCTTATTGCTTTTTAATCATTTTGCTTTATTTGCAGTTTAGAGGTTTAAACACACCTTGGTTTCTATACTTTTTTGCCGTTCTTAGGAAAGTGTAGGAAAATGGATGTACAATTCTTTAGTATAAAATTCTTTAATGGATGGACACTATTCACAAAATTAATTCTTTTATTTAAATAAATTTCAAGCATACGATATTTCATTTTATTTTTTTTTTCTCTTTTTTTCAAAGGCATATCACCTCGATGATGGCAACTCATCAAGGGAAATATCAATCCTAGAAAATCCTATAGTTTACCCTCGATATTTGATCATTAATGCTATGCTAGTTTTGGTGGTGTAACAGGTTTGAATTTAGTTATATTAAGCATGGAGGGTAAAGGTATAATTAAATCCGTAGTTTTCTATTCCCAAAATCCTTTAACGAATATTTTCACATATAGAGTATCTATGTTCATTTCTCTTTCTTCCCTCCAAGTTTTTCGATTTTTTTGACGGTTTCATTGAAATCAGGCGTAGATTGGAAATCGATCTTACCATCCTTGGAAATGGTCGCATAGTTGAAATAATCCTTAGAACGTTGGTGTGTGAGAGCTCCCGGTCTGGGTAAAACCTGGTCGGTATTGGGTCTTCCCGCGGGACTTGCAGGTAGATAAACGTTGTAGGAACTCTGTATTAGCATAGCTCTCGGCCCTCTAATTTTCAAAAACTTGGTGGGACCGTTGATCAATTTGGAATAAAAGTGCCTGGACCAGTTCCAAAATTTGATCAAAAGAGCGCGAGAACTTTCAAGGAACAGCCTCCCATCGAGTTCTCTGATGCTTTCAAAAAATCGTCCCGCTTCACTGGGCACTTTTTGGATCATTGCGGGGGGAGGTGACAAAGTCTGTTCGGAAACGGCCCCCGCAATGTCACGTCTGTTAGATCCGCTAACTGCCAAAAGATGTTCAGACCGTATTATGATTTCATCTTGAGCGTCTTTCAATTCCACCGTGTAGACGGAGCCCGATCCGCTAAGCAATACGTTACCTCTCCCCTGCACCGTTTGATATTTGGATGAGAAGGCGGGCTTGATACGACTAAAGATAGTAGGTCTGGGAGGCTTCACCGACAAACTGCTGTTACTCTCGTAAGCGACCACGGAGTCCTTACCCCAGACGTTCCAGTCCGCCGAACCGTCTAAGTTGAGCAGGCAAAGAGTTCTGAAGGGTGACGAGGAGAGACCCAGCCAGGGCCCGAGACGATTGGAAAGGAAGTTGGGCGCAACTAGGGCATTAAACTTTGAAGTGGACACCAATTTGTGGTAGATGGAAGGTCTCAAGGAGCCATGGCGCAGCAGGTTGGACCACAGGTGGACCCATTCGTAATTCATGGAGAGAGATTTGGCACCATGCAGCGAAACCAGGCATCCTCTGCGTACGTAAAGTGGCACCGATGCGGGGATCACGAGCGAGGCCATTGTAGCTGGTTGTCCCAGTACTTGGAACTTAGTGGTGGATATGGGTTCGTCCTTTTCCTCGCTGTACAATTGTTCGGCATTGGTCCTGGTAGCGGTCTTCAGTTCAGCTTCCGTGGGTACCACGGTCGTCTCCGTGGGTCTTACAAGGGAAATGGACCTCTTGGCGACTCGAGAACACACCGATTTGTTCGACATTTTGGTGGTTCTCTAGTTTCTGCCTGCCTCTCTGTGTTGATTCGACTCGCCGCGCCCGACTTGTACGTCTAACCCTTGTATGCCCCGGATCGTTAATGCACGGACGTGATTGGGTGCTATGTAAAATATACAAAAAGACAAGTGCTAACTAAGTCATTCTGCCTCCCAGTTGTCCACCTGCTGCTGCTGCTTGACAAATACAGCGCTACTGAGGGAAAAGATGCGGTCGTCGTTGCTGAACCCACGGCTGTGAGGGTCGTGACCAGAAGAATGGTGATGCGATTTGTTGAATCCGTCAAACCCCTTGATGATGTTCCCGCCGTACGAGGACTTGTTGCCAGCGATGCCTGTGTTGCTGGTCAGGTTGTTGCCCGCGAAGTACTCCGTCTCCCTTTGGTAGATCTCCTGTTCCAAACGGTCGAACTCGTCTTCGAGACGGTTCTTTTCCGCCAGGGATTTTTTCAACTCCGCCTTCAACTTTTCGTATTCTTTGAGCGTTTCATCCATGCCTAGCGGAGCGGTGTGCCGGATTCATTGACGACGGTCTGGTCGTTGCGTGCAAGGTGGTGCTTTTTTTCCTCCCCTTCAGGCGAAACAAAAAAAAACCAGTAAAAAACAGTGAAAAACAGTAAAAAACACCATTTCAAGTCAAAAGTTCGCCATCTTCTGGTCAAAAATAAAAGACGTGGGCAACAAAGCGCAGGGAAGCATAAGCCAAACTCCTCGCAGGATGTCTAATGTCGGCAAAAAGTGTGTCATCATCCACAATGGCTCCTCACGGACGGTAGCCGGCTTCAGCAACAGAGAGCTGCCTCAGTGCGTCATCCCATCCAGCTATATACAACGTGACGGGCAGGAGCCCCGCACATTCGGTACTTTTGAGATGCTGGAACAGGCGCAGAGAGACCAATCCGATGCAAACGTTTACACCCTCATGGATGCGCGTGGCTTGCCCTACAGTTGGGACGCCCTCGAGGCACAATGGAGGTACATCTACGAGACCCATCTGCAGACGGATCCAGAGGAATTGCCGCTGGTGATCAGCGTCCCGGCCAGCAGCGGCGAGCTGGACATGAAAATCGTCGAAAACTATTTCGAACTCGCCTTTGTCAAGTTGAAAGTGCCCACCATGCAGATTGTCGTGGAACCCCTGGCGGTCGCCCTTTCCATGAGCAAAAGCTCGGCACTGGTCATAGATCTGGGCGCCCGCGGCTGCAGAGTCACCCCTGTCATCGACGGCACCGTGGTCAAGGGCGGTGTCATGAGATCGAAGTTCGGCGGTGATTTCCTCGACTTCCAGGTGACCGAACTGCTCAGGGACAAAGTGCCGCCAGCCGAGAGGAGCTGCCCGCTGTGGTACAACGCGCAGACGTGGATCCACCAGTTCAAATCCACCATGTTGCAGGTATGCGATAAGAACCTGGTGGAGCTGCAGCGCTTCTACGACGACCAGGCTGCGCAGTTGCAGCCCGCCGGGTTCCAGCAGTCCGCGGCCAGCAGCTCTTTGACGCAGACCAAGAACTTTCTACACACGGCGGCTGACGGCACGAGCCGCACCATAAGCTTGACGCTCAAAGACTGCTACACGCTGCCCGAGTACCTTTTCCAGCCGCAGCTCGCGTCGCACGAGTTTACCGCCAGCGACGGGATCAGCGAGCTTGTGTCGCGAGCGATCCGCAAGACGGGAGCCGCCGTGAGCGCGCTGGGGACGCCGAGCGGCGGCGGCAACGGCGCGTCTCTGGCGCTGAACGAGCGCGGAACCGCCCAGAGCAACGCAGGTGCGCAGGGCAAGGCCGCGGGCTCCCAGGGCGCTGCCGCCACCGGCGGCAGCGGCGGTAGCGGCGGCGGCGGCCCTGGTGCCGCCGCCACCGGCATCAGCTCGGAGCAGGTGTACTCGCTGCTGCTGACCAACGTCATAGTCACGGGATCCACCTCGCTGCTGCAGGGCATGGAGCAGCGCATCATCAACGAGCTCTCGATACGCTTCCCGCAGTACAAGCTGACCACCTACGCGAACCAGATCCTGATGGACCGCAAGATACAGAGCTGGGTGGCCATGAGTTCCATGGCAAACCTGCCGGGCTGGGAGCTGGGACAGTGGTTCTCGCTGGCGGACTACGAGTTCCTCAAGAACGGGGGCAAGGGCAAAAAGACCGCGGCAGCGCCAGCGCCAGCGCCAGCGGCGCCAACGCCGAGGCACTAGACGCACGAACACGGTTGTATCATTGTAATTACTATGCAAGAAGAAGAAAAAAAAACTACACAAAATGGCATCTGCGTAATCACATGTGCGACCGCCTGCCACGTGACACGCGCTCGGTCCCTTTCTGCCCATCATCCATCCGGCCGGCGCGAGGGAGCCTGCCGCTCCGCAGCAACGCGCCATTCGCGCCTCGTGTCGGAAAACCACGCAAAAACGCGTTCGATAAGCACTCGCTGCTGACGGCTTCCCCCCCCCCCCCCAGAACGCCCCGCACCACTCACCTCTTGATGGCCCTACGCTCGCATGGCCCAATTTGTTTCTCGCATCTATTCATGGCTATCGCATCGACTTCTCCTCAGCTCATCGCTTGAGTCACACAAATAGACGGGTTTCGCCACGACTTTCTGCAACAGTTTCGGAGGAAACTTATCAGCCATTCGCAACCGCTCCGGGCGCTCTGAGATCGCTACCGTCGCGTTAGACTTGCCTCCTTGGAGCAGCAGCCATCGCCTCTTGCACAAAATAATTTTTAATATATTTTAGCCACTTTATCGTGGTGGTTCGCTGACCTCTTCATGTGTTCTTTCTTTTTGGAAAAATTTTTATCCTTCATTTTTTTTTTTCTTCGAACCACAGTGCTCAGCAGTATAAAAAAAGAAGTGTACCATCGGCTTAGGTTGAAGTAGAAGCACCCCGCAGCATAGCGTAACATAATTGACCCAGCAATAACAGGATGAGTGGCATACAACAGACCCAAATTTTGGAAAAGTACCTTTCGCTTGATCAGAGAGGCAGCATCATTGCCGAGTACGTCTGGATTGACGGCACCGGCAACGTGCGTTCCAAGGGTAGAACCCTGAGCAAAAAGATCACGTCTCTGGATCAGTTGCCAGAGTGGAACTTTGACGGCTCTTCGACGAACCAGGCTCCAGGTCACGACTCGGATATCTATTTGAAGCCAGTGGCGTATTACCCTGACCCCTTCAGAAAGGGCGAAAACATCATTGTGCTCTCGGAGTGCTGGAACAACGACGGCACGCCCAACAAGTTCAACCACAGACACGAGGCAGCCAAGCTGTTTGCCGCGCACAAGAAGGAGGAGATCTGGTTCGGTCTGGAGCAGGAGTACACGCTGTTCGACGAGTTCGACCAGGTGTATGGCTGGCCCAAGGGCGGGTTCCCAGCGCCGCAGGGTCCCTACTACTGCGGTGTGGGTACGGGCAAGGTGCATGCACGTGACGTGATCGAGGCTCACTACAGGGCTTGCCTGCACGCCGGTATCGTGATCAGCGGTATCAACGCGGAGGTGATGCCCTCGCAGTGGGAGTTCCAAGTGGGGCCCTGCGAAGGTATCGCGATGGGCGACGAGTTGTGGATGGCGCGTTACTTGCTGACCAGAGTGGCCGAGGAGTTTGCCGTGAAGATCTCGCTTCATCCAAAGCCCCTCAAGGGCGACTGGAACGGCGCCGGCTGCCACACCAACGTGTCCACCAAGGACATGAGGAAGCCCGGGGGCATGAAGTACATCGAGCAGGCCATTGGCGCCCTGAGCAGAAGGCACAACGAGCACATCAAGCTGTACGGTGCCGACAACGACCTGAGACTGACTGGCAGGCACGAGACGGCCTCGGTGTCCTCGTTCAGCAGCGGTGTCGCCAACAGGGGTGCCAGCGTGCGGATTCCAAGAAGTGTGGCCAAGGAGGGTTACGGCTACTTTGAGGACCGTAGACCTGCCTCGAACATCGACCCATACCTGGTGACGGGTATCATGTGCGAGACCGTGTGCGGTGCCATCGACGATGCTGATATGACGAAGGAGTACGAGAGGGAGTTCCAGTGATTGAGCGTGCTGCTCGGTAGACTATATAAAAATTAAAGAAATGTAGTGAGTAATAATAGCGTGCACGCTGTTGTGAGACGGAACGGGCTTATACGAGAACAAGGCATGTCACGTGATTTCGGTGGTGGTTACCCGCAATGCGGTGTCTCGGCTGGCTTCAACTTTCTCGCCAAGGGGACGGACAAAACAACCAACTACAGTTTGCAGTTCCCTTCGAGACCCTCACACAGAGAGCAGAGCAGGCGCGCATGATTCTCCTGGACAGTACCCACTTCAACGATATACGCCATGCGATACGTTCCCGCACCGTCGCATGGGACGCCCTAGCCAGGTCTGCAGAGATATCGGAGCCTGACGCCTCGAATGCCAAGTACATAGAGAGCAACCTGGTGAAGCATGCCAACGAGCCGGGATTCACGGTCGACCCGGGCTTCAAGATAGACGAGCGAACCATTGAGCCACTGATCCACCTGTTGGCCACCTCCACAAACGCCGACTCCAAGAAGGCCGTGCAGAACTTGTTGGCAGAGATGCTCTCCTCCGCGGAGTACAGCTTACAGACGATACAGTTTTTTCTCAAGCACAAGGACGCTCTCGGAAGGTTGTTCCAGGTCTCCCTGGTGGGGGACCTGCAGACGGTGCTCATCTCCTCTTTCAATCTGGTCTCGCTGCTCATACAGCCCGGTCTGCTCGACAAGGAACTGGCCTCGGACCTGATCAACAACGAGAGTTTCTTGAACATCCTCAACAACCTGGAACTCACCGACACCTGCTACATATGCGTGCGGCTCTTGCAGGAGCTCGTGGCGCTCGAGCCCTACAGGCCGATCGCATGGCGTGCGCAGGCCAAGTTTTTGCCCACGCTGTTCCTCGTGGTGAAGCAGGCGCTCTCTTCGAGCGCCGCGACCAAAGTGGTGGCGACAAACTCGAACAACCTGGGCATCCAGCTGCAGTACTACGCGTTGCTCGTGGTATGGTTGCTCACGTTTGACCGGAAAGTGGCGCACGAGCTCACCGCGCAGTACCTGGCAGACGTTCTCAACCTGTTGAAATTGGTCAAAGTCACCATCAAGGAGAAGATCTCGCGGCTGTGCATATCGATCATTCTGCAGTGCGTGAGCAGCGACGTCAAGGGCCACAAGCAGGTGATTCGCAGTCTGCTGCTGTTGGGCAACGCGCTCCCCGTGTTGCAGTCTTTGAGCGAGAGGAAGTACTCCGACGAGGAGCTGCGCGCCGACATGGACCGCTTGAAAGAGATTCTGGAGGCAGAGTACCAGGAGCTGACCTCGTTTGACGAGTACATCGCGGAGATCGACTCCAAACTGCTGTGCTGGTCGCCCTCGCACGTGGACAACGGGTTCTGGTCCGACAACGTCGACAAGTTCCGCCAGGACCACTGGAAGCTGTTCAAGCAGCTGATCACGCTGCTGATCGAGACCAAGGATGCCGGCTCCAACGACAGGCAGAACAAGACCGTCTTGGAGGTCGCGCTCAGCGACATCACGCACGTGGTGGACCTGCTCCCTGACAGCGTCGACGTGCTGGGTGAGATGAAGGGCAAAGTGGTCATCATGGAGCTGTTGAACCATCCAGATTCGCGCGTCAAGTACGAGGCGTTGAAGGCGACGCAGGCTGTTATCGGCTACACTTTTAAGTAATAACAAAAAAACGATACAAAGAAAAGAGAAAAACACAGAATACGTAATCTAACGCCTGTAGATGCGGGCGCCCGCGCTTAGCAGCGTGCCGCCGGTCTCCTCTTCCTCGATCTCTTCGTCGTCGTCGTAGTCGGGCTTCGTCTTGAGGTAGAACTCGTCCATTTGTTTGTTCTGGGTCCGGTCGAACTCGGCCTCCTCGTCCTCGTCGACGCGCAGGTCGTTGAACCTGTCAACGATACTCTTTAAGAAGCCGCCGTTGCCGCCGTTGCCGCCGTTGCCGCCAGCGGTTCTCTCGGGGAGGTCGCCGCCGCTGCCGCGCGGCGGCAACGGTGGCGCAGGCGCAGGCGCAGGCGCAGACGCAGACGCCTGCTCCGCGCCGTACCCGAACAAGCTCGTGATCTGGCTCGTCAGCGGGCCCGCGCTGCCGTCCAATGTCCGCTGTACCCTGTTGTGCCAACTCTGCAGTTGTCCCCGCGGTGGCTCGACCACGGAGCGGTACCGCGTCTCCAGCTGCTTCAACTCCCTGCGCGCTGCCTGCAGCTCTTGCTCCAGCTCCACGATATGCCGTTTCTTCGCAGCAAGGGCATAGAGCAGCTGCTGCTCGTCGGCGCCGCCGCCGCTGCTGCCTGGCGACGCGCCAAGTGGGATCGACAGCTGCAATCCAGACTTCCGAGGGCTGCCGCTAGAGCTGGACTCCGTCGAGTTGCGGGCCTGTCTGTCCACCAGCGATAGCTTCTGTAGCTCTACGCGCTGCGACATCTTTTACTCCTTTGTGTGCCGTGGATGTTTTTGTTGTACAAGTGTTTTCCAACACGCGAACACTTTGACTTCATCTACCTCCGACCCCAACCCCAGGTATGCCCCGGCACAGAACGCTGTCGCCTAGCGTGAACCTTGACGCGTACTTCACCGACCGCTACTACGATGATCGGTTTCTCCAGTTTCTCCGCTGGGATCCCTCCCCCCGACACGCCGACTACGTGTTGACGCTTCAAGACGACAAACTCTCCCAGTTGTACCAGGTCACGATGCAGTTGAAGCGCGCGGCCACGCTCGACGCCGCGGAGCACCAGCTCCGGCTGCTTAACCGCATTGCGGAACAGGAGACAAACTGGATCGTCTACCCGCTGTACGTGGTAGCCGATCAGCTGCTCAAGCTCGCGCTGCAGCAGCACGGCGCCTCCGCCAGCGACGCCGCCAGTGCTTCGCGCAGCGAAGCGCTGGAACAATGCGGCCGCACCATTCACCGCAGCTTCAACCTCTGCCTCAACGACCGTAACCCGGAGGACTCCCAGAACCGCCGCACCGCCTGCTACTCGTTCGCCAACCTCGAGTTCAGGCTCTACCACGTGCTCAACAACCGCGACATGACCAAGAACCTCGTCAAAGTGCTGCAGAGCAGGGGCGACGAGCTTCCCCCGTTGCAGCACTCCCTCGCTGCCGCACACAAGAGCCACTACGTAACCCACCACTACTACCTGGGCGAGTACTACGGCTGCCACATAGCCAACTTTGCCAGCTCGTTCCGCCACCTCAGCGCCGCGCTGCGCACATGCCCGTCCTCCTCCTGCTCCGCGGCCGCCCAGCTGTGGCATATCTTGCTGCTTCTCATCCCGCACGCAATGCTTGCCCGCAAGTGGTACCCGAACTGGGACACTGTGCGAGCCATGTGCCCCGCGGACGTGTACGAAAAGCTGTACTGTTACTACGGGCCGGCAGTGCGCTGCCTGATCACGGGCGATGTGAGGCGCTACGACGAGCACTGTGCGCGGAACGAGGTGTTCTTTCTACGACACGGGCTGTACGTGACGATGTCGCTTTTACGAGACCTCGTTTTGCTCAAGCTGTTCAAGAACTGTTGGCGGCATGGCGCAGACCACACTACCGCCATCGTACCGCTAACCATCTTCCTGGTGGGCACAGGGCGGGGCGGGCAGCCGCCACTCGACGAGCAGCCGCTCGACGAGCTGGAGTGCCAGCTGGCCAACCAGATCGCCAAGGGGAACATCAGGGGGTACCTGTCCCACGGGAAGCGCTGCATAGTGCTGAGCAAGAAGGACCCGTTCCCACGGTTGGCTGCCTGCGTGTAGATACATAGACATTAGCCGCCTACCCTCTTCTACCACAGGCCGCGCGCGCCCCCCGCCAGGGGGCGCACGCGGCTGATCGAAGTCCGTGAAAGACCCACGGGCGCCCGCACGCCCGCACGCCCGCGCGCTGCGCCCTTTTCTGGCGCAGCGCACCTAAATCCACGCCCGGGACGCCCCTGCGCGCTTTTCTGAGCGGCTCCCTTCCAGCGCCCGCGCATGACCATGCAGCGCACGCTGAATGACGCTTACGAGCGCCCATGACGAGAAGTGATGACCGAGGACCATGACCAACGTCAATGACTCTAAGCGCTCGGGCCCGCGGGAGGACTAATGGACGTGGTATATAAGGAGGGTGGGGAGCTGAAGTGGAGTAGATCTGATATCTCGAAGAACAATAGCAACAACAACAGAGCATCTCAGCCTCAACCAAACACACACACACACACACACACACACACACAAATCGAAATGGCTTTCCTAACATTGACTTCCGAGATCCAAGAACCCTTCATCATCCCAGAATTGTCCCCAGTCTCCAGGCCCGCTACCAGACAGAACTCTGTCAGCGAAACAAGCCGCAGGGGCAGCAGCACCAATTAAGCTGCAGGGTGCGGGATTGGCTCGCCTCTATTTAGCATTGTATGATCGGCATATTATGTACTTCTAGGTAACTTTAAAGCATGGGATATGAAATAAAAAAAATAAAAAAAAAAATAAAGTAAAAAAGGGGGCCCTGCGGGGTCGTTGACCCCAATTGCCTTAAGCGCGGTCAGTTCGCCTAGGACGGTATTTACAATCGGTAGAGCCACTCACTCACTTACTTACTTACTTACTTACCTTCCTCTCACCCTTCCCCCTAGTAGAACTCCTTGTACTTCTTGTAGTAGTACGCGGAGCCGAACCCCCCGAGTGCGGTTAGCACAATGGGCACGGGCTTGGTGAACCTGGAGGGAATACCACGTACAATACCAGTGGCCAACAGGAACGCAGAGGTACCCAACGCCAACTCCAGCCCACCGTCGCGGTTCCCATGCAGCAGGTAGCCCGCAAACCCGTAGAGACCCCCGACTAGGAGCCCGGCAGCCAGCGAGGGCACAGAACCCTTACGGACGTACCCCATGGTACCGCCCACCGCAGATAAAAGACCTAGAGTATAAGCAGGATGTTCCATTGTTGTTACAGATTTCTTCTTCTCCCGTATGCCGTTGTTTTCTTCTTTCTTTGTTGTAGTGTGTAGAAGCGTGAAAAACGGCTACCTCGGCATGGTATGCAAGAGCCCCAAGAACACAGTGGGCAGCTGTTTAAAAGAGAGCTGAGTGCGGCGTGAGGGGAAGGAAGGATGCGTGCGTGCCCGGTCGCTGCAAGCAGGGGCATTGATGAGCCACGACCAGCAACTCGCACTCAAGATTAAGTACCTGAAGCTCAAACGAGTCAATGGGCTTAACAACAAGCTGAGGGGCGAACTCGCCAGGGAGCGCATTACCGCATCCAACGCATGTCTGGCAATAGTGAATCACGTGACCGCGCACAGCGACTACGCGATTCCAGACATATGGGGGTACCCGAAGCCAGGGGACAACCATTTCAGAGAGGGCCGGCGGTTACGAGAGGGCCAGCAGACGTCGCGGCAGGCCCGCAGTGCCGACGGTGCCGCCGATTCTGCCTGCTGCACCGTCATGTAGTGTGTAGATGCAAGAAAGAAAAAAAAAAAAAAAAACAACCAAAAGCAACTAACAGCCACGTATATCTTTTATAAATTCCGATCCACCATCATCAACCACCTTGGCGGCCCTCTTTCTCCACTGAGACTTTGTTGAGCTTTAGGGACTCGCGGACACGGCCCTCGCCGTCACCGCAACCGCAATCGTAATCCTCGAGAATCGTGGAGCAATCGTACTGGGACTTGTGAAGCGCTTCGTTGACCAAGTTGTGCAGATGGCACCCCCACATGGCGGCATTGGCACGGCTCGCGGTTTGCGGCGGGTTCTCCTTCAACATTTCGACGAAATGGTAGGAACACTCGCCACAGGGGTACAGTTCCGCGTAGAGCTGGATAAAAGTGCTCAGTTTGGACCTCTGCTCCTCTGTGGGTTCGTCGGGGAACCTTGCCAGTAGGGTGTGGAAATATTTCCAAGAGGCACGTCCCAGCTCCTTTTTGGCCTCTTGGTCGGGCATCGAGGGCATGATGGTGCCTGGTATGGCGGCGTCGACGCCAGCGGGTTTTATCTGCGGTGGGTCATTGGGGGCAGCGGCGTCGCTGGCGCCAGCGGCTTCCTTGGCGGGGCTCGTAGCGTCATAGTCCACGTCGGGCTTGGTATAAGACAAATCGCTTGAGGAGTAAAACCACCACAGCCCTACCAGGACTGCTGCAGTTAGCAACCTCAGCAGGTGTCCGTTACGGTAGCCTGGAGCCTTCATCTGGTAGTCTTCAAAGTCGCTTTGCAGTTGTGTGTTTAAGCGCAGGTCCTCTTTATTTTCAGCACGGTGGAAATAAAGCTCACCACTACAAACAACTTTGGGAGTGAGAGCTCAGCAAACCCAGCAAACGCACGAATATGTCTGGTAAGAGGCACCAAACGAGGGGCATCAACGTACTGGAGGTGAGTAGCGCCAGGGAGGCTCATGCCAGAACCGTGCATGCACGGTTGCCCGGTGCGCAGCAGAGGCCGGATCTCGTAAGCCGTCCGCAGGAACAGATGATGCCCACACCAACCTCTAGGGTCCATCCGGGGAGACCCGCCACTGGCGGCAGTCGCCACGTCTGCAACAACCCGAATAACCCACCTTGTGCCCAGTGCGGAGCCACCATTATACCATCGCCAAGGGCCACACTACCCTTGGAGGATCGCCCCTCCATATCGATTGACAACTGGACCATCTCCACGACGAAGCGGCCTATTCTAAACTCTCAAGAGCTTGAAGATTGGGAGAATAGAAGGTTGAAGGGTTTGACTCTACCCGAGATGATCTTTGGTAACAACTACGTGAGGATACATAACACAAGGGACGACTGGACGCTTGAGTTTAACGCCCTGGACGCCCTAAGAGAGGTGAAGTTGGAGGATTCCGGTATAAGGGTGGCGTACTCGAAAAAATGGATCGATTCCAAGCAGCAGAAACAAAGGAGGCAGGCAGATGGCGGGGTTTTCGATATCGAAGAATCGTCACTGCGCATTGGACGCCATTACGACTGGACCTATACCACGAAATACAAGGGAACAGAGATCGGAGCACAACGTTTGCAAAGAGATGACGAGGAGCAATTGCCCCTGGATAGGCTGGCTCGAACAGACGACATTTTGTTCTACGACGATATGATTCTTTTTGAAGACGAACTGGCTGACAATGGGATTTCGATGCTCAATGTCAAGATACGTGTCATGGAGGAGAGACTGCTTATCTTGAGCCGGTTCTTCCTCAGGGTTGACGACGTCCTGATAAGAGTGGTAGACACTCGAGTCTACGTGGAGTTTGCAGAGAACAAAGTGCTGAGGGAGTTTAAGGAATTTGAGGGAGCCTATAAGGACATCATTTGCAAGCACAGGATGCTGCATTCGCACGATCCCAAGGCCGCCTTAAGGGATAGTAACTGGGTCGTACAGAACACTCCTCTTGTCAGCCGGCAGTGTGATTCGCTCACCTTTTGATTAGAGACATCATTTTTAATATTGTTGTACTTTTTTTTTTTTTTTTTTTTACTATATACTCTTGAGAACTACTTCCGCGGTGGCCTTGTTCTTTGGGTTTGATGTCTTAGCGATCCTTCCGAGTCTTGATTTGGCTAGCTGTAACAGTTCCTTCTTCCCGTCCAATTTCTGACACACAACCGCCACTAGTGACCAGCCTTTGAGGTAAGACTCACTCAGCTCCACACTTCTCAGCGCGTTGTTGAGCGACTTTTGCAAAGTGGCATTGGCCTTTGTTGCAGACTTGTCAGCGCGCAGAGCCTTGTAGTAAAGAACTTCGGCCAACTTGCCAAACGCTACGTAGTTGAAGGGCGTGGCACAAATCACCTCCTCCAAGCAGTAGGCGGCCCGTTCAAACTGACCTAACTCGAAGTAGTTCTCGCTCACGAGCCACCACAGCTCGGGGTCCATGGGGAATTTTTCAATTAACGACAACAGCTGGCGAATCAACCACTCTTGATCGTGCTGTCTACGCTGGAGGGAGAGCAACTTCTTCTGCAGCAAAAGGTAGCTAACCCTATCAGTGTCGATTTCCAACTTTTGCTTTATCAATGCTTCAATAAACTCCATGGCGGCAGCATCACCATCGTTGATCTGCAACAGAGTGGCCTTCATGGCGTATAGCCTGGGCGACTGTTCTCCAAACCTGTCCCTGAACGTATTGTAAAGCACCTGGCACTCGACATCCTTGCACAGGTAAACCCCCACGTAAAACAGCATCTCCATGAGTGACAAATAGTTCGCCTTCGTCAATCCTGGGTCCTTTAATTTCATATAACTCTTGCAACCATTGTATAACTCTTGTAATTCCTCCGTCTCAAACTGAGTATAAATGCAGCTAGCCATAACAGCCAGATACTTGCCCCTAACAACGTCCATGCTCGAATATACCCAAACTGGATCAGCTCCCTATTGGCCTTCGCAAGGCTAGTCAATGTTAAAGAAGTTGGATCCTTTAGCTTTACTTACTTATTGAACAGGTGTCACGTTTTACGTTCTGAAAATTTTTAGCCTTCCATCACCAAAAGATTCATAAGGATCCAACCTCATCAGCAGTAGACTAGCATATCAGTGCAATACGAATCCCCAGAGTAGAGGTGGTTTGACTGGATATTGAGAGATACAGATTGTGGGAAAATGTCTATCAACATTTGCAGAGATAACCATGATCCGTTCTACCGTTATAAGATGCCCCCAATCCAGGCTAAGGTCGAAGGTAGAGGTAACGGTATCAAGACCGCCGTCTTGAACGTGGCGGACATTGCTAGGGCTTTGAACAGGCCGGCTCCATATATTGTGAAGTATTTTGGGTTCGAACTGGGTGCTCAGACTTCCATCATGGTGGATGCTGACCGTTACTTGGTCAATGGTGTGCATGAACCTGCTAAGCTACAAGATGTATTAGACGGCTTTATCAACAAGTTTGTGCTTTGTGGTAGCTGCAAAAACCCAGAAACTGAGATTGTTGTGACTAGGGACAAAGATTTGGTCAGAGACTGTAAGGCTTGTGGTAAGAGGACACCCATGGATTTGAGGCACAAGTTGTCCTCTTTCATCCTCAAGAACCCTCCAGACTCAATGAGTGGATCTAAGAAAAATAAAAAAGCTGCAACAGCTTCCGCCAACGTACGCGGGGGTGGTGTCTCCATCAGTGATATCGCTCAGGGCAAATCACAGACGGCAAACTCGGCGAATGACGAGGACGAAGATGAGTTGGCACGTCAGATCAATGCTGCTGCATCTTCTTTAGAAAAGATTGAAGTGAAAGATGACGAGTGGGCGGTCGACATGTCCGAGGAAGCCATTAGGCAGCGTGCTAGAGAGCTTCAAGTGAGTGCCGAAACCCTAGGCGATGATATGAGCAAGCTTGAAGAGTTTGGTGAATGGATCCTGAAGGAAAGTTCTGAAGATCAGAAGAATCTTCCCTCGGATGTTGAGATCTTTAGAAAGGCAGCGGATATGGATATCCTGGATGACCCCAAGCTGGCCTGTGTACTTGCACAATCTATGTTTGACGAAGGCATCGTCGACGAGATTCCATCACATGCACCTTTTTTTACTAAAGTATTTGTATCGGAAGAGTATGAAAAGGAGTTCTTGGGTGGGTTGGAAAGATTCCTTGGTTTACAACAGAAGAAATTAATTCCTGTTTTGCCCAAGATTCTCGTCCAGCTGTACAATAACGACATCATTTCGGAGGAGGAAATAATCAAATTCGGCTCCAAATGCTCCAAGAAGTATGTCCCCAAAGAAGTTTCTAAAAAAGTGCGCAGGGCCGCTAAACCATTCATAACATGGCTTCAGACGGCAGAGTCTGACGATGAGGATGAAGATGAATAGTAAGCATGTACATATCTGCTGCAGCCTCTTTATTTGTATACGTAGATCTATGTAGTTTACACGGTAGCCGAGAGTAAAAATACCCGATGCCTTTTTCACTTCTACGACAAACAACAACAACAACAAGAACAACAACGTTATCATCATCATCAATGGATAACGAGGGTTTCGTTGTCGGCGATGTCTCAGCCATGTTAGCACTACAGGCTCGCGTTGAGAGCTTTCAAAGGACCTCGATGGTTGACGGTAGGAAGTTTAGATGGCGATACACACTTATACCCTATGATGCGATGGCCAGGTTAGGGTTCTTTTATTGTCCTTCAAGAGATCCCACTACTGGGAAGATCCACAAAGACGCTGTTGCATGTATCTATTGCCGCAGGGTGACGCACGATTTTAGAGAATGTAGGTCCAAAAGGAAAGACGCCATAGAGACCTTGATGAGTGTTCTACGAAAACATTTGGAAACTCATAGCCCTCGTTGTCTTTTATCAGATATGAAGTTAAAAGTGTTGGAGGACGCTGTGAGTAGTAAAGGTTCTGTGGATTGGGAGAAAGATGAGTTTTTCGATGACCCACTGCAGGTCAGAATCCAAAACCTTTTTCAATTTACATTTGCGGGCAACTGGCCTCATTCTAGCCAAAATTTGTGTCCTGAGCAAATGGCCAAGGCTGGCTTGGTACGATACGACAGTTCTTTTACTGGATTTGAAGAGTTATTTGGAAATCAGAAAAATGATGCGTCCTACTGCATTTACTGTAAAAAAATATTGGGCCACTGGCAGCCCGAGGATATTCCACTGCGAGAACATTACAAAGGTACCAATGGTGGCCAGTGCTTCTTCTTCTCAAAACTTGACGAGAATATTGCGGCTTCTTTGAGACAGAACGTCAAACCTACTAATGATGAAAATTTAGAAAATTTAGAAGCGGAGACAGATTCGCCATTGCAAAGTGGATCTGAGCCTGAAGAGAGTGATTCGAATCCGCCTTCCCCCGATGAGTCGCCCGTGAGGAGAAAAAGAAAGTTGAAGAGAAATTTCACTCAGTTTAATACTGAAGCGGAGTTCGATTCAGACCCATCTTTCCGTTTGGAGGAGGACAGAGACCTTGTTTTTGATTTAAAAAGTCACAAACAGAGAGTTAATGAATTTGGCCGGAAAAATGCAATTTTGGACGACAGCAAAGATGACTTCAGTTTTAGTGCCCTTGGTCATAGCACTTTTGATATTCCACCGCTATCTTCCACGTCCAGAAATACATTTCGAGCCAATCCGATTAGCGAGAATATGAGCAAATCACATATATTTGCAGCAGACCATCCAGAAGTCTGCAATCAGAGCGGTCTCCCTAAAGTTAAGAAAGCCCTGGATGATATCCCAATTGATGTAACTTTGAGTTCAGATTCATCGACTGACTTTAAACCTGAGACATTTCAAAATCCTGAGTTGTCACGGAAAAAATCACCTCCAATGGAAAATAGATCAGGAAGGTCAACATCGCAAAAGACTTGTAATCTTAGTCCTCTCCAATGGAGGAAATTTTGCTAATTCTATACCAAAGGAACATACATATGAATCAGAGCACTCAGATGAACTCTCTGAAGAGTCACCATCGAACCTTTCAACATTAGATACGGGAACACCATTGTCAAACAAAATAATTACTGAGGACTTTGTTAATTTTAAGAGCAATGATCGAGAGAAGCACGGCGAGAAGCCAATGAGTCAGTTAGAAGAGGAACCTGTTCAAGAAACCGATAAGAAAAGATTCCAACCTGCGCAACAACAAATCTCCTTGAGAAAATCAGTTGACGAGCCTGAAGAAACAACTGCTTTTCAAGAATCGAAACCTTTTGAATCTTCACAAGATCGCCAGGATTCGAATAAAATTGAATTGGATTATGACCTCGATAGAGCGCCTATATTGCGACCGCCGGTAGTTGAGCAAGTTACTGCAAAGATTGACTCAAACCTGAAGTCAAATGCGGAAGCGGCACCAAACCTGGAAGATACAGAAGTAGCTGAAGATGATATTTTCAAAACTGACGAGGGTAAGGTGCTTGTTAAAACTTACTTCCACAATATGCTCAAGTATATTAATAAAAATGACGCTACTTTGGCAAACGATAAAGATGGAGATTTAGCCTTCTTCATAAAGCAAATGCCAATGGAAGAGGTGGACCTTCCTTTCTCACAGTGGGTGTTGAGTAAAAAAGAAGCACTCAAAAAGGAGTTTAAAAAAAAGGTACAAGATAAGCTTCAAAAATTGAGAGATGAGTTTGATCGCGCGATTGAAAATGTAAAACTGATGGATGATGGAAGGACTTTGATCGATATGGCGGAGAAGTTGGGTTTGTCATGATGGAGTAATGTCGTGGGAATAATTACTTAAACTGTAGGAATCCCATGGCTATTTTTTTATTTATTTATTTACTGATTTCGTCAATAGCATGCGAAAATATCAAAAAACAGACAATAAAAAATATAAAAGCTTCATATCAAGCATCCTCGAGGACGGTATCTTCATCCGGGGTTCCTGACCTAGCATCTACCTGGTTAATATTATCCACATCCATAATTGGTTGAAGCCCATTACCGCCCATTGCTGGTGGACCTCGTAAGCCAAGCTGAATAATACGCATCTGATCAGGCGATATTTGTACTCTATCTCCGAATTGCTGCCAAAACATAGGGTTTTCTTCTTCATTATCATTATTAGGGTTCCATGTAGACCTTTGATGCGCTAAAAACAATTCTCTTTGTCTTGTCAAAAGAGTGATGCTATCTTTCAAATATAATCTTAGAACCACCGTAGAAAGTTTATATTTTTTCACCAATGCCGCAAACCTCTCAATAAACAGTAACCTCCAGATCGAGAATCCTTTGATAGAGGCTTCTAAACCAGAGTCATAGGTGAGTTTCTGGACCTGAGAAATTTGTCTATTCAAATCGACCATCTGCATGTAAATTTGTGCCATTTCATGTAAAAGAAATCCAGTAAATTGAAATTGGACTCGTGCTAAACTGGCAACGTTAACTTCAAAATCGTTTGCTCGGTCAAACAGCTCATGGAATTTTCTTACAATGAGACAAAGCTCATTATTCAGATCATGGTCTGCTCCAGGGGCAACCACTACGCTTGTTTCGTCATATTCTTCATCATAAGGATCCTCGCAGAATCTTTTATCCACCATTGACAATAATATTTTAATCTCCTGTGGAGTGAGCCGTGGAGAGGGCAACGATATCTCATACCAATTGAAGACGTCATCCAATTTATCGAAATCAATGTTTTGAAATAAAAATTCATTATTCATGCCATTCATTTGACTCAAACCCGTAGCCGCCAAGATAGCAGCGGAATCCTGGTTCAATTCACTAATGATTCTATTCATTCCACGCTCAAAATCTTCCCCTTGGTGAAGTAAATTCCTGCTCGAAACGTATTTGGTTAAAACATCTCGCAGGTCTGTTTGTGGTCCACTAGTGGGTGTAGTCAAACTCATCAAATAGTGGCGAAGTTTATGGACACCTTTTCCAGAAAAGACGCAAAATATCTGGCGCTGATTATCACTGAAGTCCGCTGGAGCTGGCCTGCAAAATGAGGTAATGTCTGGCCTCAAGAAAGAGGGAACTGCCGTTAACGACAAATGAGATAATCGAGGGCACGCCATCAGCAGCTCGTAGATCGGATAAATCGTTAAATTGGAGCAATACGACAAATGTACCCTTTCCAAGCTATCATTCCTGCCCCTAAGTGAGAGCATGTTCAAAAGACCTTCGTCAGTCATTTGTGAGCATTTTACTAGTCCAATTCTCTTCAACTTAGCTAAATCTGACAGTTCGTAAAGGGTCCTGTTGGTCAAATTCGTGCAACAGGCAAAATCCACATATTGTATACGAGGACATGACTGTACTAGAGTTCTAACGCCCTGATCACTAATGTTGAAGCAGTGTCCAAAATGAACCGTTTGTAAATTTTTGCCCAATTTGGACAAATGATGCAAAGAATAATCTGTAATTCTGCTGCATTTGCCCAAAAATACGTTTCTCAATTTCGGAGCTAATGCTACTATTCTTTCTATCGTCTTATCAGTAATGTTTTCACAGCCTGATAAGTCTAACAGCCTTAGTGATGGAAGTTGAGTCACACTTTTCGATAATTCTAACAAAAGTTTGTCTGTGACATTGATGTTATGTGTTACTCTAAACTCCCTGAGTTGTGTCAACTTGGTGAATAGATGCAAAAGACTGTGGTCATGAACGCTAGGTGACAAAGTAATATCGAATTCTACCAACATAGGACATCTTTCAGCGAAAAGTTCGACTAAATCATCATCCATGCTGCTGTTGGCGGTTATCTTGACTCTTTTCAGCATTGGTGCATGTGTGACGAAATTACTGAGCGCTCTGGAGGTCACATTTTTCGCCTGCGGAACGTAGAACCCCTGAACCCTTGGGCAGCTTCCTGCCAATGTGTCAAAAATATTATCAGATATTTCTTTTATACCTGTGATATCCACACTTTGTAAATATCGGCAACCTTTTAATACCTCAGAGATTGAATCACTAGTGACATGCTTGCAAAATACCAAAGTTAGTCTTTCCAAATTACTACAGCCAATAAAATTGTACAACTCCTCGTCATGCATGTAATCGCCTACAAAAGAAAAGTTCAATCGTTTAATCATAGAACGATAGTCGAAAATGGTTTCGTTAGAGCTGCAACTCATAGTTCTCATGAACGAGCCCAATTGGGCCTTCTTATTGATATGCGGTCTGTAGTATAATATTTTGACGATAATTTCAGCCCATAATTTGCACACAGTGAGGAGGCTGACGATATCCGACTTATGACTGAGCTTTTCCAAAATCAAATATAAGATTTCCGAGGGAAGATTTTTCAGTTCGAATACACTAGTTTGGGCATCGGTATGCGCCATGAGGCGTTGAGACGATGGATATAGGTTGTTCATGAGTAGCTTTGAACATGAAGATAACTCTTGTAAACCCTCGGAAACAGAGCTCTCATTCGGATCTAACGACTCTATCCATTGCTGGAAGTAGTCGGTTGGATTGTGGGCCTGTCGCCCCTCCACCCTTGCCTTGCAATATTCGTTCATGGCCTTTCTATATTCCTCTACCACGGTTAAAAATCTTACTCTCAGTCTCTGTAATTCCATTGTTTCAGATTCAATTGCACGTAACCTCATCCTCTGTAATTTATTTATGAAATTGACCGCATGCGGTGAATCCGTCAGGCGCATCTTTTCCAACTTACAATTGTCTATGTCAATTTCATCCAATATACCATTTCTCCTCTTTTCTATAACATCCAAATAGCCTTGAACTTTTCGTTGTAATGAACTTTGAAACGCGTACAATTTTCTTAAATCATCCGGCTGTAAATCCAGCGAATCAGACACCACGTTAAACATACTCCCGTCCGCCTCTGGAAGCATATCCATATTAGAAGTTTCTCCATTAACATCATCGCCAGGAGCATCCGCATTTTCGGTATTATGGGTTAAATCTCTTGAAGCCCCATAAGTTGAAAAACGTGACTCAGCAACAGGAACACTTTCTCCATGCCTTCTTACCTGACCTTGTTGGGTCAAGCCTTCCAAATTCAAATGAGGTACCTGTCGCTGGGGATTGGGATTTATCCTGAAGATGTCCCGCAGGGCATTCTCATTTTGAGTTATTCTCGACACCCGCTGACGATGCTCCCTGGATAACATCTCTCTTCCCTGATGAGAAAGCATCTCCCTCGGTGGCACAGCATTAGTGAACCATGATGCAGGAAGACCTCTGGGCAAATTATTCCTTCCTTCGTTCTCATGAGGGTTATCCATAATCGATGAAACCTACTGTGAATATAGCACTCAGTTCCGAGTCAGGAGAGAAAGCGCGCTTGCAAGTGATACACAACCGAACAACCTTCTGCGATTATGCTACAAAAACTTAATGTAGATTCGATCAACCCCGGTTACAATCGATCTGGATGCCGTCAAATTAAGATGCATGAATATTCGAAAAGATCCGTAAACTGACTTCCAACTCTCTCTTCTGGTTCAAACAAACTTTTGTGACTTGTCACATTATACGATGGAGGCCAGCAAACGTTATTTTGCCAAAAGGTAGTATTAGCGATGGGACTATTTAGAGCATTAAATAAGAGTACATATGTAACATTGCTGTTTTATCAGCGGCCAGGATTAGTTGATGTGTACAAGAGCTATACATGCAGAAATTGTTTGACTTCAATGCATCTTATGTATCAGTTTAAAACTTCGTAAAATCAGGGCAGCGTCATCGAATAGTAAAAAGACAAAATGAAAAGTCCAGAGAAAGATATTAAGAAGTAATGCAGTATTTTTTTCGTTAATGGTATTTCAAGTATCGTCGAGAGAAGAAAGGCTAAGCAGTGTTTGTTCGTTTTTGTTTCCATCCAGATTTGTTATCATAGGCCTTCTTCTCACTCGTAGTAGTTATTTAGTCAGTAGCAATTCAACAGCACGTCCTAGAAATCCCATTTAGTAACCGTACATTCCATTATTTAAAGCAGCATCTTGAGTAGTGCCGTTTTTGGAAGGACTCATAACATTCACGGGGTTGCCACCTTGGTTTGACAAGCTCAATTGAGGCAAGGACATATGAGTATTGTTGTTCAGATTGAGTACGTCAAACTGGTTCGTCAATTCTTCGTTGTTAACTGCATATGCCCCATTACTATTATTATAGCTCGTGGGGAACATGCCGGGGAAATTCATGTAGCCAGTAGTGTTAGGGTTCCAAGAAACATTGTTGCCTGGAGGAGCTGCGTTCGCAGACGTGTGGACCGAGGATTGACCGGCTGATGTAGTTGGCACTAACCCATTTTGTCTGGAACCATTACTCCTTGCACTTGAAACAGAGAGACCCCTTAGATGAGTGCCATCTTGGTTGAAGACTTGCGGTAGACTTGAACGATGTTTGCTCTGTCCGCCTTGAGATTGTGAACTTGTAGCAGCCAACCCGACTTCCTCCAATAAACGACGATGTTGTTGAGAGGGAGTGGTCTCTAAAAGTACCTTACGCACTTGCTTAATCACATGGGCCCTCACATCTCCTTCTAACAGTGACATCGTCAGGACTTTGTAGATAAAAGTGGGTCCATAGTTTGTGTCGCACAATATTTGGTGCAACGACTGCACCACGTCATCGGAGTGAAAGTTGCCAAAGATGGCCTCCAAGATATCTCTCCTAGCCCCTTCATCACCTCTGTAATTCAAAACTTTGAGTACGGTCAAAGAGGCCAGCCTGTGACGGCATAACTCTACAATGTGGGTGACTAAATTGGGCGCCAAAATCGAATGCCTATGAGGTAAAGTGCAAGTATCCAGAAACCAATTCAGCAGCAAAGTACCGTTACTGTTTGTAGCCAAATATTCAGAGTAAAGTACAATCATCGAACTGATCACCAGAGTCTGCTCTGGCGTTACGATATCATGCGTTTCGAGACATGCTCTCACAGCACGAGCACCGTATCTGTTTTGCGTAATGGTCCAAAAGTTGGCAATGATGCTTTCGAAGATGAAACCGTTCCAAGGAAAACCAAATCTAAGCACACATTGGATCACGTAGTTACCGAACTGGTCATTGAAAAGAGGGGTACAATATTTCTGCACACCCTTGGTGACCAACATGATCTGCCTGGGGGTGCAAGCCATTCTTATGATCTTCTGGCATGCCCAGGTGCCGTTCTTGTGTACCCCCATTGAAGTCAGGTACCTGTTTGTCTTTCTGAGCATGATGTCCTTAATGATATCTGACGAATGTGTGAACAGTTTTTGAACGATAGTGTTCCCCAAATAGTCTGAACACAATTCCGGTAATTCGTCTAGCATGGCAATGGCCAGCTGCTCAATCTCCAAATCCGACATCAGATTGGCATCGATGTTCTTCCTCAATTCACGCAGTTTCGGCGCATCGAAATCTCTGATCGACAGAGGGTCTGGCAATGGCCCGAAATCGCTAGTCTCGGAAGTGCCCTGATAGTTCAATGCATTATTCACAATATGTCTCGTCTGTACAGGATCGTGGTCAGTTTTAAAGGAATCGATGACTTTCTTCAGCACTTCCACTTGGTTAACCACAGGAGGTGGCGGCAGCGGGAAGGGACATTGTTCCTTTTCATTGGTTGACACGTGTACGAAGGTGTGGTTGTAGTTCTGAGATGCGTGAACTGGTTGCTGGTGTGGTAGCTGCTGTTGTTGCTGTTTCTGATGCTGTTGTTGTTGCTGCTGGTTGAAGGCGGGCAAAGAAACATTACCCTGTTGTTGGAAGGCCATTGCACCATTGAATAGCTGTTCTTGTAACAGCGGCTGAGGCATAGCGTCTGGTCCATTGACACCGGCACCTGGGGGCAAAACTAACTGAGGAGGTTGCTGGTGCATGGGGAGTACTTTGGCAAACGACACGGCGCTGGGGGCACCGATCATAGAGACTTCTTTACCTTGTAGCGAATCCAGGGCTCGAATAGCGCTCTCCACCGAATCGAACTCAACGAGTGCCATGTTCAGACCTTCCAGAGTCCGGGCTGAGATGACGGTACCATATTTGGAACATAGTGTGGCCAAAGATGCACTGGTTAAATTGACGGTATTCATAAGCTGTTGCTGCTGCTGTTGCAAGGAGAACACGTTCGAGATGGAGATCGTGTTTGTGGGCAACAGATTTGAGATCTGGTTGATGGGCGGCACCATGAGGTCTGTGGAGACCCAGTTGATGGATCTAGAATCGATATCATCGGCGACAAGCGGTATATCCTGCGGTGGCGGCTGAGAAACGGTATAAGAGGAAGTGGCTCTCGATCTGTTTGCCTGTTCGTAAAGTGGAGCGTCCGTGTAAATGCTGGAGGTGTTGGAATGCGATCTTGGCCTGTTGAGCGTCTGGCTGTTGGACCACATGACATTGGGGACCGTCAATTTTTTAGCACTCTTGGTGCTCCCATGATTGCTGAACGTTGCGTTTTGATTAATATTGTTATTATTAATATTATTATTATGACCGTTTATACTATTATTACGATTATGATTACCATTAGTACTGTTGTTGTTATTGTTGTTATTAGTCGTCGTTATATTCATGCTCTGGTTGCCACTACTTCCTGGGGGGCCCGCTAGTTGCGTTGCTGTGTTGATACCAGCTTGGCCTGCTATAAGGGTATCGAAATAAGCCGTATTGGTGGAGTACTCATTCAAAGGACTGGTCTGAGGGTTAGTCGCCAAACCGCAATCGTCAGTAAATTGAGGGTAAAACCCCTGTTGAACGGATTGTTCACCTGGAGTCGCGTTCGGGTTCGTCGACCATATCACGCTGGAGGAGGTTGGGTTCGGCTGCAAGGACGACATCGTGGTGATCTGGGACGTGATCGTATTGTTTCTGGTCCTGGATATCTGGCGGGGAAGCGAGGAACCAAAGGTAAATGAGTCATTCGACGTCCTCGAAGGCACTACCCCGGCTCCCCCCATGTAGTAGTTTGAATCTGGGAAGTGGACCAGCTTTTCCAAATCCCTTGGTGGGGTCAAATTGCCCACGCCAGCCACTGTCACGGCATCCAAAGACGGTAAAAAGTTCTTGGACTTGCCTGGTGTCGTTTGTACATTCTTAGTTCCCACCGTGGATTCCGAGGACGCGTTGCTTGGCACGTCGCCCTCCGCTGGCTTGCCACCTTGCACATTGGCCTGCGGTTGCTGCTTTTTGGAGTGGTGCAATTTGGCACTTATCGTGGGGAGCAAGTTGCTCAGAGTGTTGGAAAACTTCCCAGCCCTGGACCTGTAAGACCCCAACTTCTGAGGCTGTTGCTGGTCCACTTGGGTACTAGTGCTGGATCCGGATCCGGCACTCACCTCTTCTTCGAAGATGGGGATCGTGATTCCTGGGTCAATAACCTCCGGAATGTTGGACAAATTGCTATCTGGCTTTTTATCACACATGGATGACCGCGGTAGAGGAGAGTTAGCGACGTAAGCAGAGTCAAAACACTTGTTTAAAAATTCGAGGAAATTTGCACAGTCTTGATGAAACTTCAGGGAAGACGGGAAGGGGGCGAAGCTAGCACTAAGAAAAGATCACTTTTAGAAAAAAAAAAAAGATGAACCACTCTTGAAAAAACCCCTTTTGGCTCGTACAGTTGGACAGTCAGAAAACCTTTATTAAATCATAAACCATGGAGAAGTTCTATGAAGAAAACTGGCGTGAAGTTGTTCCGTGGTGTCCCCCTATTCATGCTTGCCTAGTTCCTTCAACTTTAAAAAAATCATGTCAAGATTTTATTACCCGTTAAAGCTCTTCATGTGAGATGTGTGGGTTTTTGTGGTTTCAGAGCTTTGTCACAATGCACGACATCTATTCAGGGCCCTCTTCCAATTTCCCCACGATCCAAAGGTTTGCCATACACAGTGTGCAATTTACATGGGCTTGTGGCGTGGTATATCCACAGCATATTCGCCGGGGCCAAACTTGACCTGCTGTCTCTGGGACATCCCTCCCCTTTTTTCCTCCATCACCTCCAGACGTGTCCCCCACTTCCTCTTGCCGAAGTATCCCAAACGGGTAAATATTCCATTAATAGGCTCACAAGCAGGGTTAGAAGGGACTAGTTTTGGTAACAGGGGAAACCGCAATCCAACCCCGGCGTAGTTGCCGCTGGAGGGTAATGAAAATTAGATCTCAGTCAGCTGACCTCGTGGTCATGTGCCGTCTCTCAAATAGCCGCTGAGCTGGCAAGGGTTCGTCTTTGCCCCTCCTTTGCTAAATTATCATCTTCTATCTTGGTACTCCAATGCATACAGACCGTTGGGGGGTTATTCGTCAAAAGGGTAGGTGCAGTCCTTAATTATTCAGTTGTTGATAAGTTCGTCAAGGGAATTCAACCAACGAACTATGCAACTAAACGTAAATATAGTGCAATGCGAGCTATTATATGAGAGGTCTCTTTGGAATAACTTGCAGTTCATCAAACCTTGTTTTCCTCCATTTTAGCGCTTTCGTGGAGACAACTTCAGTGGATGAACGCTTCCTCAGTGCCTTAATATGATATCAATGGACATACGGTGGGTACCCCTAAAATATATCCCGACCACCACGGTTGCTTCGGACGATAATATCCGTGCATAAAGCGGGCCGCTCGATCACATGACTATGCTCTCTTTTCAAACACGCCATCCAGATCTGGAAAGACATGCGGATTAGTTTGGGCATCACGTAAACATGCAAACCCTTTTAGGCTCGCGATGCCCCCATGAGCACTCAGAGTTAAAATAACAAAGGTAATGCAATGCAACGCACCTTTGGCATTTCGCATCTCACTTTTGCAATATGCGTGTAGTTCTATCTGCGTGTTACTTTTAATATCTCTATAGTTTTATCTCCGACCCTTGCTTGACCTTAGCACTTTTTGCCTCTACTGTTTTTTTTTAGTATATTCATCAAGGCAAGACTATCAGTACTCGAATTCACGTCTCCATGACTCTCAATGGCTCCATGAACTCGCTGCTCAAAGAGATAGACAACGAGATGGAATACACAGCGACTTCTGATTGGAGACTCCCCCTGCAGGACATCGGCGACGAGACCATGGAGATGCTTGTGAACCACAACACGAGGGAAAACAAGCATTTGCATTCAGATGAACCCAAGAGCCAAACCGTCGCCGATAGCGAGACATCTTCACCGTCTAAAAAATCGGTTGGGTTTAGCGATGGTGTCGAGTACCACGAGTATGCTCGGGTGTCAGAGGGGGAGAAGGAGTTTGGTCACGGAAGGGACTCCACAGATGTGGAAACCCAGTGGAAACGCTCACTCCCCAAGAGGCAGCGAGCGCTGCCTGCCATCTCAGCTAGGGAGGAATCGGAGGAGGAAAGCGAAGTGGAGGAAGAACCGGAGTTGACGATTGGTGAATTGAGGCAGCACAGCGTCACCGACATGGCAGAAAAATTGTCCAACATGCTGGACTCGAAGGAAAATAAGCGCAAGTTAAAGGAGATGGCTCAGGAAGTTGACAATTATGCCACGCAGCCAGAGGCAGACAGCAATAGGAGGGGCGAACAGCTGCACTTCGCTCTGCGGTCTACCCAGCCTCTGGTGCCCAACGCGACAGGTAATCAGGCCCAATCTCCTCAAATAGTTGAATTTCAAACCATAGGCAATAGCAGCCTGTCAGAAGATGAGGATGAAAATCAGCTGGAGAGCATAGCAGACTCCCCTCCGAAAATCCCCCTGACGAATAGGATATCCATCAATAATTTCAATTTGGACGACGTGAGCCGTAACGCCACTACAAGAGTCTCATCCGGTTCCTCATACGCGGAAAGTGGATCGGATCTGGAAACCACGACGGCCAATGACAGGTACAAATTGCTAGAATACAAGTCGGATATCCCACCAGAGCTGCAACACAAACCAAAAAACACCGACAAATTTCCCCATACACCAACCAAAATTACTGCCCACTCGAATGTTTCCAACCCGTATAGTTTGGCAACCGAGTACGAATCAGCAAGGGAGACTCCAAACGGCTCGGTGTCAGACTTGAATAGTGAAGTTATGGACGCGTCCGTGGAAAACCTCGGGATCTCAGATGGCCTCAAGGAATCCTCGCAGAGTTTCGACGATACTTCTGTCGATTCGGAAGAGCCACAGGGCGATGATACTCTACGCGAGGAAGATTTGGGAAGAAAGAACCCATCTTTGCCCGAGTTGCCTGTCCAAGTGGCTCCGAACTCGCAGGCGGAGGAAGCCAATGAAGAGGCCAACGCGGAGACCACCGAGGACTACGACCAAAATCACTCTTACATCGATGAGGATGAAGAGGAGTATGCCGGGTTGCACGACTTCTCATCATCATATGGATCTTTACATGCAGGACAGGAAGATGAAACTGTGGATGATAACGATGAAGGCCCTCCTCAGGCCGAATGGTCCAGTTTGACCGAAGAATTGAATGCCTCAGTCTACCCAGCGGGTAATTCGAGGGTCTCCAGCAGTGGCTCTCAAGATTCTCAACGGTCTTCGCAGTCCGTCAGAAGGGCTAATCTGGAAAGCTTGCCCCCTTTGAAGGCGAGAGGTTCCAATATCCCTCCTCTAGTACCAACGGTGGAATCGGACCCCATATTCAACGAAGATTCATTTCAAGAAATATTTGACACTTCGGGAGATTCGTTAGATTTGACGAGGTCGGTGAAACCTTCAGACTATATATCTATATGGCACAGTCAAGCAGATGGCATGAAACCAAATTCTCCAGTTTTCAGTACTAACTCACAGTTCTCACAACGTTCCGTATCCACTCAGTCGTCAACCGTGTCGACGGGGCGCAACGAATTCAAATTTAAATCGAGAATCATAAGCCGTTGCCGATTCTACAATCCTAACGACAGAGTGATAATACCTTCGGATTCGGAGGATGACGAGGCCATTTACGTCGTAGATCATGCAATGGACCCAAGGAGAAGAAATACGTTGATCTCCAAACAAGCTAGAAATAATATCAGACAAAAGAAAAAGCTCAATCCAATCAGAGCTGCTGCTGCGAGCTTACAAAACCAAGGATTTTCCACAGGGGAGAGTGATAGTTGGCCGCGTGAAAATTATCCAACTACGGTGGTACCTTCAGAAAGCTTCACAATACACCCGATTCCAGTGGAGGTGGAAGAACATACTGTATCCATTCAGATGGATGAAGTTGAAGAAGAGGCTCGGCCCCCTGCACCCGATGTTTATGAATTTGGGAGCTATGAGCATTTAGCCGCTCTTGCAGACTTAGAGGGGAACCATATGAATCTAACGAAGTCCTCCTCTTCAAAGTCAAATAAAAGTATGCGATCTAGTGAGGAGGTAAAAAGAGAGAATAGCTTACCAGCTTCGGAATCTCTACCTACGAGAGAAATCACACCGTTAATGGTACCTCCTCGCAGTATCGACAGAGAGAAAAGCATTCCAATTTTGACGCCGCCTCCTCGTAGCATAAACAGAAAGGCAAACTTACCGACTCTCGCACCACCTCCGAGCGTTAATAAGAATGAAAAACCACCAATCCTACTAACTTTGGCTAGAGAAAAAAGCGAATTAACAAATGAATCTTTCACGAATGAGTTTGAGTCACCTCCAGAACCTTTGTACAAAAGAAAAGCTGCCAGGGCAAGCTCTAATGGAACACACGAGTCCCAAGAAAATACTACAATATCCTCTAACGTTTCCGAAAAATTAGATTTGAGTCCATGCCTCCAAGACAAGGGGTTGGGAGATGATTTTGGAATCTACTTGGAGAAGCTGAACCGTGACGACCAATCTATCCAGCAATCAGTCAAAATCTATGAAGGTAGCTACAACATTTGGAATCAAGAACTCAATTTTGCAGAAGATGCTGCCAGAAAGGCTTCAATACCCTCAGAGGTTTTGAACAGGCTATTGGAGACTGAAAGTGTCGTGGTAGAGGATCTAGATGAGAATCAGTCAGGAAATTCTGATTCAAGCCAAAGATACATCAAGACGCCAACTGACGATGTATTTATTGGCAGAGGTCTCAGTGAGAACGGGCTAGAAGCTATTGTCAGCAATGGTGATGCGAGTGAAAGAGCCTCCGTTTTGTTTGATGAGTTTAATAATGAAAGTCTTTACAAAACCCCAAACCATAGTCCCACGAGAAAAACACACGTTAGGAGCCCCTTCAAACCAATCAGCCCTCTAAGGCCAACCAAAAGTGATATGGGCAAGCCGGCAGGTACTCCAGTAAATTTGCAAGATAAGCTTGTCCCTCTAACACCGAAATCTACTGAATCCAAACTTGATCTAGAACCAAACAGTGACCTAAGACCCACATCTTCGGTGGGAACAAAATCTACTAGTACCGAAGGGGAAGAGCACGAAATTACCAAACTTTCCAGCATAAAACCTAATATAGACGTGTTGCAATCACAGGAAGAACCATCGGCCCAAACTCAAGCAGAAGAGAAAGAACCTTCAGAAGATGTACAATTTCCTGATGCTGGAAATTTATATCTTAGGTTGAGAAATATTTCAGGGATTTATTTGCGTGGTGTGAAGCGCCATAGGGCTCAATATAGTATTGAGTTTGATAATGGTGAAAACATTGCCCAAACTCCATGGCAACCGGTAACTGATAGCGGAGAGCTCAAGCTGAGCAGGGAATTTGAAGTAATTTTGGACAGGAATCCGAAGAAAAGGGGAAAAGTAGTGATGACATTAAAATTTCGCTATGATAAGATTCAGTATGAGTCAAAAGTTGAGGAAATAGTGGAAAAAGTGGCGATTCCTTCAAAAAAGAAGCTTTTTGGGAAAAGGAAGGAACAGTACGAATATCAGAAAAAGTATATCGAAAAGCCTCCTAAGCGAGATGAATGGGAGTTTATTTTTGCACGCGATGGATCCTTTGGCCGCTGTGAATTAGTTCTTGATGAAGATTTCTTGGACCATGCAAGGTTTCAGTGCAAGACAATTTCTTTGGACCTTAAGAATGAGTGGGCTCGCGAACATGGTCCACCTAATAAAAAGCCTCATCAGTTGCCAAGAAGGCAACCTTACATCATTGGTCAATTGAAAATAGACACTTGCTATCTGGTGAGATCTTCAGCGCTCGAGAAATTCCCCAGAACCCTATCGATCGCTGGCGAAATCATGTCCAAGTACAAAGCACAACAGAGTATTAGCATGGAGGGCTACTTGCTGCAAGATGGCGGTGACCTTACCGGTAATAAGGCCAGAAGATATTTTAAATTACAGGGAAATAGATTGACCGGTTACCATGAGGTTACTAGAACGGCTAAGATTATAATCAATCTACTCAAGGTGACAAAAGTAGTGGGGCACCCAACTGATGACGACGTTGTTCCAGATGTCTCGGAGGAGGATATAGCACAAGGTGGCTTCCACTTGGTCTTTGCTAACGGAGAGACAATAGCATTTGATACAGAATTTTCTACCGATGAGAAGTACGAGTGGTATCGCAAGGTTAAACGTGTTGTCGATCTGAACAGAAGTCATCAACCTTGGGTCAAGGCGTTTTACGAGAATTCCACATTTGACAACCTATAGCGTATAGCTGGTTCCTACATATTGACTTTATTTACATTAGTTCATGACAGTATTATTATTATTATTACTAAATCTACATCCTATTTCTTCTGTCCCTGGTTCATCATCATGCCCGGCATGCCAAATGGTGAGAAGCCACCAAACATCGGCATTGGGGGGAATCCAGGTGGCGCCATACCTCTTCCTGCGGCACTACCACTGGATCCACTCACATCCATCCCACCTTCCATACCCGAGTTACCGTTAAATTTCCCATTTTGCTGCAAAGTCATCAACCCCATCAATATCTTGTGAGGATTGTATTCTTGCCTTAGTTTCTCCTGCTTATTCAGATACTCCATCCACGTGTATTCGTTGAACCCGTAGTTGAAGTAATCGCTTAAATTAGCACCCGGTTGCCTCCAAGGTTTCTCTTTCAGCACTTCAGGGTCTAAGCTCGTGACGGGGGCCCCCTCAAAAGTACCTTCCGCATCTAAATCGATGGTAGTCTCTGTGGTAGGCGGTTGATCGGTTGCTGCCCCGTGGCCCGAAACTGGAGTATTTTCTTGCGATCTTTCTGCACCCTCTGGTGGGGCCGTGGCTACACTGATGCCACTGGGTTGAGCGACTGCTGACGCCTGTGATCCAGGTGCCGATACTGAATCTAACCGTGTGGTATCCGCGCCTGTACTGATAATAAACTCTACATCTGAATCGCTATCACTTTCGGCGGCATCACTTTCGCTACCTTCTGCCTCACTGGATTGACTATCCTGCTTGCTTAGAGTTTCACCCAGCTTGGGCCTCTTGTCTGGCTTCTCTGTTTCATTCTCTGAAGCCCTCTTGCGTTCCGAAGGTTTACTCTCTTCGTCCGACCCATACAGAAACTTATCATCGTCATCACCACTAGAGCTCATCTTGTTTGCCTCGAGGTTTAATCTTTTATTTTGAATTGGAGTCTGTCTGTCTGTCCACTTTGGCTCTTAATTTTTTTCTCTCTTACTTTCTCCAAAGCGCCCACTATGAGTAAGGCGAAACTAAACTGGTAGTTATAACGTTAAAAAGTCAATTTTTCTTATTACCGAACGTGTATATTCTTCAAAATTATAATCATTAAAAAAAGTGTACAAATAATATCATATAGAAACAGATTCAGCTACGCCCCATACTTCATCACTTTGCCATACAGCGACTACATGAGTGGCGTACTATCGATATCCAGCGAAGAATTAATCTCGTTAAGCAAGGAAAAATCAGGGTTGTAAGTTTCAAAAAAGTTGGACAAGCTTAGCGATTCCATCGGGTTAGTCTCATGCTCATCAGGTAAGGAAATAGGTAAGACGAAATTCAAAGTCGGTGAATTGAGGAAGGCACGGAATTCGCTGTTGTGGGCTCTATCAATTTGGCCCGTCTCATAACACTGGATAGCCAAGATGGCGGTGTACACAGTGTATAAGTTGCATTTTTCGTAAGAGCCCCAAGATGCCTCCCAATTTTTCAGAATTAAATAAAGATCCTGGATCGCTTCTTCGATAAGTTGGCGGCTCTCCAAAGACTCGATGACAAACGGCTTGTTACATGAAAGGAGGGCAATGTAATAATGGTACCAAACGTAGCATATGGTTGGATTGTAGAACGATTCTGCGAGAAGACTGGTCCGAGACCATTGCAAATCCTTTGGCAAAGAGTTCTTCCAGTTGGTAATTTCCGCGTTGAACTTGGTCAAATTTTTCGTCCTTTCCTCCAGGATATCCGACTGGATAAAGATCTTGTTGATAAACCAAGAAGTGATGCGGGAAAGTACGATAAGAGATCTCACTGGATTGGCGACTAGGACGGGCTCGATCTGTTCACAGAGGATGAAGTCCTCGATGTCCGCGGTGGCAGGTAGCTCATCCGTCTCTGGAACTGTGGAGTTTGAAAGACTCAATATCGTAGCCCTACCAAACAGTTGAGAAATGAGATGATCTGCCAAATAGCATCCCCAGTAAATTCTACTCCTCACCTCGGTATCGTACTGTGACAGGTTTTCACTCGTGCGTTGGTCCTGCTCCGCCTTATTGATGCTCCAAGAACTCGAATGCAGATGGAGCCCAATTTCATGCACTATTCTAAAGGCCAACCCGGAGAAATACCAAGTGAGCTTGTTGTTACCCACCTTGATCTCGTAAAAGGCCAAACATAACAGAGTTTGAATCAGCACCAGTTTGGACAACGACGATTGATCCGCCTCTGCCTGACCAAAGATTTTGGCAAGTGCTTTCCCCTTGGCCAGCTTGCAATATTCATGCGCCTGCGCATGCAAATCGTCTACCCTATTGCTGAGACTGGCTCCCAGTGCAGCCACGGCGTATACCAACTCCTCTGAGATGTACTGGTCGCCTTCGCAATGCTTCAGCAAGAATGCCTGCAAAAACGCTTCACGGTAGATGAAGACGAATTGGTTCGGATAGAGCCATTTGAAAAAAAGGGCAACGCTTTGACGGATGCTAGGGTCCTTATGAAGGTAGCGTGAATCACCCACGACCACTTCGTCATTGATCGTTTGCTTCTCGCTGAGTAATCTCTCCAAGTACGTGATATGAGTCTCCAACTGCTTCTTGTAACCGTTGGAGGATCTCTCTTTCCTCATGTCTTGCACTGTGGGGATACAGGAAACGTTAAGTCTCGCGCATCTCGAGCAAGGCAGTTGTAAATCGCATTTCTTTCTTTTTTGTCTACAATTCCGACATGCCAGACGCTTGGCCATCTTGTTCGAGGGATACAAATGGCTGAAGAAAGTTGTCGGACGAACCAAAAAAATAAACTGTTATTAAAAAACAAACAAACATACGACCGCACTAACAAACGACGACAGGAATAAAAAAAAAACAACAACAACAACCAAAAAATTGACAATAACACCAAGGAAACGAATTAAAAAAAAAAAAAAAACAAGTTGAAATGGAAGGGGAAGGGGAAGGGAGACAGAGAGGCAGTTTTTTTTTTTTTTTTTTTTTTTTTTTGTTTTTTTCCCCCTCCTCTCCTTAAAAGTACGTTTTGCTGAACTTGTAGGAGATCTCTTGAAATCTTACCTTGTCGTGGTACTCCTGATCTCTGGAACCTGCCTCGAAATATGCCGTGTACCTCGACAGCTTGGCGTTCAGCGACTTGACGAAAAACGTTTCCTCCTCCGTGGGCGGTCTCCTCGTATGCGATGCATCTGTGTTAATGTGGTAATTGTAATTATGGTGAGCGGATGCCTCCGCGTCTGGTATGCATTGCGAGAAATCGAGGTAATGGTTCGCGTTCTCCGGGGGCATGCTGCGGGGTACTTCCCAATTCGTATCTTGTGTGGCCCCCATGTCGTAGTATTGGGCCTGCTGTTTGAAAAGATCCCACTCGCCTGTCCCCATGTCGTACATATTGTGTTTGAAATGGGCGCTTGTGGCACTCGTAACCGCCGTGTTGTTTTCCGAGGTATTTACGCAGTCCTTCTCTTCAAAAGTCGAAGACATCGACGATCTCGAAGAAGCGGGCCCCTCCATGTCTCGTACAGCGTCTCCGTAGAGCACCTGCTGGTTAATCAGATGGATGGGCTGTGTGTGGACCAGCTGGTGTAGCTGCGACGATTCAAACTGTTCCTGGTCGTCCCAGCTGTCGCTCTCCAAGTAATAATTGTAAAATTCGTCCTCCAAAGCGTTGCCGCTATTATGTTCCAAACTCATAACCATCTCTGCAAAATTGCTGCTATCCATTACTCTGAGAATGCTCGGCGGCTAGTCCTTTTGGGAAAACAGATGGCACACTTCACCTGCCTTTGTTCCTGTTTCTTTTTACAGAAAAGAAGCGAAAAGGAAAAAGTACAACTTTCCAAATGACTACGACACCCCAAAAGCATGAGTTTATATAGTATTCAGAACGCTACATTACCACCTCCTCCAAACAGGCACGAACGCCTGGGGAAAATAATTGTGAGAACAAAGACGATACTACTACCATAGTGGTGATAAAACCGGACAGCAGCAGCAGCAGCAGCAGGAGGGAAAAACGCACGCCGTGCCGGGAACTGCAACGAAGGGCGACATTCCACAGCCCCGCTCGCCTGCGTTATATCTTTCTTTCTTCTCTCTCCGCGGCTTCTTCTGTGCGGCTCGTAACCGCGGGGGCGGTAAATGGGTAGATTAGTTGGCGACAGCGGTTGTGCGATGAAGGGGAGTCACAGATCACTGACAAACAGGCGGTGAGATCTGTGGTTTTCTAATTGTAGGCGCGGAACCCGCGCAGAAAGCTGCGTAGCTCCGCAGCTGCTGGCCGCGAGGACGTCTCCAGTGGGTCGGAGTAGAGCACCGAGATCCGTTTCCGCGCCGAGCGCGTTTGAAACGCGTAACGTCTTACCGCAGGTTACGATAGCAACGACGCCGAAAGGGCGGTTTCCCTTCTGGGCGATCAATTGACACATCTGATCCAAGAAATGCAGATCCCTTTTGCCGGTTATAAAACGGCAAGTTTTCGCTCTCTTGTGCTCTGCTCGGCGGCGAAGTGTCCGAAGTGAGGGCGTCTATCGGCGAGAGTGGTAGTTATGATATAGCAGAAGTGTATTTCTTGGGGCGACAGAGTAGCAACGTGTCCTGCATGTATCCGTATTTAGTCTTGAATGGCTCTTGCCCTGGGCAAGAGCCCTCGCCTGCTGCAATGTGAAGGAGGAGTGCCTCCCCCCCACTCGCTCCGCGGGCCTACGAAAAGGAAGGTTGACTGTCGTGGGAATCACGTGCACCCGTACATTACTAAACAGTCACACACATTTTACATTGGTGCACCTTCCTCTTTTTTTCTCTGCGCCACATAAAAAAAAGCTCCCCCTCTGGGCGAGCAAAGCGCACCGACGCAAACCGGGTTTTTTTTCACGGCCCACTCAGCATCGCCCACTCTGCGTAGTGATGAGTTTTATAAAACTATATTGTTCGTTGTAGACTCTTGCTCAACCACAAGCTCAGTAAGACAACCGAGAAAATGTATGACTACACTATACCCCCCACCTAACGCTTTCGTCCCGCCGAACAATGTACTAACTTAACGCTTTTCAATATAGGGCTAAGAGAACAAAGAAGGTCGGCATCACCGGTAAGTACGGTGTCCGTTACGGTTCCTCGTTGAGAAGACAGGTCAAGAAGTTGGAAATCCAGCAGCATGCCCGTTACGACTGCTCCTTCTGCGGTAAGAAGACCGTCAGAAGGGGTGCGGCCGGCATCTGGACCTGTAGCTCCTGCAAGAAGACTGTGGCCGGCGGTGCTTACACCGTGTCTACAGCCGCTGCTGCCACTGTCAGATCCACCATCAGGAGATTGAGGGATATGGCTGAGGCCTAAGTACTGTGTATTACGTAATCTGCACGAAAACAACTGTATTAGCACGATTCGGACCGGGCTCTGACGCTGCGTGCCTTTGACGTGGGCCCTGGAAGGGGCTCCTCGAAACGTCATTGGCACCCTAGCCCCACGCGTCGTTTTTGCAACGCTTCGACACATTTCGGTGCTCTGACGTTAAGGTGCCCCTCGACGGAAGAAAAAAGAAACGCGGGTTTTCGAAGGATTTTCGGAGAACCCCTGCGAAAACGCCGGCGACATCGAACAATTAAACTTGGATGCTGTCCCGTAGACCGTTAATGCGCAGCGCCTACCGCCAAGCCCAGCCGCTTGAGGTCCCATGTATATAAGCAGCAGCCCAATGGGCCATAACTTCCAATTCTTGCAAGGTATGGATCGGTTCCAAGTGCGGATAGTGCAGGTGAACGAAGACATGGTTGTATTCCCATTTCTCCGCCCGGAAGATTTACAGGTGATACTATTCAACTTGGAGCTGATTTTACAGGTCTGCATCTGCAGGTACGCATACTGGAAATAGTAAAATCATCGCTATATTATTTTATTTTTTTGCCCATGTTGTACGCGTCTCAGATCCCGAGGACTGCAAGATTGGTTGTGCGGCATGCATTGTAATTCCAGACATGGGCACAAGTTTCTGGGCCTCTTCCTCCCCCCCGGATAACGGGGAGCAGCACTGGGCTGCTTTGAGAACCTCTGCCTACATCTTAGTATGACTGTCAATTTAGCCATTGCGGTGCCAGCAGCTGCGCGATGGCGTCTATTTCAACCTCTGCGGAGCGCTTTTCCAGTTTTTTTTTTCTTTCTCACTTCAACTCCGATGTGCGGCGTGTGCGTGAGCCGCATCGCGACTCACGCAGGCGGAAGGAGGATGCCCGAACTCGGATATTGCCGGCCCAGGCCCTCGTGACGTAGGCCGATGTAGTTAAAGTTCTTTTTTATTATGTATGTAATGGGCACGCCGGTTTTCTGACCGGACACATCCAGGGTAGTGCGACCGCCACTTATAGGACAAGCGGAATTTTTCCATTTTCTCTCTCTTCGGCTCCAATTTGTGCGAGACCAAAGAGAAGGCTTTTGTCCTTTCACGCCCGGCCTTTGAACCGGGTGGGAAGCTGACTGTGATTTTGTTGTTTTTTCGCAATTTCCTCGGGTTTCGTCTCTTGGTTTTCCTTACTTTCATTGGGCGTTTCCTGCCGCGGTTTAAGCAAGAGCCAAAATACGTGTGACCTTCGAAGCCATGCTTAAAGAGGTATAAATACGATTGGTTAAGTGGAAGTTATAATCGAAGTTGATTAGGCCAGAAGGGTTGTGATCTGACCCGATCTTACGACGCTGAAGCTCAGTCAATATCTCTTATCAAATGCAGAAGAAGAAATCTTCGCACCCAGCTATCTCTTTGATCTCAGGCGGTACTGCCGGCCTCTTTGAAGCGCTGTGCTGTCACCCATTGGATACCATCAAAGTTCGTATGCAGATCTACAGACGTACCTCCAATGCGAAACCACCAGGCTTCATCAAGACGGGTGGGTCCATCTTCAAGAACGAGGGATTTGTGGCGCTTTACAAAGGGCTCGGTGCCGTCGTGATCGGTATCATCCCCAAGATGGCTATCCGTTTCTCCTCGTACGAGTACTACAGAACCCTGTTGGCTAATAAGGAGACGGGAGTTGTGTCCATGGGAAACACTTTTATCTCCGGTTTGGGTGCTGGTGTCACGGAGGCCGTCATGGTGGTGAACCCGATGGAGGTGGTCAAGATCAGACTGCAGTCGCAGCATTTGAAGCCTAAGGATCCCGCAGCTCCGGTCAAGTACAAAAACGCCGTCCAGGCTTGCTACACGATTGTCAGGGAGGAAGGTTTCCAAGCGCTGTACAGAGGTGTCTCTTTGACCGCTGCCAGGCAGGCCACGAACCAAGGTGCCAATTTCACAGCGTACTCCAAGATGAGGGAGGCCCTGCAGGCGTACCACGGCACTGATACGCTGCCCAATTGGGAGACCTCTTGCATCGGACTCGTCTCCGGTGCCATCGGACCCTTCTCCAACGCCCCACTGGATACCATCAAGACCAGACTGCAGAAGGAAGGTGGGAACGTGTCGAAATCTGGGTGGAAGAGAATTGTGGAGATCGGGAATCAATTGGTCAAAGAGGAAGGGTTCCGCGCACTTTACAAGGGTATCACCCCAAGGGTAATGAGAGTTGCGCCAGGCCAGGCAGTCACCTTTACCGTCTACGAATTTGTGAGAAGACATTTGGAAGGAACAGGTCTCTTTGTCAAGAAGCAGGAGAAACCAAAGAGCCTGAAATGAGCCGAGGAGAGCAGAACCGAGCAGAACCGAGCAGAACCGAGCAGAACCGAGCAGAACCCGGTAGAAAAGCAAAAGACAGGTGAAGAAGGGCTGTCCATAGATAACATTCCAGTGCATGTGTATCACTAAGTAAGCATTTTTTTTTTTTCCATTTTTCACCTCCCAGTTTACCCCCTGGGAGCGCTCCTTACTGTAATCCCCCATCCCCCTAAGGGGCTCGACCATATATAAGAACCTTACTTGGCGAGCTTATACTGACCTGGGGTTTCCGGTATATCTCCGATTAACCAACAAGAAATAAGTATGAGTGTCCCCAGATTTTACACCCTGACTAATGGGATCAAGATCCCAAGCTTGGCACTGGGCTGCTACGACATCCCTCGTGGTCAGACGGCAGAGCTCGTTTACAAAGCTCTCAAGTGCGGCTACAGGCATTTTGATACCGCTGTGCTGTACGGCAACGAGGCAGAAGTTGGCGAAGGTATCTACAAATGGCTACAGGAAGATCCATCGAACAACAAGAGGGAGGACGTAGTTTACACCACCAAATTGTGGAACTCCCAGAACGGGTACGCTCCTGCTAAGAAGGCGATCGCCGAATGCTTGCAGAAAGTGAAAAGCATCGGTTACATTGACCTGCTGTTGATCCACTCGCCTCTGAGTGGGTCTACAAAGCGCCTAGAGACCTGGAAGGCCATGCAGGAGGCCGTGGACGAAGGTAGTGTCAAGTCTATTGGTGTTTCCAACTACGGTAAGCACCACATCGAGGAGTTGCTCAACTGGAACGGCCTTAAATATCCGCCAGTGGTCAATCAAATTGAGATTTCTCCCTGGTGCATGAGACAGGAACTGACCAAATGGTGCCAATCGAAGAAGATTATCGTGGAGGCCTATGCACCTTTGACCCACGGTTACAAGACGAAGGACCCTAGCTTGGTGAAAATCGCCAAGCAGCTAGGCAGAGACCCTGGTCAAGTGCTCATCAGGTGGTCCTTGCAGAGGGGGTTGCTGCCCTTGCCCAAGTCTCAGAACCCGGCCAGAGTGGCTACCAATTTGCAAGTCTATGATTTTGAATTGTCCCCTGAGCAAGTCAAGGAAATTAGCCACCCTGAAGCTCACGAACCCACAGACTGGGAGTGTACAGATGCTCCATAGTTTTTACGAACCTTATGTAAAATGTCTCATGATCGGGGATGCCGGGGGCATCCCTCAAGCGTTTCAAAAGACCTATTTCTTCCATGCGTGTTAAAAGTAAGCATATAATTGAACTGTACTAGTAGCTGCAGAATGCCTCAACGGTCAGTGGTGCCATTGGAATCGAATCCCGAAGTGTTCAGTGATTTTGCTCACGGTCTCGGGCTTGACAAATCCTATGCATTTGTCGACATTTACTCCTTGACCGACCCTGACCTTGTAGCCTTTACGCCTCAACCAGTCAAGGCAGTGATCCTGCTATTCCCCCTAAATAGCTTCTTCGAATCCGCCAAAAGTGGGGCAGATACTGAATGCCCACCGGAAGACCCCAGTGGTGCTGGCCCCGTGTGGTTCAAGCAAACCGTCAAGAACGCATGTGGGCTTTATGCACTGTTGCATTCGCTGAGTAACAATGCTGATATTTTACACAAGGACTTTCCACTCTCTCAATACCTGCAGACTCATCATACCTCTCAGAACAAATATGCCGACGAGCCCACTGATGAATTTGTATTTTCCATAAGCGAAACCAATTCTGACAGGTTCCAGCAGGGCCAGTCGCAAGCTCCAGATGCTGAAGAAGACGTTAATTTGCACTACATAACGTTCGTGGAGAATGGTGGCAAAGTATATGAACTCGACGGCAGGAGGTCCCAAGGTGCGAGGCTATTGGGGGATACTTCTGTGAGTGCCGATCAAGGACTAGCTGGTGAGAGGCTGGTGTCTGACAGGGTACAGTGGTATATGGACAACGCAGATGAACAGAGCAAACTGCAGTTTAATCTACTCGGATTGGCACCCTCTTTGGATTGAATTAGTTGTTTTCCATATATAAAGCAATTACATATGAGCAACGGGGGCGATGGCAGCAGCTACTGCTGGCCCTTGATGTCAATCTTTCTCGACTCGGAGTACTGCCGCAGAACATGCGGCCTGCAAGCTTTGGTATCAAGATACTTGTACTCGTTTCCCTGCCCCTGATTTCTTATAATAACGTATTGGGACAACCCTCTCTTCGAAAGGAAATCCATGGAACTCTCTACACCTTCGAATTGAAACTCCTTCGTGAAAAACTCAAGCGTGATCTGGTTGTAACTCCTACAGATGGTCACCAGGGACCTGAGTTTTTCCTTGTTGATAAACAACTCCACTAATTTTTTACCAAGATCTTCCATTGAATGGTATATTTTCATCAAATGATGATAATCCCCCATCAACTTTGCCTTAGCCAACTGGAAAGCCATTAGCACCGAGTGATTGTCTAAGACAGAGGGGTACTCCGTCATGATCTTCAGTCGCAGATCGTTGATGGCCCCATGATCCTCCGTAAGAACGTAATAAAGAATCCTATAGCTAGTAAACTCCTCGAGACACGAGGGCTTAATGTTGGGCAGCTCAAACAGCACGATGAGCCTACTTTGACATTGGTTGAATTCACCAATATCACCGTTCTCCAACGCAATTCTGGCATGCGACTCGTAAACTCTGATAGTGAACTGATTTTCAATGATTTGCACTCTCAGATCTTGTCTCATAGACTTAAACTGATCGCAAATGTATTGATAGGTCGCCTGTTGCCTCCCATATTTGCTCATCAACATCGCGTAGGTCTTCTTTAAAACGGATAAGGGGCGCACCAGGTCAGGATTTGGATCAGACGTTAGTCTCAAGTACGATTTTTCCAAGTCTTGGCAGCGACCAACTATACGCTTATCCTTGTCAAACTTGTGAGATTTCGTACTGATCGCATTAAGATTGGAAAAGTTTTCCTCCTCGTCCAAGCTCGAACTGGTACCATTTTTGCTCGGGTTCCCAAATCTCTCCGTTCTCTTTCTTCTCCTGTCAGCTTCCTTTGAACTGATCCCAGCTGTCCTTGGCCGCTTCCTATCATTACCAAGCAATCCGTCATGGCTATTCCAAGACTTTGGATTTGTGGAAGATAGAGGCTGTGGATAGGGAAACCCCCCCAAAGTTCCTGATCCACTAGGTCGAAGCAACGTATTGGAACCATTATAATTTACACTGTTGTAAAAAGTAGTCATTTTATGACCAGGAAAAGGACTCCAAGAGCCTGGGAAAATGGGGGAAGGTGCAGAGGCTTGAAATGTAGGGACCCTCGATAACAAATTTGGCTCCGACGGCTGGTGATTGGCTTTCCTAGGTTGACCCAAGTTCAGAGGTGTTACTTTATTATACGCGTCACTCATGCTAAGTTACAGTCAACCCAATAAGAGGCTTGTGTGACGTTCTTCTGATGTCTCTAATATCGTTGAAACTTTGGTTGGGAAGAAAAGATTCAGTTAATCTAATTTCATTTTAAAAAAGTAAATGCTTATGTTGATCACGTGATGTACAGCGGGGCACCACAGATATGCTACTGTGATAAAGGCTAATTAACCAGCAGAGGTTCAAACATCGTCAGATGCTCCAAATGACAGTAGCCCACCGCCGTAACTTGAGTGTCTTGAGAAATAGTCGAAATCAATTGAGACCGCGTTCGCCAGTAGCACAGCTCGCTGATCAAAGTTCAACACTTTTGAACTCATTACTTCAGATGGATAGACCCCAGTAAAGCTCTGTGATGAATCAAATCTCACCACATAGACACCTGTGTCTGTAAAAAATTCCCTACCGAGTCCGACCCAGTTCCTGTCGACGCTAGCCATGATTTTACCTTGTTCGTCCAGCACAGGAAATTCAAAAGACAGAAAAGGTGCATCTATCTGACCAAATTCTGCAAACGAGTCATTGGAATTTTTCTCTCTTTGAAACAGCTCATAGCGCCTTCTCCACAGGTGCCAGTTTTGGATTGACTCGCCTACAAGAATACCTTCCCCTCCCACCGACTGAGGAACAGGGCCAGAACCGCCAAACGGTTGTGATTGCAAAGGGGTCACATGCTGCGAATGATCTGCAATCTCCTCTTCAGTTTCACTCTTCGGTGGTACTAACGCTTTGATGTGAGAATTGATCCAGGAAAACGGCCTATTAATAGTGAGAATCACATTGCCCCAATTGTCAAACACGTCTAATGTAAAAGGCCTGTGTAATCGATAAAACTGTCTCATAATGGCCTTTACAAATGAAAAATCTCTTTCTTGCATGTACCCGATTCTATTACCGGTAGCATCTAAAATCGCATATTTGTTGGCCTGCTCAAATCCTAAAAAAACGTTCATCATTTCAATCTGTCTTTCGATGACTATAGTAGGTTCATTTAAGATCACATTCGCAATTGGATGGTGGGGTTGAATAAAGGTGGCTTTGACTTGCGGCTGTATGGATTTCGAGATCCGTTCTTCAAAAGGCCGTTCCAACCTGCGAAAGGCACCATGTCTAATCAAACTTGAGGAATAGAGCCTTCTCCAAATCATCTTAAACTCTAATCAATTTTCCATGTCTTCGATAGTTCCGGGACTTACCTGCAGTAGTCGGATTTACTCGATATTTTATGATTTGGTAGTTTATAATCTCAAGACTAAATCTATTGCATATGAGGTACGTGAATGTTTCGATGTCATCAGCGTTTACTATGGGAGTTTGGCCGAGTGGTTTAAGGCGTCAGATTTAGGTTACAACCTGAACCAAATTCTCTGATATCTTCGGATGCAAGGGTTCGAATCCCTTAGCTCTCAATATTTTTTGTGCCTGTAGTTCGCCAACAGATGAAGTATTAGTCCATATTGGGGAGTGATGAGGAATAATTTGTACCACGATTAGAGTTGGTCTCCCTTCTGAGCTTCGGTCGAATATCTAGAAGTGCTTGATGATAATGAAATTAATGGTTTCTCGGGAAGTGCATAATTGAACTCTATCTTCTATTGCACGCCTAAAATAAGATACATACCAATAACGAATAAAGGTACTTTATTCTCAGAAACAATTATTGTTGCTATGCGCATGAGGCGGCTAAAAGAAATGAAAAATATGGAAGTAATTTTTTCTTTACTGAATTCATTTACTTAGTTTTAGTTTTTTTTTACTAAAAAGTCCAACTGCAAAGAAAGAGACCAAGATTTTCTTACTGTTCGGGAAGCTCAACAACACCCTCGTTCAGACTTTGATTCTTTTAAGTCCAATTGCTTAAACAATATTGGTTTTTACTCACAATAACTAACAAAATGGAGAATTTTTTATTTTTATGTTATAATAGGATTCATAATGTTACATCTTGGCTGATACTTTGGGGAAATTGAAAAAAAATGGAAAAATTCTGGCGATACACACTAATCCGCGGTATGCAGTCAGTTACGAACTCTTGACCTGAATCCCCATTGAGTCAACTCCTCTACTTAAAGGTTTGCGGCGCATTCTTCAAACTTTTTTTTTCAAGAAATTTTTCATTAAAGATGCGACTTTGAAGAAAACACAGGCAGATGCAGGAGCTTTGAAAAGGCCAACAAACACGAAAGCCTCTCTCACGATGCGTTCTACAGTTTTCAAAAGAAGTATACACTCGCTTCCCAAACTTCCTAATGCCTCTAGCCTTCAACAACAAGGTATTCCAAATGTGCTAAGTGCGAAGGGCTTCCAAATTCTATGGACTCAGCATCAAAAATACTTGTGTGACAAATTGACCTTGACTACCAGCGGGACCAGCATGGAATCATATTTACCATTTCATCTTTTGCTAAATACTGCAAAGAGACCTTTTCAAACCAACGTCTTCAATTTGGCATCTGCGGCACACAACAACCACCTCTTTGTCGAGAATATTCTGCCTCCACCAAATGCTGTTCCTACCCAACCTTCGAGGCTATTTGCGGCTCGCATACAAGACTCCTTTGATGGTGATTGGGAATCTGTCAAGCAAGAGATGATGCGTCGTGCGGAACAAGATGTTCTGGGCCAAGGATGGCTCTTCTTGGTAGAAAATGCAAATAAAGAATTGCACATCTTGTTAACGCAAAACAATGGGACACCATACTATTTTCCTAGGAATCAACTGTTTGATTTGAACAGCGCCCTAACTTTGGAAGAATTTGCTCAAATACAAGAAATAAAGAATTTAGTCAAGTCCCATGGTGACAGAAAAGTAAAGGATTGGACCATGCCGCTAATCTGTGTATCATTATGGGACCAAGCATATTTGCATGATTACGGACTCAAGAACAGAACTCAGTACGTGAAGAACGTGCTCGATAATTTGAACTGGTCCGTGGTGAACAGCAGGTTATACTCCAGTCAACCAAAATAGTAATCAAAAACATTAGATCATGTATATAGATGTTACCGACTATTTTCTTTCGCCCTTTATCATACAACTTTGACAGCTACAGGTTTGCCATACTCATCATTTACTAAAGTGGCCCGGCGACGTTGACATAAGGGTTTAAGACAGTATGCTGTCAGTAGTTCAGGCATGCCATGAAATTCCCAGTCGATACTCTCATCCCCTTGGGTTAATTCATAGATAGTGACTACTTGTTGCAGTTTTCCAGCACTTTCAAACCATTGCAATATCAGCGAGGCCCAAGAGTCCACACTTCTCCACAGAAGGTAGTAAGTAGGCGATTCTTTCTTGCCTTTATCCATACCAATGGCTTTACCCTCTTGGCACATGTTGGACCATATTTCATTAATAAAGACTTGGGGTACTGACCTTTGAATCTCCGTGTTAACAAAGATGCTTTCTTTGCTAGATGCCACTTCTTCTGCTACCACACACCCTTCAGCAGTCATGCACCACCCGTTACGAGATTTGCCATATTGTAAAATTAGTTCCATCCATGAGCCAATCTGCTGCCTCCTAATTAGTGAGTTGGGTTGCCGCGTGTATAGCGGTGGGAAAGAGTAAATCGGCGGTAAAGAAACCGACATGCCTTTTCTTTCCTTCGTCGAGGCTTTCCGTGTCTTTCAAAGGTCGGTTTTAATCTTTTGACTTCCCTTAAGATTGACCAAACAAGTGCAGCGCCTGCCTCCCCCCATCCCCATCTAGGCAAATGGAAAGGATAGTTGGACTTGAAAAGCAATATGCACAAGTATATAAGGATCTACTGGAGATTCTTGACAAACTCTATTTGATTCAGCAGGGCGCTACACTGGACAAAAAGGAGGAACGTACTGCGCAAGTAAGACGCCAATTACAGATGAGCCTTGACAAAGGTGGTGCTATGCTTAGAGCCTTAGATCGATTGGGACGAGAACAGCGTTTGGACGGGAGGCTACCGGAAGCTACCACGGAACGTCTTTTGGCTTTAAGACTCGGAGGTCTCTTGCAAAAGAACTATCAGCTTGATGACCGCGTGAGCAAAACCATTACAAAGGAACTTGAACTATCCGAACAATTACAGCGAGAGAGACTAAACTATTTGACCCTTGTGGACCGGTTACGACATGTATCAGCGCAAATTGCACCGCACGAGTCTACCCCGGAGGACAAGGAGCCACAACAAAGGGTATCCCCTGATGAAGCACAAGTAAACCAACAGAGTGATACCATTGAGCAACTACTCATAGCATTAAAGATCCATGGTGGCTACGATCCATTCATTTGAAACTGGTTTATCATGTCCGCGTACAGTGTGACAATAAGGTCTTTTCTTTTCGATGTCATTTTTTTTTCAAATTTTCCAAACGTATCTCATCTCATCTCATGTCATTGAAGTTTGACGCTGTTGCTAGTCTAACACGCTATAGCCTTCACACTTGGGCCCTGTCACTCTTTCCTGATTGAAGCAAGAACATTATGAAGTACGTCATTGTGTCTGGTGGTGTCATCTCCGGTATTGGTAAAGGTGTCCTTGCCTCTTCTACAGGTATGCTTCTAAAGACTTTGGGGCTCAGGACGACATCTATCAAGATCGACCCTTATATGAACATCGATGCCGGTACGATGTCTCCTCTGGAACACGGTGAGTGCTTTGTTTTGGATGATGGCGGAGAGACCGATTTGGATCTGGGTAATTACGAACGTTACATGAATGTCACTTTGACCAAGGACCACAACATCACCACCGGTAAGATCTACTCCTACGTGATATCTAAAGAGCGTAAGGGCGATTACTTGGGCAAGACTGTGCAGATCGTGCCCCACCTCACGAACGCGATCCAAGATTGGATCGAGCGTGTGGCCCGTATCCCTGTTGATGACACTGGCATGGAGCCGGACGTCTGTATCATCGAATTGGGTGGTACCGTGGGAGACATTGAGTCTGCGCCCTTTGTCGAAGCTCTAAGGCAGTTCCAATTCCGTGTTGGTAAGGAGAACTTTTGCCTGATCCACGTTTCCCTTGTACCAGTGATCCACGGTGAACAGAAGACCAAGCCCACGCAGGCTGCCATCAAGGACTTGCGGTCGCTTGGATTGAATCCTGATATGATTGCCTGTAGGTGTGCGAAGGAGTTGGAACAGCCCACCATCGAAAAGATCGCCATGTTCTGCCATGTGGGGCCGGACCAAGTGGTCAACGTCCATGACGTGGAGTCCACGTACCACATCCCGCTCTTGCTGCTGTCGCAGAAAATGATGGCCTATTTATGCAAGAGGTTGCAACTGGACCAAATCCCCTTGGGCGCCGAAGACAAGCAGCGGGGTGAACAGCTGCTGGCCAAGTGGAAGACCATGACGCACACTTTTGGTCACACCGAACAATGTGTCAAGATCGCGCTTGTGGGCAAATACACCAACCTACGTGATTCGTATCTGTCTGTGATCAAGTCGTTGGAGCACTCGGCCATGCAGTGTCGCACCAAGCTGGAGATCATGTGGGTGGAGGCCTCCGATTTGGAATTCGAGCTGCAGACGACCCACAAGTCCCAGTTCCACGAGGCCTGGAACAAAGTCAGTACCGCGGACGGCATCCTGGTACCCGGCGGCTTCGGAAGCAGGGGTACAGAGGGCATGATCTTGGCGGCAAAGTGGGCCCGTGAGAGCAACGTCCCCTACCTGGGCATCTGTCTGGGTCTGCAGGTGGCCACCATCGAGTTCGCACGCAACGTGCTGGACGTAAAGGACGGCAACAGCGCCGAGTTCCTGCCCCAGTTACCCGACGACCAGCAGGTCGTGGTTTACATGCCTGAGATCGACAAGGAGAACATGGGCGGCACCATGAGGCTGGGTATCAAGACGACTTTTTTCCAGGACGGCACCGAGTGGTCCACCATCCGCAAATTGTACGGCAACAGCGACTCCGTCGAGGAGAGACACCGTCACCGCTACGAGATCAACCCGGAGCTAGTCCAAAGGTTGGAGGAGCACGGCCTGGTCTTTGTGGGGCGTGACGAAACGGGCCGCCGCTGCGAGATCCTCGAATTGAAAGGCCACCCTTACTACGTCGCCACACAGTACCACCCGGAATACACGTCCAAAGTTCTGGGTCCATCCAAACCTTTTCTGGGCTTCCTCGCCGCGGCGGCGGGCGTCCTGGAACCTTTGCTCGAGGGCAAGTACGAGTACAAGGGAACCGCCGATTTTTAATTTAAACTCTGTGTGTACAACCACTATCAACAACACCTCGATTTATAGAAAACCGCTTTGGCTCATCTTCTTTCCGCATTGCATTGAAATCGTCGCTACATAAAGGCTACACAACCGGGTCTGCCGCATCCGACCTATTTAGAAATACCAATGACTCCGCAGGCGGGTCTGCCACCAGCGTTACCGGTCTTGAGCGAATCTTCGTTGCCGCCCTTGCCCAAGTCGTCCTCGCCGGCATGCACCACCACCGATCTGCCCAGGATCGAGTAGGGGCCAAGCAACTTGACCAAGTTGTCAGTCTTGGTGCCCTTGGCGACACCAGAGGCATCGGTGGACACGTTACCCAGGTCACCCACGTGCCTCACCTCGCTGTCAGGCGCACCGTGCGTCTTGCCAAAGGGGTTCAGGTGGGGGCCAGCAGATGTACAACCGTTGGTGTTGTCACCAAACTCATGGATGTGGAACCCACGTTTAGCGTTGGGCGTGTTACCGGTGATCTCATATTTGATGGTGACTGGATCCTTCTCCGAGGCCTGCTCAAAGTTCACCACACCGGAGACACCAGCGTCACCTCTCAAAATTGCGACTGCCTTAACCATTGCTGCTGTAAGAATATAGTTACTATTGATATGGACTGGGGATGTGATAATAGTCGAATAACCTCTAATGTCCCTTACGGTGCGAGCGAATTGAGAGGTTAACAAGAGCAAATTGAGTTAAAGTTTCTTATATACACCTACCCAGAGGTGTGTCCTCGTGCCCTTCTTCGCCCTTGGAAGCCGGAGGGGGAGGGCGGAGAAGCAAAGCGAACGAAAAAGCGTTGAGAAAGCCGACCCGGGTGTGAGGTGTGGCGTTTGATTACTAAGTCCCGCGAGGGTCGCACCGCCAGCTGGGCCCGTTTCAGATTCGTTTCAGGGGGGTGCAGCAATCCGTGCAGGGGCGAACTGCCCCCAGCGGCTACGACGGGGCGGGACAGACTATACCAGAGCACTACCGGGTTACCGGGTTTCATCCTGAAACACGAGATCCGGAGACGAACAGATCACGTGACATGTCTTTTCCCTCTCTACCTGCATACTTGCATACTTGCATACTTGGCTGCTCTCTTGTTGTTGCGCTGTGCGTTGCCGTCGTTTCGAAACGGGGCAATACCACAGAAAAAAAGTGTCTCCCGCCCTGTGGGAAATCGCCTGCGCGCAACGCTCGCGAAACGCTCGAGAAACGTCCGGGACCACCGCTATTCGTCGTCTGGAGGAGGCGGCCCAGGCGACCGGGGAGCAGGCGCCAGCAGCAGGTACGCCGTGCTGGCCACCACGACGCCCGTGAATAGCCACATCATGATGCTGCTGGGCCTGCGCGCCACCCGGCGCAGAAACTCGATTAGTGCGTTGTCGTTAAAGAATCCCATCTCTCTCCTCGTTTGTCTCTTGTACGCGGTTGTTCGCAACAGTTCTAGAGCTCGCGATTTCCGGGCCTTTTTAAATGGTCCAGGGCAGTTTGTTAGGAAAGGAAAGTAGGCTAAAAAGGACCCTGCATTAGGCAGCAAGAACTCTTGCATATACGTTCGTAGAACTCCCGTCGTCTCTTGAGAGCTCGTGTGTCAAGATGCACTACGTCGTGTGGGTATGGGCACCGTTATGTTTCGTGCTGCTTGCCTTGTGCAGAGCTGCGCGGGAGATGCGCAGCTCAGAGCTGCTCTTTGACCGGCTGCTCAGCGCACCGTGCGGCTCCGTGTTGTTTCTCTACTCTACGGACTGCGACTGGTGCGATCAGCTGGCACTGCAGCTGCCGCAGCTCGAGGAGTTGTTCCCGGAGATGGACTTCCTGCAGATGGACGGGCAGCGCGCCAAGCAATTTGTGCAGCAATTCGAGATCCGTAGCTATCCGCAGCTGCTTGCGTTTCGCCGCGCGGGTGGCGCCGAGGACGAGAGCGTGAGGCAGCTGCTCACCGGCATCTACAGGGGGCCGGCGGGGCGCTCAGAGATGACGACTTTTCTCGCGCAGACGGCGGGTATTCTGCCGCAGTGGCCCTACAGCGCGATGCAGCCGCCGGAACAGCTGGATCACGTGGACGGTTTCCGCGCGCTGTGGTTTGTGACGCCCTGGGTGGAAAAGTACCACGAAGAGCTGCTGCTGGGGCCGCCCGCGACGTCGCTGATCGGCCGGCTGTCGCAGCGGTTCCCCACGCTAGATTTCTACCTGGTGGACGGTTCGCAGGCCGCGCTGGCAGATTTCACCAACAGCCTGCGCCTGTGTAATTTCCCCACGGTGGCGCTCATGGCTGGGCACCATGTGGTCATTGTGGAGTTACTGTGCTACGACAAGGAGATCCGCGGGGCGGAAATGGAGGTGGTTGGAGAGGTGCTAGAGGCAAGGTTCGACTGGTCGCAGCTGAAAGAGCTGGCGTCCCGATTCCACTCGGTTTACTGCTACGAGTCTGTACAAGAGTTGCAGAGGCATGTGGAATCCCGGCGAGAAGGGGACGGCGAGGCGCAAGCGTGCGACGAGTCAGGTGAATGGCAGCTTGAGATGGATATGCGTTTGTAGTGTTAAGTAGTACAGAACTAAAAAACGTTTTGTTTTGTGCGTTCGTGTGTGGGTTACCCGGCACGTGCATTTGCTCACCTCGTGGAAAAAATCTGTGTCCTCTCTTGACATTCAAGGTATAGACAGAGTGTACCACCTCTTCCAACGTGCAAGCAGCCTCGTCGCGATGAATCCGTTCAGAATATTGGGTATGTGTCATTGCAATTGCGTCTCCGCCGTCGGCCTGACAATTTTACTAACGCTCCCCAGGTGATCTGTCCCACCTTTCCAGTATACTGATTCTGATCCACACCATAAAGAAGACCAACGTCATCGATGGCATCTCTTTCAAGACCCAAGTGCTGTACGTGCTGGTTTTCCTGACGCGGTACCTGGACCTGCTGACCTTCCACTGGGTCTCCGCATACAACAGTTTGATGAAGATCGTGTTCATCGCCTCGTCGGTGTACATCGTGGTCCTTCTGCAGCGGTCCAAAGTTTCCAGCCCAATTGCGTACAGGGAGATGATCATGAGGGATACCTTCAAGATCCAGTACATCCTGGCTGCCAGCCTCGTGCTGTCGGTTTTCTTCAACTACAAATTCACGTTTTTCGAAGTCGTGTGGAGCTTCTCGCTGTGGTTGGAGAGCATGGCCATCTTGCCCCAACTGTTCATGCTGTCCAAGAGCGGCAAGGCCGAGAGTTTGACGGTGCATTACATCTTTGCCCTAGGTGTGTACAGGGCGCTGTACATCCCCAACTGGGTGTGGAGGTACTACGCGGAGCAGAAAGTCGACAACTTGGCGCTCGTGGCGGGCATCGCGCAGACTCTGGTCTACTCTGACTTCTTCTACATATACTACAAAAAAGTGCTAAAGCGTGGTGGAATCGGCCTGCCCGTGTAGGCGAACTGAAAAAACCATTTTGTTTGTGTATATACTGAGATTGTGTACATATATATATATATACATACATATATCAATCTCTTTTCAATTCGTGAAACTCCTTCCTTACGCCGTCTTTGGTCACGATAAGAATCTCCAGCCCGTCACCCACCTGAATGTGCCTCTCCGTCGCAGACGTAAAGGAGTCCCTGACCAACTTGATCACCTCCTCCACGCTCAAAAATTTCAGCGGTCTCTTCACCTTGCCGTCGGAGCCCGGCTCGTACTGGTTTTTGAAATTCACCTGGTTGTCGAGGAAGGGCATGATCAGCGATGCTGCGGCGCCACCTGCCCTGCACTGCTCCTTCTCGTACGACCCCACCGGATCAAAAGAGTACACGGCGCCCTTGCCCTCCTCATCCAGCCCGGCGATGATCGTATGGACGTAGTAGGGGAAGAACCTCTTCCCGTAGAGCAAGTGCTGAATGTTTCTGGCTGCAGAACTCAGCGCTAGGGTCTTGTCATTGTGGTCGAAATGGTACCATTTCACGCTATTCTTGAACCTCTTCACCAGTGCCTCGCCGTCGGCAGCGAACCCATTGGCAGTCATGGCGATGTTGTCGCCGCAGTCGAACACTTTGGACTCGTAGCGGGAGTTGATCGAGTAGTCCGTCGTATGCCTCGTGTCGCCTGCCAGCACGGCGAAGTCCTCTCCAGCAATGCCCAACACGGTCCCGCCGTTGTCCGTGTACGGGTCGAACTGGCACTGTATCGGGGTGGGGGCAGCCTGGTAATGATCTAATGCCACGGTACTCATCTCTGGGAGGGCTTATGAAGTGGTATGGTTCGGTCAGTCTCTGTGCACTAACACTGGTTCTTTTGCCACCCTTGAAGAAGATCTTGGGCTTGCAGAAGATTTGCCGTGAATAGTGATGTGTCAAGAGTGATGTGTCAAGCCATCTGTATGATGTAGAGAGGAAGTCGCGAATGCGTCATAGTTACAAAGTGTATTGCATTGCAGAACATGCATTCGACTCCAAATGGATACAGCGGAAATTTCGTAATTCCGTCGTATCGCTCTGGTCCGGAGAAGTAGGCTTGAATCCACGGATAGACAGATGGGTTTGAGCACAGGAAGAAAGCTGTACGTCGGGCACTGCCACGAAACGGCTTGCCCTGGGACAATCACGATCTATCGCGATGATCAACTTGCCAACACTGGGGGGAAGCGGTCCCCGACGCAACTAGCCCCGCCGCAATCGGGCCTATTGCCGTAGTGATATTATTATCCGTGAAATTCTGGATGATTCCAAAACGCTATCAGTATCGTCACTATCACTGTTTTAAGCCTTCGCACCAAAAACTGAACAGCGAAAAGAAAAAAGCAAACCCCGACGGCGTTGCTTTGCATCGTACTTTTAGCCCTAGCTATATCAGTAATTTTTCAGTCTTTTGCAACGGCCTACCGAACGCCGGAGGCCAGGCAACAAAGGAAATGTCAACGGAAAACACTAGGGGGAAACCATACAACGAATAGCGCTGTGCACTTATCGTGGGTATCGTACCACTGTCCGGAAATATAAATCCATTAAAATCAAAAGGGAACTATAGAGAAAACTTTTTTTTCCAACGGATGTATAAATAATAGAAATGATATCCGGCGCTGATTCCAACAGGATCCATCTTGGCATTTCAGATCTTTATCTAAGTATCTTGTAGTCTTGCCTATTATGCTGCGGCATCTTTGTATTTTAATAGAGCAGATCCTGGTCCAGTACAGTTCCATCAGCACGGTTTCTCCAACGCGGCAAATATGTTCAGTCGTTGGGAAAAAGGTAAAAAGAGTTCAGACGTGGTGGTGGTCGAACAGTTGGACGACACCAAGTCGGCGACCCATGTGGAGACACTGCCAGACTCTAGCTCGGAGCAGCTCTCTGACTCCAAAGAGCGCCCAAAGGCTACCTGGTGGTACAAATTTCTGGATTTAGTGGAAGTAAAGCAGGGCGGTGACGGCATTGGTGAGGCGCACTCGCGGTCGATTGTGGACTCGTTCGTGTACAACAAAGAGCTGAAACCCGTGGAGAGCGCGCGCAGGACGTGGACGTGGAAGAACTATGTGTTTTTCTGGATCAGCGGCACGTTCAACGTGAACACCTGGCAGATCTCGGCGACCGGGCTGCAACTCGGGTTGAAGTGGTGGCAGAGTTGGATATGTATCTGGGTCGGCTACCTCTTTGTGGCCACGTTTATCCTGGCTTCCTCGCGGGTCGGTAACTTCTACCACCTGTCCTTCCCCAGTTCGTCGCGTGTGGCGTTTGGCACGTATTTCTCGCTCTGGGTCGTGCTGAACCGTGTGGTGATGGCGTGCGTGTGGTACTCGACCATGGCTTACCTGGGCGGCCAGTGTGTGCAGCTGATGCTCAAGGCGATCTTCGGCACAGACTTGGACAGGCGGCTCCACGATGGCATCCCAAGTCCAAACCTGAACAACTACGAGCTGATGTGCTTCATCATCTACTGGGTCTTTTCGCTCCCCTTCCTGTGGTTCCCGCCCCACAAGCTGCGCGGCATCTTCAGCGCCAAGGCGTTCATCACCCCCCTCGGCGCGTTTGCGCTTCTTATCTGGTCCGTGCGGAAGTGTCACGGGTCCGTGGACCTCAGCGCCCTCAACAGCACAGGCAAGGTGAGCACCTCCATCACCGCGTGGGCCGTGATCCGCTCCATCATGAGCGCCATGGACAACATGTCGACACTTGTCCTGAACGCCCCGGACTTTGCACGTTTCGGCAAGACCAGGCGCTCTGCGCTCTACTCCCAGTGGATCACCATCCCCATCTGCTTCGGGGTCATCTCCCTCCTGGGCATTGTGTGCGTGAGTGCTGCCTACACCCTGTACGGCGTCAACTATTGGAGCCCGCTCGACATCTTGGACCGTTACTTGCAAAGTTTTAAGGCGGGAGATCGTGCCGGCGTGTTTCTCATCGCCACGATCTTTGCCTTCGACCAGCTCGGCGCTAACCTCTCGCAGAACGCGATCCCCGCGGGCACAGACATGACCGCGCTGCTGCCCAAGTTCATCAGTATCCGCCGCGGCGCCTACATCTGCGCGGGTCTGTCGCTGTGCATCTGCCCCTGGAACCTACTGGCCTCCTCTTCCAAGTTCACCACGGCGCTGAGCGCCTATGCCGTCTTCCTCTCCGCCATCGCAGGTGTCATCTTCGCCGACTACTACATCGTGCGCAAGGGTTACATCAACGTCTACCACTGCTACACGAACAAGCCCGGCTCCTTTTACATGTACAACCGTTTCGGCACCAACTGGCGCGCCGTCATCGCCTACCTCGTGGGCATCGTGCCCAACTTCCCAGGCTTCATCGGTTCCACAGGTGTTACCGTGCCCGAGGGCGCCATGAAAGTCTACTACCTCAACTATTTCATTGGCTACATACTCGGCGCCGGCGTGTACACAGCGTTGGTGTATCTGTTCCCGATAGCCGGGGTCCCCGACGGCGTCAAGTTGACCGACCGTGTGTGGCGCGAGCGCTGGATCGAAGTGGAGGACTTCGAGTACGAGCTCGCCGAGTTCGAAAAGTCGGATCTCTCTCAGCCAGAGTTCGCGTAGAATACGTAGCGCGGCAATTACAACCTTTTTTTTTTCTCTTCTCCCATCCCCCGGAAGAAATACTTATATTATGTCTATTTGCGTGTATATTATTACATTTGAACGTTAGTGGGTCGCTCTTTTTGCTTCCTCTCCCTTTACATCGTGATTCGTAACTCATAACACGGCGACGGCATCGTCTCGCCACCTACTCATACGCTGATGGGCATCATCGACAGGTCCTGTTCCATGTCGCTGTCCTCGCTGTCGTCGTCTTCGTACTCTTCCTTCTGACTCAGCCTCAGCGGCACGTAGACTTGTTCCTCCTCTTCCCATATCGTCGAGAAGTGCTCGCTCTGTGCATACCGCGGCGTGCTGCCGTAGTAAACCGTCAGCGAATCCACCACGTCGTCTTCCTCGTCCTCCTCTTCGGACTCGGATTCGGACTCGGATCCCGACTCCGCGGATAACTCTTGGCCGCGCTCCTGCACCTCTTCGTCATCCTCATCGCTGCTCAGATACTCCTCCACACGCCGTTCTTGTCTCTGCGCCTGCGTGAAGGAGTCGATACTGTCCATCAGTCTGTCCAGCAGGTTTGCGTGGCCCACCAGGACTCTCAAATCGTAGTCTTTGTTTTTCTCTGTAGAAGCACATCTCAGAAGCTTCCCTCTGACCTTGCTGGCCAGCAGGTACTGCTGAGAAACGGTCACCGTTGTACCTATCATCTTTATTTGAAACACTTGAAGAAAGAACACAAAAGAAGAAGAGAACTAATAGATACTTTCTGATTTACTATTCCAAGATTGCATCCTCATCGGAACGCCTCACACGAAGCGCTGGCCTATATTTATATGGGTGGTTAAACGCCAACACTAACAACCGTCGAGAATAATTGAGTGATGCCCTCTTGAGAGAAAACGGAAAATATATCGATGCATATAGCTCGCCGTACCTCGAACATCTCCGTTGCTAAGCGGTCGTGAATCGGCCGCTACCAATAATGGCGATCGGGAATTTCCCGTTCGCGGCGAAATGGAAGGTTGAGAGAAAAACAGAAACAGTGCGGGAGCGAAAAAAAAAACAAAAAGAAACAAGAAAAAGATCGGCGTGAGCGGACATTGCGCATGACCGGGGAAGCCGGACAGGCAGCCGCGGCATTTGCCCTGGGCGGGAGCGGGTCGGCTAGCGAGCCACGAGAAAGGGGGAGGTCTAGCCGGGACGGGGCTGGCAGCAGCGGGGGGGGTGAGTGAGGCGCGCGCGCTATTGAGCAGTGTGCAGTCGGCCTTCATGTGGCGGGGGTGGGAGTGCCAGTGCGAGTGCAGGCGCGGGCGCGGGGCAGGCGCAGATACCAGTGAGATCTCCCTCCCTCGAGCTGTGTGAGCGAGAAAGAAAAAAAAAAAAAGTCCCTCCCCCCGGTTCTATTTCACAAGCTTCCCGTGAGCAGGGTCTTCCCTTTCTTCCCGTCAAAGTGCGGCGCCGCCAACGGTGTACGCGGCAGGGGGAACGGCGCCGAAAAGCGTGTCGAGGCGGTTCTTGCAGCAGTGTTCACGTTAAACGGCTTGTCCTAATGCAGATCGCTCGCGCGCATCAGTGGGCTGGGCTACGCCGCTTGGGGACAATTTGAATTTCGGTAGCATGTAGCACGTGATATGCCCCGGCCAATGAGAGCGCTTTATTTTTTCAGATCACGGGCAACGAAGCGGTAACTTTTCGCATCCTCGCAATGGGTTGGTGGACTGTGGATCGCCCATCCTCAAGCCCGACAAGCACGCTCACAACAGGTGTTCATGGGGATAACCGGTGTCTTGGCTACTGCGTTGATCAAAGAGTGCTGTTTTGAAACTGTATAAGCCCCACTCTGCCCCACCCACATTGTCCATGTTGAGATCCTCCACTGCCAGAACGTCTCAGCTTTTGAGAAGATCGATTGCTACCCAGGCTGCTCCAAAGGCCGAGTTCACAGAATTGTCGAGCGGCATCAGAGTCGCCTCTGAGCACAACCCGAATGCCACGTCCGGTGCTGTTGGTGTAGTGTTTGGCTCTGGATCCGCTGCGGAGAACCCTTACAACAACGGTGTGTCGAACATCTGGGCGCACGTGTTCACGAGCCGCAAGAACGCTGCTGAAGCCGCCAAGGCCGGTTTGGTGTTAAACGCACATGCCTCCAGAGACTATCAGTCCTTTTTGGTGAGCAGTAAGTCCGGTAAGGCCGACAAGGCGCTGGAATTTCTGCAGTCGAAGCTGGGCGCTCCGCTAGACGAGGCTGTTTTTGAGGCCTCCAGGGCATCCGCGTTGTCTCAGGTGACTCGGTTCGAAGAGACTGACCATCCGGGCCGCGTGCTGGAGCATCTGCACTCGGTGGCCTTCCAGAACACGCCACTGTCGCTGCCCACGAGAGGCACTGTGGATTCGGTGGAGACCTTGGTTACGTCTGACTTGCAGCACTTTGCCAGTAACAACTTCAAGAGCAGCAACGCCGTGATTGTCAGTTCCGGTAACATCGGCCACGACGAGTTGGTCAAGGCCGTCGAGTCGCACGTCTCCTTGGCCAGCGGCGAGAGGGTCATTCCCGCCAAGAAATCGACTTTCTTGGGTTCCGAAGTAAGAATGAGAGACGACACTTTGCCCAAGGCATGGATCTCGATTGCCGCGGAAGGCGAGCCAGTCTCGTCCCCAGACTTCTTGACCTCAAAGGTCGCAGCCGAGATCTACGGTGACTACAACGCCCACGAGCCAGCCTCCAGATTGCAAGGTATCAAGTTGGTGGATTGGCTGCAGGAGTACGGGTTGTGTGACTCGTACCACCACTTCTCCCTCGGTTACAAGGACGCCGGTTTGTGGGGGTTTGCTGTGGAGACCAGTAACATCGGAAACATCGACGACTTGATCCACAACACTTTGAAACAGTGGAACAGGTTGACCGTCTCCATCACAGAGTCCGAAGTGGCCCGCGGCAAGGCCATGTTGAAATTGAGACTCGCCCACGAGGCCCAGAGCCACGCCGCGGCGGCCTCCCTATTGGGTGCCACCGCGTTGGCTCTCGGCCGCAAGCCAAGCCTTGCCGACGCGTACGCCAAAATCGACAAGATCACCGCCAAGGACGTCAAGGAATGGGCCAGCAAGAGATTGTGGGATCAGGATATCGCCATCGCAGGTACCGGCCAGATCGAAGGTCTGTTCGACTACAGCAGAATCAGAAACGACATGTCCATGATGAGATGGTGATTTGCCGGCGTTCACTGAGTACGCGAAATGACAACTATAATAAGCAACCCCCCCTCCAACGACGAAAAAACTAACCCCAAAGAAAAACGAAAAAACCAAGAAAGATAGAAACCTATTTATTTATAAGTTGTTACTGTCCGATGGCGAGAAGGGCATATATATGACCCACCTCTGTGTATACCATACATTCTCTCCGCCACGCATATATACACGTCACTTATTATTCCATATTCTGAAGAAGATACGAGTAAAAAAAAAAAAAAAAAAAAAAGTAAGAGGTATGAGAGGCAAGTTTTCCTCCCTTTTGAAACGATCTTATACTTACACGGGTTATGCTAGGATAGTCTCGTCTTGTTACTCAATGGGCTATTTATGTCGTGTTCGTATCCAGGGTCTCTCATACTTCTGCTCTTGTTCTCCCGCGATTCGCCTGAGCCCATACTGTTTCCCCCGTTTTCCTCCGGAGACGCCACTTCTTGTGACAAGCCTGGAGTGCCATCCTCCTGAGGGTGCAGCCTAGACAATTGCGGCGACTGGATGATATCCTGCTTTTGTGAACCTTGCCTAAACTTCTTGGGCGGGGTATACTCGTGTTGACTGCCCTCACCGTAGTCGTAGTTGTCAAGCTCTGTAGTCTTTCTTTTGGAGGGTGTCCTTCTGTGTGGGCATGTTTGCCTGTGTCGTACTTCTTCGTCTAGTTCCCGGTGCTCTTCCACGTCGTCCTGTGCCTTGAAATCGTTGTCTTCATCAACTTCACCTTCTTCTTCTTCTTCTTCTTCTTCTTCTTCTTCTTCTTCTTCTTCTTCTTCCTCGTCGAGTTTCAGATCCTCCACATAGTCCTCATCCTCTTCGTCGTCGTCGTCTCCATCACAATCTAGCATGCTACCTCCGTATGCTTCCATGTCAAAATGCTCCTCCCGTTGGCTCGCCGAGCCAAATCCGACGTCCTCGCCCACGTCCTCATCCTCCTCATCAAACCCAAAATTCACACTCATGATACCATCAATCTCGGCAATAAATGGCAGCAGACATTTCTCAGTCTTCTCGTCCACCCACGGTATCTTTGTCAAGGAAACATCTTCTTGATCCAACCCGTTCAGGTTTGCCTCCCTCCGACTTGCGGCAGACTCCTCCTTAGTACTGTAGCACTCCCAGCTCGTCCACACTAGGCAACAAGCACTCATAGCACTCACAAATTTGGCCAACTCGTGCACTTTGTAATACTTGAGCGGATCGTAACATAATTCACATATTCGACGCATAGTGAAGGGATACTTCCCCTGCTTTAGAAAATTTTGCCTTAAATGGTCACTTAGCCTCGACAGCTGGGATTTAAATGTCTCCTGGGTACCCTCAGGGATTACGAATATGCTTTCCGGTATGTCCACCGTCATGTGTTGAATCAAATCCGTTAACATCTGGCATGCATCAGTCTCTTCCAAGGTTTTCAAATCCTGATCATCTACTACGCGCTTTAAAAATTCATAGAGTCCCCGGGAACGGATCCCCATCATGTTACGGTCCGCGGTACTCACGGCGGTTCCCAGTGGTATCACAGAAGTCATCTTACTCTCTTATATTCCCTTAAACCCCAAATGCGCCAGCTCCAAGGAAAAATCGACTCTTTAAAACTTCGCTTTCCTACGCAAATCGTTGTGGAGGCAGCTGGACCTACTATGATATTGTTGTTTGCTCTGCCCTTTGGATGTGTAAAGCTTCATCAAAAGTCTCCGAAGTTGCGCGCCTTGTTCGTTTTTTCTGTTTATGAAAATTTTCAACGTTTCGAAGGGCAGAACAGTTAGCTGTGAAGACCCCAAAGTCAGTTCTTTGAGTCATTCAAGCCACTTGTTACGTTTGCAACCGCTGAATCGATAGAATTTTACCATCTCTTAGTCATGTTGAGATTGGGCAGAACCGGTTTGCAAACATTTGTTAGGAGCAGTCAAATATGCCGTCCAGCTGCCGCTAGAATGGTGCCGCTCAGGTGGGAGAGCACCAGCAACACCATGAGTGATGAGAAGGTAGACGAGTGGTTAGACGCCATTAAATCGCTAAAGGCAGAATTTTCAGAACAAGAATTTCTACCAGAGACATCGTTGGCACCTCCGGGTCAATCAAGAATAGACATGGTGGAAGAGATTTCTTCTTTGGAAGGAAAGTTTGAACCTACAGCCGAGCAGGTTGCACAGATAGAAAGACTTAAGGATGTGCCTGTTCCTAAACGTAGGGATCCTGTCGTGGAGCACGTTGTCAACATGATAATGAGGCATGGTAAAAAGCAAACAGCGGAAAAAATTCTATCAAAAGCATTATACCTCGTGTTTTGCCAGACCCGTCAGGACCCAGTGGAGGTATTGAAGAAGTCGCTAGACGATTTGGCACCACTAATGGTGGTCAAGACTTTCAACACAGGTGTGGCCAAGGCTGCAGTCATTCCGGTGCCGTTGAGCCAGAAGCAAAGGGACAGGATCGCCTGGAAATGGATTGTTGAAGGCGCCAGCAAGCGTGTCTCTTGCGATTTTGCTGTGCGCCTCGGTGAAGAACTCGTTGCAGTGTACAAGGGAAACTCTACAGGTTTTGAAAAGAGGGATCAGATGCATAAGACCGCCATTGCACACAGAGCATACATTAAACTGAAATAGTATGACTACGCAGATACGTATTTTTGTAAATAGATGAATTATTCCCAGTAATACACCGCCGCGACACCGAATAGAGAGCCCAGCACGTTGTAAACCATGTCCATGGGGTCAAATGTCCTTTTCCCTCTGGATAGCCCTTTTTGGAGAAATTCACTGGTAATAGCGGCACTGAGGCAAACTGCTAGGCCCAAGGTGTTCTTGCTGATGCGTATGTACCTTCTCCCACCTTGATCTGACTGCCATAGCGGGAACTTTACTACCTTACAGGCTAACGTGCGCATAAACAGCCAGGATTCGATGAGAAACGCGGTGAAATGTACCAGTTTGTCGTGGTGCTGCACTATATCAGCAATTGAATTGTCCGTTACCAAGCCTAAGGTAAAGGCACAGCAGGGAGCTGCCGCAAAGCACATAGGCGTACTTCCAATGTACTTCAACAAATAATCCGGGCATGTGAAATCAATAGGAGAGCTTAGGTGGTCCTAAATTCAGTTTAATGCGTCGTTTTCGATCTTTAGTTATATGCGCTGCTCATCGCGCTCATGATGAAAATCCTCAATCACAGTGCACGGACCCGGCTCCTATTCTCCCGAGGGAGAGCGAGTATTGAAGACAAGGGATCGATCCTCACCAACTTACAGCACACCTTTATGAACGTAAACAATAGTTCAACAAGCGCCTGTTGAAATGAGTGCAATCGCTTTCCGAACGCCGCTGCAGCCGGAGGAGAACACCTTCTTCGGGCAGCAGTTCCGCAAACTGGATAAGGAGGATCTGGGTATTGTCACTGGTGAATCTTTGAAGCCCCTTTTTGCCGCCTCTGGTCTATCAGCTTCCCTGCTTTCTCAGATATGGGCCCTCGTCGACACTGGCAACAAAGGATTTCTAAATTTGACTGAGTTCTCCGCTGCCATGAGAATGATTGCTCACTTGCAGCAGAGACCCAATTTACCTGTAACTGCAGCATTGTACGAGTCGCCTTCTGGGAGGCTACCTCTGCTAGGTAGCGTGGTTACCACGGGTGCCCCTGCAGCTAGGACCGGTGCCGTTTCCCCTGTGGCGACCTCCCCGCTTCGTGCAACTTCGTCGAACCTGTCGTCGATCCCACTCATGTCCAACCAGGATGTGTCCAAATTTTCTCAGCTTTATGAGAGAACTGCTGGTGACTCCTCTCTTTTGTCTGGTGACAAGGCCAAGGAAATATTTATGAAGGCTAGGTTACCTACGAACACGTTGGGTGATATCTGGGCTCTTTGTGACAGAAACTCCTCCGGCTCGCTAAGCAAACAGGAGTTCGTAATGGCCATGTACTTGATTCAATTGTGTATGGTGAGAAATCCCTCTGTGACGCCACTACCTTCAAGCCTGCCCACTCAATTGTGGAATTCCGTCAATGCCAGCACGAGTGGTGCAAGTGCGCCAGCCGGTACAATTGGCGGTGGTGTCACATCACCCTTAAGCGCTAACTCGACGGGAAGAACATTGTCTAGACAAAACACTCTGCAAAGGCTATCGAATGGTGTCTTCAATAATGCGTCTACGGACTGGTCCCTAAGTTTCGAAAAGAAAAGACAATTTGATGCTATCTTTGACAATTTAGATAAAAGTCACACGGGTTCACTGGGGCCTCAGATATTGGTCACTTTCTTTTTGTCTTCAAGACTCAGTCAGGAGACACTGGCTAGTATATGGGATCTGGCTGACATTCACAACAACGCAGAGTTCACCAAAGTTGAGTTTGCCATTGCTATGTTCTTGATCCAGAAGAAGAACGCCGGTGTCGAGCTGCCAGATGTAATCCCAGACCAATTGTTGCACTCTCCTGCACTTGCTCTCTTCCAGAACCAACAATCTGCCATGGCGGTGCCTCCTAGAGAATCGAAACCTTCCTTCCAAGAGCAGGGACAGGCCCCCGTGCAAGTACGTCAGCACTCCAATAATGGATCTTTGAACGATTTGCTTGCCTTGAACAATTCGTTTACTTCCCCTTCACCACCCCAGCAGCCACCTGTACGCCAGACATCGAGCTTTTCTCGTGATTCCACTGGTGGATCAATTCCCACTAACAGTTATGGCCATACTTCCACTGGATTCAACAGGAGCTACTCGGCACAGATGGATATGGGGCACAATGTCATTAGAGAGGAATCAGAGGAGGGTCCAATGAATCAGCAGAACCATCAGCAACCGTTTATGCAAAAAAATGTGCCTTCTCAAACTGTGCAACGTGGGCAGCCTCCTATTGGCAGCTACCTCCCCCCAAATGTACCAAATACTGCGCTCGCTACTGAAGGTGCTGCCGCACAGCGTCAAAACAATGATTTGTTTGCTGACGCAGAGGCTTCTGCTCAGCTGTCTCAAGCAACTACTGAAGTGGCTAATCTGTCCAATCAGGTCAATTCTTTGACTAAGCAGGCAGGAATGACCAGTGATAAAAGAACAAGGGCCGCTCAGGAGCTGAAGCGTGTCAACGCAACGAAAGCTGCAATTGAAAAGAAACTATCTGATTTACGCAGTTCGCATGATCAAAACGTTAAGCAAGCAGAGCAGTTGGAAGTACAGCTAGCCGAAGCCAACAAAGAAGGCGCAGCGTTGAGTCAGCAATTGACAGTGATTGAGGGCAATTACCATGCTGTTGAGTCCAAAGTTGGCGAGTTAACCCGTAATTATCAAGAGGCCCAGCAAAAGAATTCCGAATTAAGAGCACAAATTTCTAAGTTAAACGTAATGTCTTCCACTCTGCAGGCACAGTTGGCTGAAAAGCAACGCCAAGTGAAGCAGGAAAGATCTATGATTGATGTCAACAGCAAGCAGATGGAGCTAAACCAGGTGACGGTAACAAATTTTGAAGCTGAAATCAACGGTTTGGGCGAAAAGTTGCAAGTCTATTTGGATAAGCGTAAGGAGCTAGATGACTACCAACAGACCGTCGAACAGCAGCATTCGCAGTTACAGAGTAGGTACCAACAATTGGAAACTAGAAACCAGGACTTGTCCATGCGTGGTCAGGAACTGGACAAGCGTAGAAAGGCTCTCCGCGAGCAAGAAAAAATCTATCAACAACAGGCCACCCAATTACAGGGCATGTTTGATGAGTTGAATAAGAGAAAAGTCTCTTACCCAGCCGCTGCTAGAGACGTCGCAGCCGCTCGTGGTGTAAACTACGCGAACAAGTCCCCGCAAGTTGCAGAAGGAATAAGTACTACTGCCAGAGGAGTTAAGGGTAACACCAGTACTAACAAGTATGGTACCCATGAAGATGAAGTATCCAGATTTGTCGAGGCTACCGTTGCTAATTCCAAACTAGGCATTGCTGAAGATGAAGATCGCGCGGAGAGTGATGTTTTTGACAAAGACGTACCTACCGTGGGTTCTCAAACTGAAGCAGACGATGAGTCCGAGACTCGTCGTGCTCATGATAGAGCTGAAAATTTGACAGATCGTTTTGAAGGTGATTTGAATGAATATGGTATTCCTAGAACTCAGTCATTAACGTCTTCTGTGGCCAATAACGCTCCACAATCTGTTGTTGATGACGTTGAGTTGCCTGAAGCCTTCCAAGATAGTGCAGCTGCTAGAGCTCATGGAAACAGAGACTCCGCTATTCCTGGCCAGTGGGGTGGTTCTGCCAATGGGAGTAATGGAATTCCAGAGGAACCTGGTCACACTAACTCGGAATATGGCAGCAGAAGTAGCAATACGATTTCAAATTTAACTCAGAGACCGTCCCAAGGTAGGCCAACGCCTCCCCCTGAAAAAGATGTGGATGGACCTTATAAAAACATTGATGAGGAATTTCCACCAATTCAAGAGCTTAACGTTAATGAAAGTGATTCCTCCTCCGAGAGCGAATATCAAGACACCAGAGAGGATACAACCCCTCGATTTCCCAATGTTGTAGGTGAGCAATATCCTCCTCAGACCAGAGTATCTTCTGCGAGGGACCCTTCGTCAGGCGGAGGGAATCCTACCTTGAGAGTCACTGAGCCATCTTTGCAAAGTAGTCAACCATCTGTGAATGGTAGTGAGCCTTCTTTACAAAGTAATCAACAGGCTATTTCAGCTAACTACCAAGGCAGAGGCCCTCCGTTACCAGAAGAAACTCCTGTGTCCCCGGTGGAAAATCCTGCTGCTTATCCCGAGGTAGCACCTCCCTTGGTACTAGAAAATCCGACTAATAGCTCAACATTTGATAATAGATTTACTCCAAATTCTGCTGTACCTGTTGCTGGTACCGCCGCTTTTGTTCCTGCCGGTTCTGACTACCACGATGAGTTTGATGATGAGTTTGCTGGGCTAGAGGAAGCCGACGAAGAGGCACCTGATTCTGTATATGAAACACAAGTCAATACTGGTTCCATGGAGGAGTTCGAAAATATTGAACATCAAGATTTGGATGATGAGTTGCAGCAGAACGCCTTTACCGGGACAGAAATGGCTGGTTCTAGACCACCAGCCCAGTCCCAAAGTAATGATGGTGTAAGTAATGATGAGTGGGACGAAATTTTTGCAGGTTTCGGCAACTCTAAACCTTATGCTGTTAAAAGTGGCTCTGGTGCTAGTGTTGCTACAGCCGATCCTTCGGCTCCAGTGGAGAACCCACTTCCTGTGAGAGATACTTCAGCTCAGATCGACCCTCCGATCAAACGTGGTATTGCCACAACTCCTAGGTCTTTAGCTGTCGAGGAGCTGAGTGGTATGGGATTTACCGAACAAGAAGCTGTGGACGCTCTGGAGAAATGCAAGTGGGATTTGGAGGCTGCTACTAATTACTTACTTGACAGTGCCTGATGTATATAACGAATTTTCCTTTTCTGTTGTTGTTGTACTTTACTTCCAATCTGTTATGTGTAAGAGTTTTTAAAACTGAATTGTGTTTTAATATAGCGTTACAATCTTTATGTTACAGTGAGTGGTAATTAAACCTCATTTAATTACCTCACTTAATTCGGACAACATATCGTTTAATCCTTGCATTAGCGTTTCGTCAGGAGTGTTATGCACTGATTTGCCCATATATCTATCATATAGCCACGCTATTTCATCTTGCTCTGATTTTATTGAAGACCTCAACTTTTCCAACTCATTTTCCAAATTTTGGTTAATTCTATTCAACTTGTTTAATCTTTCATCCAATTTCTTAATAGCTTCTAACCTCTGGGTAAATAAATTGCACTCAAGCAGCTTGGCACTGGACAGTTCGTCGATGGGAGTACTCTTGCCATGATGGCCTTGTTCGTCACGCGGTAAATTTCGAAGCCTTTCTCTTGCTTCAGATATCAATTCGTCCAGTTCATCCAACTTATCCTTAACGTTTCGCTCCTTCAATATTTCTTCGAACTCACGCTTGCAAATCTCAGTCCAAAATTCAATCACTTGTGATTGACAATTCCTTAAATTGGTAGCGGTTTCTTTTGTGCTTGCATATTCAGGAAAGCAAGCGCTGATTTTCTCCCAATTCTTTAGGCTCGATATAGATTGGTTCAAGGCTTTATTAAAGACTTGTTTTAATCTGAGGTACCTGATCTTTTCGCTTTGAGTCATTACGTTTTTAGCCATCTCATTAGCTTATTTGGTGATGTTTTCGTTTTCGCCATTCGATTTAAGATGAAAAATATATTAATCTTGTTCCCAGTGTGAATCATTCCAGAGAATATAAACTATGCCCACGAGCCAAATGTTAACTGCTCAAAAACTGGTACAATTGGCCCAGTTCCATCCCAAATTGCGAGATCTGTGGTACTTAGTTGCTGCGGTAACTTTTAGTGTTTGTAATCAACCACAAGAAATCCCTAAGTTGTATCACTATGCTTTGATATTGCAGAGCGATGGTGCTAAAAAGGATTTGTTGACTACTGCTACTGGTACGTGTGAGCTGTTGCGAAATGAACCCAGTAAGCTGCGGCCTTTAATTGATAAAATGTATCGCCAGCCAAGCCCACGGCAGCAGCAGTTAACAATAAAATTTAGGGAGGCCTTACTGAAAATCGGTCCTCTAGCTGGTCTTCCGAAGTCTATCAATGTTTTAAGTCAACTTAAAGAAGTGACACCTTTTTCGCTTTTACCAGAAACAAACCCCATAGATCCTTGGAAAGCTGCCAAAGGTGAGGAAGAAGCTTGTCCTTCGTCAAAACGAAATGACTCGGTTGGTCAAGATGTCATAACTCACCGGGGTCTAGAGCATTGGAACAGACTTTACACAAAAGTTTCTTCAAGAATTGTCAATAATCTTAACTCATCATACCCCGATTTGTGGTACTACATTTTGGTGCATGTTTATGGTCCCATTCTTTCCTATGACGCGATACTTTCTGCACAGGAGACTAGTCTGATGGTGATAGCCGCATTGGTTCCTCAAGATGTAAATCCTCAGCTGAAAGGACATTTGAAAGGAGCTCTTAATGTGGGATGTGATCCTGAAACCGTAGAAGCGACCCGAAATTTGGCGGTGACCGTCTCTCAATGGTGTGGAGTTACGTGGAGATCTGATGTCATTAAATTATAGGAATAACGTAACCTTTTTTCATTTTTATTATTATCATTATTGTTATTATTTATCATAATTTAGCGGAAAGAACACATGTTTATTCACATGCCCATATTCGAAGAATGTTTTATTTAATCATAAATCATCCATTATGACTGCTGTTTTCGTATAAATCTCTATCATTTTTTACCAAAAAACTCTAACCCAAAAATGGGGAACTTGATGCCCATTCCCTTGGTGAGTTCTTTCTGGGATATGCCATTTCTGACACCGTTACCGTCGACGGTTCTTTTGTCCTCATTTGGTACCTCTACCGGTCCGTTCATTTCACTATTTTTTCTCCCATACAATTGCCACCACCATTGAACCTTATTCAAATCAGGAAGTATCCAATCGAAATCTTCTTCTCCTTCCCTTTTTTGTTGTTGGAACGGACTCCAGTGCTTATTCGTGAATTCTTCCCTGCGAGACTTGAAATAATCCCAAACACTTCTAGTCCTTGTCATGGCACCATTTTCCAAACGCTCTTTCTCATTATTAAAGAGAAACGTACCGTATTGGCAAGAATATAAGTGGTAAACCAATCTTCGCAGAAATCTTTCATTAAACTCGAAAAGAGTTGGATTCTGCATCAGTAATTGGTAGACACAGTCTAAAAATTGTTGGAAAATGGGCGAAGAAAATTTCATCGTCCTTTTGTTTTTCTTTCTTTTGAAATGCTCTGACACTTTGTTCACTAGATCTGAGTTCAAGACGCTGTTAGTCATACTATCGAATTCCGATAATTCATTGCCATCTTTCCCAAATAAAGACGTGGAGTTCAAGTCTTTACCATTTTGCGAGTTGCCATTTGTAATCCCACCAAACCCCATTGTATTATCATGAAATACACTTTCTGAACTCAAAATTCCAGACCTTTCTTGGAATCTGTGTCCAAAAGAAAGCCAATCTTTCTCAATAAGAACCATAAATCCGTCAAGGGTCCGGTAGTAAGGTTCCAAACATAACTGTATCAAAGAACTAACCTGCGATGTTCGATCCCAACCGTCTGAACAATGGATTAAAATGCTTGATTTATTGAAAATAATTGATTTGGCCAAGGTTTCAGTAGATGACAATAACAACTTAATATGTTTGATCCAAGAACTAGCTTTTCCAGTACCGATAGTGGCCTTGTCAATGGGAATATTCAAATCCCCATCTAGCAGAAAATTGTCCACCATGTAGTTCATACTATCTGACATTACATGGATGTTGTCAATTCCCAAAAACATTCGTGAACAAGTCTTATTAAAATTATAATAGTCAGTGCTTTCCGTGCCTCCACCAAGAGCCGCCTGAGCCATGGCATTTGCCGTGGGTCTTGCATCGACTATAATGTTTTTCTCCCGTAATAAAGGGTGTGGAGAAGATTGAAATATTTCAGAAACAAGTCTTTCATCTTGCACCGATCGTTGTTTAGTGAGCCCAGGGAGCGGTTGTGCGGATCGGACAATGCAGCATTGTGTCTTAGAATAGTAGTAAGTAAGAACCGGTATGCGTTCTTGGGATCTGAATTTGGCCGCATGTCTGAGTAATGTGTCTGAGATCTGACGTGGTACCACAAGACGGCTCGGATAGGTGGGTGAAAACTTGTAATCCCCGTTAATCGTAGAGATTCGCCAGGGGCACTCGGTAGCAGCCAAATCTAATCCTTGCCTCCCAAATTCAGACTCCACATCATATATATTCCAGCCATTGAAAGAGGCCTCGGCATTGGTAGGTGAATAGATAAATGCGTAAAGTTGGGAAACTTCATCTAAAACGGTCAATTTTAAAAGTGATTCGTAGACATCCTTGGCTTCGCCATCGTTGAGAAAATCAAGTGAAAAAATAGTATAGTCCTTACCGACTATTTTGATATTAACAAATGACCATAGATCTTTGCTCTGGTAGAACTCTTGTAATATCTGGGAGTTATGATCATTTCGGGGAAGATCTCCATTCTTGTCTAGTTTTGAAATCAACGTACTCCCAACGTTCTTGAAAACAGATGCAATTGTTGGGTAAGAAAACCAGAATTCCTTGGTCAGGCAGTTCGAGGTAAAAATGAGATGATGGGTCGTCAAGTGCAGAGTGCCCTGAAAAATTTGACCCTTTCGATGCAACAAAACATTGTCCACTTTAGCAATCTTGATGTACTCCATCCTCAAGAAGTCTTCACAAGGTAAACCAAGTGTTGAGGTGAGGTATCTGTATCACTCTGGGACATGCTTTGTAACATTGAAGTATAGGCAAAGCTGGTTCTTTGATTTATGTGCTATATGAAAATCGTATCACGTGAACTATACTATCTGGGACCCACAGCGATTATAAGGACAGTAATGATACTTAAAAATATAGAGTGGAGGATTTATAATAAGATGAAAAGCGTGGACTCCAATTATCCAACTCAAAAACTTTCCGCAGTTTTCCGAGTACAGTGGGTATTCGTTGTGTGATTGTGGGAGAACCACCAAATATAATAAAATGCCAAAAACCCTCCCCCCCCCCCCCCGTAAACTAAAGCAATAACCTTCAATGAAACCTTACCAAATGAAAAAATATCATGGCACCAACGAAATAAACCAAAAAATCCAAAAATAAAATAAAATAAAACTCACCAAAGAGTAAAATCAGAACAAACAAACACAAAATAATATTTTTCCACCTTGTATCTTGCCTTAATAGCACCTGCAAACCGTCTGCAACTCCATAATATATTTGCTCTCCTTGTATCTCTGGTCCTTCCTTTCACTCTCGAGATACTTCCAACCGACTAAATTCTTGCACCAGTGGCATAATATATCACATACCAAGTAATCTCCGGTGAGCATGGCGCGTGTTTCGATATTTCCCTCAACAACGTTGACCAACTTACTCATCAAATATGCATCTCCCGTCTTTCCCCTGTAGTCTTTGGACATTATCTGAGAAGAGCTGGAGAGATGGGTTCTGCAGCAGCGACACCCATAGGTGATAAACTTAGGGGATGCGTTTTCCCTGCGACGCATGTGGTGCTGATAAGGATAGCTACTGGACGGTTGCTGATAAAGGCTGACGCTACCACTCATACTGTTGGAACCGTCCTCTGGAGATACGGGACTCTCAATGTAAGAGGAGTAGCGTAATCCCATCTTTCCTGCAAAATCGATTTTCTGCTAGGCTTTCACCGTGACGATTTGCCTTATAACTATTTTTGGCTGGTCTTGCCTTGGATGAGTTGCTGACACTGATAGAAGAGAGTCTTCCGAGTGTTGAGCAGAATTATCTTGGGACGTAAGGGAGCAGTCCTTGTTGATCGTAATCCAGCACAACTTGTGATGTTCGGCTTTTCTGGTTCTTTTTCTTTTAGTCGGACACAGTGACACTTGATTTAAATATATCTGTTATAATTATTGAACAATAATAATGATATAAATGAAGTATCTTCGTGGCGATAACTTTAAAGTAGCTCAAATTTATAAAATTTTGATACTGAAGGCGACGTTCCTGCGGTGATAACTGAATATGCAGGTTCGTGACGAGGGACTCTCTGTGGGAATTTTTGAGCTTTCTTTTGCAGGAAAATAAGGAAGTCGCCGAAAGCGAACAAAGTTGCCGTTTCTAAATATGAAGAATTGTTGAGCAAATCAATTACACAGGATAGATAATAGATAACTTAGACACAGGTGCAAGACCACACGTAAATCAGGGTTTCGGGAATTTGTCTACCCAGTGCTACTCTCTATTACCTCGTTGACTCATTAGCGTTCACAAAAGGTCATCTTCAGCCTCTGTTATGCTCTCCTTGATTTTGAGCATGATTGTAGTCTTCCATTTGTCTAATTTGCAGTACTTGTCGAAGGCGAAAACTTTGTCGCTCAGCATTTGGCTGTCGCCTTCTCCGACGGCTTCCATTATATCCTGCAGCAGTTGCGCCTCGCGAGAATCGGCGAAATTAGGATCTTCGCGACGACCTTCAGCCAATGTCCGACCGGCCGCGACGGAATCCGTTGCTGCCAACTGACAGAGTCCCATTTTAAAATAGTAGTCTTTAAGAGACCACTGGCTGAGTCGATTACCCATGCTGTTCTTGATCAATTTAGCGTATACTTCGCTGGCTTCCAGATATTGTGCGTTCAGAGCTTTCAAATCTGCGCACCTTACTAAACATTTATTGGCAAGAGCAATGGCCTGATCCTGTGAGAACCACTCAGCTGCAGTCTCGTAGCACACAATAGCCCTGGGGTAATCATTCAAACCAGACTCCAATACTTCCCCCATCTCGAACTCGTAGTTGGCACCTCTTCTGAACTGGCCACGCTTTGTAAAGACCTCTATCGCCTGTTGCAAAGAATTGACAGCTTCCATCGATTGGCCACTGCTCTTATAGCTCTTGTAGCTCTCGACAAATGTGTTTGCTGCCTCATCATCACTTCCAGCCTTCATCTGATAGTTAGCTGCCTTCGTGAAAGCTTCACCCGCAGATTTCAGGTCCTTACGTAATTTGTAAAGGTTCGCAGCTTGCACACATAAATCGCCGGCCTCTTCGAACTTGGAAGAATCAGAAGCTCCAAACACCTTCATGAACCCAGAAGTGGGAACTCCTTTCTTCTCCGCCTGAGGAAAGTAGGTTAGTAAGGAAATTCAGAAGGAATCCCAAGAAATTCACCAATCACATACTCTTTCTATAAGCTCCGCTGGATCAGACATGGTAGTAATGCAGTTGTAACGGTCGATTTGAAGTGATGATGCCAAGAGGTTTGACGACCCTTTTTACTTCAAGCGATGGTAGCATGTTTCGTATTAGGTGATATACTGTTATTAAACTAGTAGTGTATTAACTTTTATTTCTTGGAGCTATGAAAGCTTTTAGTAAATTTACTGAATTCCTAAAAAGAATTATCTTATTTTTGAAGCACACCTCTATTGTTTGATTTGTCGCCCTATTTGATTTTTTATCTGCCCAGCGTGAGCAGCAGGGAACAAGTCAAAGGCCAATTTACATGAAATCAAGCCGAAAGTAGTTGAGGTGAATACGATATGTAAGTCCAGATTTTTTCCTTTCTTGAAAAGGATTTAACATTGTTCAAGTTACTCAAAAGGAGAACAGCCAAGAAAACTTGAATCGATGACAGAGCTAAAAAGAATAGCTACCTGGAATGAGCTAACTTGAACAGAGGGCATACTCAGAAGGACCCGGTCTTTAAATATCAGGTACTCTTTTAAACATAATTTGAGCAGAATCCGGAATATCTTGCAAGTGATTTTACAATTTATGTTTTGGTTCATCGTTAGTTATTTAGGACTTAAATTTTTCCCGAACACTCCGAAAACGACGCTCGAATATATTCCAAAATAAACAGGACACAGATTGTAGTGGCGTAACTATTAGCTTTTAACGAAGAGAAGAAGTTATTTTATTTGTGTGTTATTTTCTCCTTTGCATAGGTAATGAATTACATAACAAAAATTGAAACAAGGACGAGAAATGTATCAAGAAGAATCCGTAAGTTTTCTGCAGAAAAAATACCCTTAAGACCGTCGCTACAAATTTTCTTTCCTTCTCCACTTCTTGCTAGTATTTCTTCTGGTTTTTAATAATATAAAATCAACCCTTTCAGTATTTTAATGGGTAGACATAAACTTAGTTGATTCTGCATTTTCACTCTGCATATGTCACGTTTTAGCCTCTTGACGGCAGCCATCAGAGAAAAAAGCCGCATAGTTCACTGTTAATCGTAAAGCGGAACCACAAGAGAAACTCATCATCGTTATGCATCGTTAGGTGATGAGTTTACATAACATTGAAATGTTTAAACTTAATCTCGGAATCTTCGAGATATTCTATAAACTCTCGTTGTAGCCATAGCTTTAACTTTAAGATACATCTAGCCTCACTAAGCTCATCGCTATTGTTTCTTTTTTTTCGACGTGGAAAAATTTTCTCGAATGATGCACATCGCCGATGAGATAGGCAGTCATGACTCTTATTTTAACTAGACCGCTTGTTGTGGTTTACATTAATTAATCATTATGACGAAACTCATTCCTTTGAACGTCGGAATTTGCAAATATTTTCACTTTTTTTTGCTCGATATTTAATATAGTCGAATTATTCTCTATATTGTATCAATATTCAAACTGCCTTGTGAAGATTCAGTAGACACAAAACGATGAGCTCCATCTACACGTCCACTGATCCGACTGTGTCCACTTTCAACACACAGCGCTATGCCCCCCAGTTGGTGGAAGGTGTGGAATCTGTGCTAATAGTTGGCTCGGGTGGTCTTTCCATTGGTCAAGCTGGTGAGTTCGATTATAGCGGTTCTCAAGCCATCAAAGCCTTAAAAGAGGCTGGAAAAAAGACTATTCTGATCAACCCTAATATTGCGACAAACCAGACCTCGCACTCGTTGGCGGACAAAATTTACTATTTGCCTGTTACACCTGAATATATCAGCTACATCATCGAACGTGAGAGGCCAGATGCCATCCTTTTGACGTTTGGTGGCCAAACTGCGTTGAACTGTGGTGTGGCATTGGACAGAATGGGCGTTTTGGAGAAGTATAACATCAAGGTCTTGGGAACTCCGATTAAAACTTTAGAAATGACTGAAGACAGAGAAATGTTTGCACAAGCTCTCCAAGAGATTAATGTGCCCATTGCCACTTCTTTTGCCTGTGAAACCCTAGAAGAAACGTTGAAAGCTGCTGAAAAAGTGCAGTATCCGGTAATTATCAGATCTGCTTATGCTTTAGGTGGACTTGGTTCTGGATTTGCTAACAATGCCGACGAATTGAAGGAATTGGCGTCTCAGTCCTTGTCCTTGTCTCCTCAAATTCTTGTCGAGAAGTCCTTGAAGGGTTGGAAGGAAATTGAGTACGAAGTGGTCAGGGACAGAGTTGGAAACTGTATCACCGTTTGTAACATGGAAAACTTTGATCCATTAGGTGTTCACACCGGTGATTCAATTGTCTTTGCGCCTTCTCAGACTCTTTCAGATGAAGAATTCCACATGCTGAGAACCGCAGCTATTAAGATCATTAGACACTTGGGTGTGATCGGCGAATGTAACGTTCAGTATGCACTACAGCCTGATGGACTTGACTTTAGGGTAATTGAGGTGAATGCCCGTTTGTCTCGTTCCTCCGCCCTGGCCTCTAAGGCAACGGGATACCCACTAGCCTACACCGCTGCCAAGATCGCTTTGGGTTACACATTACCCGAATTGCCCAACCCGGTCACTAAGACCACAGTGGCCAACTTCGAACCTTCGTTGGACTACATTGTTGCCAAGATCCCCAAATGGGACTTGAGTAAATTCCAACATGTCAACAGAGATATTGGTTCTGCCATGAAATCCGTCGGTGAAGTAATGGCCATCGGCAGGAACTTTGAAGAGGCTTACCAAAAAGCGTTAAGAGAAGTTGATCCTTCTCTGCTAGGTTTCCAAGGTTCTGACGAGTTTGGTGACAACCTTGACGATGCTTTAGCGGTCGCCACTGATAGAAGATCTCTGGCCATCGGCCAAGCTTTGATCCACGAGGGATATACCGTGGATAGAGTGCATGAGTTGACAAAAATAGACAAATGGTTCTTGCACAAATGTATGAACATTGTTATAATGTACAAGAAGCTGGAAGCCGTCGATTCCAAAGGTAATTTGGCTAAAGATCTTTTACAGGAGGCCAAAAAGTTAGGCTTTTCTGATAAGCAAATCGCATTGTCGGTAAACAAGGGCACTTCAGCTAAGACCGATGAACTAGAGATCAGATCCTTGAGAAAATCATACGGTATCGTGCCTTTCGTCAAGAAGATTGACACCCTAGCCGCCGAATTCCCTGCAGACACTAATTACTTGTACACTACCTACAACGCTACCAAAAACGACGTGGAGTTTAATGACAAGGGTATGCTTGTGTTGGGTTCTGGTGTGTACCGTATTGGATCCTCTGTGGAGTTCGACTGGTGCGCCGTGAATACTGCGAAGACTTTGAGGGAAGAAGGTAAGAAAACGATCATGATTAATTACAATCCAGAGACTGTTTCAACGGATTTCGACGAAGTGGACAGACTTTATTTTGAGGAGCTTTCCTACGAGCGGGTCATGGACATTTACGAACTGGAGCATTCTGAAGGCTGTGTCGTCTCAATGGGTGGTCAATTGCCGCAGAACATTGCCTTGAAGTTGTATGAGACTGGTTGTAACGTTTTGGGAACTTCTCCAGTGGACATCGATAATGCGGAGAGCAGACACAAGTTTTCTGCCATCTTAGACTCCATCGAAGTGGGGCAACCGGAGTGGAGTGAATTAAGATCTGTTGAGGATGCTAAAAAGTTTGCCAACAAGGTCAACTACCCAGTGTTGATCCGCCCCTCCTACGTGTTGTCTGGTGCCGCCATGAATGTAGTTAATAGCGAACACGAATTGGAGGAGAAACTGACGATGGCGTCTGACGTCTCTCCAGACCATCCTGTGGTCATGTCCAAGTTCATCGAAGGTGCCGAGGAAATCGACGTCGATGGTGTGGGTTATAACGGTCAGCTACTGGTGCACGCAATTTCTGAGCACGTCGAAAATGCCGGTGTCCATTCAGGTGATGCCACTTTGGTTCTGCCACCACAGTACTTGGATGAGGACGTCAAACTTGCTCTTAAGGACATAGCCGCCCGTGTGGTGAAGGCCTTCAAAATTAGCGGTCCTTTCAACATGCAGATTATCAAGCACGGCGAGGACTTGAAAGTCATCGAATGTAATATCAGGGCCTCGAGATCTTTTCCCTTTGTCTCGAAAGTCCTGGGAGTTAACTTCATCGAAACGTCCGTCAAGGCCTTCCTCGGTGGTGACAGAGTTCCTGCTCCAGTCGATTTGATGACCCACAAAAAGTACGACTATGTGGCAACCAAGGTTCCTCAATTCTCCTTTACAAGGCTGGCAGGTGCGGACCCCTTCCTTGGTGTGGAAATGGCTTCTACCGGTGAGGTAGCATGCTTTGGTAAGAACCAGTTGGAAAGCTACTGGACTGCTATGCAGTCTACCATGCACTTTCACGTCCCATTGCCACCAAGCGGTATCTTATTTGGTGGTGACTTGACCAAGCCTTTCCTGGGTGACGTCGCTGGTACGCTATCCACTATAGGCTACCACTTCTACGTGGTGAACGAGGCCTCCAAGCAGTACCTGCAGAAATACATCCAGCCACAACAGCAGGTGCAGGTGATTGCTTTCCCTAAGAACGACAAGAGAAGATTGCGTGAGCTGTTTCAAAAACACGAAATCAAAACTGTATTCAACTTAGCTTCCAAAAGGGCTCCTAACGTTGAGGATGCTGACTACATCATGAGAAGAAATGCCATTGATTTTGCCATTCCACTTTTCTCCGAACCAAGAACTTCCCAACTTTTCGCCAATGCATTGAAAGAAAAAATTGCCGAAAAGGTCAAAGTCTTGGAATCCACCGACGTGGTAGTCCCCCCCGAGGTCCGTTGTTGGGAAGAGTATCTCGGCTTTAGAGCTTGATTTTGATGCGCCTTTTTGTGGAATACCTGTTTTTTATTATTTAAAATTCTCACCTTCTCTCTGTTTAAGTCCATTAGGCTCGCTGAAACCTGCATACTTTAATTAATTTTTGTACAATATGTGAAGAGGGAGTAATGAATGACAGCAATAGAATTGAATTTCTTTCACATGTAAACACCGATGGATTACTTGTGGACACGTTGGACAAGAGGGAGAAAAAAGGGAAATTTATTTGGATATAGGGTCTCTTATTTACCATGGCTGAGGTCGCCGCCCCACACAATTGGGTATAAGCAAAATTTCGGCGAAGTTTAGTATACGGTGTATGGGTTGAATTCGGCGAACTTTTCGCTCCCCTGCGCTGTTTCAGTGGTTTGAATTCGGCGATGGGCCAAAACCAATAAGAGACGAGGACTTCGATATATTCTGTTGGGATACAGTAAATGGACTCTGTATAGGTTCAAGTGAGGTCAGAATAAAAGATATAAATATGGGATATTTTTTGGCCCAAGAACGAATGATTGAGCTGACCTCTTTCCCTGAATACAAAATAAAACAGTATCAATTACAAAAATATTACAAAAATATTCTAACCCTTTTTTAAATCGAAATGAATACAGACAACTACTTCAAACCATCAATTAAGGTCGCGACGGACAAAGCTCACTACTCCGAGACTGAATTGACGACCAAGTACACTTATGTGAACTCGATTGTCTCTGAAAACCCTGCAACTAAGACTTTAAACGTGAAGCCAGTTGAGCAGGAGTACGAACTCAAGGTAGACTTAAAATTGCCTAAGGTGGGTGTGATGCTTGTCGGGATTGGTGGCAACAACGGTACTACTTTCTTGGCATCCATCTTGGCCAACAGAGAGAAATTGAAGTTCCACACCAAGGAGGGGTTGAAAGAGGCCAACTATTTCGGCTCTGTAACCCAGGCCTCTACCCTTAAGCTAGGTATCAGAGAGGAGGATGGCAGTGATTACTATGTTCCGTTTAACTCTTTGCTGCCTTTTGTGTCTCCCAACGATTTCGAGGTTACCGGCTGGGATATCAATGGTGATGACTTGGGCGAGGCTATGACGAGGGCACAAGTTCTTGAGTATGACTTGCAAGCCAAATTGAAGTCGCAGATGAGCAAATATAAGCCATTGCCATCCATTTATTATCCTGATTTCATTGCCGCCAACCAGGATGACAGAGCTGATAACTGTATCAACAGGCCTGACAACTCCGGACCAGCTTCCACGAAAAACAAATGGGCCCATCTAGAACAGATCAGAGCTGATATTCGTGACTTTAAGAAAGACAAGAACTTGGATAAAGTGCTTGTATTGTGGACTGCCAACACAGAAAGATATGCCGATGTCGTGCCACATGTGAATGATACCGCTGATAATTTGTTGAGAGCCATCAGGGAAGATAATCCAGAGATTGCGCCATCTACCATCTTTGCAGCTGCGTCCATCTTGGAAAATGTGGTGTACATAAATGGTTCTCCTCAAAATACGTTTGTCCCCGGTGTCATTGACTTAGCAGAGCGTGAGGATACTTTTATTGCTGGTGATGATTTAAAGAGTGGCCAAACGAAAGTCAAGTCTGTATTGGCTCAGTTCATGGTGGACGCTGGTATCAGACCCATTTCCATCGCTTCTTACAACCATTTGGGTAACAACGACGGTTACAACTTGTCTTCTGAGAGACAGTTCAAATCGAAGGAAATTTCGAAAAAATCAGTAGTCGACGATGTGATTGCGTCTAACCAGATCTTGTACAATGACAAGTTGGGGAAAACTATTGACCATTGTATTGTGATCAAATACATGAACGCTGTAGGTGACTCAAAAGTCGCCATGGATGAGTATTACAGCGAATTGATGCTGGGCGGCCACAACAGAATCTCCATCCACAACGTGTGCGAGGACTCCTTGTTAGCAACTCCTTTAATCATCGACCTGTTGGTCATGGCCGAGTTCTGCACAAGAGTTTCTTACAAGAAGGCCGGGAGTCGCAACGCCGAGTATGAGAAATTCTACAGTATTTTGTCCTTTTTGAGCTACTGGTTAAAGGCTCCCTTGACGAGAAAGGGTTACCAGACCATCAATGGTCTCAACAAGCAACGTTCCGGTCTGGAGAACTTTATGAGACTCTTGATCGGGTTGCCCGCTCAGGACGAATTGAGATTTGAAGAGAGAATGAAATGATGAAATACCAATCTATATACCAAACCTCTCTATAGTTGTCTATGTCAAATCCTTTTTTTGATCCATTAGAACAAAGATGTGGTAGCCCCGACATTATTTCTGAAAGCGAGCGGCTGGCGGCTTAAGCGCCGACACGTTGGAAGAGGAAAGAAAAAACTTTTAGTAGCACATCTTGCGCACAATACCATAAATAAATAAGTCCATCAAATAAATATATGTATGTATAGCTCACTCACTCTGCTCTTCTAAAGTTTTAAAGGTTATCCTTGGAGTATCCTTTGGGAACTCAATACCATTCTCTATTAGCTTCACATAAGCATTCTTGAAATCTTCAAAAAAGGCATCCTGGTCCTCGGCATACTTTTTGACGTATTTCAAATAAGCACTATCCTCCCTGAGCGCAAAGTCAGTGGGCATCATCATGAATCCGCTGGGAGAATTGTACTGCGTTTTGCCTTTCTCCGTCTTGATGGGAGTCCACTTCTCGTACAGCAAATTGACGTAAAAGTCGTTGCTAAAGATGTTGGGGCAAGCACCCCAGGGTCCATCGTAGCCAGAGTTTTCCATGTGCGTCTCGCCCAAGACATGCGCTCCTATCAGAGCCACCACTTCTTGATCGTTAAAACCAAACCTTTTGAAAAAATTCCTCACGTAGCACGCACCATTTTCAGCATCCGGAAGCCTGCCGTTGTCTGGGGTGGCAGATTCCAATTGGTCTACCCTGCCTGGTCTCCAGGGAATCTTGGGCCCCTCCATTTCTTGCAGGGCGGTCACACCACCTAAAGTGTAAAGATCACCATGTGACAGCCAGGGGAATTCCTTGAGGATGGGATCCAGGAAGTGGGCTGCATTTTGCAAACCGGCATTGGATGGATCGTTCGTTTCTTTCGGGTAGTGGTAAGTACCACCATAGGACCCACCACTGTTGTCGCTCTTGTCAAAAGTACCACTCGTGTGCCAAGACAGACGGAACAACACGGGTCCGTAACCGTTGCCATCATCGTAGTCGCTTTCGTCCCGCATTTTCTCGGCGATGGCATTGTACACCTTTTGGAAGTCTTCTGGTTTCTTGCCTTTTTCTATTTGAGCAATATGCAGGGCAGGCGCAGCAGCAGCAGACGTACCCAATAGACGTTTGCCCCAACTGCCGTTAAATTTGGGATTATGGTTGCTTTTGTTGAAGAAGCCTTGAGAAAACTCACTGGCGGCAATGCTGCCACCTGCAACGACAGTACCTAAAACACACAGTGTTCTTTTACTAACAGTTCTCGTAAAGGACATTTTTCGACCAATAACGCTTGCTTGACGCTTTAAGCCAGAAATGGCAATCATAGTAAGATAGTATTCATCATCTCTGGCGTTTTATATCGTTCTCATCCCTTTGTGGGTTAACGATACCTCCGCCGCGTTACGAAGCAGCCTGCCGAAATTGAGCCAGATTTTCCACTTTTCTGGCGGAACGATTCCGAAGAATAGCTTTGATTACCAAACTGCGAGACAGTATGATGATATGAAATGGACTCGTGTGGGCGCCGCGGCTGCTGTTGCTGCAGCAAACCCGATTTCACCGATTCTAACCCGTGGCGCATGAACGAGCGCGGTGCTTGCCCAGGTAGGAAATTCTTACTAAGGTGATGGTTCCTTTGGCGTAGTCAATAGCATCGACTTCCGGCCAGGTTTAGGAGGAGGAGAGAGAAGGATTACAAGTCATTCTCGGATCCACTCTTTTTTCCACTCAGTATTTTTTATATAATACTACGTGGTGTGCTCGTTATGTAAGTATCTTTATTATAATACGCCGCAATGCTATGCAGTGGTCCAATGACAGAAGATCAGGATCCAATAGGGAAAAAGTATTAGGTGCGTTGTACTCCAACATTTATTAACTCTATGTCATCGCAAAATAAAGTGAGTATAGATAGAAAGGTTCGAAGGAAATGATAGATTACAGACAAAGCGAGAAAAACAAACCATTACACGAGTCGTATAAAAATTCGTAGTCGTTCTAGTAAACTTCGTTAAAATTGTCATCGGGGAACTGGAATGTGGGGTCTATCCCAGCCTGCATGGACCGAGCACCCCTAACCGAGCATGCGTTGGTTGGGGTCAATACTAGATGCTATTAATTACACAACTCTGGTATTCGCTCATTAGACTTTCGTGCTTCTGGTCAGTCAAACAGGGCAAGAAGCATTTTAATTCGAGGTTTATCGCAGACCTAACGTGATAGATCGAGGGGCTTCGCTTTTGCCTTCTGGAAGATTTTTAAGCGATCGTTTCCATGCCCTTGCCATGCCCCCAGCAGGGAAAACTATATGTCAGCATTAAGAAAATACCGTCAATTCATGTCCTTGACAGCATAAAGGGCGAGAAAAGCTACACTTCCAGGAGGAGAATTTTGTGCAAACACTATTTCCTACGCGTTTAATGTATTCTTGACGAATATTTCAGTGACCACACCTTAGTAACCGCATATAATTGTATTTAGAGCTCCTTTGGGCGCCAGTAATGTGTGGCTGCGGCTGCGATGTCTGTGTGGACATATAGCAGCGGTGCTACATGGTTCAGCGGGAATGGCAATCCGTATCCGCTGAACAGAATACCATAGTGTATTCCCAACTCTGATAAAAATCGACAAACTGTCAAGTATTGCACTGATCAAGCATATCTTAGCGGCGGGCATTATGGTCGCCCCTACTCATGATGAATAATTAGATGCTACTATCCGTGGGTGTGTGAAGGGAACTGTACTACTTCTGCATACTTTTGAATTGAATCTACACTTGATGCAAAGGGGTAAATCACACCAATTATAAACACTAAAAAAACAACGATGTAAAATATCGACCTCGTGTCATGTGGTTAATTGACAAGTCGAGATTGGCATGTTAATTTGCGCAGGTTCAATCTAGTACTTTTACGCCTTTTGGTCGTCAAGTTTGATCGTAACTCAGCGGAGAATTTCAGGTTGTATTCGTACCCGCCAGTAGCGCTGATGTGGACCTTTGACTGACATCACTATTCACGTTACAACGTGTTGGTACATAGGGTATAGTTTGACCAAGTGTCGGTCTAGGCTCTAGACTCTGTAGCATACATTACTAACTATTATTAGGGCGTCGGATTTGATAAGATTTATTTCTCCTGGCTCTTCCCCTCCAGCTCGTACTCCTTATGTCTTATTCTGAGACTCTAGAACAGGCGCTCCTCGTTGTGAAGCAGCAGGCTGTGCTGATGCAGAGATGCCTCCAGCAGCGTAAATTGATGGATGCACTTAAGCACGCCTCGATTATGCTTACAGAACTGAGAAAACCAGATCTGTCACCCAAGCAATACTACGAGCTGTATATCATGATTTTCGATTCGCTTTCACTTCTCTCCAGCTACTTGACGGAGAATCACCCTAAATCGCACCATTTAGCGGATCTTTACGAATTAGTGCAATATGCCGGCAATGTGGTGCCCCGATTATATTTGATGACCACCGTGGGGACCAGCTATTTGAAGTGTGCTGATTCCCCTCGAGAGGAGATACTCAAGGATATGATAGAGATGTGCCGTGGAGTACAGAATCCAACGCGTGGGCTCTTTCTCAGGTACTACCTATCACAGCGTACCAAACAGCTGTTGCCAGAGAATGCACTTGAGTTTAGTGCTAACTTTGTTATTACAAATTTTATCGAAATGAACAAGTTGTGGGTGCGGTTACAACACCAGGGGCCTCTCAGGGAGCGTGAGCAACGTACAAAGGAGCGCAAGGAACTGCAAATACTTATTGGTTCTCAATTGGTGAGACTGTCCCAAATTTTGGACGACAATCTGGAAATTTACAAAGACCGCATTTTACCTGTCGTTTTAGAACAAGTGGTCCAATGCAGGGATGTAGTCTCTCAAGAATATTTACTGGATGTTGTCTGTCAAGTTTTCCCGGATGAATTCCATTTGGCAACGCTGGATTCTCTCTTAGAGGCCACATTGCACATGAATCCTGATGTCTCTATCAACAAGAATGTGTTAACGTTGATAGACCGTTTGAACGGTTACATAGACAGAAAGGAACAAGAGCACGAAACTCCACAAACTGCATCTGACTTGTTCCGAGTGTTTTGGCACTACCTCAAGACTTTGAACGACGAAAGACCGGATTTGTCCCTGGAGCAGTTCGTCCCGCTGATTGAAAGCATAATGTCATTGTCTTTACGTTGGTATCCCGACAAACTGCAGAATTTAAATGCCCTTTATGGTTTCACTGCTCAAAAGTGCAGGGATTATGGCAAGGCGATCCCCGCCAACGCAGAGTATCTTTTCGTCAACTTGTTAACTTTGCAAAATTTTGAATATGTGAATCGTTCTGCCGTACTCTTCTACAACATCATCTCGCAATGTGAATCTTTCAGGGAATTACTCTCTTTGCAAAACGTGCCATTGCAAAAAAATACCATCAACACTATACTCGATACTCTGTTGACCGCTCAAGTGGAGGTAGGTAAAACGTTTGTTATCGACTCCAAGACCAATTTGGAGAATTTGCTTTCTGTAATGGAACCACTCATAAGACTTCGCGCTCCTACTATCGCGAGAAAGCCATCTAGTGGCGCGTTAGGTCTAAGAGATGACATAGATTTTGATGAAGGCAATGGATCTTGGGTTTTGGATTCTTCCCAAGAAAAATTGGCGAAGTTCTGTCATGTGGCTCTACTTTTGTTGCCGAACGTATCGCAACAATTACGCAACGTTGAAATGCAAGTCGAATATTTACTTCTACTGAAGAACTGGTATTATAAAGGCGGCAAAAACATCAAATATACATATCCTGCAATAATTACCAATTTTTGGAAGCTCATCAGAAAATGTTATCTTTTGAAATCGCGCCAAAAGCTGCGTGAGGAAACCGAGCGCAGTTACGGCAATTTAATCAAACAGCTATTCAAATACTCCTCTCGTTGCATCAACGACCTATTCAACGTATGCGGGTCCCCCGTTATTGATACCGTTTACAAACTAAACATCCAAAGTGCGTCTTTGGCGGACCAACTCTCTCTAGGTGAAATTGCTTACGATTTCTTCTCCCAAGCGTTCACCGTCTTGGAAGAATCGTTGAGCGACCTCAAGACCCAATTCCAAGCTCTCGTGTACATGATACAATCATTGCAAAAGACGAGATCGCTACACCAGGAATCTTACTACGACACACTCATAGTCAGGTGTACTTTGCCCGGATCAAGACTATTGAGAAAACAAGATCAATGCCGTGCAGTCTATCTGTGTTCTCATCTCTGGTGGGCTACAGAGATTGCCCTCATCGGCGAAGAGGAAGGTATCACCACAGATTTTTACAGAGAGGGCAAACGTGTACTTGAGTGTCTCCAGAGATCTCTCCGTGTCGCAGACTCCACCATGGACAACATTCAAAGCTGTCAGCTTATGATAGAAATTTTGAATCGTTGTCTCTATTACTTCATCCATGGCGAGGAGCATGATACTCACGTCAGCGTCAAGTACATTAACGGCCTCATCGAACTCATAAGGACCAACCTCAAATCTCTCAAAATGGAAGAACAAGTACTGGAACAATCTAGTAGACTACAAGATCTACACATTGATGACAAAGACGGCTCAGAAGCGATTAAGAAACGGTTTGTGATGGGTCTCGACGGCACATACATCGAAGTTCCGAGAACAAATGGCACTCCAGCATCTGTCACTAACAAGCTCAATTCAGTATTCATGAATGAAATGATTCACATTCCCATGGAACACTTTGACAGAACCTGCGAATACATAGTGAATCAGCGGGAAATTGACGACAGGTTCAAAGTCATCGTTATATAACAACAGTGTTTCCATCATCGTGTACGTATTTTTCTGTTTGCCGAGGAGACTCCGAACACAAATGGCGGAGAATGCCCCTTCATCCAGTATAAATATACTGTGAAGATGGATTGAGATTTTCTCCCCCACATTTAATTCCTTCCATTCTATCACTGGTTTAAATCAATGGATAATAGAAGTATTTTCTACGCTGGTACGTATTTTTCAATTTGAACTGTTGCTCAAGTTTTCTTTCCTGCTCACGACAGACCCCCTCCTCCTCTCCCCTACATCTAATTTCATTGAAGCACAAGAATGGCATTCTATACAGTGTCTAATGTTGAAAATCTGCGGATTTGTGTTGTCATGGTAGGACTTCCCGCCAGGGGCAAGTCTTTTATCGCCCAAAAGATCGTGAGGTACCTATCGTGGTTGTCAATTAAGGCCAAATGTTTTAATGTTGGTAATTACCGTCGTAGAGCTGGAAGTGGCCACCCTAATGCAGACTTTTTCGATTTCAACAATAAGGCAGCCTTTGAGGTCAGACAGAAAGCTGCTGACCATGCAGTCCAGGATATGATGGCCTGGTACGAGGAAGAAAACGGAGTGGTTGCTATTTTGGATGGCACCAACACTACGAGGGAAAGAAGAGACTGGATTTTAAAGATATGCAGGAGGCATGCCATCGAACCGATGTTTTTAGAAAGCTGGTCTGACGACGTGGAAATGATATTGAGAAACATTAGCGATGTCAAAACATCCTCTCCAGACTACGAAGGTGTAGACTCCGATGTAGCCACCCGGGATTTTTTGGAAAGAATTGCTAAGTACGAAGAAGTCTATGAACCATTGGATCGGGAATTGGACAAGAGCTTGACGTATGTGAAGTTGATTAACGTAGCTCAGGAAGTGGTGATAAACAGGATTCAAACGTACTTGGAAAGTCGTGTTGTCTTTTACGTGATGAATTTGCACATCCGTCCTCGCTGTATATGGTTGTCCCGCCATGGTGAATCCGTCTATAATGTGGAGAAAAAGATTGGCGGAGACTCTTCTTTATCGGAAAGGGGATTTCAGTATGCCAAGAAATTACCAGAACTCGTTAAGCAGAGTGCCGGTGATGCAGATTTAACAGTCTGGACTTCTACTTTGATTCGTACGCAGCAGACGGCCGAGTATTTGCCTTATAAGCAGTTGCAATGGAAGGCCTTGGACGAATTAGATGCGGGTGTTTGTGATGGTATGACTTATGAAGAGATTGAAGAAAAATACCCCGGAGACTTCAAGGCCAGAGATGAGAATAAGTATGAATACAGATATCCCGGCGGTGAATCTTACCGAGATGTTGTAATTCGATTGGAACCCATAATAATGGAGCTGGAGCGTCAAGAAAACATCTTGATTGTGACCCATCAGGCTGTCCTTCGATGCATTTATGCATATTTCATGAATGTTCCCCAAGAGGAATCACCATGGATGTCCATTCCCCTGCACACCTTGATTAAATTGGAACCCAAAGCATATGGAACTGAAGTGACAAGAATTAAGGCCAACATTCCTGCGGTCAGTACTTACAAGGAGAAGGGTACAAGTAGGGTTGGAGAGTCTATTCGCGACGGCAACAAATATTGCAACCTTTTATTAAGTGTCCCAGAATCCGAGAGATAGTTCTAGTTATGTCTTATATACTGACACTTCTACAAGTAAACGAAGCTGCATATCACGTGTAAATACTAACGCACGGTACTGGTGAAAAAACCTGCTGTGTATCATAACACCTTGCCAAGAAAACACCGATGTATATGCAATTTTGACCACAAACTAACCCAGGTGAAGTCCCAGGTTCTGTCTAAAGGCAGCAGAAACGGTTGCCTTCTGCCGCACAGTGTTAACCTATACTAGTACAGGTGTGTCTGCCCTCTCCAAGGATCTCCAAGGGCCTGTCAGTGTTAGAGCAAGATAATAAAAAATAAGAGGTTCATATGGTTAGGTTATTCGGTTTCAATAGAAAATCCACGAGGAAAGTTGGCAATGAGCCCGAAAGTGATCCTGTGAGGCCTGAAGAAAGTGAGACTACTAAGGCTACTTCTTCCAGTGATGTTTCCTCTCAAGCGGGGAGTATAAGGCATAGCACTTCTCTATACGACGATTTTTCTAGTCGAGAAGGTCCATCTACGAGATCTTCATCAGTTTTCTCCAAGGGCAGGTTCACTCATGGGTCTTCAAGTATTAGCACCCGTTCTGAGGACGCTGGTAGCAACCTGGATAGCGTGGGCAAACCACTAAGAGTCATTGATCACAAGAAGTTTACTAGTTTGAACCCGGTTTCTGAAGAGGAGGGAACCGAGCAAGAATCTAATTCGGAAGATTCTGCACCCACTACTACCCGTGTGAATTCTGCTAGGCCCATTCGTTACGAACAATTTGAAAAAGAGCTTTTATGTTTGGAAGAGAATTTGGTGGAATTGGTAGATGACATCCACCAGAATGTGACTAACATCTCTAAGGCAGTTATTGAAGCTATAGAGTTTTTCAAGATATTCATGCCTAATTTTAACGGTAAACTACCATTTAGAATTAATTTTGAAACAAATTCCTCTCTAAGGGTCATCACCAAGATTATGCTGCATTTCCTCGACAATCTACTAGTTTCTGAAGTTTTTGGAAACTCTAGATCCATACTCATGAAGAGGTACATGCAATTTTTAAAGAAGTTGACGCTAAATATGGGGCATACCGCTGGACCTGAGCCTCAAACTCTACCTTACATGACTAATTTCTGTATCGATGCAGAGTGCCATCTGCCGAACAAAGAAAATATTAATAGAATCATCGACGTACTATCCGATCAGGAACCCGGCTCCGTAGCGGATCAAGATGGGGCTTTTATAGCACCTATTCTTAGAGGATTGAGTCGGAAATCGGCCATTTTGACGGTCATGTTTGGCATGCCCGAACCACATCAGAAGCACTATGAAATAGTCAATGCTCTCTATTCACTCTTCCCCGACGTGCACTTCTTTTGCGTTAAGGATTATATTAAACCTTGTGCCCAAGTGATGGAGACCAGACCCATGGAGCTTGACCTCCCCAAATCTCCAGTGGCCTCTTTTATACCGCCTTATAGACTCGCAGCCAATGCCCTCGAACTACCCATCTCCATGTCCTTATCTTCAAATCATAGCCAAAAAAGCACGGGAACCCTTGGTGGGTATCTTTTCCCACAAATTGAAAATAATTCAAAGCTCTCGCAGTTCGCTGGCTCATCGTTTGCTATCACTTGCTCTCATGTGGTACTATCAGAGACCCACGGTTATCCTCATGTATCAGCCCCTTCGCGTGTGCTGCAATCTGCCTATAGGGGTACACTAGTGGAGGAATCTCTCAGGTATCCCACGAATTCGAAGGAATCCAGCGCATTCCAAGAAGAGGTTAATCGCGTGGAAGCCCACATGAGGTGGCAGGACGAAAACAAGTTCGGCCAAGTCGTTTGGGGCGAAAGATCCATCGTTAATCACAGGCTATCTGACTTCGCCATCATAAAAGTAGGATCACAGTTCAAATGCGAAAACTGCCTTGGCACTGGACTCACATCCGTGCCCGATCCAACTCTCAGATTCCAAAACATGTACGTTAAGGAAAAAATTTTGAAATTTAAGCCAGGACTGCAGGTGTTCAAGATAGGTGCCTCAACCAACTACACTTCGGGCCAAGTCAATGCGGCGAAGCTGGTATATTGGGCAGACGGTAAATTACAAAGCAGCGAATTTGTAGTGGCATCGCCACTGCCGCTTTTTGCTAGTGCTGGCGATTCCGGTTCCTGGATCCTGACGAAATTGGAGAACCAGCCCGGTCTCGGGTGTGTGGGCATGTTGCACTCCTACGACGGAGAACAGAGACAGTTTGGTTTGTTTACCCCCATCGGAGACATCCTGGAACGGCTCCACGCAGTGACCGGCGTCCTTTGGGATATAGACCTGCAGGCAGATGATTGAGGTCCCAAGCTGTATATTATTGTCCACGGGCTGACTTTTTTTTACCAATCGTGGTAAATAAACACTGTAAAAACATCAAGCCTCATGCAGGCCTGCATTCGAGAATACCAGATCAGAGAGTTTTGCTCCACAAGAAAACAAAAATAGCTCTTGTATGTTTGGTCCTCAACTGGAACAGGCCCCAGGAAGGCAGCGGAAATCATCACAGTTGGATGCCTTCCCGATTTCCGCCTTTTTTCCAATTGAATTTCTACATTTTTCAAGTGAATTTTTTGTTTGACGCCTCAGTCGCGTTAACGTTGGCAGTTACAATTAAAACCCCAGAAAGATCAAATGATTCAAACCTCAAAAACACATGCAGGGAAGGCCGGAACGTCCGCATGAATCACAAGATTTCTGTTTATGGAGTTCGTTTTAAGGTGCTCACTTTAATGTGTTGTGTGTGAGAACACTTTAAGGAGCGTGTGTACATTAGTGGGGTTGGTTCATCTTTCAGTCTGCTCCGTAGCTCTGTATTGTTCAATCGGTGTCTCATACCATCCAGGCTGATAGTAATCTTTTATAAATATCAAGATGTTTTGTTAGAATGACGAGTTTGACTCCCGTTTACTGATGTTTACGCAATTGACCCATAACATACTATGCAAAACACTGTTAAAACACCAGTGAGAAAGACTCAAATTGATAAGAAGGTCCATACACCTCCCAGTGTCGAGCATGACACGGGAAGGCCCAAACTTCTCAAGAGTTTCTCGGGAAAAGTCTTTAGAAGGGCTAGTCTCAAGTCTCATCAAAGCGCAACGCTAGACTCTATGGACCTTTTTGCAGCTGGTGGCTCCATGTCAAACAAAAGATCTACTCCCAAGCCTTTAATTTTTAAACAACCACTTTCCCCACCGCCCACGGTTAGGAGAAAGCGGGAGGTATCACCAACCGGTTCCCCCGGATCTTTTAGGGTTGAGAAGCTCGATTCGCCCATCCATATATTGTCACCTGAGAAATCTCGAGGCTCCAGGTCCGCTGGTATTAAGCCCATAAACTTGCTTCCATCGCTCAAGCACGATGCGTTCAGATCTGCCTCGAGTTCCAAGAACCATCCTATAATATGGACGGATACAGTAGAAGACCCCTACCTCGAAGAAAATTCCCCCACTTACCTCCGCAGTGTCTCGAGAAACGTTTCAAGTATTAGTTCTTCTGCCGGACGGAGGAGGTTTGTGTTCGAGAAATGCAGCATGTGTGCCGAAGGTATGAGCAGCATCTTCCCCGGTGAGACCATAGTACAAATGACTTGCTCGCATGCTAGTCACTACGAGTGCTACCTGGCCATGTATGAGCCTGTTTACATGAAAGGCGGATGGCCGGAGTGCCGAGATTGCCATAAAATCTCCAAACCAGCTGATCCAGATGTTATACAAAAGATGACATCTACCCTCTTGACAAGAAGACAAAGCACAGATTCTTTCATTGAACAGCACTTGATGAGTGCGAGGATGCCCGGAAGTTTCAGCGGCCCCATGTTTGATTTCACACCTAGGGACCAGTTGATCACTTCTGCAGACGTCTTTTCCGATGGATTCAAAACTCCACTGCGCATAACGAGGACTAATACCAACTACGAAAATAGTGACACGGAGCTGTCATGCAGAAGTCTTGTTGGTCCTGGAGTTCTTCTGGAGGATAAACTGTTAAGCTCGGTAGCAGAGAATGAGTCATTCAGCCAAAGGGAATCGACGTCGGGATCGGAAGAGGAAAGTAATGAACAGGATCTTCGCATCGAGATCAACCCATTGTCCGATTCTCACTTGAACAAAGCGTATGCTGTTGTTGCTGAAATACCCAATGAGCCCCATCACAAATGTTGCTGCAGCCAGAAGGCCAGACACAATACTCAAACCGCCGAGAAGAAAAAGACTTTGAAGTTGCAAGTAGAGGCCTTCGTAAAGAAAAAAGTTGGCCAAGGAGACGAAGTTGGGTTTCTGTCTATGTTTGATCAAATTGGCTATTCCACTGATGGTGAACATTGGAATAACAATACGCTGGTGTGCTTTTTTGAGAAAAGTCTAGTTTTGTTTGATGTCTTCGAAGTGAAAATTGTGGGTAAGATCCCAGTAGAGCAGATCTGCAATGTGAATCGATTAAGCGAAAACAGTTTAATTATAGATCTGAAGAGCAGAACTCTTCCAGAGATGTATTTCTCACTCCCATTGGTGCAGGACTCGGCATTGGAAAAGTGGAAATACTACCTGATGCATCCCGAGAGGGAGCCCGATTGGGAGCATATGACAGATACCGCTTGGCACATGTTACCAAACGGCATGGCACCAGCCACAATTGGATTTATAGCTAAGCCGCTCTTCTGCGGAAAATGTGTTAAACCCTGGGAACATGGAATCGAGGACGTACCTTTGCAAGTGATTGTGTGCTTGAGTCTTTCTAGCAACGAGAGGCAAGATAGTGTAGCATACCAACGCAGGATCGTTCAAGGCTTACGCAAATTGCTGGAATGCCTTAACGAGCGTGATTTGTTTGGGCTTGTCACTGGGGGGAGAAATGGTAGCGGTAGCATTGGAGAATTTGGATCCTTCATCGGTACCATGAGCAAAACTTGGTCCAGTTGGGGCGAATTTCTCGACTCGCTCGAAGTCGTGGAACGCCAGGCGTTCCAAACCCCCTTGAAAGAGTTCAACAAAGTGTGGGAGACCTGTTACCGCCTAGTGAGCACATCATCCTTCTTGTTGGATGATGGCGACCGCGAGAAGTTTTTCAAACAGATCATTTTCATGACTGACGATCCTGAAGTGCAAGGAACCAACAAATATGAGGACATAATTACACAGAACTATCATTTTGATGTGATGCGCGTGCCATCTTACCACTCCGAAGATTGCGACTTTTCCAGTATCATTTCAAATCTGCACAAGAAGAGCATTAAGGCGCTAGAAGTCAAACTTCCGAGCGGTGTGCTCAAGTTTGGGAACATGGCTCCTGGGGAGAAAAAAACACTTACTGCGCATTTGGACACACTGCGCATTCCCCGCAACGAAGGTATGCCGGCTATCGAGGGTACTAAACGCGCTATCCAGAACGCTACCATAGACCTCGAAGTCCAGTGGTTTAATCTGAAAACCGCTAGCGAGAAGAAAATGCATAAATCTCTTAAAATGCCTGTCAGCAGACCTTAGCGTTAAGTAGAAGCATATACCTAGCATCCCACGTCTGGCCATTTAATTCTGTAGATATCCGCGAACATGCCTTCCCCGTAAAGGCCGGAACGTAGTTCCGGTATTTCAATAAGGCAACTGCCAGTAACGGATATGTAGCGGCACTTCTCCATTCTCCATACTCCATACTGGCAACTTGCATACAAGGAGGGTTCTAGGTTGTTAAATGCAATGCCCGCACAAGTAAACGTATATCCGTTTTTAAAGTGGCAGCACTGCCTGCTAAACTAGAGCCGCAATAGCGATTCCAAATCCGCAGTCTCGGCCTGCATCACGGCACCATCAGAGCCAACAGGGCCACCCATTTTTGAGCATTTCCACGGAATTCATGTCATTACTCGTCCACGCCTCTATTTACCGTTCACGCGGCCTGCGCCGAGTGAGACCCTATAGCATTCCCTCTTGGTCCACCGGTTGACAATTCTGGCCCACTTAGGGCCCTCTTTAGCCTCAATACCGCCCTTTGAGTTGGTCTCGAATGTAGTGGACACCAATTTGTCTTTCGCGCTTTGCACTTCTGTTTCTGAACACGACGCGGCCTCAGAGGTAGTCTTTGTTGACATGCGCGAAAGCAACACGATCCATGCGGGAAGGGACAACAACCAACAAGGCTACGCACAAACGCCAACCTTTTTTCCTCAAACAGATCTGGGGCTAGTGTCAGTGTTCTCGATGAGTGGTTTAGCCTCCAGGAAGTCTCTTGAAGTGAATATATAAAGCAAGAAAGTTGCGACCTCATTGAGAGCACTTGGTTGTTAGTCGCAAATAGTATCCATAGAGCAAGTGATTCGCATTAGTCTCTAGAAATCCATACTTTCGCTTATAAAATCCACTCTCGCTAATCTGTTCCGAAAGATTGTTCTCATTTGTTTTAATCCATTGCCAATAGTCCTATTCATTCACTAAATTACACATTCAAAATGCAGTTCAAAAATGCCATGTTAATGACCGCTGCCTCTTTGGCCAGCACAGTTTCCGCCGACGGATATGTCCCAGGTGACAACTGGTCTACTTTGACCCCATCTGGCACCTACAAGTGTGGTGCCACCGACTACTCTGCATCCTTCGGCATTGCTGTTCTACCAATCAGCAGTTCTGTTGCTAAGAGAGATGTCATCTCTCAGATCGGTGACGGTCAAATCCAGGCTACTGCCACTGCTACTGGCGCTACTGCTACACAGGCTACTGCCACCGGCTCTGCTGCCACCGGCTCTGCCGCTACCGGCTCTGCTGCCACTGGTACTGCCGCTACTGGTACCGCTGCTACTGGTACTGCTGCCACCGGCTCTGCTGCCACTGGCTCTGCCGCTACTGGTACCGCTGCTACTGGCTCTGCCGCTACTGGTACCGCCGCTACTGGCTCTGCCGCTACTGGTACCGCCGCTACTGGTACCGCCGCTACTGGCTCTGCCGCTACTGGTACCGCTGCTACTGGCTCTGCCGCTACTGGTACCGCCGCTACTGGTACCGCCGCTACTGGCTCTGCCGCTACTGGTACTGCTGCCACCGGCTCTGCTGCCACTGGTACTGCTGCCACCGGCTCTGCTGCTACTGGCTCTGCCGCTACTGGTACCGCTGCTACTGGCTCTGCCGCTACTGGTACTGCTGCCACCGGCTCTGCCGCTACTGGTACCGCCGCTACTGGCTCTGCCGCTACTGGTACTGCTGCCACCGGCTCTGCCGCTACTGGTACTGCTGCCACTGGTACTGCTGCCACCGGCTCTGCCGCTACTGGCTCTGCTGCCACCGGCTCTGCCGCTACTGGTACCGCCGCTACTGGCTCTGCCGCTACTGGTACTGCTGCCACCGGCTCTGCTGCCACCGGCTCTGCCGCTACTGGTACCGCCGCTACTGGCTCTGCCGCTACTGGTACTGCTGCCACCGGCTCTGCCGCTACTGGCTCTGCTGCCACCGGCTCTGCCGCTGTCAAGACTAGTCAGGTTACTAAGACTGCACATGCCAGCACCACTGTTGTGCTCAGCACCACTGTGACCCCATCTACCACCGTTGTCAACGGTTCTACAGTTACCACAGAAGTTACCATCCCATGCAGCAATGGTCAATGTGCAGCCACTCAGGCTACTGAATCCCCAGTGACCAAGGTCACCACTATCCCCGGTACCACCATCCAAGGTACCACTGTTACTGAAGTGTGCAACGGTGAGAGTGGCAGCTGCCAGGAAATTACTGCTACTGCTACTGCTCCAGCCTCCGGCTCCGCCGCTACCTCTGGTACTCCAGCTACTGGTGCCTCTGGTACTCCAGCTACTGGTGCCTCTGGTACTCCAGCTACTGGTGCCTCTGGTACTCCAGCTACTGGTGCCTCTGGTACCCCAGCTACTGGTGCCTCTGGTACCCCAGCTACTGGTGCCTCTGGTACCCCAGCTACTGGTGCCTCTGGTACCCCAGCTACTGGTGCCTCTGGTACTCCAGCTACTGGTGCCTCTGGTACTCCAGCTACTGGTGCCTCCGCTACCTCTGGTACTCCAGCCTCCGGTGCAGTTACCACAGTCATTGGCATTGCTCAGATCACTGACGGTCAGCTACAGGAACAGAAAATTGCCGTGCAGTCCAAGGTTGGCTCCACTACTGTGTTGAACCCATCCAGCACTGCTAGCGCTGGTAACTCCACTGCTAGCGGTTCCGTGAGCTCCAGTTCGGCCAGCAGCACTGCTTGCCCTACGAGCATTTCGCTAACCGGTCAATCTTGTAACAGTAACGGTACCTTGAGTGTTACTCTAAAGGATGGTGTGCTAACTGACAAGAAGGGAAGAATCGGTTCCATTGTTTCTAACAGACAGTTCCAATTCGACGGTCCACCACCACAGGCCGGCGCCATCTACGCCGCTGGCTGGTCCATCACCTCAGAGGGTTACTTGGCTTTAGGTGACAGCGATGTCTTCTACGAGTGTCTATCTGGTGACTTCTACAACCTATATGACAAGTCCATTGGCTCCCAGTGTCAGCCAATTCATTTGGGTGCCGTCGACTTGGTCGACTGTTAAGCGAATGACAAGAACCTGCGAGGTTCTTTGATCGGATTTTAAATTTATACCCCAGTTCGTGTACACTAATGACATAAAAGACCAGATAGTTTGAACATCTATTTTCAAAGCGAGAGTTTGGTTTCTTTTTTTTTTTTAAAAAAACGAAAATATATACGCAAGATCTGAATACGAATATTTCTAGAGACGATAAATAGCAGTAACAAAATGCGAAATTTAACCATTAAAATCAGGCTCTGAAACAGCCTTAATATGGGGGGTTGCACTTCAATAAGTACCTTATCATCATCAGTGGCATTAGAATGAATTGACTAATTTTTAGAACTTTTTAGAACCTTTCAAAATGAAATATATACAATTATTCTTATTTGTAATAATGTAAAATTAAATGTTCCTTTTTTTTGTCTACTCAAAAATAAAACTAGCGCCAAGGCCAAGCAGGAATAACTCGGTCCAGGGACGAACGAAAACTACTCATAAAACGGTATCACAGACTAGGTGAAGATATTGGAAATGTCAACAATGCAGGGAACGAGTATAATCATAATTGGGGTATGCCACTAGTTTGAAATACACTAACTGTTTGAAGGATAGGATAATGGGACAGTTACACAGCGTTCCTTTTTTTTCTCTTAAATTCAGCTTAACAGCTGACCAAGTCAATAACTTCTAAGTGGACTGGGACACACTGGTTGCCAATCTTCTCATCGTAAATGTTGTAGAAGTCACCGGAAAGACACTCGTAGAAGGTCTCGACGTCACCAATGGCCAAGTTACCAGATGGAGAGATAGACCAGCCAGCGGCGTAGATGGCGCCGGCCTGTGGTGGTGGACCGTCAAACTGGAACTGGTGGTTGGCGACAATGGAACCGATTCTTCCCTTCTCGTCGGTCAAGATACCTTCATTCAAAGTGGCACCCAGAGTACCGTTGGTTCTGCAGGAGACAGCTTTCACTGGGTCAGAAGATGTGACGTAAGAGGTGGCGTTCGAGCCGTTCGAGGCGGTAGAGACGGCAGAAGTACCGTTAACCATAGAACCGGTGGCAGCGGCGTGAACAGACGAAGTGGTAGCGTCAGCCTGAATCTGTCCGTCTTGCACCTGGGAAACGGCAACAACGGTTGCGGTACCGCTAACGGTAACGGTCGTGGAGGCGGAACCAGCAACAGTTAGCTGACCGGTGACACCGCTGGCCTGAATTTGACCATCGGTGATCTGAGAGATGGCAACAACGGTGGGGGAACTGTTAGCAGTCACAGTGGTCAACTGGGTACCTTCTGGCACGTACACGCGGGAAGTGGTAGTGACACCACCAGAGCTCACAGTGGTCACTGGGGTGGAAGTGGTGGCCTGGATCTGACCGTCACCAATTTGGGAGATGGCAGCCACAGTGGTGGTTGGGGTGACAGAAGAGGTACTTGGAGTACCGGTTGTAGCCTGGATCTGACCGTCAGTAATCTGAGAGATGGCAGCGACGGTAGTCTTTGGAGTAGCGCTGCTGGTGGTGCTTGGAGTAGCGGTGGTAGCCTGGATCTGACCGTCAGTAATCTGAGAGATAGCCACCACGGTGGTCTGGGCCTGCACGGTGGTCTGGGCCTCGACTGTAGTAGTACCCTCGGTGGTGATGGTAGTGTGGGCAGTGGCGGTGGTTTCAGAAGTGTAAGTGGTCACTGGAGTGTATGTGGAAGTGGTGGCAGCCTCTGTAGCAACAGAAGTCGCAGTGGTAGCCTGCACCTGACCATCGGTGATCTGCGACACAGCCTCGGCAGATGACTTAGCAGATGTGGTGGAAGTGGTGGTAGCCTTTGGAGCAGCTGAAGTCGCAGTGGTAGCCTGCACCTGACCATCGGTGATCTGTGACACAGCCTCGGCAGATGACTTAGCAGATGTGGTGGAAGTGGTGGTAGCCTTTGGAGCAGCTGAAGTCGCAGTGGTAGCCTGCACCTGACCATCGGTGATCTGTGACACAGCCTCGGCAGACGACTTAGCAGATGTGGTGGAAGAGGTGGTAGCCTTTGGAGCAACAGAAGCAGTGCCCGTGGTGGCCTGGATCTGACCGTCACCGATCTGAGAGATGGCAGCTCTCTTGGCAGCGCGCTTCGCACTGCCAGAAGTACCGTTGGTAGCGTTAGCGCTGACAGTCTGAACGGAAATACCAAAAGTAGATGCGTAAGACGTGATACCACCAGCTAGAGTCGCCGTTGGAGTCAAAGTGGACCATGGTTCACTTGGAACGTAGGCGGATAGAGCGCTGGATGCCAAAGCGGCTGTCGCCAAAGTCTTCTTGTACTGCATTATTATCTATTATACTAATGTGTGGGAGCAGGAAAGAAAGCGAAAGAGAATGGACTCTGATCTTGGTTTTGATTCCTGGTGTGTTATGACAGAAAAGGGAGAAAGAGTAGAAACCAGCATCCTAATTATCCCATCACTTTCCCTGCCCTTTTTATACCTGTCTCCCGCGGTGAATACCTCCCTGCTTCGTTCCTCTCACTTGCCCCCTTCCGTCTCTACTCCAGCAAATCTTAGTTCCGAACTACCACCTACAGCTCCTTCTGTTGCCCTACTAGGTAAACTGAGGGGAAACCGCTTGCTCTGCCGCCCAACTTTTCCCACAGAAAGCCCGGCACCGGCGGGGAGCCCATTCCCTTCTGGGGCAAGTAACAAGGATTTTCTCAATTTCTCTGAATACAGTTCTATAATTAATCGACTGCGTGGTGTGTGGTACGCCACCATCGATAAATTTCCCGAATGGGGTAAATCGCTGCGAAATCTTCTCCTATTTGGTTTCTTTTCTCGGCATCATAACGACCGGGCAGCGCCACCGTTACGGCGCACGGTAACAAGAAGACACTAGTAAATCTAGCGCGCCGGTCATTTCCGTCTCTCCCTCCTTTCTCTCGGTCTCCGTTCTCCCCCTCATGCCGCGCCGCGCCCCTTTTTTTTTTCGTTTTTTTTCGTTTTTTCGTTTCTATCTCGCCTTCTCGCGCTGTCCAGATCCTTCCAGGAAGTTTTTTTTACCGCGTTTGGTAAAGGATCCCCTGGGCTGGGCGGCACCCGAACCTATATCACTCAATCCATGGTGTGTCACCCAACTACTGACGTATTCGGCGGGGGGATTTCTTCCCCCGGGTAAAGACCAAGCAGTGCAGAAGGTGAGACAGAGTGAGTTGCCGGGTCCAAGCCCTACTCGATTGCCTGTAACCTGGCTCGGTCCGGCTTTTTGATCCATTATGAAGTGAATAGAGGTGTGATCCAAAAGCAGAGGTTTGAGTGGAAAAGAAAAAAGCAAAAAGTGTCAAGCCACGTGAGTTTCACATGCAAGGCGCGTAGCCCTAACGCGTTTCATTTAGTTTTCCTATTCAGGAGAGTTAATTGCTTGCTCTCCGCTGGGTCCGACGGATCTACGCACGGTTACATTAGAAAACCCAGCAGAGCCTGCAGCCCAAGGGGAAAGGGAAAGAGGAGAGCAGTAGATCAGTTTACAAATTTCCTTTGTCGTAATCTATTTTCGGAAGCCTGGAGGTGGAATCGTATGCTGGGCATGAGAGAGATTGGTTGCCGCTGCGTTATGGGAAATTACAATGCGTTTTGGACGTGGGGAATGCTGCTATTACAGCACCAAAGAGAGAAAGAGGCCAACAGATATTTCCCAGATCCGCTTAGCTTCCAATATACCGGCATGCTTAGCCCTTTGATTTTTCCCCATTGGGTGGAAGTGGTGATTAAATTAGTGACCAGTGACGTTCCCCTAGAGGTTTTTTTTAGTAGTGGATCTGGGCGGTAAAAAAAAAGTTCCCGGTAAGTATTAGCCCCTTTTGCCAGCCATTTGAATAACCGCTGATCGGGAGGGCTGAGCAACCCAAAGGCGTATATAAGGAGGCGCAAAGGAGAAGTTTTAGATTTGATTCAGAGTTCCTTCTCCTATAGGATCATCAAGAAAACATTACAGTTCTCTGCATTACATCCCAACAACAACAACAACCCCCCAACACATCTACAATGCAATTCAAGAAGACTTTGGCCTCCGCCGCTTTCACTTCAGCAGCTCTAGCTACGTATGTTCCAGGTGACAACTGGTCGACTTTGACCCCATCCGGTACCTACAGCGGCGCGACTTCGTCTTACTCTGCTACCTTCGGTATTGCAGTGCAGACCATTTCCAACAGCTCTACACACACTGCTTCCCAGGTGAAGAGAGGCGCTGCCATCTCTCAGATCGGTGACGGTCAGATCCAGGCTACCACCGCCACTCCATCATCGACCACGTCAGCCGTTGCCACTGCTCAGGCTATCTCTCAGATCGGTGACGGCCAGATTCAGGCTACCACGAAGACCACCTCCGCCACCTCTACCACAGTGGCTTCGTCTGCCGTGGCTGTGTCGCAGATTGGTGACGGCCAGATCCAGGCTACCACGAAGACCACAACCACGTGCTCCACTACTTCGTCTTCCTCCACCGTCCCAGCTGCTCAGGCTATCTCTCAGATCGGTGACGGTCAGATCCAGGCTACTACCGCCACCCCATCTTCGACTACGAAAGCCGCTACCACTGCTCAGGCTATCTCTCAGATCGGCGACGGTCAGATCCAGGCTACTACCGCCACCCCATCTTCCACTACGAAAGCCGCTACCACTGCTCAGGCTATCTCTCAGATCGGCGACGGTCAGATCCAGGCTACTACCGCCACCCCATCTTCGACCACGAAAGCCGTTACCACTGCTCAGGCTATCTCTCAGATCGGCGACGGTCAGATCCAGGCTACCACATCCACTTCCTCGGCTGTGTCGAGCGCTGCTGCCGTCTCTCAGATCACTGATGGACAGGTCCAAGCCACCGGTACCAGCACCACCGGTAGCAGAACGACTCTGTCGCCAAGCTCCGATTTGACTTCTTCCAAAAGCGTCTCTCTAACCACTTCTGGCGGATCCACTCAGACCGCTTCCTCGGACGATATCGCCGCTGCTCAGTCCTGCAAGACCAACGGTACTCTGCAGTTGACTCTAGATGACGGTGTGCTAAAGGACATCAAAGGTAGAATCGGTTCCATTGTCGCCAACCACCAGTTCCAGTTCGACGGTCCACCACAGGCCGGTGCTCTTTACGCCGACGGCTGGTCTATCACCCCCGAGGGTAACTTGGCTCTTGGTGCCGCTGATGTCTTCTACCAGTGTCTATCCGGTGACTTCTACAACTTGTATGACGAGTCCATTGGTAACCAGTGCTACCCAGTCCACTTGGAGGTTCTAGAGTTGGTCGACTGTTAAGTCAACTTAATCGTCTGATCGACAAAAGAGACAACAACATCTCTGGGTCGTCGCTGCATTGTACATTAATTGGAGACAGTCATCATTCTTTTTCACGTTCACTTTTCCTGGTCATGCCCTTCAAGAAGAAGCAGAATCCTTTCGCATCCGCGTGCAATACGTTTTTTAGTTCATCATTTATCATCATCAGTTCTTCTTATATTTAGTTCCACATTTTATATAACATTTGTATGAAATTAATCTTTTAAAAAGTTTAATCGTAATAATAACAATATATCTATACATGTATATATATATATATATATATATAATAATAAATGCTTGCGTAAAAGTTTCAAGTTTGTCGCAAACCGTGGTTGCCGCGGTAGTTGGGGAATTCGGGCTCGTTCCAACCGCGCAAGGCGGTTTCAGGGTCTTCGAACTCGTATATTTCAATGGCTAACGGCCTACAACAGCCAAGCATGCCCTTCCCATCGACGTCTTCCTTGTCCTCACCCCAATCCCACTGGGATAGATCACCGCCGGGGCAGGCAGATAGTGCTACAAGTAAGTCCTGTTCCGCAAAGCATTCAAAATAGTCCTCCTTACCGGCAGGGCAAGTCTCCATGAAGTACTGATCGTATTCATTGAGACCAGTCACTTGGAAAACGTTCAACACGTCATGGACGTCAAACTCGGTGAGTCCATATGGCATCACTGCCCGCGTCAAATTCGAATGGCAATGGAAATCGTTATCCTCACCGCTGATCAATTTGTCCACGTAGGGGTCACATCTGGTGCCCAAAGTGTCGTGCGCCCTGCCGCCCCACTCGTCATGTCGGGCTTGCAGCGTGTCGCCAGTGATGGTCACCAACGGTCTCAAATAGGGGAGATTCGACCACAATCTATCAAAAGTGGACACATGGGCACTGTGCAGCTGTCTCGTGCGGGCAGCCCAGAACCGTTCTCTTGGATTATGCCTGTTCCAAATATTCAAATCACCCACTTGAGGGCCCTCCGGGGTACGTATGCGGAAGATGGTCCTAGCTGGGATCTCCACTGCAAGGGCACTTCTCGGTTGTATCAAGTAGGTCTTGACCATTCTCTTCTTGCTGGAGGCGATCCGTTCGTAAAGTGCCTTATTGGCGTATAGCTTCGAACCCGGCTGGGGGAAATAGGCAGCCTGTGGTTTTCTCAACCCGTAGTCAACTTTCTCTGGTCTTTGAGATGAAATTGCTTGCATGCTTGATCAAATTGGAGCACTAGGAGAGGCATTTCGAGGGTCCCTGCAAGTCTGTCGGCATTTGCCTTCTTATATGCCTGAGACGTATCTTGACTGCACAAATGTTGGTCGGAGAATTCAGCGCTCTGAGATCCGATGTATTTTTCAAAGTCAAAAAGGAGAATGAATGAATAAATAGATGAATTACGTACTTCAGTATATCTGCACGCCCTCGTATTCCTGCCTGTGCAGCCTCTCCCTACAAATGTAGTACGCTGCGAGTGGAAAGGAAAGCGCACCAGCGAGGCCACTTCTGAACACGAAGGACTTACTCCCCTGTGTAGATAATCCCACATTGCACATCTGGATGAGAAACCCCCAGCCAATGCTGAACATGGAAACATCACCATAAGTCAAAGAATGCATCGTCCTCCAAAAGTTCCCTCTCTCCACCTGCTCATTCTCCTTGTCAGAGTGAAACACCCTGTTTGGAACATCATGAACTTCCCTTTTGATGTCTTTCAAGAAACCTGGTCTGTTCTTACCCTCCACTTCAATCCTGTGGTAATTAGCACGCTTCGTGATCATATAATCCTTGTAGAACGTGTAAAGGCTGATACCGTACAGCGACGTAACAGCAATGTTGACTATCAAATTCGTTTTCGAAGCTCCGTAAGGGACATTGTTAGATGATTTATTGGATAATCCTGGCTTTAAATTTGCTGACAGTGCTCTAATAGATAGCGTGGGTCTCATGCTGATGGTTCACTATATGTCATACAGCCAGGAAAGAGACATGCAAGTGCAAAACAAGACAATTGCGCTCCCCTCGGTAATATCTGGGGGGGGGTTTTATATGCAGGAGTCGCTCATCGCTAGGGGAATATGGTCTCCCCTTCCGCTCCTCCGCTTGTTAAGCATGGGGGTTAATATTAGCAACCTAGTAGTACATTCAATTGCTATTTATTTTGTCGTTGTTGCTAATCCGATGTAGTGTAACGGCTATCACATCACGCTTTCACCGTGGAGACCGGGGTTCGACTCCCCGTATCGGAATTTCCTAGTTCGTTTTTTTTTTTTTGCAACTTGTTGCCCAGACATAAAGGTGATTCTCTCATATTATCAGATTCTTGGTATGAGCATTTACCTCTCGAAAATTTCTTTACCTAGACGTTATTAGTTGTTATTGTTGTTTTTTGGTTTGTTTCCTTTGTAATGACTTGTTTATGTCTTGTTGATTAACTGTACTTTTCCAAACCATTTTTAACTTTGTCATAATGATCGTGATTGGGAGATAGAAAATAAATATATATTACTTCTAATCTCATCGAAGAATTCGCCGACTTGCCAGTTGCATGAATACTAAAGGCTGATTCGCTTGTACTTTCAAGGAGGAGTGACGGAAGGAAGACAGAAGGTGTTTGTATCAATCTGTATCGTCCATTAGCCATTGGAGATGGTCTCAGAGTTGAAAATTCGACTAGATGAGACCACCTATTACTCTACCTTAGGGCTAAGATCCAATGCTTCGGAGAAAGAGATCCACAAGTCCTATGTGAAGTTAGCTCGTGAATTGCATCCAGATAAATCCAAATCAGATGTGGCAGCTGAGTTGTTCAAATTGATCAGCCACGCTCACTCGGTTCTCATAGATAGAGAGAAGAAAACCAAGTACGACCGCTTACTACTTTCGAAGGGTCTTTTACGTTATTCTATTAGGGAAAGCTGCCACAGATTTGACGTGCAGGCGGAACCGGTAACTCCTCAGAGAGAAAGACCTACAAGGCATCAAAGACCCTACGAAAAACAGCCTTATGGATTCAGCACTGATACTACGGGCTCCCCCAAGGTCAAAGTACCGATATTTCGATCTTTCAACCTGAAGCATTATCAGCGGGAAAGTTTTCAGAACAAAGAGCAGGCAACCTTCACTACACAGCAGAGAGATACTGGCATCTTTGATTCTGGTCCAAGCACTCCATTTAATCCTGGCAAGGATGAGAGGGCAGAGGGCAAACGAGGCGATGAGCAAGAGGAAGAGGAAGAGAAAGAATCAGTCAAAACTAAATCCAAACTCCACAAAGTAAATCTCTCGAACCCATTTAAAGAATCATCAAGTTCGCCATTTGCCAATCACGATCATCGTCACTACGCTAGAACCAAACATGAGGCAAAGGTACAGGGTAGACGATCTACGTCACCAATTAAGACAGCACCCACGACCACGGCGGCGGACAAATCAGACATGTCAGAGGGCTGGGAGAGCCTGAAGAATCTCTTGGAAAGATTTAAGCAGCAAGAATTGAAAGGAGGCGAACAACTAATTGACGCAAAGGCAAGTAAGAAAGAAAACCCTAGTGATGAGATTGAAAATGAATTGTCAAATAAGATACGTAAGGCCGAATCGCAAAGCATAACATTGGATGATTTGGTTCAATCGTTACCCTCGGAAAAGAATACTTTTGACATGCGCCATGTGAGCGAATCCGTACCTGCCGTGAAAAGGACTAAGCTGGACTCGAAGGTATTAGAGCGGCCCGCCATATCGGCTCACAATGACACACAAAATGTAGCAGAGAGCCTTTACGTCCCCGTTAATAAACCTCTGCCGAGAATTTACAGAACCGATCATGTACCGTTGGACAGATACATGATCAACTCAAAGTCGCTCCAATGGGAATTGCCCACAATGCCTAATTTCCAATGTAACATTTTGAACCAAACGGAGGTTGAATATTGCAAGGAATTGGTCAAGACTTTCAACGAGGAATCTAACGCACTCAAACAACAACTACTTCAAACTTTGAGAGATCGTTTGAATGCAGATCAAGAACTTCACGAGAGGTTGGTCAGAGTGGAAAATACTGCAAATTGGGTTTCTTCCAAGGATTTCGATTTTGAAGTGGTCAGCAAGCTTAGTGAATTACAAAACAGGCAGCGCATCGTAGCGCAGAGTTTTTCTAATCTTTTAAAAAGTGCTCACGCCCTAGATGAACGACATATATAAAGCATTCTATTTAATAATCCTTGCCTTTCTCCATTTTCACTACGTAACTTTTTTTTTTTTTTTTCGTTTTGTTGTCATTTCGGAAAGTAAATTTGACCTTCGGGGTCGCGTAAACGCGCGCTCATTACTGACACTTGTCTTTTATATAGAAGCGTTTGAAACTGCGTATAAGTAGCCGCCATTCAATTCGCAAGGAAACCCACAACCATTCGTTAGAAATCAAGATGTGGAATAATCAGAGGTTGACTTTGATTGTAGTTGGTGTTTTATTTCACTTGTTTTATTTATGGTCTATCTTTGACATTTACTTCGTTTCGCCGTTGGTTCACGGAATGAATCAATACCGAAGCACAGATCAGCCACCTGCCAAGAGATTGTTTTTAGTAGTGGGTGATGGTTTGCGTGCTGATACGACATTTGACTACGTTAAGCACCCTACCACCGGCAAGGAAGAGTTCTTGGCACCTTTTATCAGATCGTTGGTATTGAATAATGCTACTTATGGTGTATCTCATACTAGAATGCCCACGGAATCTCGTCCTGGCCATGTGGCCATGATCGCTGGATTCTATGAAGATGTGAGTGCTGTAACCAAAGGTTGGAAGGAGAATCCCGTGGATTTTGATAGTTGCCTGAACCAATCGGCCCATACCTATTCGTTTGGATCTCCAGACATTTTACCCATGTTTAAAGACGGAGCTTCGAGCCCCAATAAAGTAGATGCCTGGATGTATGGACACGAATTTGAAGATTTCACTCAATCCTCCATCGAAATGGATGCCTTTGTCTTCAGACATTTCGATGAGCTGCTCCATAATTCAACTGCGAACAGCACTTTGGAAGCCGAGATTAGGCAGGAGGGCAATATATTCTTTTTGCATTTATTGGGATGTGACACTGCGGGTCATTCTTATAGACCTTACTCTGCAGAGTACTACGACAACGTCAAATACATTGACAGTCAACTTAATTGGTTGGTAGACAAAGTACACAATTTTTTTGGTGATGACGACACTGCGTTCGTATTTACCGCGGACCATGGTATGAGTGCCTTTGGGTCCCATGGCGATGGTCACCCAAACAATACAAGGACACCCCTTGTCGCCTGGGGAGCAGGTCTGAACAAACCCGTTCAGACGTTGCAACCGATTTACGACAACTACACGCAAGGTTGGAAGTTATCAAATATTGAGCGCCATGATGTAAAGCAAGCAGACATTGCCTCGCTAATGTCATACCTAATTGGTGCCAACTACCCTGCCAATTCTGTTGGTGAATTGCCGCTGGACTACATTGACGGTGAGGAGGGCGTGAAATTAAATGCTCTTTATAGCAATGCTCGAGCCATTTTAGAACAGTACTTGGTTAAAGAGCGAGAGATCATGGAATCACAGTTTGTCTACAAGGAGTACAGCAAATTTGTCGAGACACCGTACCAGGAACAATTGTCGCACATCGAGTCCCTCATTGAACGCATTGCACAAGATAATAATGCAGGCTTAGAACCACAAGCGATTGCGTTGACAGAGGAGCTCATCAAGACTACTCTTGAAGGGTTGCACTACCTAACTACTTACAACTGGCGCTTCATCCGTACAATTGTGACGTTTGGATTTGTCGGGTGGATCGGCTACGCGTTTACTATGTTTTTGAAGATGTACATTCTGGGCCGATACGACGACAACGCCAGGCCCTCCGTGTGTAACCGTGCCGCTTTTGCATTGATAGGCAGCGTGCTGAGCTACATGCTCTATTACCAACGTTCTCCCTTCAATTTCTACATGTATCTGTTGTTTCCGTTGTACCTCTGGTCCCAAATTCTCACCAATGCCCGCTTTTTCCGCACGGGTCTACAAGAGCTATTTAGGGGTACTAATGTGCTCAATCGTCTCGTGGCGGCTCTAGCAGCGGTCTTCGTCTACGAAGGAATTGTCTACGGGTTCTTCCACCGCTGGATCTTTACTGTTATCTTCGGCGTCCTTGCGTGCTACCCGCTAGCATGCGGCATGCGCAGCTGGCGTCGCAACCTGTGCTGGATAGTGACAAGTGCTTCGCTGTCGACGTTTACATTGTTCGATGCGGTTAAAGTCGAATCACTTGGACAAATCACGTGTTCTGGTTTCCTCATTGTGATCACGGCGCTATATGCCGTTGGCCGGGTGAAGATGCTCATCAACCGCTACACTTTACGTTTACTTTTCCTGCAAGTCGTTCTCGTTGCCATCATGCTACTCATTACACGCAAGTCCGTCGTTTCCCTGCAGAACAGAACTGGTTTACCTCGCGATGCGCAGCTGGGCGGCTGGGCCGTTACGGCGCTGTCACTAGTCGCCATGCCGCTACTGCACTACTCGCGTCCGAATAACGACTACAGAGTACGTTTGCTCGTCGTGTACCTGACATTTGCGCCCGTTTTTTTGATCCTGACCATTTCGTTCGAATCGTTGTTTTACGTCGCGTTCGCACTATGGCTTGCACAGTGGATAGAAGTCGAATCGGACTTAAAGTTGCTGCGCACCCGTGAAAGCTGGCTGCCGCTCTTGAGAGTCTCCGTGATCGGGTTCTTCCTGTTGCAGGTGGCCTTTTTCGGCACGGGCAACGTGGCGTCTATATCGTCGTTTTCGCTCGACTCTGTGTACCGCCTGCTGCCCATCTTCGATCCTTTCCCCATGGGTGCCCTACTGATACTGAAGTTATTGATACCCTACGTCCTCCTCTCCACCGCCCTCGGCGTGTTGAACCTGCGCCTCAACATTAGAGACTACACCGTGTCATCGCTGATAATCTCCACGAGTGACATTCTGTCTCTGAACTTCTTCTACCTGCTTAAAACGGAGGGGTCTTGGCTCGACATTGGCATCACAATATCCAACTATTGCCTTGCCATCCTGTCTTCACTATTTATGTTGATTCTGGAGATCATTGGTCACATGCTGTTGAAAAACGTCAGCATCCCCCGAGCGGATGCCAAGAAGAGCAACTGATAAGGGGAAGCAGTATAAGAGAAATTTGTAATGATAGAGCCATTAGACATTAAACGTTTCCCTCGCAGTGCCCGGACTTTCTCCCTTTCAGAGCAAAGCAGAGCAAAGCAGAGCAGGAGACAAACAGGCCCGATGGATCAAGAAGACAGCCCGCTGCTGGGCAAGACTAAGCAGAACGTGGTATTTGAGAGCGAGAGCGTCTGCGACATAATGGATGGAGACGAAGTGGAGGCCCACAGGTGGCGTCAAGAGGTGCGCCACTCGCACAAGCACACAGGGTTCCTACGGCGCCCCAGCATGGGCATATTGTCCCTTGTGCTTGCCATGATCAACGTCAGCGAGATGCTGTGCTGGACACCATTCATCTCACTCATGATGACGAAAGTATGTCTTAGCGGCTCGTGTGATCCGGTGGAAGTGCAGGAGACCGTCTCTAGCATTTCCTCTTGGACCTTGGTACTCTCCGGCCTACTTGGAATTTCACTTGCCGGCCCTTGGGGCCAGCTCTCAGATCGTGTGGGACGTGTGCGCGTATTTGGCTACATGGCATTGATCCGGTTGGTGGGGCACGCATTGCAACTTGCGTCTCTGTCTCCCTGGTGCCCCTGCAGTAAGACCCTGATCGTATGCACCGGCTCCGTCTCGTACCTATCGGGTGGTATGTTCTCCCTACTGGCCAATTCCTACAGCTACATCGCTGACATCACCGATCCGCCCCACAGGACCGCCGCCATGGGCATCCTCATGAGCGTGCTTTACGGCACCATGGGTCTCGGCCCCATCTTCGGCTCACTGCTCGTGAAGATCCCCTATGGTGGCGGTGACACCCTCCCCATCTACTGCGCCTTCCTCATCGAGTGTCTTGCGGCAATCGTTGCCCTCGCCGCCATGAGTGAGCCACGTCATGAGGAGGCTCGGAGAAGCTCTTGCCACAGCTGCGCAAGTGGCCAATCCACTGCGCTGGACCCCCTCAAGAACCTCTGGATGCCCCGCACCCGCGACGGCTCCACAGAGCCCCGTTACACGGTTGCGCTGCTCCTCTTACTCGACCTACTCTTCCTCTGCATCACCGCAGGGTCCGGCCCTGCGCTGGTTCTTTTTGGGAGCTATCGCTACGGCTGGCGATCCGAACAGCTGGGCTACTTTCTCTCCGCCGTGGGTATGGGCAAAGCCTGCGTGCTTCTACTGGCTGCGCCGCCCCTCCTCCGCCTGCTGCGCACCCGCTACGGAACCCTCCCGCGCGCCTTAGACGCTGTCGATGTGCTTTGTATCCGCTTTTCCCTCTGCACCTTGCTCGCCGGCCTGCTGCTGCTTTTTTGCCGGAACGGTAATGAATACATCATGTACGCCTTCGCCGCGCTCCAGGCGCCATCCGCCCTCTGTTCGCCCACCATCCAGGCCACCATCATCAAGTACTGCAAAAAGACGCAGACGGGCCAGTGTTTTGGAGGAATGGCCCTGCTGCGGTCTGGCGTCATGCTCGTCTTCCCAGCGCTGCTACTAAGACTCTACGGCCTGACCGTCTCCACGCGGCCCGAGCTCTTCATGGCGGTGCCACTCTCTTGTGCCGCGCTGGCAGTACTGACCAGTTTCTTTCTGCGCACGGGCAAGCGCACCGGCAGCGGCAGCAACCCCCCCACGGCGGCGTTGGCTAACGAAGAGGGTCCATCCAAGCAGACGCCAGAGAGCGCTCGGGGAGAGGCGATGGCACAAGCAGAGACGCTGCGTGAGAACTTTGCGCAGGCCTGAGAAAATCCACTTCCTCGACCCTGCAGCGCGCCGTCTCTGCCTTTTACAAGCTCTCTACAATGCATCCATTTCTACGATGCGCCCGCCCCGCGCGATTTCCCCCGTTTACTGTTATTTTCTGTTATACAACTCGTGTACTTCTGATAGAATAGATATCTGTCTCCACGGCTTGATATTTTCACGTCGTTCTCTTCGGCCTTGATTTCGGAATCCATCCGTTTGGACCCCCTTTGTTCGTCGCTCGCCTGCAGGAAGACTCCGTGTGGTTCATACAAGAGCCAAGAGCCAAGTGACAGAAACCAGCGGACCAAGGAGTATATGGCAAAGGAAAGAACACAGCAAGAGACCGAGAAGAAGATGCAGCAGAGTAAGATGGAGGATGTGGCGGAGGGTATAGTGGAGAAGATGCAAGAGGAAACGCAAGGTGAAAAACAGGAGCAAACAGAGGAAGAAAGGCAGGAGAAGAGACTGGACAAGAATCTCGCAGACACGCAGAAGGAGCAGCAGCAGGAGGAGGAACGGGAGCAGAAGGGTGGAGAAGCAGGAGATAATCTGGCACAAGAACACAAGGCGATACAAGAGGAGCAGCGGGCATCCCGAGATCGAGCAGCGGGGGATGCAGGGCGTGGGAGGAACACTTCGGGCAAGTACTGCCTAGAGGACTTTCAGATCTTGAGGACGCTCGGGACGGGGTCATTTGGCAGAGTGCACTTGGTCCGTTCGAACCACAACGGGAGATTCTATGCGTTGAAAGTGCTCAAAAAGCACACGATCGTGAAGTTGAAGCAGGTGGAGCACACGAACGACGAGAGGAGGATGCTTTCGATTGTATCGCATCCGTTCCTCATCCGCATGTGGGGCACGTTCCAAGACTCGGAGCAGGTTTTCATGGTCATGGACTACATAGAGGGCGGGGAGCTCTTCTCGCTTTTGCGCAAGTCGCAGCGGTTCCCAAACCCGGTGGCCAAGTTCTATGCGGCTGAGGTGTGTCTGGCGCTGGAGTATCTGCATGCAAACGAGATCATCTACCGCGACCTGAAACCCGAGAACATTTTGTTGGACCGCAATGGCCACATCAAGATCACAGACTTCGGGTTTGCGAAATACGTCCCCGACGTGACCTACACGTTGTGCGGGACGCCCGACTACATCGCCCCGGAGGTCATCAGCACGAAGCCATACAACAAGTCGGTGGACTGGTGGTCATTCGGGATCTTTATCTACGAGATGCTGGCGGGTTACACGCCCTTCTACGATGCTAATGCCATGAAGACGTACGAAAATATCCTCAACGCGGACCTGAAGTTCCCGCCCTTCTTCCACTCCGACGCACAGGATTTGCTGTCGAAGCTGATCATGAGGGACCTCTCCAAGAGGCTGGGGAACCTGCAGAACGGCACAGAGGACGTAAAGACCCACCCTTGGTTCGGCGAGGTTGTGTGGGAGAAGCTGCTCTGTAGAAACATAGAGACGCCCTACGAACCCCCCATACAGCAGGGCCAGGGTGACACCTCCCAGTTCGACAGGTATCCTGAGGAAGAGATAAACTACGGCATAGCCGGCGACGATCCTTACCACCAGCTCTTTGCCGAATTCTAGTACCTACATAGGACGTACCTTATGATACGGCGCTTGTAGTGAAATTTTTATAAAGACCCTCCCATCTCATCATGGCTCGTTTGACGGGCAGCTTGGAGAACTTGGAGAACTAAGCGAGTAAGGTAGCAGCAGTACGACATGCCCAGCATTCCCAAGCAGATCAATTTCCTCAACCGCATCAGTTTCGCCACTCCGCAGGCCCAGCTGCGTCTGGATCCCTCCTATTCGGCGCTCAAGCTCGTCTTTCAGTATGAAAACCACAGCGGTCAGATGGGCGCCCGCAAGTTTTGGACTCAGTATCTGCCCACGCTGAAGTTCTACAACCCACATCTGGAAGTGGACGTCGTGCGTATCAGAAACGCCAACCGTCGCGACCCGTCGGTGCCCTGCACGCTGCAGGCACTGGGAAAGGATGGACAGGTCCTCCACACTCTTGAGATGAAGCACAAACGCTCTGAAAACATCATGCAGGAATTGGCCCAGCTGCTCAAGGTCGAGAGAGTACCTCCAGACCAGCTGGTACAGGTCAAGGGGGCCTAAGATCTGCTCTTGTGCCCCCTTGAGACCTCATGTAAATAGTTTGGGCCGCGCCCCTCTCGGCCCTTTATACAACGTTAACTCTACGCCTCTCTAGTACCCACACACGCATACACACACCTATGGATGCATTCTGCCTATTCACATACGAGAAGAGATGGTTGCTATTCAGGACGTATGTGTGCGTGCCAGTTGGGGTTGTTTTGACGATGTGCCTGCTCTACGGGGTGGACAGGCTCATCAAGAACTACATCAAAGTCGTGTTCCCGGCGAGCGTTGCCGTAATGCTGATTAATTTTGGCCTAATGTGCTGCCTAGCCGCCTGCAGGAGACCCTACGTCGATTGGTATGTGCGGGTTATCGACGTCCCGCTCAGCTGGGCTCTCAGGTGGATGAACGTCTTCTTTACGCCGGCATTCGTGGTTCTCCCCCTGAGCCCATGGATCTCACTCAAGGAGGCACTGCTCATCTGTGCAGTGTTTGTGTTCGGTTATCTGATCGCATTTGCGTGCCTGGCCTATGGCACCATGCTGGGGCAGAAAGTACAAGGTTCGAGACGCCTGAGATCGCTCTTTATTAGGCAGGAGGAGTTGCACACAGGCGAGTATGAGACCATTCCGCTAGATGATATTAGAATTCCTGGAGGCACCTCGGCGGCTACCACTGGCCGTAGATCCAGCGTGCAGCACCTGGCCTTGAGACGGCTGGAACCGGCGTTATTCAAATCGCAGTCGGACGTTCAGTCGCTTTCCACAGTCACAATGGACTTGTCAGAGGGTACTACCATCTGCAAGCGTGCGCTCACACGCCAGTTTTCTGCGCAGATCAACTCCCGCCTCGCCGTCAGCATGTGGAACGATCATTTGCACCATGTTCTGTATGGCGTCGGTTGGGTCGCTACTCTGTTCACCTATTACTTTCAGTGGTATCCAACACCGTTTCACCTGTTCACCGCTGTGACTGCATTCATGGTCATCGTCGATACCACCTACATCAAGAACCGTGCTCTGCTAAAGAAACTAGTCCACCCGGTGATCTGCTCTGTGGCGCTGACGTGGATCGTCATGCTGCTCTCGGCGCTATTCAAATACAGAGACATCGACGCCTTCATGAAGGGGCTCAAGCAATACAAGACGGGGCGCACATACCTGAGTCTCTTTGACTCGACCAAGTACGGCCACCACAAATGGCCCGGCGCAGGTGACATCTTTACCAGCTGCATGGACGTAGCCATTGTGGGGCTCTCGCTACCGATGTACACATACCGCAACGACCTCCGAAAGCACTTCTTTAGCATGGTACCCCCCATACTGGCTTTCACAGCGGCTTGCATTATGCTCTACCCACTGATTTGCTACCACATCGGCATCTCCCCCTCCAGATCCATCGGTTACGCCGGAAGAAGTGTCACACTTGCGCTGGGCACGCCGATGATCCAAAATTTGGGCGGCGACGAGACCCTCATGGCAGTCACCACCGTCATGAGCGGTGTCATCGGATCCCTTACGGGGAATTCCATGCTCAACCTGCTTAGGGTGCCAGAAGAGGACTACGTGACGAGGGGGCTCACACTCGGTTGCAATTGCGGGGCCATTGCGACGGCGTACCTCCTGAGTATTGACAGAAGGGCCGCTGCGATTAGCAGTCTATCGTTTGTTTTGTTTGGTGCTGTCATGGTTATCCTAAGCGCCATCGGACCTGTCAAACACTTTGTACACGAGCTAGCACATTTGCAAGCATAAGCGGAAGTTTTGTATATTCAAGATAACTATCTCTAGATGTTGTAAGGGATTTCTGCCTTCGTCTGTCTTTATCTCCATCTTGTGTGAGGCGGCTTGGTTATTGCAATAACTGTTCTAATTTTTTTTTTCGCATTTTTTTTTAGGGATCACTTTAAGCCAACAACATCAACAGCGAACACTTTCTTTCCACATAAACTCTCGATCAAACTGGCAGCAGGCGCTTTCAACCGAGCTCATCACGACGTGGGTAAATCTTACCAATCTGAGAGAATAACAGGAGAGATTTAGTAGGTCAAAGACGGCAAGTTCAAACCGATTCTGAGGCTTTTGGGGTTTGATCCAAACTGAATTACATAGGCTCTCCATGGGTGTCAACGACGAGAAATCTCCACGCACTCCCTTAAAGAGAGGCAGGTCTTTGTCCGAGTCTCTGAGGGGAATCTTTAGACCATCAGTTTCTTCCACTCCGATCAACAGTAATCACGGTTCGAGAAACCCGACTGCTCCTTCTTCTCCCGTGTCGGAGGCACCCACCACCAGTTTGAAGAGAAATAACAGCAAAAATAGCAAGCTAGGTAGACTGGCTACCAGCAAGGAGGCTGAATTGAGCAATTCTCGAGGTGCACCTCCTGGTCATCAGCAATTACAGGGTCAGCCTTTACAAGCTCCTGTCGGACAGAGAGGGCACCATCTGGGGCTTCCTCACATCGGGAAGCTCAACTTGGGACACGATACAGCTCCTTCTAATACTGACAACGAAGCCCTTTCTCAAGACTCGATTTTAAGTGAAGAGGAGGATTTGTCTCAGGCCAAGAGATTGAGCACCGAAGTAGTACCCGAAGTTGATGAAGAAGAGGAAGAAAAGAGTGCCGGCTCTGTTGGTTCAGTGGATTCCGGAAGGTATCAGAAATCACACCACCCTGTACCACAGGCGGTCAATCAAGGTGATGCAGACCATAATCTCTTGATCGATGCAGCCTTGGAGAACGATGAGGCAGACTCTAAGAGCTTACAGAAGCATGCACACCAAACACATAACAAAAATGCTTTCGTGAAGAGGTCTGGTTCGTACAAAAGGAGTGATAACTCTTCTTCCTCTTCCGCTTCTTCCAATCGAGTTTATCCAAGAGGGCGGAACCGGGCTGGAACTGTGAGCGCTTCCAGCTTGCCGAAATACTCTGAGACTGATTCTAAATGTGTTTTGCAAGTGGAAAATTTCAAAGTCTACGAAAATGGCATGCATGAGCATAATTTGAAAGTAACATCATTAGTAACAGAGAACGTTGATAGTCGTTCTGAGTTGGCAAAGCAAAAATCCGCATTCTCTCTCACTCAAATCTTCAAGCCGCGCAAGGAAGATAATAGATTGTTGGTAGATGCCGTTTCATTGATCCCACAACATAAACTTGGTTCGCAATTATCCGCATATGACAACGGTGAAACCGGAGCTGATGATATCGAAGAGGAAGATATGTCTGATAGTAAGAATAAGGATAAATTGCATATGTCAAGGCGCAAGGCAGAAGGAGTCGAAAATCCCAAAACACCCAAGATTGTTAATCCAAAGGCAGCTGTGGGATCCGCGGAACTAAAATTGATTAACATGCTTTCGGACAAGATCCACAAAAGCTTCAAGGCTAAAACATCGAAGCTGCATTCCCTGGGGGAGGGTCATAATATTCGACGCATCGAGCCTCTGGAAAGAGACTTGGATGGGTCCAAATTTTTTGAGACCTACGGTAAACCGATTGGAGTTATAGGTCACGGAGCATACGGGACTGTCAAAGTGTGTGCGAAGCTAAGGACTTCGAAGGATGTACAGCCTTTACCCACGTTTTGCAATGGCAACAAATTGTATTTCGGTGTCAAAGAATTGAAACCAAAGCCAACAGACCAGATCGAAAAGTTTAGCACACGAATCACTTCAGAATTCATCATTGGCCACTCCTTGAGCAGATATCAGAGTCGCGCTAAATGTGCACCAAACATTTTGAAAATATTAGATTTAATGGAGACTTCCGATGCGTTTATCGAAGTGATGGAATTTTGTCCCGCTGGTGACCTCTTCAATTTATTGACGCGCAAGTCAAAGACTGGTACGGTTTTACACCCAATTGAAGCTGACTGTTTTATGAAGCAGTTGCTTCATGGTGTGCAATTTATGCATATACACGGTGTTGCACATTGCGATTTAAAACCAGAAAACATTTTGTTTTACCCGAATGGTCTTCTCAAGATTTGTGACTTTGGTACTAGTTGTGTTTTCCAAACAGCATGGGAGAAGCATGTGCATTTTCAATCTGGTACCATGGGATCAGAACCATATGTGGCCCCAGAGGAGTTTGACCATAGCAAGGAGTACGATCCGAGGTTAGCCGACTGTTGGTCATGTGGCGTTGTCTACTGCACGATGGTACTCGGCCATTATTTGTGGAAAGTGGCTGTACGTAGTAGAGATATGCTTTATGATTCATTTTGCAATCAAATGGCCAATGAAAAGACATTCAACGTCTTAGAGGAGATGAGGCATACGAATCCGGAGGTTACTCATTTAAGAAAAATTGCATTGTACTATATTTTCCAAGTGGAACCTGAAAAGAGAATTACTGTGGACGAACTGTTACAGACAGCATGGATGATGCGAACTAGATGCTGTGTTTTTTACAATGGGGAAAAGCCAACGATACACTCTTCATGAAGGAACCACACTAACCGAAGGATTCATGAAATATAATTCCGCACTGTATTTATAGGATATATGTAGACACATTTTCAGAATTTCATTTTTTTTTTTTTTCATTCACTGAATTAATTTTTGAATTCATACCACTCTAGACGCCAAGGAACAAATTTTGTTGAAACCCTTTTCCTTTAGTTCTCTGCTAACACAACCGTCATTAGCCATGATTCTAGATCCTAGCGGTTCACCAGTGTTCTTGTTTATTAATACACAAGCATTGTCACCAAACGCCACAAAGGATCCATCGGATCTACATTGATTCTTTTGTTTGGCACGAACTACAATGGCATGTACTATATCACCCTTCTTGACTCTGTTGGTATTGGAGGTACCAGTAATATTTTGCGTCAAAGGCTTAGCCTTTTGCACAACGCATACTATCCTATCACCGACCCTACCAGGTGACTGTGGAGACCCTTTCCTCAATACTTTGATACATTCTGCTAGCTGGGCACCAGAATTGTCAATAACTTTTAGTATAGACTTTAGATAGATCATTTTTGGATCAATTTGGCTAGCCTGTAAAAAACTCTACACTACTCTTACAATTGAAATCACTCGACGTTTTATTTTTTTTCATTTCGCCCAAGGATCAGAGTACGTCCGCGATGATGGAATTAAAACCAGTAAATAATACATTAAAAGTAGATGAATTATATAATATTACAATTTTCTAATATCTTTACAATTCGAAATGATTAAATAAAAAGATATTAGAATTGGAATTCGTTATTTTCTTAGGTCGTCACTTAATGCGCGTTCGATCATGCTCAGACTCCATCTTGCACTGACGTCTACGGACAGACATCCCACTACTGCATCATGAAGTCCCTGAATTTCCTCTGGAGATCCCCCTTTACATGCATAATCCAACAGCTCTTTATTGTATTTCCCAGAAGCGATCATGGCTCTGAGTCGGGGTTCGAAATCGTGCTTAAAAGGTAATTTGCCCGTCAACATGGCGTAGAGCATAACTCCAAGAGCCCAGATGTCTGCTGGAGGCCCCAAAGGAGGTGGTGAAGGCCCCAAAAGCTCTGGTGCAGCATAAGGAAGGGACCCAATATGTGAATGAGGATCTGGGACGTTAGAAGGGTCTGAACCAGAGTGCGGGGCAGAGACATCCATAGTAGGCATTAATTTTGTTGCTGGCGAAATCAGGTGGTGCAAAGAGGGTTCGCTTGTGTTGTGAATATGTGCGCTTGATAAGGCAGGCCCATATGTTCGAGGCAAAGAGCTTACGCCCAGGGGTGTATCGTCATGAATCAGTTTCCTATTTTTAATAATCTTTTGCAATTGACTCATGTGTCTCCCCTTATGGAAATCGGTATGGGATTGCGATTTGGGTATAATAGGATTCCTAGAAATTGTTACCTTACGTTCATCCAATGGAGATGTGAATTCAATCGTGTCTGAAGTTGTTGATTGCTCCCCATGTTTCGACGCAGAGTGCAATGGTCCAAAATCATAACTCATACCAAAATCACAGAGCAGAACTTTTATTTCCTGTTGCATTGCACCTTTTTCCAGCAGACAATTCTCCAATTTGACATCCCCATGGGCTATACAATTGGAATGCATATATTTCAGGGCTTGTATCACCTGAAGGCAAAGTTCGATGGTTAATTCGCACCTGATATCACGATGAACCTTGGAGGTTTCAACTTCTCCCCAAGAGATGACCAAATCGTACAGTGTTCCGTCGTTTATCCTATCAGTTAAACAGTAAATAGCGTAATCATCGTCCAGCTTCCATTTCCATAACTCTAGAATATTTCTATGCTTCAACTCTTTCCATATGGCAACTTCTTTGATGACTTGCCTTTTCACTTTGTAATTGTTTTTGAACCTGACAATTTTCATAGCTCTGACTGCTCCCGTTTGCACATCCACACATTCCCTTATCATACCCCATGCCCCGAATCCAATGATCTTGCCCATAAGATGTCCCATGATGAGCGACCCCTTATCATCCGGTCTTGCGCCGCTGGCGCTGCCGCCAAATCCCGTATTTGCTGGCGAAAAGGAACTGAGATACTGTGAAGCTACCGAGTTTTGCCTGGACCTAGCTGCTGCAGGTAGATTCGCTAAACTCCCCTTGTGATGAAGTGAGGCAGCGCTTTTCGGACTCATTAATATGCATTTTTTAATCCAAGACATAATCACCCTGTAATCCTTTGCTGGCAGCAATTCCATCACAAGTTTCTTTCTTTGAGAGTACGGCATTGACGCATAATCTTGCGGCAGTTTCGCCACAAGTCCCGCCGCCTCTTCTGGGGTCATCTTAAGGTCTGGTAAAGCGCTGCTGGAAATATCGCCCAGGGAAGATGAAAAAGAATCACTATGCGATGCCCTTTTGTTTCCATCAGATCTGGGCAGTTCAAAATTCTCTGGTTCGTTCTCAGGGGACCCTGCCTGTGGCGCTAGGATGGAGCCTCTAACGGTGTTAGGTAATGGTATGGGCTTCACCTGAGCATGCGATGAGTTCAAAGTATTATGTCGTCTGATCCCTTCACCTCCGCCTTCAGACCAAGGATTCTTGAAACTGGGTTCATTTGGAGACGATAAGGGCTCATCATCAAGCCATTTGGTAACTTCATCTGCGAAATCAATCTCCGGGATGTACTCATCCTGCATCTCATTCAAATTTCTCTTCTTGCCGCCAGCCTCCAAAGAGTAGCGTCTCTGCTTAGCCTGAGGGAGCCACTCCTGACCGCCACTGGAGATGGGTCTGTGTACATCATCGTCGTAGACTCTAGAACCTGTAATTTGGTCAAAGTTGGCCCTCTCGTTCTCTGAATAGACCCTAAACAAACTGGTTCTGGAAGAAGAACGACTCATCAAATGATGAATCTTGTTTGACTCAAAATAGGGGCTCTCATCCTCGCTACGGTGCATCTTGCTCTCTTGCCATATAAAACTGATTTGTAGTTTACTAATGGAAACAAGGGAGATGCCTTTGTTTCTTCTTCGCGAGGCGGAATGAAATGTAAAGAATCTTGATCTACGTATCAAATAAATAAGCTAGCGTATGCATTCACGGAATATCCCCAGTTTAAACGTTAACTCTCTCGAGCTCCTCTCTACCGGCCTTGGTATACAAGAATTCATTGTAATCTCTGCCGTTCGTCCACCAAGCCCAGTAAATGCCCATGGGCAGCAAAACGTAAAGAGCTTGAGACTTAACCCTTCTAGCAGTGTTGAAAAGAGCATTGTGGAAGATACCAGCCAGAGGTTTCTGAGCGTAGGGAGAGACGGAGTAAGAGGTGATACCCTTCTGTGGTGGAGAGCCAATGTGACCCCACCATCCCATATAAGTTTTTGCGCTTGGAGGACCCATGATTTATTTTTTATTCAAGCTATTTCGGCTTGTTATATTCACTGGAATCAAGTGACTTGATCAAACTGTAAGGAAATGTACTTGGAAGTTAGCCTTTCTTGTAGCTGGAAGGTTGTTCAATGCGGAAAATCCGCACTGCGTTGCTGCGATATGATTGGATACACAACAGTAAATCGCTGGATACGACAAAATCGTGAGAATGAGATTTAAACATTGTGCATATTGCAGTGCATCCATGAACAGGACAACCATCAATAATCTATAACTTAGAGGGTATAAGCTGTTACGGGGTTGTTTTATGGATGAATGCTAGTTCATTTACATCATTGGTTTCGTAGTTCGATCGGCTTGTTAAGCACCTGTGTTGTTAAGGCTTCTTTACTTGCCCCAAGGTAAACGACGTCTTGCGCCTTTGCAGGAAGGTTACGCGGACTATTACTTGAGCGGTAATATTGGTGTTTGTTGCTGAATGACAGCCAATTAATTCTGCCTAAAGATGAACTGTTTTTCGTGATCTCTTTGGGATATGAACAGGGAATTCACTACAGGAATTGGATAGCCTGCTTAGCTCCCCTCCTTGCCCTGTGGTGATATAACTTTTTTAAGGGGGATATCGTAAAGTAATTCGCTATTGAGAAGGAACCTCAGGAACTGCTTGGGGGAACCAAATTCGAGGATACTCCGGGGGGCGTTTGTTTTTATTTTAAGGTGTTATAAGGACACTCGCGATATTTGGCAAGGTGGTGCAAGGCCAAATGAATGGTTAGGGGATTCGGGAGTCCTCAAAGGGGGGAGGTTTTCCCGTTTCAACTTTTGATATGCACATTTTTGTGAGCCGTGGCAGTATTTTCAAGGCGTGAAGCCCCTTTGAGTTTTTGTTCTCACCTAGTGCGATTGTCATGGAGCACTATAGCGCTGGATAGCTCTGACACAAGTCTCAAAGTGTAGCTTTCTTTTTTTTTTAACACTGTTATCAATGTTTTTGCGCCAGCGCGGCGCGCCAGTGTGGCGCTCGATATCTGCAAGGCTTCATATAAGGAAATATACGGGAGCTCTGTACAAAGAGCAATACAAGGCTGCCCGAATGTCTTCAATTTTAACAAAATGCTAGAACCCGTGCAACATCAAAAAAAGGAAAATCGGCATTGGTTCGTGAGATGTGGGGATTTGCAAGTAGTTAAACTGCTCTCGGGATCTAATGCTGACAGTAAGGTAGTACCAAAGCATGAGGAATCGTTCTGCGGGATGTCCAACTGGGGTATGTTTCAGAAAATTTACCACCGTTGTTGCCTCCACCTGATATAAAAGTAAGGAAATAGTACCAGCTACCTTCGCCCGAAACAATATTGTGGAGAATGCTTACCGAAAATGGCGTAGAGAGATGGTAGATGGCGCGCAGAGACAGTTCAACTTCTTAGATGTGTAGTAGGTTTGCTAAAATGGTGAACCTTACGAACAAAAGAATTGGATGGTGTTCAAAATCAAAAAATCTGAGGGAGAAAGAAAGTAGATCAGCTCAAATTCCTTTCAACATATAAGCGTTACAGTAGTCCCACTTTTCCACTCTTAAAATTTTGCAGAATTCAATGTCCGAGAGTTTTCAGAAATGAAGAGCTTAACAATATTTCACCTAATCTTTGAAGGTGGTCGCCCCTTATGGAAAATGAATTTTTCACAAGGATCCTCTTGAAAAGGGCCTCATATGAATTGGAGCCTCCTGACAGTTTTTTTGGGAATATGTACATCCTAAGAACCTGCTGGTGCAGACTCTCTTAACGGCCTATGGAAGAGGCCATTGAGCTGGCGGAGAGCTACAAAAGTTTGATCGTCGGATGTATAGGCAAGAAAACTTCTCTAGGTTTAGGTGATGCTGTAAATCATTGTAAACTTTTTCAATTTTAAGGCCTTCTGAGGATATTTTATTTACTCTCTTTGATGACCCAACTCAGCATCTTTTAATTTTTTAATAACGGCAATGCCTTCTGATTTCTCTGCATGGAATTGGTGCGCCGGGTGAAAACATCCCCCAGACGAAACATATACTGGAAAGTAGTGCAGAAGATTTCCATTTCCATTAACAAGCGGGATAAATGAGAAGGGGTTCCGAATATTTATTTAATTTTGGAGGAACTAGCGAAATTTACCGAGAGTTTTCCACGGATGTGCGAGGAGGAAGAAATAAAGCTGCCAGGGGTGTGAGACTTGCAGCGAGGTTGATTTAAAAGTGGATATTCAGCGCGAAAGTGGCCTCAGCCGCAGAATGTCACTAGGGGAAGCTTATATTTTTGTGAAGTCTTTTTATATCTTTCCAGAAGAGGATCCTTAGATAAATTTCCTGTAATGTAGAAACTAGTTCCTGGTTGTGTACTTCTTTGCCGGCTGTCCATAGTTTAAGAAAAGGAGCTTCAAAAATTGTTAGAAGATGTCGCAGTACCGACGTAATGGCGCATCCAATAGCTTAGCGGGGTTGCATCTCACACAAACCAACACTTTGCACAAAGGGGGTATCGTTATTGGAAGTTCACGAAATATAAGCCAACATTAATACATCCAACCTTTTTCTATGATGAAGATTGACCTCCAACAAAGAATAAAAAAAAATACATGCAGATACTTGAAGCACACTAACGCGAAACCGGTAGCCTACAAATGGGTGAACAACCTGTGCACATAAACAAGGAGATAAAGGAAACTGATGAACCTTGCGCGCCCCTGTCGGCGGCCCAGCAAAGCGTCAGACAGAGAGAGAGATACATTTTTGATCCAATAGCTGTATGCTATCAACATTCACAAGACTTTCTTGATCGTCGAACCGCTTTAGTATCACCATGACGACCAACAAAAAAGAAAACTGCCCGGTTTTTTTCTGCACAGCTCCGCGCTCAGGCTGCGCAGAGAACATACACAAACCATAGACATGGACAGGCTACAGGTTAGAATCGATTACAGGCTCCCACAGCATCCAAGATCCATTGGCCACGCATGGGAATTTCCGAAGGATGGTGTTACTAGACAATTGCTAAGTATTCAATGCGATGCTCAAGTCAACTGCTCAGAAGCAACCGTGGATAGGTCTTAAAAAGTTTTGAAGCACTCAAAGGGTTGCAGCAAAAATGTGGAATGTTTAGCATACAATAGAATGCGCAGCATACAAAGCCAGATGGCAAACGTGGGAGCGTTTTTACCCCCTTGCGTAATGACCTACTTATTGAAAGGCTAAGATGAAGAACCACCTCGGGCCCGCTTATTTCCATCTGGGACGGACGTAATTCGGGTTGGTGATAGAAAACAGGAGGTTGGCAAACTAAAATCGATCCAACACAGTGCAATAAGAGTAATACCACACCCTCATTTGAGTCAATTCGTAACCCTCCAGTCGTTAAGCGGCCTTAAGGCGGTTTAATCCAAGAGAGTTGTCCGTCCATGCGTTCATGTGTGCAAAGGCTCTTTGGCATGAAAGAATGAGGAATAGTATAAAAAAGTGATATGTTCACTCCTAGCAGTCGCCGTAAGATCCACCAAGAATAATAAAAAAGAGTGCAATATGAAAGTGTTCGTTACTGGAGGGTCAGGTTATATTGGCAGTGCTGTGATTACCGAGTTGATAAAATCGGGACACGAAGTTCTTTCTCTAGCAAGATCCCAAGAAGCTGCTGAAAAGATACTGTCGTTGGGAAAAGAGGTAAAAATCTTGCGCGGTGGGCTGGAAGATTTAGATATCCTTAAGAAAGGAGCCTTGGAGGCCAGTGGTGTGCTTCACCTAGGTTTCGTTCATGACTTTAAGAATTTTGACAAGAGCTGTGAAATTGATCGGGCTGCTACCGTGGTTATGCTAGAATCACTTAAGGGCACCCACAAACCTTTTATTTACACTAGTGGTACACTTTCGTTACCTGCTGGAAAAATATCGGATGAAAATGTGTCCATCAATGAAGGGATTTTCTCTGCTCGAGGCGAAACTGAAGAGATTGCATTATCTTACAAGAATAAAGGAGTTAGGGTGGCCGCTATCAGATTAGCGCCTACTGTTCATGGAAAAGGAGACAAAGCTTTCATCCCAATTCTAATTAATGTTGCCAAGACGTTAAGGAAGTCCGCCTATATTGGCGACGGTCAAAGTGTTTGGCCAGCTGTGACAAGACTAGATGCGGCCCATTTATATAGGCTTGTTCTGGAGAAAGGAAGCGCTGGTCGTGCTTACCACGCTGTTGCAGAACAAGGCATAAGGACAAAGGACATTGCGGAGACCATTGGTGAGCTCCTTGACGTTCCGGTTGTTTCTATTCCTATTGACAAGGCTTCGGAAAATTTCGGGTTTTTGGGTGCATTCTTTGCTAAAGATACGCCAGTTTCGAGTGAGATCACTCGTAAAGAACTGGGCTGGGAACCAAAGGGTCTAGGGCTTCTCGACGATATGAAAGAGAACTATACGATTTAATTCTGTTTATACGCGATGTACTCGTACAAGCAATTTTATAGCTTTTTTTTCTACAATGGTTGATAGTGTCATACAGTGCAGACAGTAAAACATTGATATATTCTAAAGTATTACAATATAGCAGTCTATATAATATTGCAGTTATTTAGATCTTTTGTAGATTTTTCCAAAAAACGCCGTCAGCACAGCCTGCTTGAACCCACGGGACTCGTCGACGCGTGAGATCAAGTCCTTGAGTTGCTGAGCAACCTTGTCCTCGTACTGCAAATAATGCTTTTGGATGTTCAACTCGTCAAACACTTTTTTGCAGGCTTCTTCGCATTGGGCATCTTTCTTACCGTAGTTTTCGTCGAGAATTTTCCTCTGCTCGGGGGAGGCCAGCTGCAGAGCTTTATTCACGATCCAGGAGCACTTGTTGTCCTGGATGTCAGTACCAATCTTGCCGATCTGTTCAGGGGTGCCATAGCAGTCCAAGTAGTCGTCCTGGATTTGGAAGTACTCACCAAGCGGAATCAAGACGTCTTGAGCCTGTTTCAAATCCTTGGGATTACTCACGCCAGCAACATACATTGCCAAGGCCACGGGCAAGTAAAAAGAGTAGTAAGCCGTCTTGAAAATCACAATGAAAGAGTGTTTGTCCAGCGAGAACTTGCTCAAGTCAACCTTGTCTTCTGGCGCAGTGATCAAATCGAGCAGTTGGCCCAGCTCCGTCTGGAAAGTCACTTCGTGGAACAGTTCGATCAGATCGATGTAGTAAGGTTCGTCACGAAAGTGGCCCTTCAAAATCTTGTAGATGGCAGCTTCCAGCATGAACGAATCGTTAATCGCTATCTCATTGACGCCCTCGACTCTGTACCAGCATGGTTGGCCTCTTCTCGTGATGGAACGGTCCATCATGTCATCTGCCACTAAGAAGTAAGCTTGCAAAAGCTCAATGCACCAACCGAGTAGGGCAAGCTTGGTGTACTGCCCCTGGGGTAGCTTGTCGGCAGAGGTTCCCTTCAAGATAGCAAATGTGTCCACCACAGACAAACCTCTGTTCAATTTACCACCAGGTGTATTATAGTTCAAGTTCTTTTCGTACCATTGAATGGCTTCTTGAGGCATGCCATAGTTGGTCAAGTCAGTGTTAAGCTCTGAAACAAGCTTGGGGAATTCTGCTAGAAACTTCGATCTGTTGTCAGACATTGCAATTGCCGTAAGGATCTTCTACTTTGTTGCCGTGACGGAGCACTGTCGAAGTCGCGTTTTTCCACCTTTATATAAATACAAATGGCTACAACGTGATGTTCTAGTATACACTACACACACACACACACACAAACTAACAAGCAGACAACACTGTGCTTCAATGCTTCTTTTGGCGTCTGCTCTTGCCCGGTCTGCCTTTCATCTTCCTCTGCGAGAAATCAGAGACATCTGCTGAAGAGCCGGCGTCGTTCTTCCTCTTGAAACGCTTCACGCCGCCTTGGCCGTACTTGGTATTTTTAGCCTCACGCTTGTGGTTCATCTTAGGCTTCTTGGGGCCTGCAGCTTCCTCCACACCAATAGTGAACTCATCTTCACCGATTTCGCTATGCTTCCTCTTATTTTTCAATGCTTTGATCTTCTCCAAAGTGTCCTTCTTCTCCAATTGACGTTTTTGTAGAGTCGCCACTTGCACCTGCTTACCAAACTTTTTCAAATCTCTTTGACGTCTAGCGTCTTGACGTGCCTTCTTCTCGCTGGCCTCTTGTACTAGTTTACTCTTGATTTTGTCCATGTGCTCATCGCTCTTGACCATCTCTGCAAAGTAGTCCAATGGTCTCTTGAATGGAATTTTCTGTCTTTTGAGCTCTTCACGGGCGTGCATGACAGCATCGAGAGATTGTTTATAAAAGGCCAATTCACGTTCCGTATCGTCGTAAATGTCTTTGATACCCTCGTCAGTGTTTGCCTGGGAGGTTACTGAGAGATTCTCCACAAATGAACTTTTGTTCCAGGGGAGCTGTATGCGCTTGAAGGAATGGTTGAGTGCCTTAGTGTTGTTCATGGTGAGTTTTTGATAAGGAACAACGTCAGCGTCGGAATCGAATTCTACATCGGAAAGCGGGACATCCTGTTCTTCTTCCTCCTCCCTCTCAATGTCAACTTCTTGTTCATTTTCGTCCTCATCTTCATCTTCGTCTTCGTCTGACTCGCTTTGTGCCAGTCTATCCAGATTTAATCCTTGAGTTTCCTCCAGCTCCTCTAATTCTTCTTGGTCTTCCTGATCTTCCTGAGCTTCCTGATCTTCCTGATCTTCCTGATCTTCCTGATCTTTCTGATCTTTCTGACCCTCCTGACCTTCCTGACCCTCCTGCTCTCTCTTCATCTGTTTCTTTAATTTTCTCTTCTCCCTTTTGGACAAGGCCTTGCTTTGGTACACTTCTGGTTGTTTCTCAGGCTTGGGCATTTCCGAAGCAACAAGGTCGTCAACAGTCACAACTTTTGGCTCATTCTTCTTCAACTCCACTTGGCGCTTTTCCATCTTAGACTTCTCCTTCTTATCAAATTTCTCGTGTTCTTTCTGATGCGAAAGCATCTCCTTCAATTTTCCACCTTTGCCCATGCCGGATAAACTATTAAGAGTTCGAGAAAGGCCAATACGCTAGGGTAGTGATCAATATTTTAACCTTGTAGCCATCTCATCGCAGCTCATCGCTAAAAATTTTCAAATTCCGAGACCAAGTCTAGGATCATTGGATACGTTCAAAAAAAAATAATACAAGTTTCGAGAATAGAAAAATAAAAAATTATTAAATATTAAAAAATTAATTAAATTACGAATGGATTCAAACTAAGTTATTTTCTTTCAGCTGAGCATAGAGTTCAGGTTCCACGTATTTTTCCAGAGAGGGTCCATCATTTGACATGAATCCATCGTTCGATATGCCTTTTCTGCGTCTTGTCTTCATAACAAAATCCCGACTTAGACTGGAAATTGGTGCTGGTTTAAGCTTTGGTATGTAGGCCTGATCGTCCATGACATCCCCAGGAACTTTTCTCCATATTTTTTTCCAAAAATGCATCTGACACATACCTGCACCCGCGGTGGATAGTCTTAAATCGGTTTCAAAGCCAACGGATTCTATCACCGGTAATTCGCCCCTAACCTCTATCAGCGGAGTAGCGACAATCTTGATTGTCTTGTAAATTCTACCGCCTCTCCTTTTCCGGAAAAGTTCCTCGACAATGGGCAGTAAGAGAGCTTGCACTACCACATCTACCTCGTAGAAGGGTTCCAATAGTATCGGATTTGCAGCCATCATGGCCACATAACATGCCTTTCGTACTATTGGGATTAATTGGCCACCTCCAGAAACCTTTTCTAAATTATCAGCTGCAAGTAGCTTGAAATGTACACCGTGAATCGGCTCATCTGCCAAAGGGCCCTCTCGAGTCACCCATTTGAAACCTTGCTTTATTTGCTGCCTGTACCGAAATAAGAAAGACTTATCCGTTTCATCGGGTAGTGTGTCGTCGACAAGCACGTTGCCGTTTTCAAAGGACCAGATATTTCTAGCTGCTAGGGAATCCCAACCGTATTCAGTCCTCAAAATTTTGGATAACTGTCTCGAATTGGTTAAAAGATCAGAAGAAATTCTATTCTGCGACAGATCTTCCACTAGTTTGGGCGTCAGAGGTTCTGCACCCACACTTATGGATATCGCACCGCTAATGGATTTCACTGGTATAGCTGCAAAGGATTCGCCGGAACAGCTTTCCGCAAAGACAGTCAGAGGGTTTGAAATCTTAATTTCCATATTAGCGTAATTGTTTCTCAAATCATAGAGCAAAGAGTCCAGGTATAATTCACCACAACCGAGCACTACATGTTCACCAGATTCTTCAACTTTGACTAAGACGCCGGGGTAGTACTTGCTAACTTTATTTAGCCCACTTAGCAGTTTAGGCAATTCCTTGGGATTCAGTGGCTGTATGACGACTCTGGAAACAGGCTCATTTATATAATCAATGGGTTTGAAAAGGGTCAACATGGATTCAGGGCCCAAGTATAGTGTGGATGACTTGATGAAAGAATCGCATATTCCCTTCACCAGTACTATCTGGCCTTCGGTAGCACGCGGTATCGAATAGAGGTATCTTCCGCCGAGCAGAGCAACTTCTTCAATTTTGCGTTGTTCATATTCTTCCACATCAACATCATCCCCGCTCACCATGGCGCTCGAATTTATCACACCTACTTGCATGCCTGGCGTAATTTGACCACGATAGACACGAACAAGAGCCCACTCAGAACCGCCATAGTCTAATGCCTTAAGAGCATGTGCCACACATGCTTGTCCCTCTTGCAAGGGTTTGTTTAGAATACGAGAAAGCTTGACAGCAGCCAAGGCAGTGGGATCATAATGATGTGCCAACGCATGAATCAAACCTATTTGCCGTTTAAAAACCAATTCAAATACGTGCTTGAGTAGTGGGAGAGGGTCTAATTTGAAATAAATTGGATCTAGATGGACATCAAAATTAGATTTTAACAATTTTTGCAACTCCAAAGCATCATTTGACAACGTATGTGTGACTATCTTGTAAATTGGTAATAAAATGAATTCAACAAAGGTAGGGATCTTGACAGATCTTGGGGTGGAACTAAATTTACCCTTTTCAAAATAAACATCTCCCCACATCCGTAGAATGAAACCCTCCATCTTCCCCTTCGGTAGTTGTGAAGTGTAATAGTAAGACACGAATTCCTGAATCGTGAAGGAAAACCCAAGCTTTGGTGAGGCAAAAACAACATTGCCTAATTCTGGTGAAAATTTCTTGTCTGTAAACACATTGATACGCTCAATGATGTTTCTCATCTTTAGATAAGCGTCCAAAGGAGGCACTTTCAATTCCAAAATTAGCCTATCGATTTTGTTTAAAACGAAAACCATAGCTAACCCGCTCCTTCGACAATGCCGGATCAAGTCTTCCACAATAGATGTAATACCTTCAACTACATCAATGCATAAAAGGGCACAATCAGCTGCATGCAGACACACGGCGGCTTCGTCCATAAAATTTACATGGCCTGGTGCATCTAAAAGATTAATCGGTACAGATTTCGTATCCAAATCGAAACCCAAAAAAGTAATCCCATTGGCCTTCATTGTCATACCCCTCTCAATCTCGAGCTTAGTATTATCCATGTACCGCAGCTGCTTCCAACCCAATTGCGCACTGCGAGTCAAGTGCGGTAGACGTTTGTGCGCTTCAATGACCAGCAAATCCACCAAACTTGTCTTCCCAGAATGCAATGGCCCAATGACAGCTACGTTTCTTATCCTTTCTGGTACAGCAAGCATTGCCATCATATATTCTCTATCGTATGAAGCTGGAGGTACACTCTTCTCTAGGTGTGTGAAGACAGCGTAGTCGGGACCCTTTACATGCTCACTTGTTACCTCAACCAGCGGAACATCAAGGTCCTGGTTATCCTCCGTCTCTACCAATACCTCTACATCATCTCCATAGGCTTCTTGAAGGGGAGCTAGGGCTCGATGATTCTCCACACCTTCTACAGTATCTACTAGCTCATCGCGTCGACTGTAATCCTCCTCCAGTTGTAAAACCCCGTCTTCTTCGAGGTGGACAGATTTATCGCTGTGCTCTATCAGGTTGCCGAACTCGTCATATTCATCCATGGTGCTCAAGGTGCTGAACAGTCACTACTTTTGTAAGCTTGATCCACCTGCATCCCTCTGAGAAATTTACAGCGCGCCTTCCGAAATTTTATCACTTCATTAAGATTTTATCGCTAAGAACTAAGCTTGAGGCCAACATTAGGAAGCGTGCTATTCAAACCTTCGTTTGAAATATCCAGGAATCCTTTCCATTACTTTAAAGAGTGCTACAGTCACTATTCGCCTACTTTGATGATACTTTGAGCGTGCCTTCCAGCGATTACAGTAGTTATGCCAGAATATACTCTTTTACCAGAGAGCTTTCGAGTGAGCATGCCCCACTTCGATCCTAGCGAGCTATTTGAAAACTTACACACGATTATCCATGAAGATCCGAATGATGAACCGGAAGTAGCAGAACATTTCGAGTACGAACAAGAACTGGATAAATCATTATTGTCCAGGACGTCTGTCATTGGACTTGGATTTGGGCTTATGAGCCCTGTGCTGGGAATGTGTACAAGTATGGGAATTGGTCTGCTAAATGGTGGGCCATTTACGATCATGTTCGGATTTCAAATATGTGGCATCTTTACATTTCTGTGTGCTTGTTCACTAGGTGAGGTGGTTTCCAAATTTCCGATGGAGCTTCATGGTGCAAGTGCCATGATTGCTCCTGATTATGTGAAACGAATTTGTTCGTGGCTCACTGGCTGGTTTTTACTTCTGGGTAATTGGTTTATGAGTGTCGGTGTAACGTTCGCTGGGGCCCAACTGATCATTTCATTGTTTGCCATGGCCAACTCTGACCTCATCGCTGAAGATTATTTGGTTCTTTATACAGTGTTGATCTACTATGCGGTTGTTACGATTGTGGGAGTTATTAATTTAAAGTATGCCCAATATGTGGAGACTATCAACAAAGTTTGCATTTATTGGATCATATATGCCGTGCTTTTCATAGATGTGTTACTACTGCTATTCCACAGAAACAAGTTTCGGTCTATACCTTATGCGCTATTCCACTTTGACAACGAGCTTTCAGGCTATTCGAATGTGTTTATTTCTTTTATCATTGGTTTCCAGCAGTCAAATTTCACTCTACAAGGGTTTAGCATGTTGCCAGCTCTGGCAGATGAAGTCAAAGTACCGGAAGAGGACATTCCTCGCGGTATGTCTAGCGCAGTGTTCATTTCAACGACTATTGGGATCATCTTCCTTTTCCCGATAATGGTAATTTTGCCTGATCCTGGGGATTTGTTCAGTAACCATAAAGTGTTGCCCATCGTGAATATCTTTAAAAAATCGACAGATTCCCAGTTTGTTTCCATGTTTTTGGTATTGTTGATCCTGGGAAACCTATTCTTTTCTGGTATTGGCTCTATAACCACTTCGTCGCGTGCTGTCTATAGTTTTAGCCGTGATCATGCCATCCCATACCACCGTAGATGGACTTATGTCGATCCACAATCTGAATCTCGTGTTCCCAAATATTCGATTCTATTGAGTATGGCAGTTTGTTACATTCTAGGATTGCTCCCACTCTTCTCCAATGCCGCATTTAACGCATTTATTGGTTGTGCCGTCCTATGTCTTTGTTCGGCGACTATAATCCCCTTGGTACTGGTTCTAATCACGAGAAGAAGAGTTTTAAGGAATGCACCGGTTAAGATCAGATACAAACTCGGTTGGATTGTAAATATCGGATCTGTGTGTTGGCTACTTCTCTCCATGTTTTCCGTATGTCTACCACCTCAAATCCCAGTGACGGCCAAGACTATGAATTATGCCCTGGTGGTTTTTCTGGTGAGTTTTATCGTCATTTGTATTCTTTACTACTATTGGGGTAGAAAGCATTTCCAATTACCACAGGTGGACAAGGCATCGGTAGCAGAAGAGATGAGAGAACTCAACGTGATAAATGTGGAACAACCTGTACCGTCATTGGAGAGCAACGGACCTACACAGAAGGACGGACTTTCAGACCGCGAGGGGTTCTCCGCGGGAGGTTCCAAAACCGCCAAAACTTCGATGCTCAACGATCCTACAGTTCAGACAGACAAGGCGTCGGCTACGGAAGAGATGCGCAAGCTCGAAGTGACAGGTGCGGACCAACCTATACCGTCGTTGGCGGGCAAAGGAGCACAACAGAAGGATGGGGAGTTTTCCTCTGACGGTTCCAGAACCGCTGAGGCTTCTATGCTTAACGAACCTATAGCGGAAAATGGTGATTAAATGTAAATATGATGGCGTAGCGTGGTTCCCAGAAGCGCAGTTTTCTTATGTGTCCAACACTTTGTGGAAACAGGCTCTAAACAGGCATACTACAACCCCCCCCCCCAACTAATACTTCCACCAATACTGCCATTACAAGCAGGTGTAAATGAAGTAGAATATTGTAAAACAAGTAGTAGAAAAAGCAAAGGCTTTGCAAATTTAAATATCGGCGTATCTTCCTCTTCGTGATTTTTTTTTCTTCATTTGAACAAGCCGCTTGCCAGAACTAAGAGCACACCTGCACAGGACCACTTCAAGCACGTAGTGCCCAAACTGTGGTTTTCTCTGAGCTCCTTCTCAGCCTCTCCTTGATGATGGTGGTGACCTTGGCTGAAGCCCACACCCGTCTGGAACATCTGCAGACCGATCACTAGTAGGAAACCTGCAGTTACACTCAAATAGAGATCCATGTGCGGCTGGCGGCTAGGGTCGACATGCTTGTCCTTAAATATCAGATAGCCAATGAAAGCACCCAACGGCTGCGAGCACCCACCTAGAACCGTAGTCACGGAAAGCGCCAACAATTTGGACTCGAACGCTGCGTAGAGTGGTAGCGTCATGGAAAATCCTTCCACGAAGTTGTGAATTGTGAGACTGAGAAAGATGGAGAACCCAAGGTCTTTGGAGACCTGCGACGATCTGTTCGTGTAGTATAGAATGAACCCCTCTGGAAACTTGTGCAAAGTTATCACGATGCAAGTTTGCATGCCAATCGACAACAGTTTGGAGAAGGGCGTCTCCAGATGGTGGTGGTGGCGGTATGAGTCATCCACTGGCAGACTATCGTAGCCTGTCGTCGGCGCCTCCGACGCAGGCTCGTTGTGGTACCTTTGCGAGTGGAAATTATGGCGGTAGACAGGCAGGTTTTCTAAATCGTACCCAACGTGGTTCTCCAGACAAGACAAACCCTGTGCCTCCAGATAACTGTGTTGGTCCCCATCCCCACAGGACAACGACCTAGGAATGCCCTGCTGATCCAGCGGAGGCGGCCTACAGGTGAACGAATCTTGTTGCACCACGGGGACGCATGATCCCATGGTGCGGCAGTCCCCCACAGAATTCGCGCCCACCGGCGACAACATGTCTATGAAAGAAGGTTTCGAATGGAGCACCTGCAGCTGCTGTTGGTGGCGTTGGTGGTGGCTCACTGCGTGTTTCTGTGCATTGAGCGGGCTCTCCTCCTCGGGCTCGTGGGAGTGAGAGTGTTCCTCGCCCGAAGACGTGCTCTCTCCCGAGCTATGGGCACAGTGCACCATAGATTCACTCGCAAATGCATGTATCACGTAGTTGAGCCCCAGACTAAGCACCATGCCAATCATCATACCTGAAAAAACCGTCAAGCTCTCTGTGCCTTCGTTGCTGTCCCTAGGAAGCATCTTGTAGAGCGCCGTGGTGATCATCGACCCTGCACTCAGCGAAAGACCATAATTAAGCAGCTTGGAACTCACGTTCTGCCTCCTGCTGAAAGCGTATGATATCAGGGGCACACAAAGGCCTCCGCATACACAAAGAAGCGATGAGATGAGTACGTATACCAACCACCGCGGCAACAAATGATCACTAACCATCCTCGGGTTATAATAGCGGCAAAGCTGTGAGGTGTCAATATACACTCCGGAGTACTATGTTTGGCCTTAATCAGTGAGATTAGAGAACGTCTAGTGTTGCATTCATCTGGAGGGAGCGTTCTTATTGTTGTTCAACACGGTCTTCCGGAGATTGTCTTGGAGACTCTCTAACCAAACAGGTTATGATCACGTCAGACGTGCGCGAGAAAAGAAGCTGACTGCAACGAGAGCTTTGAGCTTTGAGCTTTTAATAGTTTCTACTCCCAAGAATTTCAACTGTGCAGCACATTCAGTCTACAACTTCCTCTGCCCTCTCCGCCTTCGAGGCGCCAAATGGAACTGGCCTAAGCATCACTATTTTTCGGTTTCTCTGAACCGGATCACCGATCATGCGCTCTTTACTTCTCAAGACAGCGCTTACGCACATTACGAGCGACGGAAAATTGCTCCATGTATAATCATCGTTGTATCCACATAGTAAACGTTTCCATATGGCCCATATGGCCCACCTGTTGCAACATGGGCACGTATGTTAGCACTTGAATAGCGACATGTTTCGACGCATTCATCGGAAACGCTAATCATTTCCCGCACGCCGCGTAGACAGTTCTTTTCTAAGGCAAAGAGATAATTTCAGTATCTCTAAAGAAATAGATAGCCGTGTATTTTTTACGCACTGCCACATATTGCACCATCTTCCCTTCCACCTGAATAATGAATGCTATGCTGAAAAATTGATGGAAAGGTTTCTTGTGCCGTAGCTCCAAGAGAAAAAACAGTGATAAATTCAGCACGAGCGATCTGCGGCTTCTTTATAGGAATACTCCCGCTTTCATAGCCAAGACGAATTATATAGGTTACTGGGCAAATTTAGATCATGAACGGCATGCTTTAGGCTTTTTCGCAGTTTTCTGTCGCCGTTCGCTCGTTCTTCGGAAACCGGAATCCCATTGTAGTAACTTGACAAAAACCAAACGGCGAACCATCATGGTGGTCTCTTACATAAAGTTGAAGTGTGGAAATCAAATAGTGGCAAGACACAAGAAGGTAGAATTGTCCTTCCCATTGCATGGATGGGGGTAGTTGACAGATTATAAACCATTAGATGAGGGCGATTTGTCCGTATTATTGTTGATATTATACGTATACGTTTGTGTTTTGTTCTAATCGTCGAACTAGTTTGAAAGTTCTCAGAATTCTGGCCGCGCCCATCCTCCCTCGCTGGTTAGCAGGTTGTACTATTCTAGGTTTGCCGTTTCGTGCCCTCACAGATGCTGGGCAGTTTGCTAAGAGCCAGCTCTTACACGAACATGGCATCCATCACGGACGTCGGCACCACGGCCGGGTCGCTTCTGGGGAGTAGCAGTGGTGGCGGCGGTGGAAGCAGCAGTGGATCAGCGGGACTATTCAATGAAGAAGCACCACTCGGCTCCCTACCGTATTCTTTCTTATCGGCACCCCCCATTCTGGATCACGTGCCGGACGATTTGAAATATAAGCTATTTGCATCCAAGAGCGTTCCCTTCAGCGCGTCAGGGTCTCTGCCGCTACCGTCTAGCCTGAATTTCAGAATACTGATTGCTGAAGAGACGGGGCGCATGTGTCGCAACAACTACAACGTGGTAATGGATTATTCGACCGCCAGGGGGCCACAGGTGGAGCAAATTCGTCCCAATGAGTTGAAAGAGTACATCTTCGGGTCTCCGATCAGGTCTGCAGATTCGTCTCAGGGGGACAAGTTCAGAAACATACCGAATTCAGGGCTCGTCATGATAACAAGGGTCTTTTACCGCGATCAGAAGTGGAGCAACAACAGGCTGGCTGTGTCACTCTGTGTGCCGGCGATCCTGCTACCGGCTATTCCGGAGGTGTGGACGTCCATCACGAAGTGGCTGGACCAATGCCAAAATATCGTTTTGACGACTTTGCGTCGGTCCAAGACCATGAAGGGGAAAAGTTCGGGCGACGGTCTTTTGCCCAGTAATATGAATTTGCATTTCCCGAAAGAATGCGATAACATTGTAGAACTTTTGCAGCAGAAGCTGATCCCTTGCCTCCGATCCATGATGGAGATACCGCGAATGTTTTTGTACCCGCCAGATTACGGCCGTTTTGTCAAGGTGTGGTTTAGGGACATCTTCAGTTGGATAGAGATCAAGGACGGTCCTCGCACGAATTTCCTCCCTGCGCTCCTGGGTAAAATTATCTGTGATTTTAGAGATTCCATGCATACTTCAGAGACCGTCCGCATACTGGTGATGTCCGGTAACATGGTCGTGGCCAACAAGCTCCTGTTTATCATCTCAGCCTTGTTGGAACCCAAGTATAGGGGAAAGATAGAGTTTTTATCCAGTCCAGACTCCTCGGAGTATCTGCCGCAACACAACAACCCGAATTCCAAGAGAAATAGCTTTAAAAGATGTCACGGCGGAGCTTGTGATTTGTCGAAATACACCACCACGAAGAAAGGTTGGGAGATACCACGCATCAGGAGCCGCGAGAATGTCGTCTCACTATCCTCTGACGAACAACTCGCTGAAGTTATACAGCCATCCTCGTTTAAGAGTGCTAGCAGCTCTTTGCACTATCTATCTTCTTCACTATCGAGCCACAACGGTTCCTCCTACGGTTCCTGGTTCAATAAGTTCACAGGGTCACAAACGAGTCCGACTTTTAAAAGCGGCGAACATTGGGATAAAATATCGGCTGGCCACGGTAGCACACCCGGTAGCGTCTGTAACGCACCCCAGGCGGCTGGCCGTGGGCTCGGTTTGACTCCTCAGCCTTCACCTTCCATTAACGAGTACGAAGAATTTCCCTGGACGGGGACCCCGACTTCACCTCGTTGTGAAACTATTGCCAATGCACATGCAAGCTCAAGGCAGTTTCTGAATGGTGCACCCCTTGGTGAAGTCAAGATCAAGAGGGATTGCCAAAGAATAGACCAGGGCGATTTACTGGACGACGCTTTTTTCAAGATTTGCAAACCAGGGTTCGAACTGAGTGAAGGAGAGTATGAAATTGTGCCCGGTGATTCCCGACATGCGGCGTTCATGCAAATCGACGTGGATAACAAGATTATGAGGCAGGAAAAACCGTTGGAATTGTTGCCACGCTACACGAACTATTTACCCAAATTGAACCATTGGTTTAAACTCCAGGGATTCCCCGTGAGTCCGGAATCCGAGTCCAGGGTCATTTACACCATGCGCAAAGATTTACAAAGAAGTAACAGCTCTAGAAGTTTATTAGTCTCGCTACGATCCCGAGAGATCAAAGAGATCACGATCATGAAAAATGACCAAACCAGGAAGAACGACAACCGTCACGCCATAGTTCAAAAGACCAAGAAGATCTTTAATAACGGTAAATGCGGCAACATTTCTTCTCGCCTGGTTAACTGTATAGCATTTGTCGACGCCAGCGTCAAAAAAGCAATGGCGATCTACGAAGACGCAAATGTACTGCAAGAACAGACAGACCAGGAGATCCTAGAAGTTTTCGAATCCATATTGCACTACACTAGTAAATGTTAGTTTTTGCAGTTACTAAATAAAAAGTCTCGTTGAAATTGTTCGCGTCATACTTAACGGACGAGCTTTTCCCAAGTAAACCATGAATTAGTAGTTTTTCGAGCCTTCATTAAAGATTATTATGAGATCAACTTTAAATAACCCCATCGAGATGTCTTCGAGGTCCCTATCACCGCCCAAAGGTACTGGTCCCCCCGCAAAATTCTTCACAGACGAGGAGAGTAAGACTGAGGAAGCCTTGAAAACTTTCAAATGTCTGGATGAGTGTCAATACGCCAACAAACGCCTCGGCAATGCAAAGCATAATGAGTTCATGGAATGCGATTGTTATGAAGAGTTTGAAGATGGCATCAATAGCGCATGTGATGAAAACTCGGATTGTATCAACAGGTTGACGCTGATCGAGTGTGTGAATGGATTATGCGGTTCTTGTGGTGACAACTGCCAAAACCAGAGGTTCCAGAAGAAAGAATATGCCGACATTGCAATATTTCAAACGAAATTGAAAGGGTACGGTGTCCGCGCTGAGGCAGACATTGAACCCCAGCAGTTCATCTATGAGTATATGGGGGAAGTGATATCTGAGGACACTTTTAGAAACAGATTGGTAGCATATGACGAAAAAGGTTACAAGCATTTTTACTTCATGATGTTGCAGAATGGCGAGTTCATAGACGCCACAGTGAGGGGTTCATTAGCGAGGTTTTGTAATCATTCCTGTAATCCAAACGCATATGTGAACAAATGGGTGGTAGCGGGTAAACTAAAGATGGGCATCTTTGCCAGTCGCAAAATTCTCGAAGGTGAAGAGATTACGTTTGATTACAACGTGGATCGGTACGGTGCGAATGCTCAAAAATGCTACTGTGACGAACCGAACTGCATAGGGTTTCTTGGTGGGAAGACTCAAACCGATGCCGCCTCTTTGCTACCCCAGAACATCGCAGAAGCCTTGGCGGTCTCTGTGTCCATGGAGAAGCAATGGATTAAGATGAAGAAGAGCGAAGGGCAAAAAATTGCTAAAAGCGAAGGTAATAACATCAATATCGAATTTGTGGAATCCTTGGATCCACCTCCTTGTGAGAGACCGGAGGATGTGATCAAAGTAATGAGCGTTCTCCTGCAAGTGGAAGATGAGCTACTGGCGAGGAAATTGCTTCAGCGGTTGTTCGATATAGAGGAGGACAACACCAGTCTGCATCACCAAATCATAAAGTTGCATGGCTATACGTGTTTTGTCAAATTGCTGCAGTTATTTCAAAGTGGTTTGGAAATGGAGGCAAAACTCATACACTTCTTACTGCATTTACCGAAGACTACCAAGAACGGAATTATCTCTTCACAGATAGACAGGGAAGTACAGCATGTCGGGGAGAAACACAAGGCACTAGCAGAACCCTGCGAGAAGCTGCTCGCCAAATGGAGTGATTTCGAGACTTACAAAAGGATCACAAAGAAGGACATCAAGGAGGCCTCCAACAAAATGGTCGATTTGAGAAGGATACGGCTACCTCCAGGGTGGGAGGTCGTCCATGAAAATGGCAAACCCATGTATTATAATGCACAACAAAAGACCAAATTGCATCAGCCCCCCTCAGGCTCCTCAAAGACTTTCAACGTACGGCGGTCACCTATCAACGGCGCCACTAATAAACCACCGATTAAAAGATCTCGTCTCGATGATGAAGAGTACGAGAGGCAGAAACTAAGGCGTCTCGAGAAGGAGAAGGAAGCCATTGAGAAAGTGAAGGAGGAGGAGACCAGGGCTCTCAAACTTAAGCTCGAGAGGGAAAACCAAAAGAAGGATGAATTGGAAAAAATCATAGCAGAGGCCAACAAACAAAAGGATCTAGAAAGAGAACAGCAGGCTCAAGCGCAAAGGGAGAAGGAGGAAAAACGCCTAAGGAAAAAGAGTAACCATTTGGAGCACAAGTGGAACAAGTTCTTCGCCTCATTTGTCCCTAGCTTGCTTCGCAAGTACGAGCAACAACATAGTTTGTCCCACGAAAAAGCCAAACACTGTGCCCGAGACATTGTCAAGATTCTCACCTCGAAGGAACTCAAGAAGGACGGCGCTAGGACTCCACCAGAGGAACCTTCCAGGGACAAGCGGTCCAAGGTAAAACAGTTCACCGCCGCCTATATGGACAAGTTCCTACTCAAGTACAAGAAGAAGCATAACAGTACTTGATGCACCGCTGGAACGTTCTACTGATCACGGGTGTGTAGTATTATATATATATTTGAACTTTTAGTTTGCATTCGCCTGAAAAGGGAAGCGCGCTAAAACAACTTAAACTTCCAACTCTTGAACGACTCTTGCACAGACAAAAACACAGGTTTGAACCACGTTTGATGACACTACGGAGACGATGCTAGCAGCGCTATAAAGATGAGCATTCGAGTTCGTCAACGGGAACTTCCTCTGTATTTTTGTCCACGCTACCGCCATCACCACCATCGCCATGGATAGCACAAGCACCATCGTACTGGAGTTAAAGTCAGAGGACTCAGAGGGCTCCAAACGTTCCACCGATAGGGGCAGGCACCTGGTGGCGCCTTGTGAAATGGAGTCCCAACAGTATACGTGCCAATGCATTTCCTGTGACAAGTGTCTCACTTACGGCCACCTGCTACCGCGGCTTTGTATCGCAGGCGTCGTTTGCCCCCTCCTATGGCTTTGCAACATAATTCTTTGCCTCTATCTGCGCTGGGGGCTCCCAGGGGAACCAACTCATCCCCCCATAGCGCCAGAAGATCTGCCCACAGAATACGAATTGCAAGCCACCAAGAGGCGTGCAGAGCTAAGGCTAGATCCCTTCACGATGCAAGACATGCGCATCACAAACGAACCCATCATCGCGACGAATCGCGCAAGCCCAAATCACGGCCTTCCAGCGTTCAGCCAAGACTTCTCCGAACAAGATCCACTACAGAGAGCGCGTTACCTTTTTCTTAGACACGTTGCGACGCAGGTGATCGACACTCATCGCAGACAAAGATCCTATTTGGCAAGATGGCTGATGCTCTCTACAGCGGCATTGGGAGCGTGCGTGACAATACTCGTAACCGTTCTAACTACCACCATACAACACAAATGACGATGGAAACCAGGCTGTGCTCTTCGCCGTAATTGCGCCAAGCATTGAAACTTCCTATCCCGCTGGCATTCATCGGCATGCGGCAAGACTACCGAGCCGGGGGGGGCTCATCTCTACTTAGAGAGGTCCCCGACAGACATTGAGGATCTACCCTTTGAAACCTTGTCCTAGGGCAACACAGGCACGACGTGTTTTTCGCGGTGCTTGAACTATTAAGTGGGAATCGGTTGCGAGGCGTAGGGGAGGCTTTTAAGGTGAGCCCCGTGCCAGTTCTGGCGAAAGATTTCGGAATTTATAGCCCTTATGAGGCAAGAGATGATGTGGCTGAGAGACTTAGTCGCGTTTGAAGAAAAAATGGATGTCTGAAAAAACGAAAAAACAACAAAAATGTACACCGCCAGATTTTTTTGTTCTTTTCGCTGCAGCTTGTAGCTGCCATTTTTACCGTGTGGCCCATGAGTCGCATTTTCGACCGTTCGCGGTCCTATCTGGCTACATTGTCGGCTCTGCTAACGCGAATATTTCGTATAAATATGAGTGATGGAAGATCGGCACGACTTCGATGACTTTCCCTCGAGGTTCGAAGTTCCTTTTCATTTCATAGGCATCCAGTCTGGACACACCCGCTAATACCATCTGATATACTGTCGTCATGTCTTGCCAAAAAGCTTTTCTTTTGGCACTTGCATCCTTGGGCCTGCTGCTTGAGCCTGCCCGTTGTGCCGATTCCTACGATCAACTGGAGTTTAGCAACGTGGGGTTTTCTGGATCTTACGTCCCGGTGAAAAAGATCGAAGACGCCACGAGCGACTCTTGCACGTGCGAGCCTGGCGATAGAGAACAGTTCTCCGGTACAAATGCCCCATTGAACGAGTACCTCTCGGTGCACTTCCGTGGTCCATTGAAATTGCTCCAGTTTGGCTTCTACACTTCTGAAAACTTTGTCATTAACGACAACAGCACCAGCAGCACTTGGAGCCGTGATGCCTACTACAATGCGACAAGTCAGTCGACCGACAACGTCACTTTTCTGACGGCTGCGGGCACAGACTCGCCCTGCCTGGGCAATGCGCTGTCTTACGCTTCGAAAAATGGCACAGGGTACGCCGACTCCTCAACGATCTTGGAATCTGACAACTACATCTACTCTGATCAGATGTACTCCATTTTTTCGACCACTGAATGTCCAAGCTCTGGGACGAGCAAGGACTGTGGTGTGTACCGTAGTGGTATCCCTGCTTACTACGGGTTCTACGGTACCACTAAGATGTTCCTGTTTGAATTCGAGATGCCCAAAGAGACTAAGGAAAACAGCACCAGCTTCACGTACTACGACTTGCCCGCCATCTGGTTGCTAAACGACCACATTCCAAGAACTTCGCAGTTCCCAACCAATTCCAACTGTTCCTGTTGGGCGAGTGGATGCGGTGAGTTTGACATTTTTGAATCCATGAACGCTACTGAGAAGAACCACTTGTACTCCACTTTCCACACTTTCCAGGGCATCGAGGACTTAAATGTTGGTATTCAATCCTACGGTTATATCCCCAGAGACACTGAAAACGCCATGAGGGGAGGTGTCATCTTCGACTCCAACGGAGACACGATCTCTTTCATAACGGACTCTCTGTCATTCGGCGAAAACTTGACTTCCTCTGATGTCAACGGCCTGCTTTATGTCTCCAAAGATAATGAAGTTTTGAGTAGTGCATTGTTGTCGGTTGCAGGTTCTTCGACAACCTCTACATCGAAATCTAACGGCCTCTCTCTGGTAGCGAATGGCCAAGGTCTGTGGTATTACGTCTTCTCCGCTTTCGTCGCTGTGGCCCATTTCGTAGTGGTCTAAGTCTGTTAGTTTTTGTTTTCCCACACATTAAAAATGAGTCGATGGACCGTTTCCTCTTTAGATCTTCAATAGTTGTATCGTCAGTATTATATAATTTGTTTTACTCTATATCTTCATGAATCCTTTTTTTTTTTTTTTCTTTGCCAGGATTGATCTGGATTTAACGTCCGGCTACGCCGCGACAGACGACGAAGTGTCAGAGCTTCATTGCGACACTAAACAGGAAAGAAGTATCAAAAATTAATAGTAACTATGTGAAAGCAGCTAGGGGCCTGAGGCTCAAATTAAAGCTTTGGGGATACCGTACTGTAGAGTTAATGGGTAGAGGTGAGGAGTGTCGATCGACATGAGGTTCGTAGTCTGTTTTGCTTGTGTCGATTGACTTCTTGTAATATCTCTTGTATAAAAAGGCATCAGTTACAGATCCAGTCTTAGCATTCCATCACGTCTCCCCAATGGGTAACTCAGACAGCGATCAATGTCTTACCAATCAAATATCGTAGGGCTATGCATGGTAGCGGTACTTCTCTTAATCCCTCCACTGGCATGGCACGCACAGAGTAGGAATATTCCGGCAGTGATACTCATACTATGGTTATTTTTAATGGACCTTACATTCCTTGTAGGTGCCTGTATTTGGTCAGCAGAAGATTTTATGGTACGTTGGAATGGAAAGGGCTGGTGCGACATTGTTGTTAAACTGCAAGTGGGCGCCAACGTCGGGATGCCCTGCGCAGTAACCTGCATAGTGTACAACCTACACACGATACTGAGGGCTAACACAGTTTTACCAGAGCTGGACTCCTGGAAAAAAATCTGCTGCGATTTGGCAGTGAGCTTGACCACTCCGATAATTGTCATGGTCCTTTCGTATGTAGTCCAGGTGGCCAGGTACGGTATTGTACGTTACAATGGTTGCCAAAATCTTATGTCGCCCACTTGGGTCACCACAGTGCTTTACACCATGTGGGGGTTAATCTGGTCCGTCATCGGTATGGTTTATGCACTCTTGGTGCTTTATGTGTTCCACCAGAAGCGCAAGGACATCAGAGATATCCTTTACTGTACGAATTCGAAGTTGAATTTGGCTAGATTTTCTCGGTTGCTCATCCTATGCTTCTTAATCATTTTGATAATGTTCCCACTATCCCTCTACGCAGTGGTGGAGGACGTCAGATCCTTTACTAGCCGGTTCAGCTTCAGCGAGGGACACTCTGCTGCTGCTTGGGATGTGATCCCAAGATATGACGAAGGTAAGAGCCTGTGCAATGTCTGGTTGTACATTGTCATGTCATACATGGTCTTTATCATCTTTGGGTTGGGCTCAGACGCTCTGCAAATGTATGCCAAATTCCTACGCACGATGAAGCTGGGATTCATCGTGGACAATGTGCATGCCATTGCCCGGAAGAGCAGAGACAGTCAGATCGCCAAAATGCTCGGGAGATTGTCCTCAGAAACGCCAACTGGAGACAGCACGTACTACTCTGACGACACGCTGGAGAAAAGTGACAACACTTCGATGCAAACATCGAGTCCAGGATCTAAATCTCGCTTCTTTGTCGACTACAACATACCCTCTCAGGACAACAAAAGCAAGGGTCTCCAGGCTAAGAAGAGAAAATTGGGCGTATTCGCCAGACGCAAAGCTGAGGTTGAGAACATCCACCAGGATGGTGAAACTCCCAAGAACAAATTTTTGCCCTTTTTATCCGAGAGATGTCTCGATGAGGACAATGAGTCCCTGAACGCTGCGTCTCAGTTGACCTCGATACGCTCCCAAGAGGCTGGTCAGGAATCGGCCCATCAACGCGAGAGTGTAGTTTACTATCTTCCAGATCCGAAGAGAGACACGTTTGCGCACTTGGACGCTGGTGACCACAGTATCGACGAGACGCCAAATTCTGTTGAATCGCAGGCCGAGATAAGCTTCCACTACAGGGTGGAAAGAAACGAAACACAGATGAACACAGCACCAGAGTGATAATACTAACAGATATAGTTAACTAAGTTTTACCCAATCATAATAATATACTTTTATTTTTGCCCCTTCCCTTGGCTGCTCAAAAGGCACTCAATGAATGCTGCCAGCATTGACGATGTACTGGTACACAAACGCAATGGCACTCAGGTGATCATCGGCTGTGATGTGCTCGTTGACCGAATGAATCGTCTTAAGGACAGTCTCATCGCCGATGGAGCCAACGAATCTGTAAATGTTCTTCGACAAGTTCCAATAGTATCTGGTGTCGGTGTTACCGGTCATCAGATAGGAGGCGACGTAAAACTGGACGTCGTCTTTCATGGCGAATACGCCCTTCTCGAACACATTCTGAATAGTGCCTGCAAAGACGTCCCAAACGGGACCCGAAGTGGGCGACACTGGAGCTGGCTCTAGCGCTTGAACGACCTTAACTTCGATGGCGCCCAAGCTGGTCTCTGGTATCAAGTGCTCATCGTTGTAGACAACACCATAGCCGTACTCCCTAGCGATTTTCTTCACATATTGTAGGTCAGTCTCCAGAGTCTCATCAACGCTGGAGTGAATGTCGATTCTGTGGTTGATCAGGAAGCTGGTCTCCTCGGGCAGCGCATTGGCCTTGATGCCTCCATTGATGATGTCGACGGCCCTCGTAGTCCTGATCAGGTCGCGGAACTCTCTTTGAGACGCGAGGAATTTGCCCAAATGCTCTCTGCTTCTAGGTGATTTAGGGGCGCGCAAGATGTCGTGCTTGATCGACCGGGGAATGTGTTCTGAGTGCTCGGCCGCGCAGGTCAAGAATTCGTAGATGGGGTTGTCCAAGGTAAACGCAGGTTTAAATGGGTGTCTCTCAAAAGTTGAAATCAATTCCGCAGCCACCCCAATGGTGGTGTGGTCTGGAGGTGCGGAGGAGTGACCGCCATGGCCGTTGACGGTATAGATCACGTCGACGTAGCCCTTTTCAGCGTTCACTACAGACGCCAGGAACAGTTTTTCATCAAGCTTGGCAACTCCGCCGCCTTCGTCAACGATAGCGTAGATGCTATCCTTGCCGTACCTCTCTTCCAGGAACTTGGACAATTCACCAGCACCTTGCAGCCCGCCGGACTCCTCGTCGAAACCCAGGGACACGAGAGTCGTCCTCTCGGGAGTGTAATCGTCCTTCAGCAACTGCTCGATGGCTTCCAACTCCGCCGTGAGCAAGTTCTTGCAATCAAAAGTACCGCGGCCCCAGATGATGTCAGTCTCCTCGTCGTAGTGGCCGGAGAAAGGTGGATATTCCCAGTCGTCCCAAGTCTTCTTGTTGACAGGGACAACGTCCTGGTGAGCCATCAACAAAAGAGGCTTCAGGTCCTCGTTGGACCCTTCCCAGCTGTAGAGCAACCCAAACTCGTTGATTTTTTCCACTTTCAAATGCTGGTAGACCAACGGGTACGACTTCTCCAAGTAGCCGTGGAAGTCGACAAAGTACTTGTAGTAGTCTGGCTGGTCACCGGGGGCAGGATGCACGTCCCCGACCTCGGTGGGGATCCTGATGGCGCCAGCGAAGCGCTCGATGGTAGCCTTCTTGTACTCTGCATCGTGCAGGATGAAATCCACAGACTTGTTGAAACTGGGTTCAAGCGGCTCGAGCTTACTGCACACGGGGGCCATGGAGGCACTGCCACCACAACCACCTTTTTTCATGGCAAACTCCTGAGACAGCATACCATGGCTGAAGGCACCGGAGACAGCCCAGCTGCCCAGGGCCAACGCCGACGTCAAAGAAAGTAGCAACTTCTTGTGACGGTTGAGAAACCCGGGGGGGGATCCGCTCTTTTCAATCTTAGCGTCCAAGCTGATCATGGTTGGGGACGTTTGAGGTGCTGCACATGCTGCTGCCAGCTATCGGAACGCCCCTTTAGTTCTTATCCCTTTTATACGCACGAGCATCGAGATGCAGCCATGTTGGAGCAACCGCACCGCATTTTGGCAACACACGGTCAGGTGACGCGGTGGAGATTTTGGAACTTTGAGCCAAAGGCCCACCCCAGAGTTGTGTTCATCTCGTTGTCGCTGGCACCTGCTGCATCGTGGTCTGCCCTGGTCCGCTCTGTCCCCTTCCTTCTCTCCAATACGCCATTACAGCACCGGTTTTTGTTCACGCGTTCCTCCCTCCTGCAAGTTCAACACACACACACACACACACACACACACACACATCGAGCAATGGCAAGCGAAACCCCCAGACTGGATCCTCGAGAGATCACCACGAGCCACGCGTCCGTGTTTCGGCTCGTCGCACAGGTCAAATCGCAGCCCAGCGAGAACCAGCTGGTGCTAGCTGCCCCCACCGAGGGCGGTGAGATGATCACGCTGAGCAACGTGCGGGTCTCCGTGTACAAGAACTTCGAAGCCGGGTCCTGGCACGAACTGGTGTGCAGGTCCAGCGACAACGGCGACGTCGGGTTTCTTGTGCTGGACGCGGTGGCGTGCCCGTTCGCAGAGGGCGAAGAGATAAGCATCGACGCCGTGGTGGCACTACCACAGCTTGCCAAAAAGTTCCCGGAGATATTCTGAGCCGCTGGCCAAACAGCCCACCACTACGTAGTGCCCGCAATAATAATAAATATGTCTGCCGTAGTTTGACCGCTTGCCCCCCCTCCGCGCCAACAGCGGCAGAGAAACACAAAGTTTATAATATTTATGTATTAGTTATCGCCCAAAGTTCTGGCAGTGGCTGCACGCGCCTAGGAGGTCAAGTGCAACAGGCTGGTCACGTTCAGCTTCCGCGTCGACAGACTCTGCCTCTTCTGCGGGTTGTACCACCCGCCGTTCTTGCTCGGCTGCGGTTGCGCCGTGGCATAGTTTATCCCACTGGTCAACGTGTACCCCCAGCCGGGCGTCAACGTCGTGTGGCACTTCGGGTTTGCCCTGAGCGTTGTGAAGTATGTCAGCGCGCTCGTGGGGAACTGCCTCGTCCACGTCGTGGCGGACATCTTCGTGGCCGGCTGCGTCTGCATGGGCGCCGTCCTCGTAAGTCCCGTCTGCGATTGGTACGGGAACGTCCCTGTGTAGTCTGTGACCGGTGGAGGCGCCGACAGCCCCGAGTAGGTGTATAACACCGTGCCCTCCATGTTCTTCAGGTTGAAACGGGGCGTGTAGTGGATGGTGTTTTCGGAGGCGTCCTCGGTGATGGCAGCGTAGATCTGGATAAAGTACTGGCCGTCACCGTACGCCGTGGAATCGATGTCCACCGTCAGCGAGTAGACCCCGTCTGTCTTTTTAATCGAGCTGGCGTTCACGTTTTGCTTCAAGTATTCGAGCGAGTCCATGCCGGAATTGGGGCCCTGGTCGAGCCTGAAGGAGTACCACTTCATGTCTGAGAGGTAGGGATCGTTGTCGTCATCCTCCCACTTGATGTCGATGGAGACGGTGCCACCGGAGGGCGTGAAAGTGGAGCTGTTTGTGGGGGCTATTATCTTGACATCTGCGAGAGCGAAGCCTATTATCAGCAGAAGCGGCCAAAGAAGCATCTTGGTTATATGAGAGTGTGCTTCACGCTGGGGCAGTAGCCTGGGCAGCGAGAGTTGTGGTCTATATATTCCTGTCTCATCGCATCTGCGAGACGCGCCTCGTTCGGGCTTCTTTTCCATAACGGTTGCTTTGGAACGCGGCGTCGTTAAGGCAGCGAGACGGACGGAAGCCAGATCTGGAAGGCGCGTAGTGTCCGTGGCACCGTGGTGGCCGAGCCACGGGCGCTCGTGGCAGCGGACGTCTGCAAGTGCTGCCCAACGCCGTACCAAAAAACCGTGTCATGGCATGCGATGCGCCTTTCTCTGCCAGAATCGCGTATTCTCGCTCGAGAGAGATGCGGCGGCGCCAGTGTGTCGCAGCACTCTATCCCGCCGTGCACTGTGACACAGCGCTTCAAGTCCAGCAGACTACGGCGAAGCTCAGGCAGTGGATGAGGACGGGCGGGTTCTCTTCGGCATAGATGCTCCTGGGCCTGCCCAAGGCCGTCTGCATGTCTACATGTGACAAACTGGTAGACCGCAGAGGCAGCTACGGCAGAAATAAGAAAAAGAGGGCTCCGGGCTGGACCCCGTATCTCTACACAGCACCTAGCACCGCGAGCCACGTCGAGACCCCCCAGATCGCTTCAATCGTGCCGCCGGTGGCTTGCTCTGGCCGTGTTCGACTCGGCATTGTTGCTTTCATCACGTAGTTTTTCTCTCTGCCTCTTGCACATTGCCCGGCTTTCCCTCCTTTAAGCCCGCTCGGTTTTCAAACAAGGTGAAAGAAGCGTGAATCAAGTCATAGACAAGCAACTACTCGGTGGTTTTCGAAGGGTCAAGACAGAGTCCGTATTTATAAAGTTCGCTTCAGAGTCCTGGGTCGAGACTATTGGGCTGGTATCGGTTGAACTAAGGGCTTACATTCTCCACACTTTCGTTTTTCGGGTGGCAAAATAGAAAGGAGAAGCAGTTCCAAAAACAAGTCGTCAAAACGGAATCAGAGACAGACGACGGGCAAAGAAGGACAAGAGACGGTTGTTGGATAGACTGTAACAGCTCAAGACATACGTGTGGTCGGTTTTGGTACTCGCCCGCGTTTTTAGAACAGTTGTTGTTTTTTTTTCCTCTCTTCCTTTGGTTTGGTTAAGAGCCATTTCCCCCTTTCTTGTTGTGGGTTCAAAGGACGCACACATATACACACACACGCACACGCACACGCACACGCATAGAGAATAGCACCCATGCCGTCGATATCTGTGAAGCTAGTAGCGGCGGAGTCGCTTTACAAGAGAGACGTGTTCAGGTCACCTGACCCGTTCTCGGTGCTCACGATCGATGGGTACCAGACTAAGTCGACTTCGGCAGCCAAGAAGACGCTGAATCCGTACTGGAACGAGACGTTTAAGTTTGAAGACGTGAACGAGAATTCGATCCTGACGGTGCAGGTGTTTGACCAGAAAAAATTCAAAAAGAAGGACCAAGGGTTCCTCGGCGTGGTGAACGTGCGCATCGGGGACGTGCTGGGCCATTTGGACGAAGATACCACCGGTGGGGCGCGTCCACGCGAGGAGACGATCACGAGGGACCTGAAGCGGTCCAACGACGGTATGGCGGTCAGCGGGAGGTTGATTGTGGTTTTGTCGAAACAGCGCGCGGCCGCGGCCTCGTCGAATACGGCCCGGACGAGTTCCAGAAGTAGTGCGGAGACGGGCGGGAACGCCACTGGGAATGCCAGTGGCAACGCCAGTGGGAATGGCAGCGGCGGGTCGACCGCGGCAAGCCAGCGCGGCAGCGCGGCCGCGGCCAACTCGTCATCACGTAATCACACCCGCTCGCATTCCGGGGCGCACACGCCAAGACCAACGGCGGCCTCTGTGGAACAAACGTTGCAGAACGGCGCCTCTACGGCGATGTCCACGAGGCAGTATTCATCATTCGAGGACCAGTACGGGCGTCTGCCCCCGGGCTGGGAGAGACGCACCGACAACTTTGGGCGCACCTACTACGTGGACCACAACACGCGCACGACGACGTGGAAGCGCCCCACTTTGGACCAGACGGAGGCCGAGAGGAGCGGCCAGATGACGGCCAACACGGAGCTGCAGAGGAGGCAGCATAGGGGCAGAACGCTGCCCACGGGTCCCAGCGAGAGCTCCTCCGTGACGGTGCAGACGGGGCCCGAGGCGCAGACGCCTCCGGTGAACGGGTCGGCGGCGGCGGCGTTCGCTGCGACTGGCAGCACGACGTCTGGGTTCGGCGAACTGCCCTCGGGCTGGGAGCAGCGGTTCACCCCGGAGGGGAGGGCCTATTTCGTCGACCACAACACAAGGACCACCACCTGGGTGGATCCCAGAAGGCAGCAGTACATCCGTACCTACGGCCCCACGAACACAACGATTCAGCAGCAGCCGGTGTCCCAGCTGGGGCCCCTGCCCTCTGGTTGGGAGATGAGGTTGACCAACACGGCCCGTGTATATTTTGTGGACCACAACACCAAGACCACGACGTGGGACGACCCGAGGTTGCCATCCTCCTTGGATCAGAACGTGCCCCAGTACAAACGTGACTTCAGGCGTAAAGTGATCTATTTCAGGTCTCAGCCGGCGTTGCGGATTCTCCCCGGCCAGTGCCACATCAAAGTTCGCCGGAAGAACATCTTCGAGGATGCCTACCAGGAGGTTATGAGGCAAACGCCAGAGGATTTAAAGAAACGACTAATGATCAAGTTCGACGGAGAGGAGGGTCTGGATTACGGTGGAGTGTCGAGAGAATTCTTCTTCCTCCTATCACACGAGATGTTTAACCCATTCTACTGTCTGTTCGAATACTCCGCCCACGACAACTACACAATTCAGATAAACCCAAACAGTGGCGTGAATCCAGAGCATCTCAACTATTTCAAATTTATCGGTAGAGTGGTGGGTCTCGGTGTCTTCCACAGAAGATTTTTGGATGCCTTCTTCGTCGGCGCTCTTTACAAGATGATGCTGCGCAAGAAAGTCGTCCTGCAGGATATGGAAGGTGTGGATGCCGAAGTGCACAACTCTTTGAAATGGATTCTAGAAAACAGCATTGATGGGATTTTGGACCTGACGTTCAGCGCGGACGACGAGAGGTTCGGTGAGATGTTGACTGTGGATTTGAAACCAGATGGGCGAAACATCGAAGTGACGGATGAGAATAAGAAGGAGTACGTCGAGCTATTCTCCCAATGGAAGATTGTAGATAGAGTTAAAGAACAGTTTAGGGCTTTTGTGGATGGTTTCAACGAACTAATACCGGAGGATTTGGTCACCGTTTTTGACGAACGTGAGCTCGAGTTGTTGATCGGTGGTATCGCTGAGATCGACGTGGAAGATTGGAAGAAGCATACAGATTATCGTGGTTACCAGGAGTCGGACGAAGTCATCAAGTGGTTCTGGAACTGTGTTAGTGAATGGGACAACGAGCAGAGAGCGCGTCTGTTGCAGTTTACCACTGGTACCTCTCGTATCCCCGTCAACGGTTTCAAGGATCTACAAGGTTCGGACGGGCCTAGAAGGTTTACTATTGAAAAGGCTGGTGAAATAAAACACCTGCCCAAATCTCACACCTGTTTCAACAGAGTGGATTTGCCTCCTTATGACGACTACGATAACTTGAAGCAAAAATTAACACTGGCCGTGGAGGAGACGGTAGGATTCGGTCAAGAATGAGTTCTTACGAAAGAAATGGTGGTTCTGTTGATCCCTTTTTTTATTTTCTTTCACCGTTACTACTTTTCTTATATTCCTGGTATGAATATGCTCTGATAAAAAAAAAATCTCAAAAAAAAATGCGAAAGAAATAAAATGTTAAAACAAAAACAAAAAAAAAAAAAAAAAAAAAAATCCCCAAAAAAAAAAAAAAAAAAAAAAAAAAAAAAAAAAAAAAAAAAAAATCCCCCAAGAAAAAAAAAAAATAAAAAAGAACGAAACGAAATATAGTATCGATATCTGTTACACTTTCCGTTTAATTTCTACCCACCCTTACCTCCCCTTCACTCATATTTTCGCACTTTATGGATTTGATCCAAATAAAACTATTTCAGAACGGCCAGGAATCGATCGGAGTAAGTTTGCTATTTGTGCTACGCATTGAATTCACTTAATGCCGAGAGTTCTGATGCGTTGAAAATATCCACTTAACGTCTTTCATTATTTTCTATTATCTACTTTAAAAGATTGCGTACGTACGTATTAGGTACGGTTTCTTGGTAAATAATTAGCCCGGGAGCCTAGATCGGAAGATCCTCTCCTTACGCTGTTTTATTATATGATCAAGACGACAGGCGGCTGAAGGTAATACATACTGCGCGCGTGGGGAACAAGTTAGAAACGCAAAATCGATTAGGAACGACAAATTGGCTTTCATAACATATCTGAAACTCGCTTGGAACTTTATCACGATTACGTATCACGATTGCCGGTCCCCTTTCAAAGAAGCCAGGCTCCGTTTCAAACGTGCTCTCAAATAACGGTGGAGACGTGGTATTATCCTCTCATCTGCTGTCTCTGAGGGACGTCAAACTCTATTCATTTTAATGAATGAGTGCATGCCTGTTGTAAAAATTTAAGGGACATTTATGAACATGACAAGGAAGCAAGAAATCTTTGATGTTTCTCTGGAGGATCGTTTTAGCTGAAGGTGCAGCAGTGCCGATTCAACCGTACCAGAAATTATTCCCAGTATTTTAATATTTGAAAATAAATATTTGTTAATCGACAGGCTAAGGTAAGGCAAACTGAAGTTAAATCTTTTGTCGCATTCGTTTGCGTTTGTAATCTTGAAAGTCCGTTCTACAGTTGGACGTCCCAATGGGACTTTTTTCAATTTGTTGGACTCAAGTGTTCATATTAGAAGCAGAATCTCTTATACATTAATACGCGCTCTCGATATTGAAATTGCACCCCCAAAATAGTCTTGTTACTTATTTATTAAGAAGACGTTGGTACCAGTACGGTTTTTTTTTTTCGATTGTAGACGACATGTCGGCGGCTGAGTTTTTCATATTGTTCTCCGAGCAGCAACTTCAACCAATTTTTTGGAACAATAACACGCAAGAAAAGTGAACCTTAACATACATCTTCCAAATAAGCCGAAATAAACTGCAAAAGTGATCCAAGGGCTCTTTCAAGCCACCCCAATCTCCCATGGAGCTTGATCTTTGGTTATTGAGTGACGCTGTAGTCAAGAGGCTTGACGGCGGCTACGTAAGTATATTTACCGACATAAGGGAAAGTGTACATTTGGAGAGAAAAGCTCAAAGATTACTGCAAAAGCTCTCTGCTAGCCGGGCTCCAGAGGTGATACCACCAAGATTTGAAAAAAGCTCGATTGAAAGCTATTTCTTTGATGTCATGCCTCGGACATGCATGCCCAGTCGACGTAGAGTAACCAATTTACTATGGCCTAACGCGAAGGAACTTGCCAAGTTTAACGATAAACCATTTAAGGAAAAGATTAAGATTGATAATGAGAATAAGAAACTGTTCATCTGGTTGGTTAATTTGTCAACTCCCGAGATAAATTACCGTGTCATTACCAAGCGAAAGGATGATTCGACGAGACTGGAAAGCTTCAAAATAAATATCGAATTCCTGGAGCGCCCTAAACCATTAACAAGGAAAAGAGATTGTGCAAAAGCTATGCCAAGCGTACTGGAGACTCAGTTCCAAAAGGTTCTGCAGGAAAACATATCTAAAACGGTGTCCTTTGCCTCATGGGAAAATTTTGTGGTTCAATATAAACACTTGCCCTGTGAATCCTACGGGAAATACCTGCTGGAAATCGTTAGTTGTCAGGTAAACCCCATCAAGAGAGTATTAAGATTCGACAAATTCCATCAATGGTACAGCCCCGCCACTGATGATAGTGAGGTGGTCTTCGAGCTGCTACGTGCAAAACTGTTTGACTTGCAGTTCAATAGGCTGGAGTTTTTCAAACTTCCCGTGCAAATCGAACCTCCGCTTACGACGAAATCCAGGAGGTTCTCATCGAAAACCTGGAAGTTACCCAAAGGTGAGTTGAAACGGTTGAATTGGAACCCCTTCAAAAATTGGGACAACATTACCATCGACGACCTCCTATCAAAAGAAGTCATCGGAGAGAAGATAAAATTCCACGCGTTCCAGTACGAATTGAATTTCCATATATTACCTTACAGCTCATTTGACTTTATCAATATCGAACAAAGCAGCTTCGGGAGCTTAAATTTTGCGGCAGCGAGCCGCCCAGGCCATGCCACAACAGAGCCAAAGGAGCGGCCTGCCATGGCAGGCGCGGAAACTACAACCACACTGCAAGAAGAAACCACAGAGGCCTCCGAAACTATCAATGATTCGATGATTCCGCAGAAAAGATCATTTATTGACGACGAATTGTTAACCGTTCTCCAATCCAGGAGAAAGAATAGGCCAAATGACATATCTGCAGATCAGTCGTCCCTTGGAGCCAATCTATTTCGCATCTTGAACAAGGAAATTGATTTTCTGGATGAATTAGAGTCAAATCCAACTGTAAAGGAAATCCTTCCCTTGCAGGTACCGACCATCCCGTTCGAACCACCAACAGAGCCGCGAGAGGTGCTCATCAACTCGACAAGGATCCTCCACAACCACAAGATTATACAGTACCTGAGCAATGAAACAGATCTCCGACTAGTCGAACAAGAGCTACCGTATCAGTGCGACTTTGTCATCGGTGCCGTCTCCTGCGTCCTCAGAATCCAACTCGACAAATTTTTCCAATTGCAAAACAACGGTACCCTATTCTATGAAGACACCTTAAAAGATTTATTGCTGGAGTGCAAAACGGTCGTGGTACTAGTGGAATATCCCTCCATATTAGATCAAGCCGACAGGGACCTCTTTTGGAAAATACGGTTATTTTTGCAACCCCCACATTTCCAGCTCTACATTACACAGGGCACACCTCAGGACATCGGACTGTGGATCTGCATGCTAAGTCGCAAGGTATCGGGTTCCTTAGAGCATCGCGAAGCTGGCACGTTGCTTGCCCTGCGTCTCAACAAGTTTCTGGTCCATCAATTGCTCACGCAATACTCGCTAGCAAAAATTCTTATCATGGTAGCCACCAACCAGGAACGGGAGCTCTCAGCACTACTCACAGAGCACCAACTGCGGCGAATACGTAGGCTAATGGCCCTGGGCTGGTGAAGTGGAGCCTGAACGTCCGTTTCCCATGAAGATGAGGTTACCCAACCACCCATTTTTATAGCCCAGGATGGCGGGGTAACGCGATTTTTGCCAAAAACTCGTTCGACACACCGTGTATAAAGAAAAGAACGACCATTAAGCAAGAATAAACAATATTTAGGAACGCCATTGAAGATCAACTGACAGCCTGTGGGATTGAGTAATTGTTGCACTATGGTCGTCCTAGCCGCCTCCATCACCACACGCAGTGGTAAACCAATGCTGTCGAGGCAATTCCGAGAGATCACGAAGGATCGCGTTCTGGAGCTTTTGTCGAATTTCCAAAGTTTGGTCACAAACCTTTCCTCTGAGCACACATTTGTGGAGGGGGAACACGTAAGGTACGTTTACAAGCCATTTGATGACTACTACATCATTTTGATCACGAACCGTCAGTCAAACATCATTGAGGACTTGTCCACTTTGAACCTTTTGTCCCAAACTGTGAACAATTGTTTGAGTAGCTACGAAGAGAATGAGATATATGATAGTGCATTCGAGATATTGACGGCATTTGACGAAGTAGTCATCATGGGTTACAAGGAGAACCTCTCCAGCACCCAAGTGACCACGTATTTGTCCATGGAGTCGCATGAGGAAAGAATCCAAGAGATCATCGAGAGGAACAAAGAGTTTGAGGCCACGGAGGAGCGCAAGCGCCGTGCTAAGGAGATTGCGAAGCGCGAGCAGGAGCGCAGGATGGGTATCCCCACGGCTGACTATGCGGTGGCATCGAACAAGTTTTCGGCAAGCAGCGACCCCAATGTAACCAATGCGTACAATAGCTACTACAGTCACGCTTCAGCTGCAGCACAGCAGTCATATCTCAAATCGCAAAAGCTGGCGGATCAACCGGTGGAAAACTTGTCGCATGACTCGTTACCTGCCCGCGATGGGGCCGGCATGAAGTTGGGTGGCCGTGCCAGGAAGGCAGCCACAGCTCCTGAATCCGCTGGGGTGGCCGCCCGTCACAGTTCCTCCTCACACATGAGTTCAAAACCAGAGTCTGAAGAAGACACTTTCACAAACAATGGCATATTGATCCTCATCAAAGAGATTGTGAGTGCCCAGATCTCGCGTGACGGCACCATCTCTTCCTCGGAGCTGAAAGGTGTGCTCGAGCTGCGCATCAACGACAAATCCCTTGGCCATGCCAATTTGTCGCTAGGCGACCAGGTTAACGTTAAGGACAGAGGCATGCAGTTTAGAACGCACCCAAACATCGACAAGAACGCCTTTTTGGCCAGCAAAGTGGTCGGTCTCAGGAGCAGCGAAAAGAGTTTCCCCGCCAACGACCAGACTCTCGGCGTGCTCAGATGGCGCAAACTAGGGCTCAACGACGATAAAAGCCTCATCCCCTTGGAGGTTTCCACCTGGGTGTCACCTTCAAGCGAGGGAGAAGGTATGTTCGAAGTGACTGTGGAATTTGAGGTAAATCAGGACTACAACAAGGATTTGAAAGACGTAGTATTTACCGTGCCAGTGTTGACCGAAAATGTCTCCATCAGCCCTGACAACAACGACTGCAACGCCTCGTTGGTCGGTGTCGACGAAGAGATGGGCGTCACTATAAAGTTGGACCGTGTGGAACCGGACAACTCCGGTGTCTTCAGCTTCCTCATCGAGGCGGGATACGAGGATGCGATCTTCCCGCTAAACGTGCAGTTTGCACATGTGGAGCACAACTCTCCAAGTTTGACCGGCGTCAGCGTCGCCGGTATCGTAGACTCCCAAAGCGGCGACGACCTTCCCTACGACCTAATAACGTCTTTGAGGTCAGAGGAATATGCAGTCGTGTAGCGGTCTCTCCATTATAGCTGTGTATATATGCTTTCCTGAATATTTCACTGGGGGTTACCCGCATATATCTTGCACAGCTGGCGAAAAAAAGGTGAGAGAGAAGCCTTCCCACAGTGGCCCGTATTTTAGTTAGACCTTTGCCACCCTTCAAAGGCAAACCAAGTCGCCAGAAGAGAAGGTCAGCGACGGTTTAGAGCTCCAGATCAATTCCTCCTTCCCAATTTATCCATGAACCACGACCCATTCAGCTGGGGGAGACCCTCCGACGCCGTTTACGGCCCTTACGATCAATCGATCGCCAACCCCAAGATGAACACACAACAGCCCATCGTCACCGGTACCTCTGTCATTTGCTTGAAATACAACAACGGTGTGGTGATCGCCGCCGACAACATGGCATCCTACGGCTCGCTGTTGCGCTTCAACAACGTGGAGAGATTGATACCGGTGGGAACAAACACAGTAGTAGGCATCTCCGGCGACGTCTCAGACATGCAGCACATCGAGACGCTAATCGAGGAGTTGGTAACAGAAAATAACTACGACAACTCGTATGCAGACTCCATGGAGGCGTTGAAGCCCAGCTACGTGTTTGAATTTCTTGCAGCAGTCATGTACAACCGCCGGTGCAAGCTCAATCCCCTCTGGAACTCAGTCATCGTGGCAGGATTAGAGGATGGCAAGCCATTTTCTCGTTACGTGAATCTCCTTGGTGTGACGTACTCCTCGCCCGCCCTGGCCTCAGGGTTCGGCTCCTACATGGCTGTGCCCTTACTAAGGAAGCTGGCGGACCGCGATGCGGATGTAGCCAAGATAGACCGCTCCACTGCCGAACGTGCCGTCGCCGAGTGCCTGAAAGTGCTATTCTACAGAGACGCTCGTTCTTCGAAGCAGTACTCGCTGGCGGTCATCGACAACGATACCGGACTAGAGCTCAAGACGAACCAAAAGGTCGAGAATCTCTCATGGGCGTTTGCCAAGGATATAAGAGGCTACGGTACGCAGAAAGTGTAGAATGATATGTATGTGCAAGGCCACCAAACCATTAGATTAACCAGTACTATTTTTCTTATATTGCTGTTCGCAGGACAAACCGCGAGAGGCACGCGCAGCATACGGCTGTGACAAACAAGAAGGGTGCACAAGAGTAGTACGAGACTAGTGAGGGATGTTGAAGTGGCACCTGAGCGAAAGAGTTCGTCAACCGTTTTCAGATAGTGTTTTCCATGCATAGTTTCGAAGTGGCCATCTTGGGGGCCTCTGGAGGCCCGGACGCGGGAACCACTCAGTGTTTTCTCGTGAGGCCAGCTGGTTGGCATACACTGGACTCCATCTGCGTCGATGGCGGTGCTGGAATCACTCAGATTGCCCGTATTTTGGCTACAGGCCAGGATAATCAATTGGTGGAGTCCTTTTATGCCAATGATTACGAAACAATCGACCATTTTTTGGACAAAGAAGCCCATGTGGGTGCTGGACTACCCCCATCGCTATGCGGAACTCTCGGTGCGACGGCCCAAACGACTGGTCAACGTGCTTACCGGGTGTTCCAAGCCATTAGAGGTTATTACTTGACGCATGCACACCTCGACCATATTGCAGCCATGGTCCTGGACAGCCCACTCATCTTCGGCGCGAGGAATGCCTGCCCCAAAACCATATGGGGGCTGCCATTCACCACACAGGCCGTCCAGCGACATATTTTCAACGACACCGTGTGGCCCAATTTAGTGCAGGGCTGTGGTGGGTTGCTACGCATGGAGCAGCTACAAAGTGGCACCGCTACGATTTGTCCAGCATTCGAAAGGCTCGAAGTCACCCCGTTCCCGGTAAGCCACGGTAGGGGAGCGTCCACGCAGAGGAAAAGGGTCTATAGCACGGTGTATCTGTTTCGAGACCGTACCACTGGCGATTGCATGCTGATCTGTGGGGATTTAGAGGCAGATCGCGACGAACCGCTGCTGAGGCGGGTTTGGACCCACATTGCGGCGAACGTGCCTCTAGCCAAGTTGAAAGCCATCTTCATCGAATGCTCCTCACCAGCGGGCACCGACGAACTGTATGGTCACCTGGATCCTCCGAGTCTGGTGGCAGAACTGGCCCATCTGCAGGGGCTCTACGGACCGCAAGCGCAGGCCCGCATGCATGTTGTACTCATCCACGTGAAAAGCGTCTGTTCTACGAAGGACCCAAGACTGGTCATTCTCGAAGAGGTGCGAGAAGAGGCCAGCAGAGCCGGCCTCCATACCGTACGGTTCTCGGTAGCCACCAGTGGCTATACCTTTCTTCTGTGAATATGGTTTTGCTTCGGTTTTGAAAAAATGAATATGTATGACCTTAAATAATATCCACAAGCTCGCTAATTTAGTATGCACCACCACCATTGATGGTTTCTGCCTCAGTTTCACCGATGCCCTTGAACCTGAAGCGAGCCGGTAGCTGCGAGATCTCTGTCAATTCGCCCTCTTTCAAGGGCCTATCCCTAAACTCATACCTGCTGTCACTCTTGGGGGCCGCCTTGGTCTTATAGGGGACCACTCTGAAGGGCCTTAGCTTCTTGAGGAACTCACCAGCGGGCAAGCAGTTCGAAGAGTTGGGGACCAGGCCGTTGTCAGTACAGGGGTGTGCCAGTATTTGCGCAGGGTGTGGAGCGTGCTGGTGTTTGCCGCCGACGAAACGGATCATTGGTGTGTAAGCCTGGGCCAATTTGGTGTAGCTGGGACGCATCTCTGTGTTGTGCAGTGGGATCTTGGGGATAAAGCTATTTGCGACTGATGAGTTGGGAGCCTTCGGGGAGTGGGATGCGGTGGCCGTAGATAAAACCTTCGACACCGACTGGGCGATCTTTTGGAAGAAACTCACTTTGAAACGTGTATACACCGGGTGAGTGTATTGGTGCAATCGAGCTTGTGTGGTCTGTTGATGCTAACGTTTTGTCAGTGCCGTTCTGATTCCCTTGGGCCTTGACGCATAGTAGTGTGCGAGTTTTCGCCTTCGGATCCGAGCATGGCGTCCGTGCACGTGACACAAGCGGCGCCAGGCTGAATCATCCTGCAGTATATTTTATAACCCCATATGCATATACAATAAGAAGCTGGAATTGGCGGAGAGGGGCAGCGAGTGTCCAGCTTCAAGCAGATATTATTCATGATTTTGCTGTACCAAGTTTAGGTATTAAAGTTGATGCCTCTCCTGTTAGATTGAATCAAGTATCAGCCTTAATTCAAAGAGAAGGTGTTTTCTATGGACAATGTTCTGAAATTTGTAGTGTCGCTCATTCAGCACTACCAATAAAAATAAATTCTTAGAGTGATTAGATGAACAATAATTGATTATTCCGCTTTAAATATATCTTTATATAAACTCTCTTTTATAAAAGGAAGCCTATTCAAATCACTTTTTATTAATTAATAATATTCTTATAAGCTGAGAATCGTCCAGCGGACTCCCAACTATACAAAATGGCAATTATGCAATCATCTAAATGCTCAGAAAAAAAGGTAGCAGCCACTGCGAAATGCCGAGATATACTCTGAAATAAAAACGATATTTCCTACGGGTTAAGCATTTCCCACCCTACTTATTAGCGGGGGACACCCTTTGTTAATCGCTGCAAAGTAAACGCAGGGCCATGAAACTTTGCGGGTTTCGGAATATCGCCTGTTTAATAGACCAGCATTGCGAACTTTTGGTGGCCAACACTACGTATATTACACACTTCAGTTATCTTACGATAAATTTATTCACACCATGTTATGACATAACAGGACAAATCATCCTGTATTATCGAGCGAATGTAAGGAATGTGCTATATCCACACCGGTTTCAAACTTCACGGCTGACATGAATTGACACGACGGGACATGTGACCAGATATTACTTAAGGCCAATTAATTAACGACCGTTTCGTGGCAGCCGCTGACATACCAGGTAGGACTATACGAAGGGACCCTTGGTTGATCCAACTACAGCTGATGCACTCATCACAAGAAACCAAGCTATCTAACTGATAACTATCGATCCAAGGAACCTAACGTAATACACCCACTAGTAACCGAATCGCCGTTCATTACATTACATCCATTAATAAGGTCAATAAGGTGTATATAAGAGGCATCAAAATCAATCAAGTTACTAGCGCAAGTGGTTTAGTGGTAAAATTCATCGTTGCCATCGATGAGCCCCCGGTTCGATTCCGGGCTTGCGCATTCTTTTTTATAGCTATCACATAGCTACGAAGCGTAGCTTTGCCAGTAGAGTGCTGGCATTCATATAGAATATGTCGTGGCTACAAATGGGCAGGTCTGCTAGTAGGAGTTTGGTGCAGCTGTACTTATTGCATCGCATTGATGGGCGCTTGGGACTTCGACTTACGTTGCCGCCAAAGCCTCTATATTTGACGAAAAAGAATCGTCGACGACAGAAGCACAGCAATGGCGTCGTTGGCCTTAACCAAATCGTGGACATTTCCACTGTAGTGCAACGACGCCAGCTTCTCAACCACGTGACTAAAGGTGTCACCTTCCTCCTAAGCGTCCCGTTTAACTTGAATCCAACTTTCACAACTTTAAACACTTCAACCACAGTTCGATTGGCCAAGCCAAGCTTAGGTAGGTACCAGCAGTTTGGGTGGTGTGCTTGTCATTCTTTGTACAGAGCCATGGTTCACTCCTTGTCGGGGCCCACCACAAGTTCCAGGGCTTCCAACGTTGCAGAATATGTGCAATTAGTTTTCAATACTAGCATACTGATCATCATACTGAGCATTGTGGTCAAGTTTCTACAGCTTATCAAACAGGACGTGGATCAGAAAGTGCATTTGAAGATTTCACAGGAAATCGTCAAAGTGACAAGATGCCAAAAAGACTACGAACTCAACGGATGCGTGTCTCACGTCCCGGCCCTTGAGAAGCTCTGCGACGGCTGGCACCACTGCATGCAATCAAGTGGGAGAGTCCCGACGGCTTCGTTGTGGACTCAGACTCTAGCAGAAACTTTGAACGCCTTTGTCGAACCTATATCCTTCCGATCCCTCATATTTGTTCTGCTCGTCGTCTGCGCCCTTGTGCTGGTCACCAACGTGGTGATTGCATCCTACAAAGTCCAGTATTACTTCTCCGGCGACGGTAGGGCCTCATATCGGGGCAGCACTTCTGCCCGTATTGAGTGAGACGTACTACAGTTCAAGCGTTTTGCCAGACAAGAGCAGCCTTTCCTTATCAGCAGCGTTGCAGGTTTCCTCGGAAGGCCTTTACGTTAGTCCACCACTCTCACGATGAACAAAGCAAAGTCTACCATGCTCATTAAGGCCTCCGGTACCCGTATTCCCGTGATTGGGTTCGGTACTGGCACGCAATGGCGCATTGCCAAGCGTGAAGGAGAGACCAAGGGACAATTCATCCATAAACTTGTTGCACAGTTGGAAGGGGCAATTGGCGTTGGTTTCAGGCACATCGACACTGCAGAGTTTTATTGTACGCACGAAGAAGTGGGGGCTGCATTGAAGAACTGTAAGATCCCGAGAGACCAACTCTTTGTTACTGATAAGTACAACCAACACGCATGGACGGGTCTTGGTTGTTCTGGGCCAATTCAGGCTGCTCATAAGGGATTAAAAACTTTGAAACTCGAATATTTCGATTTGTACATGTTGCACAGGCCCGATATCACAAAGGAGAACGCTGGAATCACCCTTCAAGAGGCATGGGGGCAGCTCGAGCAATTGTACGAGTCAGGTCTAGCGAAAGCTATTGGCGTGTCAAACTTTCCCCTCGACTATTTGAAAAAAATGGAGTCGTATTGCAAGTATATGCCGATGGTGCACCAGATCGAATTTAACCCGTATTTGCAAGACCAGACTCCGGGTGTTGTCGAATGGTGTCAGAAAAAGGGTATTTTGCTGGCAGCATATTCTCCTCTAAGCCCACTGTCTAGAGCTAGGCCAGGCCCGCTAGACGAGGTTTTGCCTCAGCTCACCAAGAAATACGGTAGAAGTGAGACGCAGATTTTGTTAAGATGGGTAATTGAGCGCGGCGTGGTTGCCCTTACAACTTCTTCCAAAATTGAGCGTCTGCAGGATATTCTAGGTACGCTCGAGTTCAAGCTGGAGAAATCCGACGTCGACTGGATATCTGAAGTAGGCAGTAAAAAGCACTACCAGTGGTGCCTGTCCCAATATTTCGACCAATATAGATCTTGAATATTTTTACAATTTTTTTCTATAAAGATTTCCTCCATGATTTGAATTCCTGAGATAGGACCTCTTCTCCATCCACCAGACCGTGATATTCGTCCTCGGTCTCCTCAATCTCAGTCAATCTCAGATGGTTGTTTTCGTAAACCAAACGATATGCTCTGATGATGTCACTGTCCCTTGGCATTGAACTTAGAAGCCATTCAGTCAAAGTACCGTACCATTTAACGGCATCGAGACAAGCGGAGCCCATGGCAGGGTTATTACTCTTGAGCAAGACGGGAATCTCCGTCGTGCTGTATTCTTCAACGGTCTTTAGCACATTATTGTGATCCCTGAACCCATAGATAATCCGCGGGATGCCTACGAGGAAACACTGGAGCCATGCTTTAAACACTTTACGTTCGAACTTGCGAGCATCTGCTGGTGAAGTTACCTCTGCAGTGCATTTCAATTCTGCATAGTGTTTCAAATTGTCCTTTCCCTCCTCCTTAAAATCAAATATGCAGTCCACCTCTGCTCCCAGTACAACTTTGACGTTACCTACTCCTGTCCGTACAACAGTAATATACTCTTCACCGGTATTCACCAATTTCTTAGGTCTTTTCTCTAGAATCGATCTTGACACTAATGGTAATGGCCTAGGCAACGTAGCCAACGCCTCAAATTTGTATCCACTGTACCACGCTAGTTGAGCTGCTGAGCCAGGGGCCGGCGCTGGCTCTTTGACTGGAACATCCTTGATGAACAACTGGCCGTCAAAACTAACAATACGCAGGTTCACTGGATTGAAAGAAGGTTTGTCAAATGCTGCACATACCAGTTTTCTCATGATGCCACGGTAGGTAATGATGTCCGCTTTGATCTTCTTATTTTTATGCTGTTCGTAATTTTGAATGCTCTTGAGCAGACCTTCCATAGTACCTTGATCCTCGAAATTAGCGGCAGTGTCTTTCATCTTCTTGATACCGCTACTAAGGTCCAATCGTTTCTCCACGTCTGCATCGGGTAAATAATAATACTGCAGATTGACGTCGTCCTCCACCAGGAATTGGTTCTCATCAGTTCTTGAGTAAAAAGTTATTTCCTTGGGCTGCTTTAAAGCTGTGGTGGTACCTTTCTGCTTAACAAAAAGGGATTGCGTAATAGCCATGCTAACGAAAACCTTGAAATACAAATAACCGCAACTTTCGCAATTGCCAACTCGCTATAAATTGGTTCTTTGCAGTAGCTCATCGAGTTTTCCCATCGTTATACCAGTAACTATCCGTCTAAAATGATACAGATTGAAGTAGTTAGCACAGAGGCATCATACAACTGCTTCTCTATAGCATTCAACCGACATGCTAGCGGTTCTCAAGAGCACATAATGATCCCATCTAACTTCTTTTTAACTCGAACCTACGCCAACCTCACTGCTTTCATTACCACTGCAGACGTGATGAAGTAACCCGCACATGACTTTTTTTTCAAAAATTTTCAATATCCACCATAGTAATGATGAGATAGATAATGCATCAAAGGTTCTACTGGTAAGACAAAAAAACCAAACCCTAAAAAGAAGCCTTCTTAATTTTGACAATGCCTACCCTAGTAATCAATGGCAAGGCTCCCGTGGTAGCCTATGGTGAGCTCATTGCTGCTCGTATTGTAAACGCTGTTCGCAACGACGGCATTACCATTGAATTTGTGGATCAGAAAGGCACTGCTTCAGCAGTCTTCAATGGAGCCTCCGAGAACACTTTCGCTCAAATAATTGAGGCATTCCCCGATGTGTTTGGCCAAAATTCTGAGGACGTGACCCACTGGAACAAAGTGGCTCGTGAACAATTGGTGGTTAAAAACTTCCAACAGCTGTCTCAATCTTTGGAAAAACTAGATGCCGTTTTGAATTTGAGAGCTTTCATTCTTGGTGGTTTAACTTTCTCTCCTGCTGACATTGCCTGCTGGGGGGCCCTTAGGTCCAACGGCATGGTCGGGTCCATTATCAAGAACAAAGTATATCTTAATGTATCTCGTTGGTACACTCTTTTGGAGCTTAACCCATCGTTTGGTGCTGCTCATGAGTTTTTGAGCAAATCAATGCAGGGCCTAAAGAAAGCTAACACTGCTGGTAAGAAGAAGGAAGGTCATAAGGCCAATTTTGAGATTGACTTGCCAAAAGCCAAGATCGGTGAGGTGGTCACCCGTTTTCCTCCCGAGCCTTCTGGGTATCTTCACATTGGGCACGCTAAAGCTGCAATCCTTAACGAATATTTTGCTCATGCTTACAAAGGCAAATTAATCATCAGGTTCGATGACACCAACCCATCGAAGGAAAAAGAAGAGTTTCAGGATGCCATTTTGGAGGATTTGGAGCTCATGGGAATCAAAGGTGATGTGATTACCTACTCTTCTAATTACTTTCAAGAGATGTACGATTTGTGTGTCCAATTGATCAAAGAGGGCAAAGCTTACTGTGATGACACTGAACAGGAAAAGATGAGGGAGGAACGTATGGTCGGTACTCCCTCGTCTAAGAGAAACCTGTCTGTGGAGGAAAATTTGAGAATCTTCACTCAAGAAATGACCAACGCTACCGAATTTGGTTTGAAGAACTGTGTTCGTGCCAAGATCGACTACGAAGCCGCCAACAAAACGTTAAGGGATCCCGTCATCTACAGATGCAATATAACTCCTCACCACAGAACCAAGGATCACTGGAAAGTGTATCCGACTTACGACTTCTGTGTGCCTATTGTAGATTCAATTGAAGGTGTGACTCACGCACTACGTACCATCGAATACAGAGATCGTAACGTTCAGTATGAATGGATGTTGGATGCACTGCACTTGAGAAAAGTGTACGTTTGGGATTTTGCCCGTGTAAACTTTGTGAGAACGTTGTTGTCCAAGAGAAAATTGCAATGGATGGTCGACCACGGTCTCGTTTCCAGCTGGGATGACCCAAGATTCCCCACCGTCAGAGGTGTGAGAAGAAGAGGTATGACTGTGGAAGGTTTGAGAAACTTTGTTATCTCTCAAGGTCCCTCTAAGAACGTGATTAACTTGGAATGGAGTTTGATCTGGGCAGTGAACAAGAAAGTTATCGATCCGGTGGCTCCTAGACATACTGCTGTTGTCGATCCGGTGGAGGTCACTTTAGAAGGTGAAGGAGCTCCACAAACACCTAACATTGAACTAAAACCGAAGCACAAAAAGAATCCAGCAGTTGGCGAAAAGAAAGTAATTTACTCTAAAAACATTGTCATTGACAGAGAAGATGCTAAAGCACTAGAGGTTGGTGAGGAAGTGACCCTAATGGATTGGGGCAACGTAATTATTACTGGAAGAAACGCAGATGGCTCCCTAACCGCCAAAACTAATTTGGATGGTGATTTCAAGAAGACTAAGCACAAGTTAACTTGGTTAGCCAACGCAGATTACGTGCCAGTAGAATTAGTGGACTTTGACCATTTGATCACCAAGGACAAATTGGAGGAAGGCGAGAATTTCACCGATTTCATAACGCCCGAAACCGAATTTCATACCAAAGCCGTTGGTGACCTGAACGTAAAGGATATGAAGGTCGGTGATATCATCCAATTCGAAAGAAAGGGTTACTTCAGATTGGACTCTGAGCCTCAAGGTGACAAACCATACATTTTCTTTACCATACCAGATGGGAAAGCTGTTAACAAATATGGCACAAAGAAATAGATGTATATACCAAATCGGTAGGCAGTCATTGTGTAACGATCCAATATTTGACCCAGAGTTTACTTGTTCCATATGCATATCAAAACCTGTTAAACAACTACACCGATAAGCGATTACGAATCATAACGTACCTTACTAGAATCTCGGTGACGGAAAACACAACACCCAAAAAGATGACAAAAATAAACCACCAAGTGACTCGAGCCATATTGCGTTCAGCAACGGAATCTACACATACATCGAAAAACTCCAAATACACTTTACCTCGATCATTAAGAACTTGCACTCTTTGATCTATCTCCAAATATTCTCTCATGGCGATGTAAAGTGGATGTAGGCTCGGTTCAAAACTCCAGAAAAATTCCGGAGTGTCCAAAATGCTTGAAGACAAATTTACGTCAACTCTCAATTTAAACAATTTTCCCGATTTCTTTAAAAGCTGCTCCCTTTTCATACCCAACGTGCCAAACAAAGCAAGTCGTTTGGGCAACTTAGTGACAGACGCTAGAATGGGGGTAATCCTTGACTCGAACCTCGATAGTTTTGAAGACTGGGCAATCGCATGGGATAATGTCAACTCAATGATGTGGTCTCCGGACCTCAATGTAACAATATCGTTAAATATTCTTGGTCTTTCGATATCTTTGTCGTAATCGAAATGGAATTGCTCTCTTTCAATATCGTGTTCATCCAAGGGTCTAATGACAAGGTGCTTACAGTCAGCAAACGCTATGTCTCCCAAAACATTCTTCTCCTGTGCTTCTGTGAAATTCCAAAAGACTATGACACCGTAACGGAATATGAAAATTTCAGCGTGTTGATCAGTATCATTTTCAGTGGCTTGCGTTTTCAAATTAGAATCACGATTTGCTTGATCTTTGCGTTCCCTGCGCTCCTGCTCCTTGGATGTTTCCTCTGCGAAAAACTGCGGTTCGCTGGGGTCAAATGTGTCTTGGTTGCCCAAAGTGCTCGGTAGATGATCTAAAATCGCATCTGCATCATAATTACCATTGGCTTTTAATTCAAAGTTGTGGTTCGTGTTCTCGACAGTTTCCACTCCAGAATAATATTCGTAATGATGATCTCTTTGCTCGCTATTGTCAATTAATTTATCTATCAAAGTTTTACCGCCAAGTACTTTCTTTGATAGATTGGATCTCACTCTAAATCCCTCTTTGCCCAAAAGTAGGGGCAAAGTATATGCAACATATAAACACTCGTCATAAACTCTTGGAGACACTTCGTGAGTCGTCTTTAGAAAATCTGCCAGCATTTCCAAATTGAAACCCTCCGCTACATTATAAGCGGTGATTCGAGCATATTTTCTTCCCCGCTTGGCATTCGAACGTTTCCCATTCCCCTTTATTGATGAAGCAGATCGCCTTGGTCCAAAGTCTGCAAAAGAGGATTCTTTACCGGCCACTTCCTCTGGAATTAAAACTAATTTCTGCGAAGTCTTAGACGTTCTTGAAGGTAATGGATTCATCATCTTCGTGTATGAAAGCGGCCTCAGGCGTCCCACAGGAAATGGTCTTTCCAGAGAAGAACTTGATTGTCGCTCTTCTCTACGCCCAGAAGGAACGTCAGACGTATCTGACAAAATGTTGTCAATAGATACTTCACTAAATCTCCCTGATGGTCTTCTTCTGATTGAAGATTTTGAACTAGGCGGGCCAGGAGCCATGTGGTCCTTGTTAGACAGGTTGTCATCCCTCATTCCAGCAGCATGGCCTGCAAAGGGGGCACCCATCCGTTTCCTGGATGATCTGGAATCTGTCACCAAAATTGATGGTGACCGCTTGGACATAATCATGTTCACATCTTGTCCCTCTGAACTCTTCCTATCCGCTGACCGGTAACTCATATTTGAATGCAGAATGGCCTTCGAATTGCTAATATAGTTCTCCAAAGAAAAAGAAGCACCTTAGCAAATATATTATTTCAATCGCAGCCAACCAAGCTTCCAATTGAGTTTGATGGCCCCTGGTCCTATGCCCAAATTAAACGTTGCTCTTGCGTAAAGGTTCAAATCTTCTTGTTCTTCTCTCATATTTTTTAACGGCATCAATTTCAACTTTTAAGATGAGTGCCACACAATCACTTCAAGCGACTTAGAAATAAAAAGCAGAAGTATAAGAATCCTTGAGCTCTTGGGAGAGTGTCTAGAGGAATATAAAGGCTGAAATTTGGGATATGTCTGATATTGAAGAAGATTTGTTGGCTTTGGCCGGAGCAGATGAAGAGGAGGATGATGAAGAAGTTTTGGCGAGTTCTGCCAAGAGAACTAATAAGTCTGACAGAGCCGGCGCCAAGAAGAGAAGAATAGAGGTAGAAGGAGGTGATGAGGAGGAAGATGAAGGCGAGGATGATTACAATCCAGCGGAATCTGGGGCGGGCACAGGTGATTATGATCAGGAGGAAGGCGAAGAAGAGAATCCATTTCCTCTGGAATCGAGGTACAAGGATGAAGCAGACCGTGAATACTTGGAAGGACTACCGGAGATGGAACGTGAGACAATGTTATTTGAAAGATCACAAATCATGCAAAAGTATCAAGATCGTAAGATGTTTAGACAGCGTGGGAAGAATCTGAAAGAGCAACAGCAAAGGAGTAGACAGCAAGAAAAAGAGGGAAAGAAGACCCGTTCCTCTACAAGATCTACCGTTACCACAGGCCATTCCGATCTAAAGGCTTCCAAGTTGTCTCAACTACGAAAGCAAAGGGAGAAGAAATCTCAGAACCGTTCATACAGCGATGATGAAGAAGAAGAAGAAGAGGAAGATGAATACCAATATGATGATAAGAAATATGAAGAAGAAGAAGAAGAAGAGGAAGAAGATTATGATCCCTACAGCAGGAAGTCGAGATTTGAGGAAGAGGAAGAGGTGCAATGGGCCGAGGAGGATTTGGATAGAGAAGCGAATGTAACAGATTTCAACAAAGTAAAAATTGGTCGTTCTTTCGTCGGGAATTTCTGTTTCTATCCTGGGTTTAACGATGTAGTTAGGGGAAATTACGGTAGAGTCAATGTGGGTACAGATAAACACAGTGGCCAAACTATTTACCGTATGGTTAAGATCGAGAAGGTGTTTTTTCAAAAGCCTTACAACATGGGTAAGTTCATCACGAACCAATATTTTGGCGTTACGCAAGGTAAAGACCGGAAGGTATTCCAAATGAGGTACTTCAGCGACGGGGCCATCACCCAACAAGAGTTCGAAAGGTATATTCACATATTGGACAGAGACCATATTACGAGACCTTCAGTGTACTCGCTAGATAACAAAGCCAAGGAAATGAACAGCTTTGTCTCCCAACCGTTAACAGGAAAGCTTACTGATGACATCGTACGCAATAGAATGGTGTTTAATAAGAAACTTTCAGGAGTCAATGCAGTTTTGGAGAAAACCGTGTTGAAGGAAAAACTTCAATATGCCATGGAGACGAAGAACGAAAGAGATATCGCCAAATACTCTGCACAATTGAGAAGTTTTGAAAAAAGAATGTCCACGTATGAAAAGCACCATGAAAACGACACAGTGGGTATTAACAAGCTGAATGCCTTGACCACTAAAAACAGAAGAGTCAACATCGATAGACTCAAGAACGTTGAGCAAGTTAAGAAAGAGGACGTAGCTTTTGACAGTAAGAGCGATCCTTTCAGCAGGCTCAAGACAAGGACCAAATTCTATTATCAAGAGATACAAAAAGAAGAAAACGAAAAGGCCAAAAACGATGCAGAGCAGAAGCACCTCGCGGCAGATCGGGCCTCCACAGAGAGAAAGGAGCTAGAGCTACTCTCGGCGAGATTCAGAAGACTAGGCGGATTAAAAGAGGTCATTGGGGCCATTGATTTCCAATTTAGTATTGACATTTGAATAATTTTCACATAGAGTATTTCGAAGTAGTATTTTGTTCTCTGTGGGGTCAGAGCCATTACAGCGAACTGCCACAGCGTTGTAGAGTTCTATTTCATCTTCTTTGCCTGCCGTCATGTGATGGTGTGTTCTCTTCTGAAACTTTATTATAGTTCACACTGCGCTTGTTCATAGTGCAAGTCGAATATAAGCTGGTAAAAAACCGATGCAGGATGAGCCATTAGGTGAAAGAATTGCCGTGGAAGTCAATAAAGCCTACAGGAAATTGGGATCCTCTTGCAAACCCGCGCTACGATCCAATGGCGTCAAAGAATGGACCGTTTTAGCTGGTGTTGTAGCGATCGACAAGAAGACGAGCAAATTAAGGCTTATTTCGATCGCTACAGGGGTCAAAGCCCTACCAGATGCTCTGCTTTCTCGAAGTGGTGGAAAGATGGTTCATGATTGTCATGCTGAGATTTTGGCGCTTCGGGCGTTTAATAGTGTGCTTCTAAAACAAATTGCACATTTGAATGAGTACCCTGAGCAGGAACAAGATTTAATCAAGAGCGCTCCGCTTGCTGGATTTTACAGCTTCAGGGAGAATTGGGATCTAGCTTTGTACATATCCACTCTGCCGTGTGGCGATGCTAGCATGAACCTCTTGATTAAGGAGGATAATCCAGTCACGGTCCAGGATGACGATCCAGTGCAGTACATTGACCCCACCATCACAACGATTCTTCGCGGTCGGCTGAATTACACAAGGCGCCAAGTAGTGAGGACGAAGCCTGGTAGATTTGACTCACGAATAACACTTTCCAAGTCTTGCTCTGACAAGTTGTGTATGAAGCAAGTGACTTCGATTTTGAACTGCATAACGTGGTCCCTGATATCTGAACCGGTTTACTTGAAATACCTCGTGAGCACCAATGCCGGTGATGATATGCGCCAAAGTTTTCATGACCGAATTAAGTGTCAGATTCTGGTCCCGCTACAGTTCTTACGCTGCTCTCAGGAGTTTATCGATGACAAGCGGTCCGCTGAGGAAGAACCTAGTTCCATGTCAACTGTCAAACTTTTCGTATCTAAGCAAGACGTTGTGGAACAGGCCATTTTGAATGGTTTGAAAAATGGGTTCTACACCAAGGGCACCAAGCCGTTAAGGAAAAATTGTGAACCAGCGGTAAGCAGATATGCCCAATGGCAGATTTACAAGAGTTTAAAGACCAATGCACGGAAAGAGAGTTACTTGCAGTTCAAAGCAAGTAACACACAAAGAAATAGGCTTCTCCTCAACGCAAAAAAGCACCTATCTCCACAAGGTTGGATTTTCACGTCAAGAGACGACTGTCCATAGCACCATCGGTATGTAAAAGTTATTATGCACGTATGTATCGGACAACTACGCATTTTCTTCATCTTCATTGTCAGCATCGTGATTGCCGGCATCTGCATCGCCCGCACCGTCGTCACTCGGTTCTTCAGCATCTTCAGCGTCCTCAACATCTTCAACATCATCATCGCCAGCATCGTCATCTTCTATTTCCTCAGCCTCTTCACCATTATCTGCTCTATCATTGTCCGCGGCCAGCTCAGCACCTTGCAAAAGGTCGACTAGCTCGTCCAAGTCGTCACTATGAATCAAGTCGAGTGGCTTTTCACCATCCCTGTTTCTCAGTCTGGGGTCTGCACCGACTTCGATCAAGTTCCTCGCCATAAACGTCCCATGCTCCGGCTCATCTTGGGCATATCTGACAATGACATGCAGCGGAGTGTCCAAATTCTTCGTGTTCTGAGGGTCGATCTCGACGCCATCCTGGTCCAAAATCTCATCCAATACCTCCCATGACCCGTATTGGCAGCACAGGTGCAGCGCTGTGTCCCCCAAGGGGTCCCTGGAGTTGTTGATCAGTTCAGCAATCTTCTCTGGTGACTTTCCCAGTCCTTCAAAGACCATTTCCAACAAATCCGCATTGTTCCTTCTCGAAGCATCAAGCAATTGCTCACTGTAAGAAGCACCTTGTTCGTCCATCTTTGCCAAAGAAAACCAGCTCCTCTCACGTAAAAACAATCTCCAGAAACTCCACTAAACTCGACAGCTTTCGAATCGAGCAGCTTGCTTTGCTTCGTCTATAAGCGCCCTTTATTCCTCTGTACTTTAGTGTATATTGTCCGTCAAGATGTTCACGGCCCCTATCAACGCGAAGCAGGGTCTGTCCGCTTCATGAACTCTAGCGCGAAGAGGTTTAAAAATGCAACATGTTGACCCATTTTTGAGCCGGAAAAGCACTTGAAAGGGCCTGAAATTTACCGGAAACGCGCCATTGATGATGTTTGACATCCACCGTTTGATCTGGGAGGCCCAGTCGTCTGAAGATGGCGTGAGAAAGGCCACAGAGGCACGATTTTTGGAGTTGTGTGATGCTGATGCCAGTCAAATGTTTGTGGAGTTCGCACAAGTGGCTGCAGACAGTACACAGCAGCTGCCGTGCCGACAATTTGCTCTGCTTACTCTGAGAAAATTGGCGACCATGTACTGGTCCCCGGGATTTGAATCCTTTCGAGGCACGTCGACTGTGACACTAGAGTCGAGACATATTGTGAGAGAGATACTTTTGAAACTGTGCTTGGATGATAGGCAAGTGGGAAAGATTAGAAATGGTGCCTCTTACTGTGTTGTGCAAATATCTGCGGTGGATTTCCCGGATCAGTGGCCTGAATTACTTCCCGTAGTTTATAATGCCATCTTGAACCACTCTCTGGCGGCAATGAAGCTTTTAAACGAGATTTACGATGACGTTATTTCCGAAGAAATGTTTTTTGAGGAGGGAATTGGGTTCGAAACACTAAAGATTATATTCCAAGTTGTTAGCGATGGCAGCTCCTCCTTGGAGACTCAAGTGCCTGCCTTTAATTTGGTCCACTGCTGTCTGCTACAAATGTCTACAGTGGATGATTCTGCTACGCTCAAGAGGAAAGAGTTTACTTCTCAGGCTTCTAAAGAAATTTTGCATGTGTGGTCGCAGTTTTTATTTAGAAACACCGTCTCTTCCGAGACGCAAAATTTGTGTGCTAGAGGTAAGATCTACGAAGGCCTTACGCTGCTGAAAAACGAATTTTCAAGGCGAATTGTGTCATCAGAGTTTTCCAAAGAGTGGAAGTCACAGGCAATGCGAGATCTAGATGGTGGGGCTCAAATTTATATGGAGATGCTCCGAGAAAATGTGGATTCAAGCCATTTGGAAGTCATGAACGAATACGCCGTTCGCGTAATTGAATTTTTAACCGCAATTTGTGACTTGGAATTTACTCAGCAAGACTTGGAATCTGTGCTCAATTCGTTGGGCAAACTTTGTTGTTTGGACAACAGCAGTACTGGAAAGTGGCTTGCCGATTTCAATGCGTTCATTTCGCAAGAGACCGGATTGCTCGCATCGTATGCCGTACGTGATCAGGCTGCCGAGTTTTTGGCAACGTTAAACAGTTCCTGCTATTCCACAATTTTGATATTTATCGTGGACGAACTGTCCCAGATTCAAAATTTTAATGAGGGATGGATGTTCAACGAATCCTTATTGTACTTGTTGCAGTCCATCCTGAGCAACGATTCAGAATCGCCAGTACCAAGAGATAAACTCATTGGAATACTTTCCCTCTTACACGGTGCATTTAACCATAGCGAACCATGCATTTTCATCTACTGTAGAATTATCCTAGTGGCCCCCAAGATTTTGGAAAAATTCATGGAGACATTACCCAACGTGAAAAATCTCGTCAGAGATTTCCTATTCCTGTCTCTCGATTATGCCCTATCTAGTGCAAACGATCTGATCAAGTCAGCCTCCCTAATAGCATTTACTTACTATGCATATTTTTCAGAGTTACCATCTGTGCTGGGGCCTGAAAACTGTTTGCAAATGCAAGAAAAAATATTAAGACTTATGACAGAAATATTCCAGGGGAGCGAAGATGACACTGATGGCGTACTCTTGGAAATGCTCGACAGCGTCATTGATTGCAATGTCGATGTGACTTCCGCGGAGGAAATTCGCCGGACGGAATTTAATTTCGTCTTCGCCATTTCTGCCAAGGATCCTGCCAATATCCAGGTCACTGTGGAGTCACAAGAATGTCTGGACAAACTTTTAAAAAATATCGACGTCGGAACTTATACTACTTTCTGGCAAGTATGCTCACCCCCCATGCTCAATGTGTTGTCCGGCAGCGCTCAAACTAACTTTGAGTATTCACCCCTCTTGTCTATAAATTTGCAGTTTTTGACCATCCTGATGAAAAGGAAACCGGCAGATGAAAATCTATCTGCGAATATTTGCAATAATGTCTTTGAACCACTACAGCGTATTTTGTGCTCATCCAGGGACGAAGATATTTTGCAATTGGCCACCGAGGCACTGGGCTATTTAATTTACAGCACAGAGAGTACAGTGATTTTCCCTCGCTTGAAGCCTATAATAACAATTTTGGACAGACTTCTATCGTCCGATGTCCCTGATCAGGCTGCTCTGCACTCTGGATCCCTCACGGTGACTATCTTTTCCAAATTTTCTGATGAACTCCAAAATATAATACCAATGATCCTAGAAGCCGCAGCTGCAAGATTATTGCAAGCTACCAATATCTCCACTATTCAGAATCTTCTATCTATATTCTGCTATGTGGCATGCGCCGATGCTCAGCAGACTGTCAACTTCCTCTTTAGCATCACCATCGAAGGCGCCAATGGGCTAGCGCTTGTCGTTGCAAAATGGTTGGAATCCTTTGAAGTAGTTAGAGGAGAAGTGAGGACAAAGGAAAATATAATTGCCTTGAGCAAATTATATTTTTTGAATGACGAGCGTATGGCAGCGATAGAGGTCAATGGCGATCTGATACCTTACGAAAGTGACATTATCATTACCAGATCGATGGCCAAGAAGATGCCTGACAGATACACACAAGTTTCTGCTTACCAAAAAATTATTAAGCTTTTCATTAGTGAATTAGAGTTTCAAGGCAAACACTGCGAACCCAGGTTGCTCATGGCTGGTGCGGGAAAATCGTTGGAGTCCGCTTCTGCTAACGCAACCGAGGATAATGATGATGAGGACGACTGGGAGGATGTGGATGGACCCTTGGACTACGAGCAGCTACAGCAGTACGCAGAAGAGAACTGTGACAGTCAAAGAGAAGAGTTGGACGAAGAATGTCTAAACAGGCTCTCAGGTAATCTTGACTCGAGGAGCGTCCAACAATTATTAACAGATTTCTTTAAGGAAGCGGCATCCACTGATTTGAGCAGATTCCAACACATATACAACGGGCTGTCAGAGAACGAAAGAGAGATTCTTTCCCATAATCTTCTGTAAATAATTAGACATTACATAGCATTATTTTTTTTTTATTTTTTACCTGTACTTTCATCAGACCTGCAGTATTTCAAAGTATTTTACATATTTGTTCGTAGCTCTACTGGAAGAGTATAGTACTAGAAGCAATCATGGCGGAGTTCAAACATTTGCTACCTGCCAACGGCCAGTGGAAACAGGATGTCACGGCTTGGCTACAAGAAGACGTACCCGGGTTTGATTTTGGAGGTTTTGTTGTTGGTTCTGATCTCAAGACAGCTACTCTACTCTGTAAACAAAATGGAATTCTCAGTGGTGTTCCATTTGCCAACGAGGTGTTTCGGCAATGTGACTTGCAAGTCGAATGGCTATTTGAAGAAGGCGCTGAGCTTGACACTTCCAACACTTCTTCGGGAAAGTTACCTATCGCCAAGGTATCTGGTGAAGCCAGAAATGTGTTGCTGGCTGAAAGAACCGCTTTGAATTTACTAAGTAGGAGCTCTGGAATAGCCACCCAGTCTCACAAGCTGATCCAAAGTGCACGCAGAGTTGGTTATCAAGGTATCATCGCCGGCACTCGAAAGACGACGCCAGGTCTCCGTCGTTTGGAAAAATACTCCATGCTAGTTGGAGGTTGTGACACTCACAGATATGACCTATCCTCGATGGTGATGCTTAAGGACAACCACATTTGGTCCACTGGGTCTATCACGAATGCTGTCCACAGCGCCAGAACCGCCTGCGGATTCGCCGTCAACATCGAAGTCGAATGCCAATCCGAAGAAGAGGCAGACGAGGCCATTGCCGCTGGTGCTAATGTCATCATGTTGGACAATTTTGAGCCACAGGGGCTCAAAACGTGCGCATTGAGCCTAAAGAACAAGTGGAGAGGCAAGAAACAGTTTTTATTAGAGTGTAGCGGCGGACTCAAACTGGACAATCTACCGGGTTACCTGTGTCACGAAATAGACATCTACAGTACTAGTAGTATCCACCAGGGCACGGAAGTTATCGACTTCTCGCTGAAGATCGACCATTGATGAGCTTTGCCATCATCTTTTTATATTTTATGTAGTTGATCGATTGTGCCAGGCTTTGTGGAAAACTACACTCAGATGACCTGCGATCTGGGCTCGATGGAACATCGACAGATAGAGGAACTGCTTGACCGGCTGGCTCCGGCCAGTGCCCTGGGGCCCACTAAGGATGAGAAAGACGCGAAGATGGTATTGGATGACACGGTTATCGCGGAGAGCACTAAGAACGTGTTTGTGAATGGATTCCAAGACGAATCCAAATCCGCCCACATGAGGGCAGAAAAATTGTCTACAAGATTTCTACAGGGACTACAATTATTTGACACTGAATCGATGTCCAATGTGAACCATTTAGCCTATTGGAAGCCCTCCTCCCACAAAGTTGGTAACCCCATTGAGAACGCCCTAGATGACAACCCGGACTCATTCTGGCAAAGCGATGGCATACAACCGCACAAGCTCGACATATCATTCAGCAAACGAATTGACGTGATTATGATGGCGCTTTACTTCTCGCTGATCGCTGACGAGTCCTATACTCCTCGATTGGTCAAGATTTACGTAGGACACAGCCTCTCGGACGCACTGTTCTACAAGACGCTTGAAGTGCGCAACGTCAACGGTTGGATTGCACTCACCTTCGAAGATAACCGCAGTTCAGATAATTTGTTGAAGTGTCAATTTATCCGCATCGTGTTCCCTGTGAACCACGAGAATGGTAAAGACACACATTTGCGAGGCATACGGATCTTTGCCCCATCGAAAAAGATGTCTGTAGAAACTTCAGAGTGGATGTTATCCCTATCAAGCAGTAATAAGCTCGTAACGCAGTGCGCTTTACGATAAACAGTCCATTATATAGCTTTCTACTGCTTCCACGTGAAGCCGGCAAGGCGATGCCCTTCGCATTATTTTTTATATTTTTTAATGAAAATTCAAAGAAGTTGAAGAAACCTTTAACAACAACAGATTTCGATTCAGGATATAAAAAAATCTGAAGTCATTATAGAGGTCTTTTGTACCTTGCAAAGTAACAATTTTGAAATCCCGGCGGTAATTTTATAGCTATGGGTGATCTAGAGACTGTTGCTAGGTTTTTGTCTGAATCGGTGGTGGCAAGCACTGCTAAAAGTGCAGAAAGAAATTTAAGTGCGTCGGAGGCACGTCCAGGCTTTGGCCTCAATCTGCTCCATATAGTGGCCTCTGATAATATACCTCTATCCACCAGGTTAGCTGCTGCACTTTTCTTTAAGAACTACTTGAAGAGGAGATGGATAGATGAGGACGGTAACCATATGCTGTCTCAAAACGACACGGAACTGATAAAGAAGGAGATCGTTCCTTTGATGATTTCTCTACCAAACAACTTGCAGATACAGATTGGTGAAGCCATTTCAGTGATTGCGGATTCTGATTTCCCTGGCAATTGGCCCACACTGTTGAACGAATTGGCATCGAAGCTGTCTGCAGATGACATGGTCACCAATAAAGGTGTGCTCATTGTTGCGCATTCTATCTTCAAAAGATGGAGGCCGTTGTTTCGTTCTGACGAGTTGTTTTTGGAAATCAAGATGGTCCTGGAAGTTTTCACGGAGCCTTTTTTAAACCTTTTGAAAGCTGTGGACGAACAAATCTCACAAAATGCGAATAACCAGGCAAAATTGCAGTTGTTGTTCGAAGTGTTTTTGTTGCTGGTGAAGCTATACTATGATTTCAACTGTCAGGATATTCCAGAGTTTTTCGAGGATAACATTCAAAGCGGCATGGGCATTTTGCACAAATATTTGGCATACAGCAATCCACTACTCGATGACCCCGATGACTCCGAGAATGCCAATGTTCTAATAAAAGTGAAATCTTCCATCCAGGAGCTGGTACAATTGTACACGACAAGATACGAGGACGTCTTTGGGCAGTTGATTAACGATTTCATCCAGATAACGTGGTCTCTTCTGACTTCCATTTCTTCGGAACCCAAGTATGACATTTTGGTCTCCAAATCGCTATCTTTTTTGACCGCTGTGGCTCGAATTCCCAAGTATTTCGATTTTTTCAACAATGAATTTGCCATGAACAACGTTGCTGAGCAAATCATTCTTCCGAATGTAACGTTGCGTGAATCTGACATCGAATTGTTTGAAGATGACCCTATAGAATACGTGCGCCGGGATTTAGAAGGGTCTGACACCGATACGAGAAGGAGAGCCTGCACTGATTTTTTGAAAGAATTGAAAGAAAAGAATGAACAACTAATAACCAACATTTTTTCCACGCACGTACAGAAGTTTTTTGAACAGTACCAGTCCAATCCTGCTGAAAACTGGAGATACAAGGATCTAAGCGTTTATCTATTCACCGCATTGGCTATCAATGGCAACGTCACGAGTGCAGGTGTCTCATCCACAAACATTCTACTTGATGTAGTCGACTTCTTCACAAAACAAATCGCTCCCGATTTGACTAATCCAATCCCTCACATCATCCTAAGAGTGGATGCCATCAAATACGTCTACACTTTCAGAAATCAATTGAACAAGCCGCAACTGATCGAAATTTTGCCTATATTGGCTGGGTTCCTGGAGAGGGACGAATATGTCGTTTACACTTATGCTGCCATCACCATTGAGAGGATTTTGACAATCCGGGAATCTATTGCATCTTCGAATTTCATTTTCAGCAAAATAGACTTGTCCAACAGTGCGGAACCTCTCCTGACCAATTTGATCAAGCTGATTTTGAAACAGGGCACTTCACCGGAAAAACTTGCAGAAAACGAATTTTTGATGAGAGCCGTCTTTAGAGTTTTGCAAACTGCAGAGGAGACAATCCAGAACTTGTTTCCACGGCTCTTGCAGGAACTGTTGAGGATTGTGACCATTATTTCTAAAAATCCATCCAACCCAAGATTCACGCACTACACTTTTGAATCGATCGGTGTAATTTTGGCCCATTCCCCGGGGGAGATTTTTCCACAGATGGTGGAAGCGATGATGTCCGTCTTTTTAAACATTTTATCTGAGGACATCCAAGAGTTTATTCCTTACGTTTTCCAGCTGATTGCCTTCAGCGTGGAGAAGGAAAAAGTAGTATCCAATAGTATTAAACAATTGGCTCAACCTATATTGTCTCCGCCTTTGTGGGAGGTAAAGGGGAATGTACCTGCGGTGACCAGAATTTTGAAAAGTTTGATTAAGGCGGACCAAACTCTGTTTCCTGAGCTGATCCCCGTGCTGGGCGTTTTCCAACGATTAATTGCTTCAAAAGCATATGATACTTATGGATTTGAAATTTTGGAAGTTATCGTGCTTTACATTGACATGGATCGTTTGAAGCCATTTTTGAAGCAGATCGCCGTTCTACTCCTGCAACGTTTGCAAAGCTCCAAGACGGAACGCTACGTGAAACAATTGGTAATCTTTTTGGCGAGTATGTCCATCAAGTTGGGCCCAGATTTTGTGGTGCAATTTATCGATGGAGTGCAAGATGGTGTCTTTTCACAGATTTGGAGTAGTTTCGTACTCCCTACGTTACCAACCATTGGTAATCTATTGAGCCGAAAGATCGCGTTGATTGGGGTACTCAGCGTGATGATCTCAAGTCATGCCTTTGCGAGCAAGTACCAGGCTTTACTTCCACTGACTCTACAAGCGGTCGTAGAGACTGCATCCTCCCAGAGTATTGCTAATTTGACCAACGATCACGTTGATTTTGACAATGTGGAGGAGATCTCCACGTTCGGCTCCAGTTTCAGTAGATTGGCGAGCGTCGCTGAGAGACCGTTCGATCCCCTAACGGATGTCGATTTAACCAATGGTTTGAGAGCTTACATCGCGACCTCCTTGAACAAATATAACGAAGCCTCCGGGAGGGCACTCGTGTCGACGTTGGCGCCTCAGCTTCCTGAGGATGCCCAGATCAAATTGAAGGACCTCATGTCTGTGGCCTAAAGGCACATTCCACCCATAGTCGTATACTTTTTACATACTTCCACCGATCTCATTGCATATAGATATCATGTCAATTTATAAAGGCAATTCGACAAACTGCTCACGCCAAACCACGCGGAGAAGGCAGCCAGCTACCTGTTGCTGCCGTCTGCAGGCTTCAGCTTCTTGGGCTTGGGCCCTTGTTGCTTTATGAGCGGGGGGTCCGGCTCTATGCTGTCCTCTTTGGTGTTTATGTTGAATGTCGATGAAGGTCCTGAGGGACTTGACGAAGCTGAATTGGCCTTGGATTTCATTGCTTCGATCTCTGCAAGGGTGAGGAATCTGCCCCCCTGGCCTCGCGGTCTTCGCATAGCATGCTTATGTCTCGACTCATGCAAATAGGGTTTCCGCTCTCTGGAAATTCGCAAATTTTCCTCCAATTTCGCCCTTGTGTATCGCCTCTTTAATATTCTATAGTATTGCTTGGCATTCACGTAAAACGGTTGTTCTGTAGAATCGTTAACATCATTATTTTCCCTGTTATCAAAATTCGTCTTGGTGAGAAGAGCATCCGTCGACTGTACATCTTGACCGGCAGTTATCGGTTCCGGTGCCTCGTTCTGACTACCTGCCGCATTACTCTGCCTGTCTGCTTGCTCGCCTTTAGTGCCTAGTTGATCTCGTTGCTTTAAGGGTGCCAAACTTGTATGTGAATCCAAATTTTCGTTCATCTTCCCAGCAGACGCACTTCTCGGAATTTCATTACCATGCATCGCAGTCTGCTGAACATCCAGGGGCTCCGCCTGCCCGCCCTGCTTCAACGATATTTGCGGCTGGTCATATAAATATATGTCTGCTGGATTAGACTCCTCCACTAAAAGGTTCTTCGCGACTTTGGATACTTTCTCCGGTATGTCACTAGAAACATTGCGCATGCCAATATCTGCAGAAGAGTAATGCAGTATTCCTACATCTAGCAGCTGGTGCTCTTCTACTTTCTCATTCATGCTGGGTGCATTCTCCATCCATACAGGCTACTACTACCTCGAGTCTTTAGCAGTCTCTTGTGACCTTATGGATGGTTCGTGGGGGATTACCAGGCACGCTGCTCTGGTTCCCATGCGTTCCAAGGACTTCCGTAGATGATGACAGAGTTCATCGGTCAGTGGGCATCGCTTATGAGAGATAATTTCAGAGTTACAGTCTCACCAACACTTTTTTTGTTGCAGTGATGCCATACTATTCCATACTGTCGTTCAGATGGGTTGTTCGTTTGGTGGAGTCCGAGTTGCGGGAAGTTGAGAGGTCGTGCAAGATGAAGCCAGTGCGCTGCGAATAATTGTACGACTGACGTAAAGCGATGCTGCGTGTTTCCTTATCCATGCATACACTTGGGGTTGTGTGCACACTCTCTGAGTATCACCAAAAGTCCAAATATCCTGGATTGCACGCTCAGCATTTTGTTAAATAAATATTCTTTGGATCCTGGATGGCCCCAGATGGCGCATTGAAGTGCCAGCACGCTGATGGTGGACTCCCAATGGTGGCCAAGCTTTTCTTGCTATCCACTGGGAGAGTCCGCCCGGAGAGTCCTCTAAAGCACCGGTTGACTTGTGACAATTTGAACTCCGTTACCAAGATTCAAGATCTTGGGGGAATCCTGGAGGCTCCTATCGTCTGCGTAGTAATCGAACAAAAAAAGTCCTTCAAAGTGTGGTGCTTCGAATCTTCGACCCTCGCATCCTTCTTGAAGTTCAAATGATAATAGAGATCCTGCCAGTATGCGTGTAAATTGGCTTGTAGCTTTGGCTTTCAATTCGAGGCTGTAGACAGTTGAGTCTCCAGTCCAATCGTAGCCTGCATAATATTGGTCGCATTTTTACTGATTCTATCACCTTCCTCTCCCTTACATGAAAACGCCGATACGATTCAACTTCACCAAATCCACCAATCAACTTGGCACATGAACCTACCAAGGGGCACTACCTAAATTATGGACAGTCCAGGATCCAGTAGTACTGGGAGCAGCGATGAGGTTGCCCTGAAGAGTACGCCCTTTCGTGAACGAGCTTTACAAGAACAAAGGCTGAGGGAAGAGTTACTACTAAGTGAAACACTCCGTTTGAAAAAGGCAAGCACTGCAAGATATCTAGCGGCTAATTTTCAAGACCCCAGCGAGGTAAAGGAAAACTTGAGGGACTTGAGTTCACTCCTGGTGTCTCAGGGACGCAACTTAACAAGTGTTTTGGCTGAGCAGGCCTCAATCAAAGATGAGGCATCACAGGAATCGGCGACCAATGACGAACCACCTCCTGCCCCATCGTCGCCAGAAAAGACCCATCCATCGATTGCCAATGCTATCTTTTCACAGGTGGACGCGATGAGACACAGACCGAAGATTCGCAAGATCGACCCCGTAGTGATTAGAGATATCGAACTGCCAGTTGAAGAACCAGGTGAGCAGCGATCAAGTCCGCCGCCTGGGGTTAAAACATTCTCAGATTCAGGAGCTAGTCTGCCCGCGCAGGAAGTGGGCTCGTACGACAATTTTCCGATGCAAGATGGCCTGGCACTATCACCACAGGAGAAATCGGTTCATAGCGATCCCCCAGAAAGCGATGAAAGTGAACAGGGAAACGTTGAGGATTCAGAACCTGAGGAGATCGAACCCTTGGCGATAACGCATCTAAAGCGGCTGTTTAGCGGTTACATGAGTCAGAACGATATCAGATTTGGCCCAGGTTCCTGGCGTTCTCTGCAAGATTCCACAGGGCGTATAATCGAGAAATTGGCAGAAATACTCTCCCAGGAGCATGGAACGCTTGTAGTAAACAGACAAAATATCTTGAGAGTATTCGAATTATATGAAATTGTACCTGTAGATGCCACAAACGAGGATTTGTATGAAATGTGCTGTAGGTATTTGCCCCTGGAAGAATCAAATGAACTGGAGATGGCCCTCTTTTTGTAATTTTTTTTTTTTTTTTATATTTGTTTTCGGTATATACTTGAAGAATATGATATAGTTATGTACAAGTTATAATTGTTGTCCAGGAGCGGAAACGTTGATAACAGACGACGCCTGTAAATTTTTTTGTTTGGATTTTACTAATCTGTAAAGCTCGAACAAGGAGGCTGCTGTAATTCCCTGGATTCTTCTAGCCTGGCCAATGGTTTCTGGCTGGATAGTATTCAGCAACGTCTTGCATTCAAAGGATAAACTTGGCAACTGTGAATAATTGAAACGTTGTGGGAGAAGCATGTTCTCATCAGCTTCAAAAGCTTTGACATACTGGGTTTGCCTTGAAATATAGGGACTGTATTTGCCCTGCACATTCGTTTTGACCACAACGTGGTTTGGCAACTCTTTAAGGTTAATTCCTAAATCTGGAACAGCATCTACTAACTTTTCCAACGTGACGCCATTGAATCTGAATAATTCCCAAGCAGATCTGTTTTTCGCCGAGTCTGCCACTGATACGTTTAAGAGGTGTGTCCACTTCCTCGCGCTTAAATTAAAACTCTGCAGTTTGGCCACAACGTCTTCATAGCACTTTTTGTAAGCTTGGTAAATCGACCACCTATCATCTTTTACCACGCCCAGAGCACGCCCCAGTTCAGTGAGACGAAAATCTGCATTATCGGCGCGAACGCTAACTCTAAACTCTGACCTGGAAGTAAACATTCTGTAGGGTTCCTCCACACCCTTCGTAATTAGGTCATCAATTAAAACTCCAAGATAGGCATCCGATCTGGAAAGTTTCAAGGGCTCTTTATTCATGTAGGAAAGACCTGCGTTAATCCCTGCCACAACGCCTTGCGCGCATGCCTCCTCGTAACCAGTGGTGCCGTTAATCTGGCCTGCCAAGTATAAACCTGGAACGGACTGGGTCGCCAAAGTTTGCTTGAGTTGCCTGGGGTCTACGTAATCATACTCCACACCGTATGCAGGCTGTAAAATGCTGACGTTTTCCAAACCTGTGACCATTCTCATCATCTTCAGTTGTACATCCTCGGGCATTGAATTAGAAATCCCATTGGGATAGACAACGTGCGTGTTGAGGCCCTCAGGTTCAAGCCATATGCGGTGAGAATTCCTGTCTGCGAACCTGATGATTTTAGCCTCGATGGAAGGGCAGTAACGCGGCCCCTTAACAGTTTCTCGGATATGCATAGAACGATGCAGATTGGATTTCAGATAATTGTGCAGCTCCAGATTTGTTTGAGTCCCATAACAGAGTATTTGATCTTTGATTGCAACTGCTTCATTAATGAGACTCATTGGATGCGGGGGGTCGTCACCGTATTGGTTTTCTAAATGCGTATAATTGATGGTTCTACCGTCCAGACGGGCAGGGGTACCGGTCTTGAGCCTGCCCAATCGAAATCCAGCATTTGCCAACGTCTCACTGATACCGTACGTTGCATTTTCACCCATTCTACCAGCGGGGAAAGATTTGAGACCTATGTGGATTTCTGCACTGAGAAATGTACCGGTAGTAAGAACGACTTTCGATGACTTTAGCAACGATCCATCATCCAGCACCACACCTTTAACCTCACCGTAGAGCCCACTTGAACAGGTACCTCCCCTTGTGTCGATAATTATATCCTTGACCTTTCCTTCCAGAAGCTTCAGGTTGGGATAATCTTTTAATTTACTCTGCATCTCTTTCAAATAGAGTTCACGGTCGATCTGAGCCCGGGGCCCCCAAACGGCAGCTCCTCTGCTTCTGTTAAGCATCTTGAATTGGATACCAGCCAAGTCGGTTACTTTGGCCGCCACACCGTCTAGGGCGTCTACTTCTCTGAGTAAAGTGCCCTTGCCAACACCCCCCATGGATGGGTTACACGAACAGGTACCGATCTTGTCCAAAGAAGGTGTGATTAAAATTGTGGGAGCACCGGCTCTTGCCGATCCTGTGGCAGCTTCGCACCCGGCATGGCCTGCTCCTATGACCACAACACCTCCATCGGGCAAACTGTCCAAACTTCGTTCCAGTTCTGCCGACAAAACCAGGGATCTTTTAATCACCGTCGAAAACCTGGGCCCACTAAATCTACTACACCACAGTCCTCCTCTCAGCATCATGCAGTACCTGAAGGCTTTCCAAGAGTTGTCAATGTCTAAATCGCATAGATGAGACGATGCCCATCGCTTTGAAACTTTCCAAATCGGAAGCTGTTCGAACCTTGGAGCGCGCATTTCAAGAGAACATGTCCAAGAGAAAAAATATAGTATTGCAAAGACACCGCTTGCAATATTCAAATTCCATACGAGAGCTATCAGCGTTTGGAACAGCTTATGAGATTCCAGCTGTGTGGCACTCTTTCTTGGAAAGATCTGAAATAATTTTATTTACGCAATTGGTTTGCCTATGAAAATTATTCACAAATTAGTGCTTTGCAAGAAACTGATTGCAATGTGTAAAATCGAGGAATATTTTTTTTGATACGCATAAAATTAAGTATTCTTGTGCTTTTTTTGTGTTTTCTAGCAGTTCTTCATATCGCTCTGTTCATAAATCCAATCAGTATTACTAACCGCAGATAGGAGCACGAATGGCCTCGACTCCGCGGCTGCGAGGAGATAACTTTTCCGTCAGTGACCGCGGTGCGAGCCCGATCTCTCGTGATCGCAGTGGGTAAAGTTGCTTGAGTTTGGCCAACTCCGTATCATGGGCAATGTTTAACGGTTGGAGAGTTGGTCAGTTTCAACTTTTTTGGGGAAAAGTTTTCACTACTTTCATGGTGCATACATTTCACATATATCTTGACGTGGTATTTACGGTCTAAATATTTATTATCGTTTACTTATAATATTATTGCTATTATCGTTTAAATAATAATATATAATAGATATGATTCAAATGTCAATTTCCTTTATATTTATATATACCTTAAAACAGATCACGGGTGCGAACCATGAAAGACTCACTTTTGAATACAATTAAGACCTCGGATCGACTCCTGAAAGCTGCTCTTTCGAAAAAAAATTTTCAACTTTTTTTTCTCGATTCTGACTCCTCACGGGCATAAATTAAAGTCATCTCGAAGTTAATGAAGACTAACTTATTTTGCAAGATATTTTAAGAGCTCATATAAAGATCTAAAGGTAATTTTAAGCGTTGTCGTAGGCGCTCAAGTTCCACTGGATCAAAGTGTTCGTGGACAAAAGTGGAATCTCAACAAATAAAGGCCAATTCAAAACAATATAGCAGGCGTAATGTCGTTGAACATCCTTGTATTGGGTAGTGGTGGCAGAGAGCACGCGCTAGTGTGGAAATTAGCAGAGTCTCCCACTGTGGCCAAGATCTATTTGGCGCCAGGTAATGGTGGCACAGCTCGCGGAGCTCGTGGCAAGACCGTTAATGTTCCTGAATTGGGATTTGCTCCATCTGATTTTGAAAAATTGACCCAGTTTGCAATGGAGCATGACATTGGGTTAGTGATTCCTGGCCCTGAGCAACCTTTAATCGATGGTGTTTCTGATGCCTTTCAGAAAGTGGGTGTGCCAGTTTTCGGCCCTTCGAAGAGAGCTGCTATCTTTGAAGGATCCAAAACCTTCTCAAAAGACTTTATGCACAGGCACAACATCCCCACTGCACGTTATGGGAATTTTTCCAATTATGAGGATGCCAAAAAATATTTGGATGCTGTTGATTACCAAGTGGTATTGAAAGCCGATGGTGTTGCTGGTGGTAAGGGCGTTTTGATCCCCACGATCAAAGAGGAAGCCCACGAAGGATTGAAGGCACTCATGGTGGACAGACAGTTTGGTTCTGCTGGTGATTCAATTGTCATCGAGGAGTACCTGGAAGGTGATGAAATATCGATTTTGACCATATCTGACGGATATAGCTATTTCAACCTACCAGCCGCTCAGGACCACAAGAGAATCGGTGAGAATGACACTGGTTTGAACACGGGCGGTATGGGGGCGTACGCGCCAGCTCCTGTGGCTACTCCGGAGATTTTGAAGCAGGTGAATTCTCAAATCATCAAGCCAAGTATTGATGGAATGAGGAAAGAACGTAGACCACTTGTCGGTATCTTGTTCACTGGTATCATCATCACCAAGAATGGGCCCAAAGTTTTAGAATACAACGTTAGATTTGGTGATCCAGAGACTCAGACAGTGCTCCCACTTCTTTCGGAGGATACAGATCTAGCTGAAGTAATGTTAGCAGCGGCGGAACATAGACTAGATTCCGTGGACATCAAGATCAAGGAAAATGCCCACGCTACTACTGTCGTTCTGGCTGCAGGTGGGTACCCTGAAAAATACGCCAAGGGCGATGAGATCATGGTAAATGAAAATGGTCTACCCGAGGAATCCTATGTTTTCCACGCAGGTACCGCGCTGAAGGGTGGCAAGATTGTCACTGCAGGTGGAAGGGTTATCGCTGCCTCTGCAGTGGGTTCGGACTTGAGGGAAGCCGTGGACAAGGCTTACAAGGCTTTGCAATGTATCAACTTCAAGAACAGCTACTTCAGAAGGGATATTGCACATCGTGCATTCAGAACGCCTGAGAAAGCAGCTTCTTCCGGTATCACATATGCTGACTCAGGTGTCTCTGTTGATAACGGGAATTTATTAGTTCAAAAGATAAAGGACAAAGTTAAATCGACTAGCAGACCAGGCACCGATTCTGACATTGGCGGATTTGGTGGTCTCTTCGATCTAAAGAAGGCTGGCTATGAAACAGACGATACTTTGCTTGTCGCTGCCACGGATGGTGTGGGCACAAAGCTAATAATTGCACAAGAAACCGGCATTCATAACACCGTCGGCATTGACCTCGTGGCCATGAACGTGAATGACCTTGTGGTCCAAGGAGCTGAGCCATTGATATTTTTGGATTATTTTGCAACGGGCTCTCTAGACCTGAAAGTGGCCTCCGAATTTGTTTCTGGTGTGGCAGATGGCTGTATCGAAAGCGGATGTGCCCTCGTTGGTGGTGAGACTTCTGAGATGCCAGGCATGTACCCCGTAGGCCATTACGACACAAACGGCACAGCAGTTGGTGCTGTGAAGAAGGCCGATATTTTGCCCAAAATTACAGCGATGCAAGAAGGCGACGTGCTGTTGGGTTTAGCCTCTGACGGAGTCCATTCTAATGGGTTTTCTCTTGTAAGAAAAATTATTGAACATACTGGCATCTCTTGGAACGACCAATGTCCTTGGGACTCAACGAAGACTGTGGGGGAGGCTATCTTGGTCCCCACCAGGATTTACGTCAAGCAACTGACAGTATCTATTAAGCAAAAGCTACTACTTGGTCTTGCTCATATCACTGGTGGCGGTCTTGTGGAAAACATTCCTCGCGCCCTACCGGCACATTTACAAGCCAAAGTGGATATGTCAACTTGGAAAGTCCCTGAAGTTTTCAAATGGTTTGGCAAGGCAGGAAACGTGCCCGTAGAAGACATACTCAGAACGTTCAACATGGGTATTGGCATGGTACTGATTGTTAAAAGGGAGAATGTTCCCAAGGTCAAGCAACACTTGCTCGAAGCCCAACAGGTGGCCTACGAAATCGGCTCTTTGGTCTCCAGAAAGGAGGGTCAACCAGGGTGCGTTGTGGACAACGCCGTCGATCTTTATTAAATCAACTTTGTATTTTTAACGCTTTATTAATAAGAAATTTCATATACACAAGAATATACAAATGTAAAACTTACCTGAAGTAACCTTCGTATCTCATCGAATTGATGAGGTTTTCCGCGTACTGATAAATGCTAAAAGAGATGCCACCTGAAAGACTAACTTTGAATAGCCGTGGCAACCAACCTTTCCATAATTTGGTAAACCCTTCTTCGACAAATATCCTGTATGCACAGTTGAGTGAGTTCTTGTACGTCATAAAGGCATATTTGCTTTGCATCCTGGTCTTTATAACATCAATGGGTTGTGTGAGCGCCACCACGAAACACGAGGACACCGAGCCGAAGGCGAATGCGTAGTATCCATTAAGAGGTTTATTTGGAGAGGCCCACTGTTTCAAAGAGCCGTATACTGTAAACCTGACAGCAGTGTTCCCCAGCTGTCTAAAAATCGTGGGCATACTGCCTCTAAAAAATCCATGAACTCCCCTGGTAGAATAGATCTCCTTGATTGTTGGGAAGAAATTCGATGGAGGGTGTTTCTCGTAATGTAAAAATGCAGTCTCCCGCCGTGAGATTTTTGGTTTCGGCTGCGTGGTGTGGAAAGTGGGCCTCTTTTCCTCTGCAGGATTTTTCATTTTCTCTTCTGGTAAAACCTTTGGCTGAGATCTTTCAGAATTTATGATCCCGTTTTCAATCATAGTAACTTTGATATTTTCGAAGGGAATTACCCACAAGCTCTCCATGAACCCAGTAATAGTCCCTGCCATGAGGAGCCGAGGTCCCGATAACGGTGAGCCCCCCGGTAACGAGGGATCCCTCAGCAATTGGCACGCCTGCTCAAATGTAGTAAATCTGGTAGTAGTCTTCACCACAGCTGCTAAATTGAGAGCGGAACAGCCAGCAAAATAGGTCTTGATAGAGTAGAACATGTTAAAGGGAGCGGCACCGGGAAGCGACCGATTAAGCTGCAGCCCAGTCTTCAAAAACTCAAAGGGATACGATATAGTCGTTTGAAAGATAGCAGCTGCACTACCGGCAATGATCTCCTTGGTGAGTTCCCTTTGGAAGTCATGGCTCGACTTTAGTACGTTAGTATCTAGGCTCTCCTTTAAAACGAATTAAAATAGAACTCAACATACTTCTTCTTCCATGGTAGCACAACCAATTGATATATTTCACTCCAGCACACGTCCTCGGGCCTACGTTATGATCCTTAGAAGCAGCGTACCCTCGTGTCAAGATGTTTTAAAATTCGCAATGACTAAATTTTTCAAAGTCTCCGAGGAAGGGCTGCACCAAGCGAGCGGGGGCTTCCTCCAATTCTTGACTCTTTACCGTGTTGCAAATATAAAAGTACGATTCCTGGTTGCCTAAAATTATCATCGTTCGTTTTATGTTTTCTAACTTTTGGAGGGCTCCTAGAAGTTTTGCAAGAGTATTTAAAGTTTCGAGAAGGACAATCATGACTACCGACCTGCAGACTAAATTCACCAAGCTGTTCGAGCGTATTGATGCGTTGAAACCGACTTTCATTGAACGTTTGGGTCAGGCTGTCGAGATTCCAGCTGTGTCTGGAGATGAGTTATTGAGGCCACAGGTGGTGAAGAAGGCACATTTTTTGGTGGAGCAGTTAGCCAAACTGGGGTTTTCGGACATTCAATTGAAGCATTTGGGCGTGCAGCCACCACCTACGCAGATTCCTGATCTCCAATTACCCCCTGTCGTACTTTCTCGTTACGGGAATGACCCAGCAAAGAAAACAGTTTTGGTTTACGGCCATTACGACGTACAGCCGGCTTCCTTAGAGGATGGCTGGAGCAGTGAGCCTTTCAAAATGGTCTTTGATGAAAAGGAGCAGTTAATGAGAGGTAGAGGTACTACTGATGATACTGGTCCCTTGACTGGTTGGATAAATGTTGTACAAGCACACAGAGAATCAGGAGTTGAGTTGCCCGTGAACCTGGTGACCTGTTTCGAAGGAATGGAGGAATCTGGGTCGACTGGTTTGGATGTTTTGATCGCCAGAGAGGCTCAAGGTTACTTCAAGGGCGTTGATGCCGTTTGCATATCAGATAATTATTGGTTGGGCACCAAGAAACCCGTGCTTACTTATGGTCTGAGAGGCGTGAACTACTACGAGGTGGTGGTCGAAGGACCTGCGGCCGACTTACATTCCGGTATATTTGGTGGCGTTGTCGCCGAGCCTCTGGTGGACCTAACGCAGGTTTTATCCTCGCTGGTGGATTCTAAGGGTAAGATTTTGGTTGAAGGTGTGGACGAGATGGTAGCTCCACTGACTGAAAAGGAGAAAAAGTTGTATGAAAACATCGAATTCAGCCTAGATGATTTGAACGCTTCCACTGGATCCAATACTGCTCTTTACAAAGACAAGCAGGAAATCTTGATGCATAGATGGAGATACCCTTCATTGTCGCTGCACGGCATTGAAGGTGCATTCTCTTCTGCGGGCGCCAAAACTGTTATTCCAGCCAAGGTGCGCGGTAAGTTTTCAATCAGAACTGTTCCAAACATTGAACCTGACAAACTGAACCAGCTGGTAAAGGCTCACTGCGACAGGGCTTTCGCCAAATTAGGATCTCCAAATACTTGTACCACCGAATTGTTTCATGGTGGGCCCTACTGGGTTTCTGATCCCCATAATGCATCGTTCACGGCTGCCGCAAAGGCCACCAAGGTGGTATACGGTGTTGAGCCAGACTTCACTAGGGAAGGTGGGTCTATTCCGATCACATCCAGTTTCCAAGATCAACTGAAATGCAACGTGTTGTTGTTGCCAATGGGTAGGGGTGATGATGGGGCGCATTCAATCAACGAGAAATTGGACGTCAGCAATTTCATTGAGGGCATGAAAGTGATGGGCGCATATCTGCACTACTACGCTGAGTCTGCGGAAAATTGAATCTTATATAGCTGTTAACCTAAAAGAGATAATAACGTTCTCCACAAATTGATGTTGGCTAGCTTTCGAATTGCCATTGACCTTCTGTTAATTGTAAAGTTTAATTTCAATGTGTTATCGGAGCAGTAGTAACCAAGAAAACACAGGTATAGTTAAATCGGTTGTTTTTTTTGCGTCAAAAGTTGACGATCTCTAACATATTTTGACTATTTAAATAATTATCAAACATGCAATTAAAGGCGGAAAAAACAGAGACAACAATTAGAATATTTAAAGATTTAACCCCCTCGAAACCCTCTTCCTTTTCGCTCTACAAGCGCAAAGTACATTGTTCACTTCTGATTTTTCTGGTAAATTTTTTACACTACTTGGGGAGGAGATACATAAAAAACTCGCCAATGATTTCCCATCGTATTACGCAATTTCCTGATGATTAAATGCCTTCGAAGTACTCAACGAGATCCATTCAAACCAATGGAATCATTCAAACATGCTACATTTCCTAAGGTTTCCTTCTAATTACCCGCACCGGACATTGTAAGAGGCCCACTTTGCTTCAGGAATTTGAAAAATCGCCTTCATTATAAGGTAAACAAGGTTGTAGATTCCTGTGGTAGAGGTAGTATCAGTTCATTGGGAGTGCTTTTACATTTTAAGTAATTGTGGAATATTCTTTTGTGAAGAGCCTTTTCCTTGTATTGAAAATTGACTTTGCTTTGCTCTTTTATTGATGGACCAAGAGGCTCAAACCCAGGTGTCTCAAGAATTTCAAAAAGTACTTTTATCTTCAGTATCTACTGCCCTGCCATCTTTTGTGGATGATTACAAGCTTGATTCCAATAATTCGAAGACAGGGCTTGGTCAAGAAGACTTTTTAGATTTGGATTCACAAGCCTTTGATAGGTGGGTCCCCTATTTAAGAAGTGGTGTGGAAACAGATCAACTGGGAGCTATAACTGAAGAACTGTACAACTCCATTGATGATAATTTTGAAGGTTTAGAGGCTCAGCTGTTGCAAGATTCACAAGTGAGTGACAAGTTGAGAAATTCGATTGGTCAAATATCTAGAGTGCATAATTTGATCGAGAATTCCCTGGTCAAAGATATCAGCCATATCCAGGAGCAACTAAACTACTCCACGAATGAGGTGATTATAAAAAAGGACGTCTACGTGAACGATAAAAAGACATCGCTGAAGATCTTTGAAGCCAACATTCTAATAACGAAAGTTTTGCAGATCTTGGAACTGTCGAACAAGTGTCAAGAGTTGATTATGGAGAGAGATTTTTTTAAAGCGTTGCAAAATTTGGATAATTTGGAAAGGATATACCTGCAGGAGTTCAAAAATTATAACTTCCAGTTTTTGAAAGAAATTTACAACTCTATCCCATATTTAAAGCACTCTATCAAGAACGAATGCATTAATTCAATTAGAAATTCCTTCAACTCTAATATTGGGAAAAATATCGTAGGAGTCGGAGAGGCTTATTTTAATGTTTATGACGAGGAGTTGTTCCCCACTTGGCTGGAAAAGAAAGATTTGATGAAGCTGGGGAATTTTAAATTTAATTCTCCCGTGGAAATTTCCTTGAGAGATGAAGACTTTATCGAAAACCTAGATTTACGAAATTTCTTCCACCTTGATGAATTTCATGATTCCATCTTAATTTTCCGCAGCTTAAATGAACTTGATTATTTGATTGCAGAGTTTAAAAAGGAATACGAAGTTAGAAAAGCTAAGGTAATTGATCCATTAACATGGAAAAAATCTCAGAGCCCCAACGGCGGGACCATAGGCGATTTCACTAACGATGTATTTGCACAAGGCTTAAACATGGGGTTCTTAAAGCAATATTTGCTCAAAATATTGGGGTTTTTGTTGTATGATATCAATTTGAATAAGTCCACGGATTTCATGCTCGTAAATAACAATTACAACGCCACTAATGAGTTCTGGGATGCACTGATGATTCGTATAGAGCCTTATTTGAAGCATTTTGTGAGACTTCTTACTACTGAGGAGGAATTGAGTGAGTTCAAGAACTTTATGTGCATTTATGTTTGCATTCTCGAGAACCATAAATTAAACATAGAGCCACTTTACAAACTTCTGATATGGGTCTTTGAGAAGATTTGTATTATTAACATAGATGCATTCAAAGCGGAATTTGAAATCTTACTGCATGATGATGACTTTATGCCATTGGCCATCAGCGATCGAGCGTTGTATGAAAAGATGTTGAAGATATGTTGGATGAAAGACGATGAACTTGGAAAAGTCAAAGGTAATCCAGGGGATAAAAATGAATCATTTACCATTACGTTGCCCTTCTCACCACTATATCCAATGACTTGTACATTGTTGAAAAAAACGTACAACAAGCTCACTCATTTTGTTGGCACTTATTACCGTCATGAACTCCATACGCTGAACAGCATTTTGGTCAAGACGATGGAAGACATCTTTAGCAATGTGATCAACGAAAAGATTCGGGCCAAGCTTGATTCCAATTCGAGAGAGGAGATTGCCCAAATTTTGATTAATTTGGATTACTTCATCATGGCTGCTAAGGAGTTTAGTAATGTGATGACAAGAGATAACATTTTACAAAATCCCTCTATCGAGATTAAACTTTCGTCCATTTCTAACTATGTGGAAAGCAGAAAGTATGCTGAGAATCAATTGATAGAGTTGATTGACTCGAAGGTCACCGATATTTTAGAAACTGTCGACTTAGATTGGAAGGCAAAGAAACTGCGGCAAGATCCAGATATATCCATTGTGGACGTGGCCCAGTTCTTGGAAATGATGTTTTCTTCCACTTTAGTCAACCTGCCTTATAGCGTACAAACACTGTTAATCTTTAGAGAATTTGACTCTCTAACGAGACAATTTTTGGACATTTTGTTGCATGGCACGCCACCTCGAATCTCCCAAGAAAGTGTTTTAAATTTTGAAGTGGACATGGTATACTTGGAGGGCATCATTTCAAGAATTTTCCCCACTCAAGGAGCAGAGCTAGCTGGAAGCAGTGAACTCCAATCCCCAGTAACTATTTCATCGCCTTCTTTTAATGGATATGGTCGACCATCAAATTCTATTGGAAACAATATTAAGTCGTTAGAGGCTACCTTTACGGAGTTGAAACAATGCATTGAACTTCTAAAGATTGAAAACATTGGTGAATACAACGATCCGGAAGTCAGATTGAGAAAATACCCCCGTATCAAACCTGAAGATGCGGCCCTTTTGATGTCAAAAATAGAAGTTCCACCTTCGGAGATGCAGTCATCACTTGAGGATGTTAGTCTCACGAACAGCCAGGATTCTAATTACCGTGAATTGAGTTCCAATGGTAGGAAAATTGCCAATTTTTTCAATAGAAATTAAGTAGATGTGACAAGTCTTGGATTTTAGGCTAATAATCGTCTTGTCCATGAAAAATTAAATTTCAAGGGCATCGAGTGCATGCCAAATACATACTTTATTATGAAAACAAGGCAACGGTGAACCAATATGGCTAAGAGAAAGTCTGATGACCACTCCAATGACTCTGGAAAAAAGAAGAGAGTATGTCAACTAGTGCAGAGCAAAATCTGGGTGTGCTAAGAGAGGTAGTTTACTAACAACATGAATCTCATTTTAATTACAGTTCAAGTTAGCAAAAGGGTTTTTAGATCCGGGAACATCCGGAATATATGCTACATGCGCCAGAAAGCATGAGAAGCAAGCAGCTCAAGAGTTGAGTCTTCTTTTCGAAGACAAGTTGGAGGAGATGTACGCCGATGAGCTAAATCAAATCCAAGAGGATGCTAGTGACCACAAAAATAGTGATCAGGAGTTCTCAATTGAAGATGAAATAAGGCGTGAGTTATCAGATATGAATGGGACAAATTCCCAAAGCGAGAAACAGACCAAGGAGAAGGAAGTTTTGAAATTCATCGATCTGAGCTGTGAATGTGTCATATTTTGCAAAACTAGAAGACCTGTGGTACCAGAACGGTTTGTGAAAAGCATCATGGAAGATTTGGCAGATCCTTCGAATATGATCAAAAGGACTCGCTACATTCAGAAGTTAACGCCCATTACTTATTCCTGTAGTGCTTCAATGGATCAATTGGGTAAATTGGCTACCAAAGTCTTAGCACCTCATTTCCATGACGCAAGGGTCACTCAAGACTACAAATTTGCCGTCGAAGTAACCAGGAGAAATTTTAACACATTTGAAAGGGACGATATCATCAAAAAAGTCGTCTCCGGGGTTCTCAACGGTAGCGAGCACCATCACGAAGTCGACTTGAAAAATTATGACAAACTCATTCTAGTAGAATGCTTTAAGAGTAATGTGGGAATGTCTGTAGTAGATTCAGACTACACCTCAAGGTTTAGGAAGTATAACGTTCAACAAATCTTCGAGAAGAAGTTGAAAGAGGAAAATAAGAAGTCAATGTAACTTATATAGAATCACATATTTTACCAAAATCATTCTCAAAAGGCATAAGATCTGATACCCTTGTTGTAGTCTACGTGTTTTTCCCAAGTGAGCCAGTCGCTTCTCGTGTTAGGAATCAACCCCATAGAGTTCAGCTTTTGGAACCCAATATACATCAATGCGAATTGGCAAACAATATACAGCAAAACGGGCATACGAATTTGGGACGCAGTGACAGAAGGACCCAAAACTGGTTTAAAACTAGACTTCACTTGGAAAATGGCTTTAATGGGACCTGACAGAAGCATCAGTGCAGTCATGATGGGGATAATTTGAAGCGATGTACCTGACATGTAAGACATGAAAAAATTCATGGGGATCGATTTTGCGGGCCCCATAGCAATCTGCCATGCTTTTTGCATCTGCAAAGTGACCACATCTTCCGACTTCACATGAGCATTGAAGTTCTTCTTATGAGCAGCAAGCGACTCTTTACCTTCGATGACTTTGAAACCGTTTGGTGAGGGCATCGAATTGGAGTTAACCACAGTCAAGGACTTGGCATGCTTGGGATCCGTAAGGTTGATAGCCCACTGTAACGGCTTGGTACTCATCTTCGCCCTTACCTTATATTTATCGTACTCTAGTTTCGGTCGGACAGACTTTCTTCAAGTTGAACTTTTTGTCAAATATATAGATATACACAATTTTACAAAATGGCTTCCCTGGCAAAGTAATCGTAGCTCACATAACTGTCTGATATGTGGTCCATTATGAAATAGATGTCGTCGTTTTCGATATTCCTCTTGGTGCGTTTGGGCAAGTAGAAGATGCTGACGAGGAAGAAAGCGACAAGCTGCACTACGTTGAGCACTGCAGCCAGCCACATGAGCACTTTAAAAGTCTTCGAGTTAAGGGAATTAGTTGCCTTACTGCGGATTCTCGAGGACAGCTTTTGCTTCTCAGGGTATTCTGGCTGGTTTGCTTGCAATGCTTCATCCTTGATTGGACATTCGACTAACCTTTGTATGACTCGCATGTGCTCATCTGTAGGTGTATAATCCTTCACTGGCATGTCTAGTGGCTCTTGCAGTGGAGAAGAGCTTTCTTTGCCTTTTTTGAAGATGTTAACAACCATGCAGAAGTGATGTTATATGCTATTGCTGGTCCCTCATCCCCAATTCCTGGGCCAGGACAGGAGTACTTATCCACACTCCATTTATAATTGGTAATAAAGTGGTCTAGAAGGCTAGTCGCTGGAATTTATTTGCTCTCTTAAACTCTCTGTGTTTCTCCTTTCTCTACTGTTCAATTTAAATTTCAATCCTGAGAGCTCATCTCTTCTCATCTCACCACACAAAATTTCAAAGTGCAATGGTTATGGATGATGGAGTAAGTCCAGAACCACCCAAAAATAAGATTCTGGTCACATTTCAAAGCAACAGTGATGTTGAAAAAAGAGAATTGGTTTCTCAACTATTTGGTATTGAAATTGGTCAAGCTGACAGAATTTTGAAGAATGTTGTCTGGAGGACCAAATACTATGAGGTGGCTTTTGATCTGTACATCGATGAGTATACCGACTGGAACAAATGGTTACAAGAGTTTGCCGGAGAAGAGTGTGCGGATCTGAGAGAAGCATTGGCAGGATTGGTTGTTGTGGATAAATACCACGCTGAGCTGGAACTGTTGTTACCTTGTGGCCTGGAAGATGCGTTTTTTGTTTGGATTAATTGTGATTCAACCGTGGAGCAAGATGAGTTGGAAGATGTAAATGATGGGTTGCGAACTCAAAATGAAGAGGCCATAGTTGAAATTATCAACCTGCATGGCGCTACAGACACTAATGACTACGGTGAGAAGATGGGGGTACACCGCTTTAAAGAAATTGTTGATACATGCCGTTGGAAAAATTGTGCCATGAAGCTGCTAAGAAACGGTGAATCAGCCCAACATATCGAAGTGTCCCTGGAATTACTTTTGCAGAAGATGCAACAGGCTCGACTAAGGCACCAAAGCGCGGATCTAGATGATCAAGAGGCCATGCGAATCGCGGAGAAAATTGCAAATGATCTTATGCAGGGAGAACAAAGTGATCTGTGATTTGTCCTATTGTATATCTACTGCACAGTCAACTACTCATTAAATTCTAATGATGCATTTCAACCAAACGCTTCAAACTGTTTCTTGTATAACGACAGTGCTATGGGGAAGAAAAGCACCAAAATGCCCCTATTTATCTGTTCGACAACTGACGCCGTGCGAAGACTCGAATTTTGCACGTTCAGTAGCAGTAAATAAAACTCACTGATGTATAGCAACGGCATCATTATCCAGGTTTCTATTTTGGAGGGCAAAGTTTTCTTTAACACGCTACTACGCTTGAACAACTTGCACCAATGACTGTACGCCTGCGTGAACGAGAGACCGATGATGAAACTCGAGTAACTCGAGTTCTTGAGCACCAATTCATGCTCGAAATTGTCATGGAAGTGCATGATCGCCACAAAATAGAAAAAATTCAAGCATTTGGCCAAAGTCCTTGATTTCAATCCTTCAGTGAATCCGTGAAACTTGAATAACCACAGAAGCTCTCCTAAACTGCTCCAAACCATCAAGTGGCATAAAAATTCATGTATCCCTCCAGGTAAGAATTTCGAACTCACTAGTGGAAGTAACAAAATCCATCGTGCTAAAAGGGCCACGTACAAAAAGGCCGACCCTATCTGATACAATTGATACAGCTTAGACACCAAAGATCTCGGTAGAAGATTGGGCATTACTTTAAAATGTCTGATTGTGACTCAATTGGTCTACCACTTTTTTGAAATAATATGTAATTTGAAATGTCAATAGATCGAGGACGCGCAAGGTATTTTTTTTTGTTTGATTTTTCACTACGTGTACTCATCGCTCGACTTCATAGGCTAGACAAGAGGAGATAATAGTCAATGCTGGCGTTTGGATTGGTTCTGGTACTGATATGTGCAGTAGGTTGGTGTTTTACCCCCGCTGAAGTAGAAATTTTTCAATTGCAAAATGAATTAATCAACAAGTATGGGAGGGAAACTGATTTCTACATGTTTCTCAAATTGCCTAAGTTGAAAGATTCCACTTCTAAAGAAATCACCAAGAATTTTAGGCAACTGTCCAAAAAATACCATCCTGACAAGAATAGCAAGTACAAGAAGCTATATTCTCGACTAAATTCGGCTACCAAAATTTTGACCGATGATTCCGCTAGAAAGACCTATGACTATTATTTGAAGAATGGATTCCCTGATTACGACTTCCAGAAAGGTGGATTTTTCTTTAAAAGGGTCCAACCCAAAACATGGTTCTTACTGTTGTTTGTATATACGGCGGCTAGTGCCATTCACTATGTTCTGTTGAAAATACAGGCTCAGGGGCAGAGGAAACGTATCGAATTTTTCATTAACCAGGGCAAGTCCCAGGACGATACTAGAGGTTTAGGTGAGAAAAAGCTAGTTTTTAAACAGCACGATGATGATGAGCCGAGGACAATTGTCATTCGCTATGGTGATGTGTTTCTAGTGGAACCCAATGGTGAGGAGTCCTTAATTTCGGCAGACACGATACCTGAACCAAGCGTCTTTGACTGTTTGTTTTTCAAGCTCCCGCTGTTCATCGTTAGTCGGTTCTTTGGCGGTGCCAAGAAGCAGGTCAACGAGGCTAAGACTGCGCATAAGGAGGTCGCAGTGCAAGAATCGAAACCTGTAGTTGCCACTAAGGCGACCATTGAGGAAAATAAAAAAATGTTGCGCAATGGCAAAGGCCTTAACCCTCGCAAAAGAAAATAGCTTACTAACCAGATGCCAATCGATAAACTTTTACCATACTATATTTTTGTAAATTTCTCTGAAATATAAAACTGAAAAGATAGCTTTATAGAAATATATATATTAATATATGTATCCATGTAGATGAAGGCTGATAACATGAAGGGTATCTCAATAAGGCAAGTCAAGGCAAACTTCATCATGTTGATGTTTCCCCGTCTTATTCCTCATCGTCATCATCGCCATCATCATGTCGTTGCTCATCACCATATCGTTCCTCAGGCGGTGGACCCAACACAATTACACCGTTCTTCTCGTTGCGCAATTCGACCTCCTTTCGAGCATTTGATACCAGCATGTCCCTTAGTTTTTCGTGCAAGTCAGATTCCGTTGATAATCCCAATTGCTCTTCCAGCGACTCCACATTGATCAATTCTCCACCAGCGTTAGGGTCTTCATTTTCCTCAGACAAGGATAAATCCGGAAGTTGCGGGATGATGTTACCGTTACCGTCGTCCACGTAACTGCCGCCTCCTAAAATCTTGGAATACATCATTCTAGTGTCATTTAAAACATCTTCCGAGTAATATGCCCACTCTTTATCCTTTAAAATATCGTGAATGTCTGGAGATATGAATTCCACTTTGTACAATTTGGAAAATTTGACCACCTCCTCGGCAATTAGCACTAAATGGCCCATGTATCCCAAATTTGTATGGTGCGTTTCGTAAAAATGGTAAGAGTTTTGGTAACCCTGTAAAATAAAATCTGTGGTCAGTTTAAAGTCCTTAGTGGCGCTCTTCGAACGTTGCGAATGCTCTGGCATAAATTGGAACGAGCCCTTGAGGTTGAAAAGTGAGTGGACCAAAAATGAATTATACGAGAAATCCATTCTACCGTTAAAAATTTGTTGAATGATATCAAATATCACATTATGCCAAAAATTGTTCCAGGGGTGTGTTAAAAACAATTCAATTATCTTGGGTAAAAATTGAATGTCGTACAACTGAATCTTGAAAAGGTCACCCACCGTTGGGGCTTTCCTCAGTTTATCACTTTGATTCTTGTTCACGTAGGGAATTTCAAACGATTCATCCACTTCCTCGTCATCATCATCATCAAATCTATGTGAATCCGCTTTCGTCGTCAAAGCTTCACGGCCGTTAATATCGTAACTATTTTGTACATTGTCGCTCATAGTGGAGACACTTTTGGCGACTTCATTATCATAACCTGTGCGTCTATTGTCATCATCGTCATTGTCATTATTGTGGGCACTCAACTTATTTTTATCTTTATAATTAACAGTATCAAGTTTGCTGTGCTTGCTGTGTTTGCTTTGTTTGCTGTCACTCCTCTTTTTCCCGTCCTTTTTGCGTGTGGTCTTCTTCTGTCGAGAACTGCGTTTCTTAAAAGAGGATGAGCCCCTCGGTTCAAGTGTAAGATCTCCAATCGCATCTTGTAAATGGTTGACTAAATGCCTTCTAACGTTGTCACGTTCGCGGACTATTCTTTCTGCCCTCTTAGAGTTCATGAGTCCCATGTTAGAACAGTGCAACAATTCTGCCACGAGTTCCACTACTTTGAACCTTTCAAAACCTAAAGGACGGAATCTTTCGTGTATTTGGTTCTCTAACATGGGTATTGATTCATCATTCTCGATGTCCAATACAATTTGGAATAATAAAGGTAAATTTAGGGAAAACGTTCGCAACAAGTAACCAAGATAAATCGGGTCATGGTTGGAAGGTGGGTGCGATTGAATCGTCGTGGACAACAGGTTAACTTGGTCATAATCTGAGTTATTTTTCCTAATCAATTCGATAACGATGGAGACCGTGACGTTGAGAGCGGACCCTCTTCTATTGATTATGATGTCCAAGAGTTGGTCGATATTTTCCTGCGATGCCAGTTGTCTGGTAAGGGTGTTGGGGCCAATGGACATGTCGTCAAGGGGTGCGTTAGCAGAAATGGCGATGAGGGCCTTGAGAAAATCACCTGCACACGCCTGCACGTCCGAGTTATAGACATCGTTGTTCAAGAAATTCAAGCATTTCGGGATCAGCTGTTGGTCATTGACGAGTTCTATGAGACCCGTGGGGCACTCCAATTTATCCGTGGCAATGCACTTGAGGAAAAAATCCATCAGCATGGAGATGGAAATGTGCTGAAGCATGTCGTCAACGAGGCTTGTTCGTAACCTCACGAAATTCAAATATTGGTCCTGCCTCGTTGCAAGGAAATTCTGGTTTATCTTGAGGAAAATCGGCACCAGGGGCGATTTTTCTGATTTCAAATTCGGATGGTTGATTATGGACCAAATCTTGGTCAAATACGATTGGTTATTGACCAAGGATTCCGTGATGAGCCAGATATCGAGAGAGAAGATCTCAGAGATTATGGTGGCTCGACCCAAGCAGTTGGGCTCCCTTGCCACCTGAGAGTTCGAATCTTCCACAAACGCATCGCGACTGTCCTCCTCGGTCTCATCGCCAAGGGCAGGCGCCTCACCCATCGCCATGCCTATCAAATCTGGAGAGTTCGTTGCCAACGGGCTTATCTCGTCGATGCAATCCATCAATTGATCAATGAGATACTCCAGGTGTTGAATTTTTGCGCTGCTCTGGGTGTCGTAAAAGAACCCAAAGCATATAAAATCCAGCAAGCTGCTATTCTGCCTCGTGAGTTCGTTGAGCAGTTCTGACTCGTTCAACAGCCTATTGATAAAAGAACTGTTGAGCCCGTCGGGCGAAGTGGCCACCAGCGGTGCCGTCGAATCCTCTATGTCCTCCTCGTCCAAATCCGTCTTGGATGACGACATCGACGAACTGGAACTCGACTCAGAAGACAAGCTGGCGCTGGAACTGGAACTGGAACTGGAGCTGCAACTAGAGCTGCAGCTGGAGCTGCAGTTGGAGCCAGATTCAAGATTGTTCTCCTGCACGGGGGCAGCAGGTTTTAACAACGCCTGCAGCTGCTCTTGCTGCATTTCGCTCGCCTCCGGATCATCCGCCGCCGCCTCCAACGTCTCCCTGGCGCCGTTTAAGCTCTGTTGAACACTTTTCGCCACATTTGGGTTGGTCTTCTCCAAATTGTGAAGTATACCGAAATACTCTTCCAGGATCTTATTGATGTTGGAATTACTGATGTTCTGTCCAAAAGGCCAAAAAGACATCTTATATGTTTGGTGAGGTTATTGCTTTCCAATGCCAACCTCTAGATCCCTATTTGCTTTAAATGCTCCTCCGCCGGCTAATGGAAGAAGCCTGCTCAAAGATCGGTCTCTCGTGAAAGCCGTCTCTCTTTCTTTGTTTTTCCTTTAGAGTTGGGGAAAGAAAGCTGGATGCTTGCGTGGATTGTGGATGCCTTCCTTTAGCTAATGTAAACTGAGAGGAGTTACCACTAGATAATGCCAAAATAAATGAATCAACTAATTCGAGGGGGGTGAAGTTTGGTATTTGGATTAGCTTTTCTTATACTTTTTCTTGGTTAAAGTCGTGAGTGAGAAATGTCCCCCAGAGATGGACCCACAGGAAGATAGGTACGTAGATGTAATGGGCTGAAATTTGTATGCCTTGAATAGAAGCTTCGAAAGCTATGGAGAACACAAACCGTATTTCCCGATGTCAATCCATGAGCCAACGAGAAATTGTCTTAATAAGAGGAAAAAAGCAAATGTTCCGAAGCCCTAGCTGAAAGTTGCGTGCCCTACTTTTCGGAGCCCTGTAGTCACGTTATTGTCGTCAACTGTGATGCGTCCGGGTTTCAAAAGCCTAATTCTTGGTTAGGGTACGTTTGTCCGGTATGTACCCGGTATTGTCTGGACAGTGCGTGCCATTCCTTTCATGTATGTACGTAGTATACTATTAGTGTATTTTCCACGCGGTCTTTATAAAGAGTGTGGGTAGCAGGATGGTACGATACCTTTGACGATGGTTCTGTAGCTTGCGTATGAACTTGTTTTTGACTGCAGCTAAAAGTTCGAAACAAAAGGTGAGGAGCCAAATCTTGCGAGACGTGCTCACAGAGGTTCTCTTGTCGCAACATCTCAAGAGGGAATCACGCTAATTGAGTACGTCCGATATTTTTTACCAGTATGACTCTGCGTTTTTCATCTTTGATCATCTACTCTAGTGATGGTGGGCTGTGTGGGGGAAAAATAAAATACCATTTTGGTGTGCATACGCGGATTTGTGTGGGGGAATTAAACGGGCCATCTCATTTTAAAAATTACACGCGACTCACTGTCGCTAAAAAACGCCTAGTCTGAAGTTAAAAGAGCGATGTATCGTTTTGGGTGGTGCAATGCTATGGCCCGCAAGTGTGAGACGCAGCATTTCACCTACCGCTTGAGCAGAAAGCATTTCGTGTGCTCTGCAACTAGAAAATTGTTTTTGAAGCGTTTAAAAGTCTTGAACCTCGGCTCCATTTATGGCGGCCCGGGGGGTGTCACCATAGTTAGCCCAAGTTGTTGCAACAGCGCCCTGGAAGAAATTTGGAATTTATTTCAATTAATTTATTAAAAGCTTTTTTTTTTATTTAGAGCATTTTTTTCATGTGGCATCACGTCTCCATTTTTTGAATCTTACTATTCCAATGCATTGTGGCAGATCCATCAGAAATATGTCTCCAATAAGCTTCGCAAAGGCACATCGCAGTCGTTTGGCAAGCAGGCTATATTTTGTTTACATTCTCGTACATCACGACTGAGGTTGCCGTCGCCTTTTTCTTCCATCGGGGCATCTCTCTTAGTTAAGAGGAAACAGCGACATCGAATGTACCACCGATCAGATTGCATTCACAAGATAACCACGAGGAACTCTTGAATAAAATATTCTCCACCCCGTTCCTCAGCAATTTTTGTGGCCATGAGAGTTTTCGCCAAAATTGCATTTCTTTTGGTAGCTTTGGCGTGGTCTCTGCAATACTACTGCCAGAGTAATCAGTGTTCTGCCCCACTGCAGCGTGTTTGTCATTACACCACCCCATCCGTGTGGGAAGAGCTGTTGGTGGAAAAGAACCAGTTTTACAGAGAAATTTTGAGTCCCAAACTGGCCATCGTGAAGTCTCATGCGTCTTCTGTGCGTTCTCAATACTGTGACAAAGTAGTCCCCAAACTGATTGATTTTGGCAATTACTTCTATCTGGAAATAGTGGAACCCAGCATTGACGCAGCCTGCCAAGCGTGGGAGGAGTTTGACTCTAAATTTTACCGTGAATGGAGCCTAAACCAGCTGGGTCTAGTACGCAAAAGGGCTAGGTTTTACCATACGGTCTATGTGAAGCCAACTCTTTGCAAACTTTTTTTCGCCAGTAAGCTCGATAAACTTGGCGCAAGTGCTCAAGCCAGTTTCCGGAAACTCGAGGATCAGTACAAGTTTGCGGAAAAATATTGGGGAGTGCACGCCAAATTGGCGCCCCTCGTGGCTGAAGTCTCGCACCGTTTTCAAGAGTCCTATGGTTTGCTAATTGCAAAGATTGAGCCCATTATGCAAAGGTTGAGACACAACTTTCGAGTCAAGTTGGAGCCCGTGCTAGCGAATTTCTGGAACTCTTGCAGGAAGAACGAAGTGTGCTATAAAACGCATGTTCAGCTGGAGACAGTTTGGCGCCACCTGCAGCTTGGCTGGGAGTATGTCAAAATTTACGTCGAAGATGCCTGGGAACCCTACACTGAAGAGGTCGAATCCGTTCTGGCGGGCAACGTAAAGGCAGCTACCAAAGCAGCATCCAAGGTCATATCTAAGGCAAGTGCAAGTGCAAGTGCAAGTGCAAGTGCAAGTGCAAGTGCAAGTGCAAGTGCAAGTGCAAGTGCAAGTGCAAGTGCAAGTGCAAGTGCAAGTGCAAGTACAAGTGCCACTGCAAGTGCCAGTGCAAGCGCAAGTGCAAGCGCAAGTGCAGATTCTAGCTCCGTTTTGACAAGCAGTGTGACTGCAGCGCCAGAGCACGAAGACGAGTACAAAGACGAAGAGCCGATATCTACGAGTACCTCTACCGTGTTGCTGACTGTTACCTTGGATGACAAGGAAGTGGCTCCCCAAGAGACTAGTTCAGAATTGGAAGTTGCCGAGCAAATTTTGATGCAGGACGAGTTCGACGCTTGGTTCCGTGTTGTGGATCAAAAATCTTCGAGTGTGGTCAAATCTTTCAACAAGGAAGTGGAAAAATACATCCATAAGCACCTGCAGGACCTTGAATCGGTCTTCAAGAACAGGACCCAAAATGCGTCTCAAACCATGCAGAACCATTTCAAGATCATCAACAACGCCATCCGTGATATAAACTGTACTTGTGAAGCGGACAACAAGACCGGCACAGTCACTTGCTTTGACCAAACGGGCACAACGGAACTGGCCGAGTACATGACTCGCCCTAGGATGCGCGAGTTGTTCGCTGACGCCCATGCAGTCTTGGACAAGTCCATGTTGCAGATCAAGGAGGACCTTGCCGCCGTGGCGGAAGACGTGGATAAAAGGGTTAATTTGATTCGTGAAGAGTTGGTGGAAGTCTACGAAGAATGGGGGGATGCCATGGTAAGCGAATGGTCCAAAAGGCTGGCTTACGTCGACGTTGTGGCTGCCCATTTGGAGGAGAAAGAATCCGGATCCACGGATGCTTCTTCTGATAACTGGAGGAAATTTTTAACCCTTAAGAAGCAGGTCATCGGCTCTAGGGACGAGTTAGCAGCACAAGCAGCCGACCTGCAAGAAATGAAGCAGTTCTTGAAAAAAGGGCAATACGTTGTGGAAGTTCTAAGGCAAGAGTCTGGTGAATACCTCTACATCTTGAGGGCAAGAGCCAACTTGGAATTCCAAGCCCGCGAGAAGGAAGAACGCCAAAATGCGAATTCTTCAAGCTCGGTTGATGCAAATGCAACTGCAAAGAGCGAGGCGACGCTAGCTGCGTCATCGACCCAGAATCAGACGAAGCAGGCCTCGGGCACAGAGCAGCCTACGGAAATAGCAAAGGAGAGACCTGCGAGTCAAAGTGACGCCAACGGGGAAAGCGCTGGTGTGATAGAAGAATCTAACATGACTTCAGAAATTTCACATGAGCTTACCGAACCCGCTAAGGAGACCTCTACAATCTCCTCGGAAGAAGCGGCCACAGTTGAGGAGCCCTCTCAAGCACTTTGAGGGCACCCGGTGTATAGAGGTATCGTATACAAACTTGCATTGCAAATTAAACGAAGTAATAGGTAATACGGAGGGGCGTGAACCGTTAGGGGCCGATAAGACGAACATGGTGCGCTGTTGTGATATGTAGAAATTATTGAAAAGTTCTGGAGAGATGAATATTATTCGAGAATTGGATACATACGCCTCCTCTTCGGCGCGGCAGACTTATCCCATGCGTTAAGCTAGCATAGCAATTATTTTTTTTTTATAAACAACAAAATACTACAATAGATATCACTCCTTTTCTAATTAAATCCATATATTTCGTAATACTCAGTCCGTGATACCCATTTCATCAATTTTTCGTTGGATAATACCGGATTTCTATACGTTTTTCACATGTGCCCACGCGGTGTAAAGGTTTGAATGTCGTCGAGAAATGAAAAATTTGCAAAATCTTCAATAGTTTAAAGAGCATCGCATCTTAACAAACTTGATATCGTTCTCTGTTGCAGAGCTTATTCCCAAGCATTGAGCAGTTCATATACACAGGTTCAAATCAACATGTCCGCCCCAGCCCAAAACTACAAAGTTGCTGATATCTCCCTAGCCGCTTTCGGAAGAAAAGAGATTGAGCTCTCGGAGCACGAGATGCCAGGTCTTATGGCCATCAGAAAGGCCTATGCCGCTGAGCAACCTTTGAAAGGTGCTCGTATCGCTGGTTGTTTGCACATGACTATTCAAACTGCCGTTCTGATCGAGACCCTGGTTGCTCTAGGTGCCGAAGTGACTTGGACTTCTTGTAACATTTACTCCACACAGGACCACGCCGCTGCTGCCATTGCTGCCTCAGGTGTTCCCGTGTTTGCCTGGAAGGGTGAGTCGGAAGAGGAGTACTTGTGGTGTATCAAGCAGCAGTTGTTTGCCTTCAAGGACAACCAAAAGTTGAATTTGATTTTGGACGATGGTGGTGACTTGACAACCTACGTTCATGATCATCACCCAGAGATGTTGAAGGACTGCTTCGGTCTGTCCGAGGAGACAACCACCGGTGTGCACCACTTGTACAGAATGGTCAAAGAACACAAGTTGAAAGTGCCAGCCATCAATGTCAACGACTCTGTGACCAAGTCCAAGTTTGACAACTTGTACGGCTGCAGAGAGTCCTTGCTCGACGGTATTAAGAGAGCTACTGACGTCATGTTGGCTGGTAAGGTCGCCGTGGTGGCCGGTTACGGTGATGTTGGTAAGGGCTGCTCTGCTGCTCTAAGAAACATGGGTTCCCGTGTCATTGTGACAGAGATTGACCCCATCAACGCTCTACAGGCCGCTATGGAGGGTTACCAGGTTGTGAGCATGGAGGAAGCTGCCTCTCAAGGGCAAATTTTTGTTACGACCACTGGTTGCAGAGACATTATCAACAGCGAGCACTTTTTGAAGATGCCAGAGGACGCTATCGTTTGCAACATTGGTCACTTTGACATCGAAATCGACGTCGCTTGGTTGAAGAAGAACGCCAAGGAGTGCGTTAACATTAAACCACAGGTCGACCGTTACTTGTTGTCCACGGGCAGACACATCATCTTGTTGGCCAACGGTAGACTAGTTAACCTGGGCTGTGCCACTGGTCACTCGTCCTTCGTCATGTCCTGCTCTTTCTCCAACCAAGTCTTGGCTCAGATCGCTCTGTTCAAGGCCAACGACAAGGTTTTCAGAGAGAAACATCTCGAATTCCAAAAGACTGGTCCCTTCAGCACAGATGTACACGTTTTGCCCAAGATCTTGGACGAAGCCGTCGCCAAATTCCACTTGGAAAAGTTGGGTGTTCAATTGACTAAGTTGTCTGACGTCCAGTCTGAGTACCTCGGCCTCCCTCAGGAGGGTCCTTACAAGGCCGACCACTACAGATACTGATCTCACTGTATCGATATTTGGTTTTTTTTCATCTTATTTTTTGGGCATCCAAACACTCAACGGTTTGGGCAATAATTGAAACTTTTGGAACTGCATTAGCGTCCGCTGGGCTACTTAATTTTGCTGTATAGAATAGCTTATAAACGAATCTTCAACGGTTAGAGATTTTGTCGTCTCGCATTATGACAATACCATTTGTTTGTTTGACGGATATGTCGAACGTTCTGAGCCACTAGTGGAAATCTCGTTCGACCTCTAAAAATCATTTTGTATACCACCCAAAGACTCAATTCGTTACCAAATGAATCGTAACGTCTTGATCTATTTTTCCTGTGCAAATAGCGGCGCCAGGCTAGTTTTTACATATGAGAAAAGTTAATTGAAAAATTAAAGCCATTGATAATATAATTATAGCGCACGATTTTCTCAATTTCTCCTGGTTGAAGGGGCAGATGAATGCCTTATTTGGCGCAAAGGGTAGTTAGCTTGACAATTGGTATTGTTATTTTCTTAATAGCGCTAGTTGATGGCCCATGAGGCATGCAAGACAATCCAAAACCATGGAATCTGGTAACTTGGATCAACTCAGAACTCTGACAACATGCTTGGTGAGTTCTGAGGTGTTCAGTGCTTCGAAATCCTTGTTGGTAATATGTCTTCTGCCAACGTCCCAAGTGACAAGAGTTTACGGCATGGAAAGCCTAAGGGGACCAAGCTCACTTCAAATACACACTTCTACATCGCTGAAACATTGAAGCGAATCCATAGGGCTTAGCTAAGATGTCGGCCTATATGGATGATGTGGACAGGGAATTCATCAAATGTTTGTTCCCGGAATATCTGCTCCAACAGCCTGTTGCGTATTCGTTATGGATGTCATATTTTCGTCACAAGAAAGTGTTCCATAAAATGAAGCACAACGGTATTAAGGATCTGGGTAAACAGCAACTATTCACCAAGGAGTCTGGGCATAATAGGCTGTCGAATAAGCTTTCCTATTTCGTGAGAAAGGAAATATGGCAAAAGTTGATGGCTTTGGGCGTCTTAGGAACGCTTTCATTTGATTCAGCCAACGATGAATATTTGGTTCAAGTTTACAAATATTTCTATCCTGGATCTAGTAACAACTGGTCTAGCGGAGCTGCTTCTAGCACTCTCTCTGGCGGATCTATTGGTATGCAGAATGCCCCTGGCGGCGGTGATGATTTGGAAGATTTGGCAAAACCCGCCGTGGCAGATGAAGACATTTTGGAAGAACTAGCTTTGCAGGAAGCTGATTACATGGACGAGGATGGTGATCGGGATACAGCGGACGCTGATGATGATGACCATCAGGAGGAGGATGATGATGACGAGGATGACGGCGAAGAAGGTCTTGGTTTGAGAAGAAGAGAGGGGTCCAATGCCACAGATGATGACAATACAGGCGGTACGAGCGGTACGAGCGGCTCACACTCCTCACTGAGCTCCAAGCAGGAACCGACGAATTTCTATCCAGCGCTTTCCACCAACGCCTATCCTACTAAGTCTAAGAACAATACGATGAACGTGGATGTATATCAAATGCTTGATTATTCTCTGCCTAGCCGATGGGTTCCGCAAGCTAACAATTCTGTTTTGGTTTCTGCGGATGGCATATCGCAGTTAGGTCCAAATCCTAATTGGCAGGCATACATGGCATACGAAAGGTCTAGTACGTCTAACAGAAATAGGTTACGAAGCTCCTTTTCAGGCAGTCAGAAGAATGATTTTGCAGTGACCTGGGCGAATAACTTCCTGCATCTTAATGAGCTCGGTATCTTTTATTATGAGATCAAAGTGCTTAGCGTGACAAGTTCTCAAGGTGCCCAGAATAGCAATATCATTGTCGGTTACAAGTGTTGGCCTGATTCCGAAGTCAGTGGTACTCCATCGAATGCAGAAGGTGAACACGGCGCAGCATCTGCTTCGGGGGGTTCAGCTATGGGGAGTGGCTTAAGATCTTCAGTTCGTAGCGGTGGCGGGCCCACTGGTTCGGCAGGGAGCGGTGATGACTCTTCTTCGAACGTTAAGACAGGTATTGAAGAAGGGTTTTTTGGGTATCGCGGTAGCGATGGTTCCATAACGGCGGGGTCGCAATATAAGTCATACTCGAAACCATTCGGACGTGATGCCGTCATTGGCTGTGGAGTCAATTATGTCGACGGTACAATTTTCTTCACAAAAAATGGGGTCTTCCTGGGTACTGCATTTACGGATTTCCACGAGGTGAACTTGATTCCTTATATTGCGCTAAGGCAAGGCAATACTGTGAGGACCAACTTTGGTCTCTACGAAGAGTTTGTCTTTGATATCGTCGGTTACCAAAACCGTTGGAAGGCAAAGGCTTACAAGCACATTTTCAAATCGATCGATCACGACGACGTCTTGAATGAATTTGACTTATCAGATGAAGAGAATGATAGCAAAGAACAGGATGAGGAAAATGAGATGGACGTTGATAAGGACTGTTTGCAAGACACCGCCTGCATTAAGGATTCATTGCTATTGCGCGACACAAGGTTTAGTGGTGATCAGCTGAACAAGCCGGACGTGGAGAAGATAAATAATATGAACACGGGCGATGATTCCATACAATCCACATTGCACACCATGATCAATGACTACTTGATACATGAAGGGCTAATCGATGTGGCCAAGGGATTTTTGAAAGATCTGCAGAAGGACACTGTAAGTGATAGTTCTGACGATAGAGGTACCGCAGTCATCAGGCACAATGAGAGACAAATCGTCAAAGAAGAAAAGAATCTAAAGATAAGGCAGGATCTTAGAAGATATATCACGGAAGGCAGCATCTCTCAATGCCTGAGCTATATAGAATCACAGATACCAGGTCTACTACAGGAAAACGTGGAGTTGCTCTTCGAGATAAAAGTGGCACAGTATTTATTGACCATTCTCCATTACAAAAAATTTTCCATAGAGACTATCGTGAAGAAAGGGCAAGAACTTTCTAGGGAATTTGTCTACAACGACAGCGTACCCGAGGATTTGAAGGAGAAATTCCGTGTCCAGTTAAGTGGTGTGTGTGCATTGCTAGCATATGAAGACCCGATCAACGAGGCCCCAGAAGAACTGGCAATTTTCTTATCAAACGAATATTTGCAAGATCGTCTCTTCCAGGTCATAAACACAAACATTCTCAAGTTTCTTAAAAAAAACAGCGATTGCAAACTGGAAACCGTCATTAGATATACGAGAGCCATGTTGGCCACTCTCATGACTTATAACATCGAAGGATCCTCAGTGCACGAGGGCACCGAGCTTAGGTATTTCAAAATACTCAACCTTGATGAGGATTTGTTGAATCTATAGGATCAGATATATAAATTATGAGGCCATTAGTCCCTCTGTGCCTCAGACGTACACACCAAGAGAGTTGGCCAAAAATACAATCCCAATGCCGGAGAAAGTGCTTCCCACGGCACTCAGCAGCGCAAACGTGGTCAACTTGGTAAAGAACGGCTTTTTGGAATAAGCTGTTACGATTGCTAGGGATATGACTACTGTAGCAATAGTCAGGGAGAAAACAGCGTATCTACCTTGCGATTTTAATTCGAACGTAGGTTCGAACGCCTCAGACACTTTGAACTCTCTCTAATAAGAGGAATTAGTTAGTTTTAGGAACCAGTTGGATGTGCAGAACTTCAATGAAACATACTTTTAACTCGGAATAGCTCATTGGGTTGACGTCTCGTGTACTGAGCTCTTGCTTGAAGTTGTGAAGTACCGATGAAGTACCGACAAAACTCGCTTTCATGAACCCGAGATTCTTGCCCATATGCTAAGCACACGGGATTGACTGACCCCAAAAATGTTGTTCAAAGTGACCTTCAAAAAGATTACCACAAGATTCTTGAGCTCTGTAAGTTACACTCCGCCTAGCATGGTGGATCTGGCATCCAAGTGGTCCTCGATGGACCCCCGGGTGCGAGAAGAGATTACTGAATATTTGACTTGGAAAATGGAGGATTCCTGGCGACTAATGTCAGATACGGAATTAAAAGCTAGCTACTACATCTCTTATGGACCATGGGGTCCCCGAAGTAAGTCGGGACCCCAGTTAACACCCCTGGATTTACTTTGGAAGGGTTTATTCACCACTATACTATTCACAGCTTTGGGCGTGTCGCTTGTCAACCTCAACAGGGACAAGAAAGTGGAACAGAAGCTCAAACAATTGGAGCAAACCTGCATTAAAGCTTAAGGCTATAGCCGATCCTTTTTAATCGTACATACTGCATTTCAATTCGAATTAAGCTACAAGTCCCTAATGTAGTGAGTGGGGCAAGCGTACCCTTCCGGGTTTTTGTCCAAGTAGAGCTGATGGTAGTCCTCTGCGTCGTAAAAGTTTTTAATCAGCTCCACTTGGGTTATGATCTTGTTTCCCCACTTGGGTTGCCATCGCTGCTTCATGTCCTTCAGGACTTTCAAATCTTCGTCAGAATTGGCAAAAAGGGCACTACGGTATTGCGTGCCTGTATCAGGGCCCTGCCGGTCCACCATAGTAGGATCATGGCATTTGAAGAAAAGGTCCACCAATTCTTTTAAAGTTACAGCCTGGGGATTGTATGCTATTTGCAAAACCTCACAAAACCCGGTGTCACCCACGCACACGCGCCTGTACGTCAAGTTATCAGGTTGATCTTTCTTCGATTCACTACCATTTGCGTAGCCAACTTTGCAATCGACGATTTTGTCACCCAGGTACTTCCTGTAGATGTGCTCAGTACCCCAGAAGCACCCCGCCCCCACTGTCAACAGCTTATCCGTGTTGGAATTGAACTTAAGAGCCTTGGACAAAGTAGACACCATCTTAGATTTGACTCACGATGTATCCAGTACAACTAGCAGTCCAACGGTTACTGCTTTCAAGTAGGTGTCGCACAAGTAGAGGGGTAGGCCAATGCCCCCCGGTTTTATAACGTAATGGACGCCACGGCTATGTGGGATGGTCACGTGAAAAGCAGAACTCATAAGGATTGACTGGTTTAAATGATTCCTTAGGTCATTTAAGGCTCTCAGTGCCTGCTGGGGGTATTTTCTTTCTTGCTCATATTTAGCTGCGGCTTACTTCTGTTGTATCGCTTTTATGTCTATGCAATTCTCAGAGTTCTAAATCGGGATAATGCGTCTCTGGGCTATTGTTATCATCACGACGACGATTTTTTGAAGAAGAGGAGCCTGGATTCAACCGTTGTTTTTTAAATTTACAGAGATCTGGCTTGGGTTGATTTTGAGTTACTGTAACTTCATCTAAAATTACTAATGAGTCGTCCTCCGAATCGTTAGGCTCCGGCTCGTCGGCAAAGAGTCTCTTCTTGATAGGTTCCAGCACCACTTTTGCCGGCTTTATGGGGGATAGGATATTTATAGGCGTGGCATGTTTCGTTAAAAAATGGTCGAGTGTATTTTTTTGTGGTGAAACGCTGTTCTTCTTGGGTGATGGGGTCTTGGACTTTCTAGTTCGTTGCCATTTTTGTAAAAGAGTGTGGTTTTCCGGTATCAGACCCTTGGGGATCCATAGGCTGTATTTATACTTGTCGTCCAAACGTTTCCTTTTGGTGGGACTTGGATCCTGCGACGTGTGGTCAGCAATGAAAAAGGGCATGTAAGGGCCATAGCGTACCTTCCAGCAGAACAGTTCGTACTTTCCACTAAGTTCAAATGTCCTCTCATCTGCGATTTGCACATAGTCAGTTAAGCGGTCTTCGTTGGTTAGCACATGTCGAAGCACAAACGAGTCTTGCATCGTTTCAGAAAACCACTTATCAAAATTAGCCACTGCAGGTAGGCGGAATGAAGAGAGGTACCCTTTCAATTTGGCAAAATCAAGTTTTGCGTATTTTGTACTGCCGCTGATGTTCACGTTCACTCTATCAAATATACTTTCGTTCATAGTAGGAATTAAAAATGGATGGAAATAGTACATTATAGCAGTCTCGGATGGCCACCCTTCCATGGAGAATTCACCAAGCATGGCAGTGTAGTTACGGCCAAACAATTCCACCGAGTGCGACTTGCAGTATTGCATCAATTGCCTTTGAAACTGTTTGTACTCTGAATCTCTGGAATGAGCTTTCAAATCGCTAAACATATTACGGAACTGCAATGCAAAATCCGGATCTCGCAATTGTGCCAACTTAGCCGCCTTCGTTTTCCCCATTCCTTTCAGCCCTTGGTTATAGTCAGCGCCAAGAAGTACACAGAAAAAAAGCAAAGACCACCAATTGTACCTCTCATCAGTCAATTTCTGCAGCTCGTTCAAGTCAATAATTGTCACATAAAATTCCCTGCCGCTAGCCCGCTTGCCTTGTGGGCTGGTTCCTGTTGCACCAAGATCAGTGGTAAATCTCGAAAAATTGCGTAGCATTTTGGTACAACCAAACACCAGCGTATCGGAATCATTACTTAGCACGTAATCAACGTACCCTTGATGTTGGAGCCATGCACACTGCGCTTCACCTTCGCCACAGGCTTCGACGTAGGAAATATGCATCGTGTCCAAGATGCGTCTGATCACTTGCATGAAATCAGGGGATTCGCAGGAGAGGATAGCCTTCAAGCAGTGCCCGAGTCGATCATGGGTCTCGAGATGGGCATTCCATGTCTCTAGATATTCACTCGTGATGGGGCTCACGTTGGTATTAAAGTTCTTCTTGAAGGAGGGCTTCATGTTACCGTCAAAAACCAGAATAAAAGTAACATCTAGCATCAGAAACTCTTTCAATCGGTGTACGAAGTTCAGTACGGCTTTGGACATGGTTCCATAGCTTGCATACTTCCCGGGCGTATCTTGGTTTAGTACGAAACCACATTCGAAAACCCACGTATAACCATCGATGGCAATTCTTGGTGACCTTCCTTCAGCAATCTTAAAATCAGCGACAAATCTTTTGAAAGGAACTCTTTTATCCAAAATATAGGGACGGAGCAGTTCCCATATTTGTGGGACGCCCATGTGTCTGACCTCAGAGCTGATTTTATGTTAAGTCCATAAAGTTTGGATTTTGAGGTAACAGTTTTAGATATTTCATACTGAGGAAAGATCGAAAAGTACAAAATAAATAGTAATTATATAAGTTACACAACCTGGAGTGACTACCATTTGGGTACAACCAGTGCACTTGAGCAGCGTAACTCCATGGTTCACAAACCACCGTGAAATGTAGGAAAAAGTCAGCCCTTTTTATTTCACATACCGAATTTGAGCCAATCCAGCTCATCCGCAATATTACCGTGAGTTTCGTCACCGTTCTCACCGGATGCAGCCGGTGTAGCTGTAGTGGAGACCGTCGGTGTGGCGGCAAGACTGGCTGCGTTGCTACCGACTATTGCCTCCGCGTTAGACGATATCACTTGGTCTTTCAAGGAGACGTTCCTGCGGGCCCATGCCGACGTCTGCCTCCTCAAACTGGAGCCAGATTCTTCCTTTATACCCCGTTGTTGTAGCAGCGAATCGGCGTAACTATTACGCGGAGAAGCTGTTACCGAAGTGCGTTTCAAAGACATTGGTTGCGGAGTCCCCGCGTTACTTCCTCCACCCTGCTGGTGACCTGTCGGGGTATTACACTCTGGCTGAGGCTGGGACGCGAGCTCGTCATGGTAAAGGGCAGAATTTTGAAGTTGCTGAGATAATAATGAAGTATGCGATTTCCTCGAATTAGTTCTTGCTGCAGAGCCGGGAGAATCCACAGGGCTGCCTGCCACGTCGAAAGCACCTTTAGGCGAGCGTGCCGAACCGGGAGAATATCCAACAGATGCTTGGGAACTTGAATTCCAACTGTTGGGGACGGAGAAGGCAGAACTGGCTGTGGTTGTTTGGATATTGGGGAACTGTTGCTGGTGTACTGGATGGTCTTGTTTTTGATGCTGTTGCTGCAATTGCTGGAGAGAAGCAGCCATGAATGATGACGACGATGAGGAATGGTTACGGGAAGACTTTCGCCTCGGGATAGTGATACCTGGTTTACCCGCGGAGCTAGGGTACATGCCTTGTTGCCAATTGCTCATGGGGCTATCTGCATTAGAGCAAGATGCAAGAACTCTCGGGGACGACGCTGCACTGTTGCCAGCACTATTGGACCCGTTCAAGTTGAAACTGAGCTGGGGCGCTCCTGGAGAAGGTTTCGGGAGAATCGGCACGACAGATCTGGATGACGACCTACTGGAGCTGGAGTTGTTCGAAGAAGTACTGCTCCTTCTTGATTTCTTGACTGCCGATGAATTTAGACTAGACAGCTTCTGATTATGATCCATCAAATTATTTGGATTTAGACCTTCAGAAAGCGTTTGCTGCTGCTGCCGTTGCTTATGTCCAAACGATGTCCACACAGGGCTATTAACCAAACCCATATCAAAATTGGTCACTGGTACGGAAACAGACTGCGACAAGACGGGGAACCCTCCTGCACCTTCGCTGTCATCAGTAGAGTTTTTTGCATTTTTCTTGGTTGACTGTTTATTATTCTTAGAAGCGTTGTTGTTACTATTGTTATTGCGCGCATTTCCGTTCTGCTGTGCTTGCTTTTCAGCTCTTTTCTTAGTGTTCCTCTTCTTGATGACATCTGATTTCAACGAAAGCGGCCTCATGGTGCCGTGGAGCTTTTGGAATAACCCACAGGCATTACACAGAGTATTTCCCTGGGCATCACGTCTCCACAGCGGAGTCTTGAAAGTTTTGCAGTTAAAACATTGCAACGGAGTCTTTTTCGGCAGGTCAGAGGGCCCCGAACTGGATCCTCTCTTGAAATTAGATAAAGATGTTGAGGATAACTGCTTGGACAATGGATTTTTCCTCACCGAGTTCGTGGTGTTGTTAGAGCTCAGCGCTATGCCGCCATCCTCTGTGTGTACCGTTTTGCTGAATTGAGAGGAGGAACGTCTGGAACCAGCAGCAGATCGGCTGCCGCCAGGGTTGTTGTTGTTGTTATTGTTGCTGTTGCTGTTGCTATTGCTATGTGTCGAATTTTCAATCCTAGGGGATGACGATGTGGACTGGCTCTCAAAATGGTTATGGGGTGCGCTGGCTCCCAATAACTGGTTTATATTGGCACCCATCGCAGAGTGACTGCCGTAGGATGGCTTTCCCATAGCCATTCCGGTAGGTTCTGACTCGGGATGAAAGTTTCCATTGGAGTTAAAACTATTCGGTCTACTCATCATGTCGGATCCACCTGGAGTCACCATGAAGTCCTCCACTTTGAAATCCCAAAGCGGGGCGATTTCCCCTCCCTGGTGGTTGGAAGCGATGTCTATCGGCTGCGTATGGGGCATGGGCTCATAAACGCCATCCAAGCCATCGCCGTTCAGTTGCGCATCGTCCAGACTGCCCACGGCCTGCGAGCCGTGGAGGGAGAAACTTAAGTCCATGTCGTCCGGCAGCATCTCTAGCATGCTGTCAAAAGTCGATGAATTAAACGTAAAAGGTTGGGTTCCCGTTGGACGTGCGCCAGTACCATTTCCCTTGTCAAATTCTTCTGTAAGTCCATTGGGGGGAGTGGAGTCAAAGATATCGTGTAAGTCGGAACTGCCTCCTGCTGGCATTGGTACATCAATAAATGGGAGTGTATGGGACTAGCTGATGGATGCTCTTTTTCCGAAGACGAGAAAGAAACCAAGTCTTGGAGGGAAGGATAAAGATTTTAGATGAACCGTGGCTAACGAGTAAATAGCTTAAGGCCTTGAGAATGGGAGTCAACCGCAGGTGAATGAGTAGAGGCCGGGGTGAGGTATGTGATAGAGAAGATCCAGAGGGTTGAAAAAGTCGTATCGAATAGTATCTGAGACTGTAGAAACCAAATTTTCACTTATTGTACTTTACTCGTTCCTACTGTGCTTCCGTAGTCAAGGAGAATCACAGGGCTCTTCCGAAGAGAACTGGAAGAAAAAAAAGTGGTCAAAAGAAATGAGCACAGAGAAAAAGAAACAAGCAAAACAACTTTAATTTCCACCCGGGCGCATTTCAAGCCGGTCTTCGTGAGAACCTCGCGTGGCATACTGTTCGAGCGCGGTATGAGTATTGGCGTGACTCTTTCCTTTCTCTTGTTTTGCTTTTGGTGCGTCGACTGACTTGCACGACGGAACCATTCCGCTCTTCCTTACCGCATGTGATAGAAGTGGGTATGAGCCTTTGGCGTTATTCATTCTGCGGATAGGTTACGGAAAAAACTCAGGGCCTACCGATTTTAATTCCAATGCATGCAGGTCTATGATTTTAGTTCCAATGTACGCAGTTCTTGTCGGTTTGGCAATGCGGGGAATTGAGGCACGACATGCAGGTCCATTGGGTGCAGGAAGAAGCCCGCGCATTCAAGTGTAACGTTGACGGGCGTACTTCCCTCCTCGGTGCCCACTGCGGTGGCCTCTTGGCTCCCTGTCAATTCTTGATGCAGCAGGAAGCGTAGAAGTAGTTAATTCGCATGTCCACGTAGCTGACGTTATAATTGAAGTCAGCGGCCGACGGAGGGAAGGGGGGACGGAGAGGGGGAATGTGATGGGGCAAAATAGCGTTCCTCTACAGCAAAGGCTGCTAGTTTGGCCGGCTGTATTGTTCGGAAGCATGCTGGATCCCAGCGGCTGAGGCCCAAGTGGCGGAAACACGGACCATCTGCTCACCACCCACAATGGGGCTCTTTATTACCCCCCCGCTCCCCGACGGTAACATACCAGCAGCAAATACCCTCCAGATGGCGAAGTCTTGATATATGTAACAGCAAATATGAGCATAGCAGCGATTCCATCGCCATGCAAAGTGGAAGCGCACCGATATCATTGGCTGAATCGTAATCAGCTTGGATTGTCAAGCTGGACCCTTCTCCCTTCCCCCTTCCCCCCACCCGCTAGCCGCCACCGTCTCCTGCAGCCTCAGCATCGCTCATAGGGGCAATTATCGGTCTGTATGCCGGCAACCAGATCACTACACAAGCCTTTAGCACCATATACCACCATCTCCACAGTCTCATGTACCGTTGTAGCGAGTTAAAGTAAGAATAAGGGCGGCAAATCGTCGCTCCGGCGATTTATATAATGGCGACAGGATCACGTGACACAAAGAGTTACCTATCAAAACAAGAGTACTAACCACCTACGGTGCCTCGAGCCACCATGATTGAGCAGCGAAACTTCCCCAGCACTCTTGGCACTATTGCATTGCATCTTTGGCCGCCGTCGCAGCCTGCTAGTTCGCAAAACACGCTAATGCGAAGAGTGGGCCGAGCCATAGGAGCACCCCACCAGATTATATAACTTCAAGTCTATGGGGAATATCCCCTTGCAAAGTCAACGTCCAAGATCGCAACGTGGAAGCGTCGCCAATGTAGCTGCTGGTGATCTAGCTCATCTCATCTTCTCCATTTTACCATACAAATTTTCAAGAAATCCGAGAGAAAGGAAAAAAACCACAACAAACGCGTTTGAACTTGAACAATTTACTCTGCCACAGGACAACAGTCATAGTACATATTTCAATCCTGCCCATATGTCTGAATTGAAGATTGGTAATGAGAACGCACTCGCCAGGGTCACAAACAATGGGCCCGTCTCCATCGCGGCATACTGCTGCTCGTCAATTCTCATGACTGTGACAAACAAGTTCGTGGTCAACAAGGACGACTTCAATATGTTCTTCATCATGCTGGTCGTGCAGTGCCTCGTGTGCACGATGGTGCTGGTTGTTTTGAAGGGGCTAGGCTACGCCAAGTTCCGTCCCTTGAACAAGACGGACGTCAAGAGCTGGTTGCCCATCTCGTTCCTGTTGGTCTTGATGATCTACACTTCTTCCAAGGCGTTGAACCTGCTGGCCGTACCCATTTACACCATCTTCAAAAATTTGACAATCATTTTGATCGCATACGGTGAAGTTTTGTTTTTCGGTGGTTCAGTCACCTCCATGGAGTTGTCCTCGTTCTTGTTGATGGTGCTGTCCTCCGTGGTGGCCACTTGGGGGGACCGCCAGGACATTGCTGCTAAGATTCAGTCTGATGCGTTAGCAATGGCTCAAAATGCTTCGAGCGCTACTGCAAACCCACTACCCGACATTTCTTCGAACGTCAACATCGGTTACTTGTGGATGCTTCTAAACTGTGTTTCTTCAGCTTTGTTCGTATTGATCATGAGAAAGAAAATCAAGATCACCAACTTTAAGGATTTCGACACCATGTTCTACAATAACGCCCTGGCGATGCCCATTCTGCTGAGTGCCTCATTCTTGTTCGAGGACTGGTCCTCCACCAACCTGCACATGAACTTCTCCAACGAATCCATGACCGCTCTCATCATCTCCGGTGCGGCTTCAGTGGGTATTTCCTACTGCTCCGGCTGGTGCGTGCGTGTCACTTCCTCGACCACCTACTCCATGGTGGGCGCATTGAACAAATTGCCCATCGCATTGTCTGGTCTGCTCTTCTTTGATGCTCCAAAGAACTTCTTATCGATCCTATCCATCTTCATCGGGTTCTTGTCTGGTGTCGTCTACGTCGTTGCCAAGCAAAAGAAGATGAAGCAGCAACCTAAATAAGACCAAAGATTTCAATCCGGTCAAGGGGGCGGGTTGATAGAGGCTCTCCTGTTAGATAAGTTTACATTGTCAAAACATATATATCCATATATATCTATACACATATACTATTATTTTTTTTTTCCCTTCCGAGAAGCGCAAGACATGCCCACTTAGAAAAGACAAACGACCTCATCGTAACGAAATGGAATGGATTCTGACTACTCTGATGACGATTCTGTGATTATTCGCCACGAATTAGACTGTGCACAAGATGCCATTGTTTCCAGTTCAGGTGCTGAAGAGGAAACTCAGGAGGCTCTCATCGTTAAGGATAGATTATTGCGGAGGACGGTCGAAGTACCCGAGCCGGAACTAGCCAGTCGTAAGGATTCCAGTTACATCTCAATCAAGCAGAACAATTGGGGTGCGAATTTCGATCCATATTTAGCCACGTTTTTGGACAAAGTTCAGTCTTTTAACGATGAAATAGACAAACCTACTACGGCCATCGGGGACGACCCCAAGATCCAAACGCCCTCTCTATGGGAGGGCCGGAATGTCTCCCCACAATACATCGATGTAGTCCTTAAGGAATCCATCTCTGGCCGGTACGTTGACTGGCACTTCATTACACAAGATTCTGAATTCGAAGATGTGTCCCTAGAGCAAGAGTTCCTGGCCGATGGAAAGAGCTCCGTATTGGGGGAAATCTTACGAAAACGGTATCCGACTATGGAGCATCTTTGGCGTTCTTTTGGTGTCAGTCAGTCGTCATTAGAATCCGTAAACGCTTTGGATCAAAGACCTTTGACGAACAATAGGTGCCACGACTCGCTGTGTAGCATGTCGCCTGTGGAGACTATGTTGAGAGCACTCGAGGTTTACAGCGACGGCGGCACACTATCTCTCGGGTACCTCATCGGCTTCTTTCTCGACAGGAAAGTTTGGGAGTCAATGGAATTGAGTACACATTGGTGCTACCGCCTTAGCAGGGCTTTCACCGCCCAGCAGATCATTGACGAGTACTTGAACCACGTGGAGAGGCGAGACTATTTCATGCACTACCGGTTGGTGAGATTGCTGCCCAATCTGCATTCGCCCCTGGTAAGACAACTGTTAGGCCCAGAGATCACGCAAGCGATTGTGCAAGAGTTTGAACAGCTGATAGACGACAAGTTGTACCAGCCCCTACTTTATTTTTCACTGTTCGTCTACGGTTCCCGATTTATTTCCTTCGGGGCCTCACCCACTACACAACACTTCAAGGACTGCATCGATGACCTGTGCAACCAAAGCACCAATGCCGTGGAGTTGTCACTGCTTCGAGGCATCTTGGGTCTTTTTTTGAAAATAACGTAATGAATATGTATCAGTTCCTTTTTTTTTTTATGTATAAAAATTACCTACTTGAACAGCTCTGGGACCGCTCGGGGGAGTTCCGTGACTGAGTTTATCACAACAGCACCCTTCGGCACGCTCCCTAATACCTCATCCACATGGTGGTCTTCCACGACTTGAACACATCTTTTCATACCCAAGTTTAAACCCCGTTCAACGTTGTTACCACTGTCGTCGACGAAATAGGCATTCGCGTAGTCACCGAGCCCACTTTGTTCTTTAGCTTTCTCAAATGCCGTTGCATCTGGCTTGCAGATGAGCGTATCGGTCCTTGAGTAGTCACAGTAGGTGATTCCATCAAACAGGTCAGCGATGCCCAAAATCTTCACACAGCGCAGTGCGTGGTTTTTGTAAGCGTTGGTAAACAGCCACAGCTTATCGACATGACCTTTAGTCCTGAGCTCTTGCAGCATTTTCCTCAGCGAAAGGTCTGGCTTTAAAATGTGCTGCAAGGGCAATGAGTCATCCACCATCCGGTTGTATTCGAGCCCATCAACGCCATGAAACATTATTAGCCCCCTAACGGCAAGTCCGTACTTTCTGTAATAAGCTTGGTTTACCTTCTCAGCTTCCTCTTCATCGAGGCCGAGTTCGTTCATCAAATAGTTGCGAATGGACTGCTGCATCATGTCATGGATATTCGTGGACCGGCGGTACAGACAGTTGTCGATGTCGAAGAAAAACACTTTGAGATTCGGATCTGGCTCGGGAGACTCTTGGTCAATTTCAAAAGTCACTTTGCATCCCGGGTAGTTTAGTGATTCGAGTTGTTTGACATTTTCCTGTAGCTGCTTAAAAAGATGTACCTTGTACTCCTCTTCGGCATCATTGGCGATCGTCATCGTGTAGCGTCCACTCTTGCCAGAGATACAGTATGGATTAGTCTCTTGGTTGAGCACTATATATATGCCGTGTTGCTCCAATTTTTTACTTTTCGTGGATTGGATGCGTCGAAAATCTCGAGGGTTGAAATAAGGCGCGGTACAATAGTAATACGGAGAAGGGGGTCCCGTAACCTGGAGACGGTCCATTTTTAGCTTATAATTGGCTACGCATGTGTCATGGACGTGTAATCTCTTGCTTTACGCTACTGCAACGTTTGAAGCACAAGAACCCGAGCTACAACGCCCGCAGCGCAGTAATCTGGGAACAGATCAGCTTCGACGCGTTGCGGTCATTCTGGTCAGTAGTGATACGGTCAACGAGTTCATCCATAGTCCGAGGATGTTGCGAGGCATCCTCTTGTGCTCTCGTGGGTATGTTTCTCTCCAGGATATCTCCTAACCTCTTGCACAGCTCTGCGACTTGGTCTGCCTGCCCATCACGCTTCTTAAGGCTATCCAGCATTTGGATGAGCGGTTTTACGATCTTGTACATGTCGACCCTGGCCACCGTGGTGAGCCCCATGGAATGCATCTGGCAGCTTTCCACCACGCTCGTCACGTCCAGCTCATGTATACTGGACGGGTAGACAAGCGTCGGAGTTTCGTCTGCCGCCTGGGACAAGAGCTGCTCCAGGCTGGAGAACCGCATTTCAATATCGCGCAGGATCTTCTCCTTGGATTTCTTGTCGAACACTGCTGATTTCACGAATCTCGTCACAACTTCATCGCTGCACTTGAGCAAATACTCCAGGGGCTCCTCGAGCACATTTTCAAAAAGAATCCGCTCCAGTTCCTGGGTCTTGTTCACATCCCAAGGAAAGTCCTGCGGCTCATCCAGAACCAAGTAGTAAATGTGGGTCCACTGAGGTGTGTTAAAGCTCGTGTTGGCCCCGGGGGAATCCAAAATGTACTGCAGAAACTCATCGCACCTGGAAGAAATGACTGCATGGTACTGCTGCAGCACCGAGGGGTCCTCCCGGAGCTTTCCAAACTGTGTCACCACGTCGTCGAACAACTTGGTGGACGTAGAAGAGATGGCGAACCTCGAGACGAAATCCGAGACGGCCAAAGACCAATTAGACACAAGCAGGATCTTCTGCGACTCAACAATGTCGATACCGGGATCCTTCACTGGACCGGGGCCCACAGAGTCCGTCATGGGTTCGAGTTTCTTCAGCTTGTAAATGTCATCCTTAAAGCACAGATCTCTGAAATCTGAATCACTTTCCTTGAGCTTCTCATACAGCGATCCGATGGCATCTGCCACCTCGAGGATCTCACCGTAGTGCAACCGCAGCTCGTCGGTAAACCTGTCATGCAGTTTGGCAGACTGCGCAGAGACTTCCAAGTCGTAGTCCCTGACCTCGACCACGCTGTGCTCCCGCAGTAACTGTAATGCATCCAGCTTCATAGCCATATAGACACCAGCACCAGCAGCCACCAACTACAGCAGAGAGCAACAGTTCAGTGCTTGAATCAAACGCTTGAGTTTGTATGATTCCTTACACCACGATTTTGTTCACGCAAAGCGAATCTTTTAAAGTGAAAAGTTTTCATCTCATCGACTCTAACTTGTATAGAATACAAAGCTCTAACAGGTCAACGATAAGTACTACAGTCTCGCAAAGATGCCCCCAGTATCAGCGTCCAAGGCCAAGAGAGATGCCAAGAAACTCGAAAGAGAAAACAGAAAGAAAGAGGAAGGTAAGACTGTGAGAAAGTTTGGTAAGAACAAGGATAAAGATAATTCTGCTGGACAGGAGGATGATGCTGAAGCTGCGGCTAAAAGCATTGCCAAATTGAAGCTACAACAGGATGACGAAGGTATCAGTGACCGTGTCGTTACCGGTGTGTTGGATTCGTTGCAGACCTCGAGAGATATCAAGCTGTCCTCTGTGTCGCTTTTATTCCACGGTAAAGTTTTGATTCAAGACTCGATGCTGGAATTGAACTATGGCCGTCGTTACGGGTTGCTTGGTGAGAACGGTTGTGGTAAGTCTACTTTCCTGAAGGCTCTGGCTGCCAAGGAATACCCCATTCCAGAGGCCATCGATGTGTATCTGTTGGACGAGCCAGCCGAGCCCACTGAATTCTCTGCCCTGGAGTATGTGGTCAGAGAGGCTGAACACGAGTTGAAACGTTTGGAAGACTTGGTGGAAAACATCATCATCGAAGAGGGACCCGAGTCAGACCTCTTGGAACCCTTGTACGAGAGAATGGACTCTTTGGATCCTGACACCTTCGAGACCAGGGCTGCTATCATCCTGATTGGTCTTGGTTTCAACAAGACTACCATCTTGAAGAAAACCAAGGACATGTCCGGTGGATGGAAGATGCGTGTTGCGTTGGCCAAGGCTCTTTTCGTGAAGCCCACTCTGCTGTTATTGGATGACCCCACCGCACATTTGGATCTGGAAGCCTGTGTTTGGTTGGAAGAGTATTTGAAGAGATTTGATAGAACTTTGGTACTCGTTTCGCATTCGCAGGATTTTTTGAACGGTGTCTGTAGCAACATGCTCGACATGAGAATGCAGAAGCTAACCTCTTACGGTGGTAACTACGACTCTTATGCCAAGACTCGTGCCGAGTTGGAGACTAACCAGACGAAGCAATACACTAAGCAGCAGGAAGAAATTGCCCATATCAAGAAGTTCATCGCCTCCGCCGGTACGTACGCCAACTTGGTCAGACAGGCCAAATCCAGACAGAAGATCTTGGACAAGATGGAAGCCGATGGGTTGATCCAACCAGTGGCCCTAGACAAGGTTTTCTCCTTCAGATTCCCCGAAGTGGAGAGATTGCCACCTCCAGTGCTGGCCTTCGACGATATCAGCTTCTCTTACGATGACAACCCAAAGAATAACTTGTACGAGAATTTGAACTTCGGTGTCGATATGGACTCCAGAATTGCCCTTGTCGGACCTAACGGTGTTGGTAAATCGACATTGCTAAAGATAATGACCGGTGAATTGACACCACAGGCTGGCCGTGTCTCTAGGCATACCCATGTCAAGCTTGGTGTCTACTCGCAACACTCACAGGATCAGTTGGATTTGACCAAGTCTGCCCTGGAATTCGTTCGTGACAAATACCCCAACATATCTCAGGACTTTCAGTACTGGAGAGGCCAATTAGGCCGTTACGGGTTGACTGGTGAAGGTCAGAAAGTGCAGATGGGTACTTTGTCCGAGGGCCAACGTTCTCGTGTAGTCTTTGCATTGCTTGCATTGCAGTCACCAAATATTTTACTGCTGGACGAGCCTACTAACGGTTTGGATATCCCCACCATCGACTCCCTTGCTGAGGCCATTAAGCAGTTTAACGGTGGTGTCGTCGTGGTTTCCCACGATTTCAGACTTTTGGACAAGATCGCTAAAGACATCTTTGTTGTTGAAAACAAGAATGCATACAGATGGGATGGCAGCATCCTACAGTACAAGAACAAGCTTGCCAAGAATGTCGTTTTGTAACCTTAGTCCCCACCCATCCTTCTATTTACTGTATAACTTATTAATCCGCCATTTTCAGTTCAACGCTTATTCACTTCAGTAGTCTATATAGAATACCAAAAGAATAATACCAAAATTAAAAAAAAAAAAAAAAAAAAAAATGAAAAAATATCATCAAGATTGTATGGTGCCTGACCTAATGCCAATCTCTTCGATCAAAACCAAAAAAACAACAAATAGAGCCTCACGTGAAGCTCGGTTTGGGCAGATTGTTAATCATTGGATCCTTTGACGCAAATGAAGCTCCTGCAAAAGAAGTCGATTTTTGCGTCTTCTTCGAACTTGAAGGGCGAGACGTTGAGCTCGGTTTTTCAATTTGCACTGCCGTTTTAGACTGTGACTGACCATGGGGCTGCGCCGCCTGTGGTACTTGCACCTGCATCACGGGTAATGGCATCTGAGGGTACATGGGGTTCATTAAGGGAGCCTGAGGGTTCATAAAGTAGGGGACGGGTTGCGAAGTGCCTACGGCATAATTGCCGTATGGGAACCCTGGTCCACCAAAGCAATGTGGTTGCAATGGGAGGCGCTGGAAACCATTCACCGGAGCCTGCAAAGGTGCTCCCATTGGCGATGGCACTGGTAGTTTTTGAGGAAGTGCCTGAAAACCTGCCTGTGGTATAGGATGTGTAGCCGTGTGGGCGCCCAGAGGTGACAACGGGCGCACCGCTAGTATCTCCGGGTGACCGGAGGGCATCATAGACTTATCTAGCGGCGACGCGAAACCCGTAGGGGGCGTCAAAGTCTTCGGAGTAGAGTTCGACCCTGAACTTGAGCTGGAATCAGACCTTGCCTTGTTTTTCTGGGTCTTCGATCCCCCTTGCTGTTGTATCTGGGACTTTTTGCCATCCTCATCTTGCAAATACAGGCTCCTCAAACTCTTGGCGACTTCCTTGGCGTCGCTCTGCTCCTTACCCCTTTTCTTGGACCTCCTTGAAGAACCTGAGCTACCAAAATCAGGTTTCTCACCGTTGGGGAGAACCTGTGTCTTGGGTATACTTGGTCCAGTCTGCTGCTTCGACTTATGCCTCTTGTCAGCTTCTATACGTTTCTTATCCAGCCTTGCCACATGATTGTTCGTCCTATTCTTTCCCGGTGCCGTAAGCACCCGGGACCTATCAAGATACATAGTATCCGTCGACATCTTGTCTCGGTGATAAATAAAACTTGCGGTATGGTAAACTCAATACGAAACGATTACGCTTTGCTCTCCAGCATTGAGTGAGAGAAGTTAAAAGCCATCATTTTTGTTCGTTGTTATAAACCGTCGAAATGTGGTCAAAAAACAACTCGTACTAAGGGATATCATGATCCATGGAAGAGATGAATAGGTGCTAAATGATCCCATCGAGGAAGTCCTGGTCGTCTTGGAGCTCTTCTGGAACCTGTGCCTTGAACTGAACACTAGGTTGGATTGGGACATTTTTTTGTGGCTTGTGGCGGCTTCTAGGGGGGACTGAAGGTTCCAGTTCGTTAAGCGTTGGTTTCGCGATCTTACTGGCATCTTCTCTCCCCAGCATTTTGTTGAGTTCCTTCACGTCCATTTTCCCCAGGTTTCTCTTTGTTATAGCATCGCTGACGTGTGGTTCGAGGTCCAGATCACCCCGGCCCTCAAGCAGTTCCTTGACCCTTCTATTAGCATGGGCGTTGCGCTCTTCATCCTGCAGCTCCCCGTAGGCCATAGTAACATCTTCGTGATACCTGTGCTCGTTGGAGGGTGGTTGCTCGTGCTGCTCCTCCTGGGCTTCAATTGTGGCTTGTTCCTGCCGCTTCAGCGCTCTGTATTTGCGGTCGCTGGGAGTGGCATGGCGATACTTGGCTCGCTGCTTCTCCGTGAATCTGTTTCTATTGGCCTGCTTGAGCGCTGAGGGGTCCATTGCTTTCTCTGTATATACGTGTGTGTGTGTGTGTGTGTGTCGCGAGGTATCTTGTAAGAGGTAAAGTTTAAATGCGTATAATATATATATAATATATATATATGTCGTTACACAACTCTCAAGGGATCGGCATCTGTCTCACTGACCAAGTTCTTGATCCCCTCTCTTGCGAGCCGCCTGCTCATCTCGTCCTTGAGGAACCCCCGTTCTGTGTTGGAATGGTTACACACAATGACGGCCTTGCCAGACTCCTTGTAGCGTAGAATCTCGTGATGGGAAAGCTCCCCCGTGTAGTACAGATCCACGTCCTCGCGAAGCAACTTGAACACTCCAGAGCCGCTCCCAGCGCACAGTGCAACCTTTCTGATGTTGCGCTTGCCGAAATCCTCGTTGGGCGAGGCAACCTGCAAGTGCTCGACCCCCAACGCTTTTTTGACATTGTCTACAATCTGCTGCAGGGTCAATGGCGTGGTCAAAGTCACTAGACGGCCATAGCCAACTTCGCTGGGCTCTTCACCATTGACGCATTTACCCTTAATCGGCTCCAAGACTACACTAGAGACCACACCGTACGGATCGCGGTTAGCCAATCCGGACGCAAGCCAATCGTTGACTCCATCCTTAGCTGCATCCACTGCTGTGTGGGGGCAATATACAGATATGCCCTCCTGTATAAGCTTGATGGCACTCTTGTGCTGTGAGTTCTTGTAGGGGCTCAAATTCTTCCAACTGGGAAATATGAATGGATGGTACGCCAAAATAACATTGCAATGCTTGTCAATAGCCTCCTGCATTACAGAGGCAGTTAAATCTACCGTCAAGAGCACTTTGGGCTCCACATTCGGCGATTCCTGTTCCACGGAACAGTCAATCAATAGCCCCGTGTTATCCCAGGAGCTGTCCGCATAGCTGGCTGGGTAGTATTTGGTGATAGCATTCACCACACGTTGCAACTGGCCTATAGCTAATGCCTTGCTCATCTTATATTGGCTTTCGATATGTATTTTTTATTTTTATTTTTTTTTTTTGATGGCCCTTAGATCTGCATGTTGGATGAGAAGAGCCTATAGATAAAATTTCCACCAAGCTAACGCTTATTAAACGAGTACGTTGGAAGATCGACCCCATGGTGAGCAAGGAGGATATCGAAGCGAAGATTAAGGGCAGCGTGCCCGAACTATATCAGACCATCGTTACCGACATCTCAGGTGGGTGTGGGCAGTCTTTTGACATTGTTGTGGTGACTAATACGTTCCAGGGCAAGAATAAACTACAAAGGAGCCGCCAGGTGAATAAGATCCTCAAAGAAGAAATAGGGCAGATCCATGCATTCAGTTGCAAGTGCTATACAGAAGCAGAGTGGTCGAAAATCGTTGTTTAAAAGTTTGGAGTAGAGTCCTTGTCTGTGTCGTCGTTATGTAAAAATCGTTAAATAGGTCTAAGAATAATAGGTAATGCAATCTCAACAGCTATATGGAGGGGGGTCATCCTCGTTGCCCCACTTGCAACCTTTGAAATTCAACCCCACAAAGCTGAGACGTCTGTTGTCGAGTAGCCCGCTCCGTTCGTTGCGCTCCTTTGTGGTATGCAGCAGCGAACCTCTGGCAATCGGGGAATACAATGAAGACCTCAAATTTGACAGCTCCGGTTTGTATAGCAAGGTGTCTTCCCAGCTGAATTTCTGAGGAGAGGACCTTTTGGGCGTCTGCGTCACTGCATTCTCTGACGGGTACAAGCATTTGGAAGTGATACTCACGGGCAGTTTCAAAGGTGCCGCGATAGGCTTAAGGCAAGAATCCTCTGGTTCTAGCCTTTCCACATCTGCCAGTAAGGAATTGCGAGCGCTGATAGGGTGTGGAGAGTTAATCTCTGTATCTGGGCTATCAGGGATCGATAACTTGCGATCTGCTTCCACCGGTGTAGAGACAGATTCCCGAGATGGCGTTTTATGCGTCTCTTCATTGTCCAACTGTTTTCTCTCCGAAATTCTTATCTTCAGCTTTCTTCTCCTTGGACGTTCGTTTTCGTCTGTGCTTCTTTCAAACATGCGAGTTTGTATGCCGGTAATGGTTTGCAAGTTGTAAACGCCCTCTTGCAACACTCTTGCCGGCAACAAGTTTGCATTGGCTGCGTACGAGCTGTGTACCAGCGGCAAAGTGGACGAAATGGTTTTCTTGACTTCCACGGTCTGAGGCTCCTCCTTGTCATCCTTGTAGGAGGCGTAATAGTTGGATAGCGAGGGAATCCTTGAGTTGAAACGATGCAAATTTTGCCTCTCAAGACACCCGGGGATCGTAGAGGGCACATTCAACACAGTCCCGTGCAGGGACAATGTCTGCCGCGAAGATATGAGAGTCGAAAGCCGCAGCATGTTAGCCGGAGACAACTCCTGCAGATCCGACTGCTCCAGCACGACCCGGAGTGAAGGCTGCGAGTCGTTCCGTGATTCCAGGTGCGACTCCTGAAGCCTAGGTGCTTCTGACAGAAACAGTGATTGCGACATGCTGAAGATGACACTAGGGAGCACCTCTTTGAACAAAAGGTGCATCGAATTTTTGAGTCGTTTCTCAATAGTGGATTGCAAAATTTTAATGGAGCAGTCGAACTTGAAATCCAAATTCACATCATTGAAAGAAATGCCAATTCCCGAGTGCTTCACAAATATATTGGTAATGGCCTCTAGCCTGATCTCACTGAACACCATCGTTATCGGGATGGTGAACGAATCATTACATATCATGTGCGGCGTGGCAAATGTCGGCGAGCACTCAGAGTACACTAGAAGTAAATTAGCTTCCACTTCCGTCTGTATCTGTAGCATCGCATCCTTGCACGAGATCTTGCATATCCCCTTGACAAGGGACCTCGGTTGCGCGCTAATGTCTAAATCCAAAATCTCCAACTCTGGTGTGCTGGGGAAGTTGACTTTGCTCACTGTAATACCGCTTTTCAAAATATCGAGCTTTCTCGACTTGGAAGTGGACCCCCGTTTGGTCGATCTTCCCTCCCCCATCGTCGTTTTAGTCACTTTAGGCGATCCAGACCCACTGGAAGACGAATTCAATGCCTGTGTCAATTTTTCCCTGATCTTTTCATTGAAGGAATTGTCCTCAAAGGCTTGTGAGTTGAACCTGAAGGACATCTTAGCAAGATAAAACTTGTGATACTAACAAGACTGAAACAAAAACAGTTACAACTGATAGGCTAGCACAATCTTAACAAAAACGAAGAAATCTCCCAATCCACCTAAAAACAATCCTGCTAATCACTCCAGCAAACCACTCTTGCAAATTTTGTTACTTCCCTCTGTGTGATCGTTTTGAAATAACGAGATGGACCTTTGAATCATTTTTTGACCTTTGCTCGAGACTTTTTTACCCGCACATTTACAAAAACTGAGAACCTCCTCCAAACAAGCAGCTCCTTAAAGGCCATTTACGAAGCCAATTAGAAACCTTCAAGGCTTTAACGATTTCTGCTAGGCCTTTATCTGTTGCTATTGCTCCTAAGCGGATTTTCCCGTTTGTCAAACGATCCAGATCTGCCAAAATGGAGTCGGAAGAGCGCCAATCCTCCATTGTGGTCGCCGTTAGAGTGAGGCCGTTCACCGAATTTGAGAGCTCACGTTTGATTGATGAAGGTCGCAAGGATTTTTACGTTAATGTTGGAGATTCGAATTTAGTGCTTCCAGGTGGCAACGGTAGTAACGGTGGTAGATTTAGCGAGAGATCTCAAACGACAAGGCTACCAGCAATGCTGAGACCGCAAGGTATTAGGAAAATAGTAGAATGCGTGGATGACAAGATGCTGCTATTTGATCCAGCTGATACAAACCCTTTGAACAAGATGAGTGAGACTGTTCTAAACTCAATGTACTCGGGCAAGGCTCGTAGCCGGAGGCGGCTACGAAGAAATGGCGGTGAAATGAGGTTTGTATTTGATCGCTTATTCGACGTGGATGCGCCGCAAAGGGCTGTGTACGAGTCTACCATTACACCTCTGCTCGACTCTGTGCTGGATGGGTTCAACGGAACGGTTTTCGCCTATGGTGCGACTGGATGCGGCAAGACTTACACGATTAGCGGTTCTCCAGAGAATCCGGGTCTCATATTCTTGGCCATGCAGGAACTGTTTGGAAGGTTCGAGGAACTGAAAGATACCAAACATTTTGAGCTGTCGCTTTCATTCTTGGAGATATACAACGAATCGATTAGAGACCTTCTTTGTCCAGAGACGTCGAGTAAAAAATTGGTCATATTGGAGGACAACCAAGAGGGGATACGTGTGGCGCATCTGTCGCATCATCATACCCAAACGGTGGAAGAAGTAATGGATTTGGTCATTCGAGGGAACATGAATCGAACCACGTCGGCCACCGACGCGAATGAGACCTCTTCCCGGTCGCATGCCGTTTTGCAAATACACATCATACAGAATGACCGTACGGCGGAGCTGAAAGCAGATCACACGTTTGCCACACTGTCCATCATCGATTTGGCCGGCAGTGAAAGAGCTGCCACAACAAAAAACCGAGGCGATAGATTATACGAAGGCGCCAACATCAATCGATCGCTGCTGGCATTGGGCAACTGCATCAACGCGCTATGTGTAAGTGACGGAACACGCAGGACGTGCCACGTACCTTACAGAGACTCCAAGTTGACCCGCCTGCTCAAGTTTTCACTGGGCGGCAATTGCAAGACAGTTATGATCGTTTGCATATCGCCCAGCAGTACGCACTACGATGAGACGTTAAACACTTTGAAATATGCGAACCGTGCCAAGGAGATCAAGACCAAAGTAAGCAGAAATAACCAGACCCTGGATCGTCACGTTGGCTCATATCTCAAGATGATCTCCGAACAGAGGCAGGAGATCGACGAATTGAGACGCAGAGAGCAAGTAGTGGTAGACATGCGGCTGAAGAAATATCAGCTCTCTCGCGACAAGGTGCAGTTGGCAATCGATGACTGCGTAAAGAGTGTAAAAGCCGCGTATGCGAGGGCAGGAGGTTTCCACAATGCCAAGAATCTGAAATCACTGATGCTTTGCAAGAGAAGGTTCCTACAGTTGGTTCAGTTGGAACTCATGAACGTGGTATCCCTAGTGCAAGAGTGGACAGATCCCCTCATATACAAAAGCAGTACCATGTTGCATGAGCAGTTGACTTACAAGATAACTGAGTTGGAGGAAAAATTTGACAAACCAGGTGAGCTAGATCTCGTCTTGGAGCGTTGTCGTACTGTGGACGTACAGAAACTGCAGGAGTTGGAAGGTTGGGACGAGTCACGCGATCTGTCCTATCTCGAGGCACAACTCGACCATATGGCAGAGCTGCTACGCAACGATATTCTCGTCGGAGCCTCTGCCATGTTAGAACATCTATTGCAAGATCAAGTCCTCTCAAGGCGTTTCAAATTCCTATCCCTTTGCCTTGCGCAAGAGACTGACATACAAGCTGCCGTGCAAGATCTTGTGAAATTGGACGAAGAGTTTGAAAAATTTGGCAGGGCTTTCCTCATCAATAGTAGCAGCAGCGAGCCACCAGGGGCAACCTCCAGCACCGTGCCACTTCATTCGCAACCTAAGCGCTCAAGTCTGCGACGGGTTAACAGGACCGCTGATTTTCCCAGTAGTGGCTCCCCCAACGGCGGCAACCGCAAGACGCTACAGACATCTACGGCAACTAAGACTGTCCGTTGGCTCAATCTAGACTCCCCGACGGCCACGCCGGAACCTATGGACATGGACGTGAGCATGCAAGACATCGAACCGGGAAAACTTCAACAGTCTACAAGCGGAACCCCATCACGTCCAGGCGTCCGAAACTCGCTGTTGGACCGCAGGCTAGTAACCAACAGCGGTGGTAACGTGTGAGTAACCCCTGAGTAGTTCCCCGGAGGGCTGTCGCCTGGCCATCTTCATTAGTTTACCGTTACAGCACATGATCACCATCACCCGTAAATAGCGACCTTTCTTATTTTCTGTGGCCTTGGCGGAGAAAAAAAAAATTTCAACATCAACTGGATCAATGAGCGTTTCAACTACTTCTAACTCTTAGTTCAACAGGGCAAGCAGAAATATTGCAGTCTTCTGGTCTGGTTTAGGTTTTTGGAGTATAAAGGAGGTCTTCTAGGATACCTGCACTTTCTCTAACCCATATACGGTGATTTTAGGATCTGCTTTTCAAGTTGTGTATTAAGAGGCTGAAGAAAAAATATTCAGGGACAGGGAAACGCGTTTAGAATCCTAGTTCTTTTTCTTCTTCAAATCCTGATATACATCTGGACATTCCCACGCATTTGCTGGTTGGAACGAGTGAAAGTCTTTGCATTTGCAACCACTTTTCATATTTCCAAGACAGCGTCTACGTTATTGCTGAGATAGTTATTGAGTTAATTTGTCTTGGCTAGTGGCGAACGTTCCACCCTTTAGCGGTAACATGGCGGCTCCATTCATGTACTATCCAGGCCATGTGCCTGGTGCTCCTGTCGTGGACTCCTGTGCTGCGGCCCAACACCAGCAACAGCAGCAGCAGCAGCAACAGCAGCAATACGCTGCCGCTGCTACAGTTGCGGCTGCTGCACCCTACGGGTACTATCACAACGGCTTGGCTGCTGTTCAGAGCATTGCTTCTGCTCAAAGCATGGCTGCTGTGCAACAGCAACAGCAGCAGGTGCAACAGCAACAACAGCATCAACAGCAGGTGCTCCAACAGCAACAGAACACTGCTTTTTACAACCAACATCAGGCTGCGGTTCATAACAGTAGGACGGCTGGTTACAGGCAACAACCGGCACTTCCTCCACTCCCTATGTTTTATCCTGGTGCTCCGCAAGCTGCTCTTATGCCACTGCCTGTTCTTCAAGAGCCACCAGCTCCGAGGGATGAGTACGTCAACGGTGGTGTTAATCAATTTTTAGACTACGATTTGGACTTGATGTCTGAGTTTGTGGTTAAAAACGCTTACAATGCGTTTGGTACCGACGTTGGCGTGGTAATTAGAGAGGCAGGTTCCAGCCAAACGGTGGACCTCTTCACAAAGGGTGCTTTGTCAGTGCTTTCGGCTACAAGACTACCTGCGGTGACCATCCTTATGTCCTTGGATATCCTGTCGAAATATGTGGCTAGAACTCATGCATCCACTGGATCCATTCGCGGGGGTAGTGTCAACGTGGTTTACCAAAACACCATGGTGGCATTTGTATTGGCCAACAAATTTAACGACGACAAGACATTTACCAACATGTCATGGTCTCAGGCCACTGGCATGGACGTCCATTGCATTAACGATTTTGAAAGAGAGTGGCTCGAAGTGTTGGAGTGGAGGCTCTTTGACGATAAGTTTATCATGTACGATGACTACGCTCATGCATTTGAGACCTTTTGCCAGGAGAAAAGATGTCCATCCCCTCCAAACATATTGCCCACCCCTCATTCGACGGACAACTATCTTTCTCCGCCATCTGGGTATCAGTCTCCCGTTCAATTGAGCAGCAATGTCTACTCATCTCCAGGGTTTTTGGAGAAAGATACAAACGATTTTTACTACGGCAGACCAGGTGTCATGAGCTCACCAATGTCTCAATTTACGCCGAATTCTGGTGCCCCCTACGCTGCAACCGCGGCTAGCGGTACTAACCCCGGTAGCGCCTACAACTGCAATTTTTACAATTTTGGCCCACCACCTCCCAGCAATGCCCCACCATCGCTTGCAGGTGTGCGTCCGCCCTTAGGCTTACGAGCTGCTCCACCCTGGAATATGGACGATCGCTATGGAAATTTTGCAACTTCTAATTTCCCGGGATTCGAAGGTGGTTACTATTGTTATTCTGCGGTATACTGAATAATTCAAAAAAAAAAGTTGGGGATATTACTCAACAGAATATGACAAAATATTGGGAAAGCATCTTTTTTTTCGATGGAAAAAAAAATATCAAAAAAAAAATATACAAAAAAAAATTTACACATTTTTTTTTATTGTTTGTTATGATTGTATTATCAAGATGCACACATTCATAAATACTAGCTGCAGGTCGCAGTTGGTTTAAGTTCGTTGTTCCCCCCATTAGAGCACCGGGTTTTATTATTTTTCTAAGGAATTAGAATTCCTTCCGCTTCCGTATGCTGGACCTCTTTAGTGAGTGATCTGATATTTTTTTCTTACATACTTTGTAAACATGTTACAATATATTTTACGGTTGAAGGGAAGCATTAGTTCGCTCTTCGACTCGCGTTTATCTTCATTTAGCTGCCACCTGCGCCTCTAAACCACCTTACGCTTCTGTCTAGACACACGCAGCATAACCCTTCGTTTATTTCGCTGCCCATGCCACCGCGTATTCCCTTGTTGATAAATTGAACTCCCATGACGGCAGGACTTTTGACGGATTCGCCATTTTCATCTTGCAGCATGATGTCGTTCTCTATTTCTACATCCCCAGCACTAATGTTCAGGGTACACACCCTCTCCCTCAACTTGACATCCCATACTCTTACTTTGCTATCGTAGCCACATGTAGCCAAAAATTCACCAGTAGAATTAAAAGACAATCCAAATACCCAGCCGTCGTGTGCAAAAGTGCCAATGCTCGACTGCGTGCTGTGTGTGGGGACCGTTAGTGAACCGACACGTTCACCGTACTCAGTCTCGTACAGTGAAACGCACCCATAAGAACCAGAATCGCTAGCCACCGCTAGCAGTGTACCCAATGGTGAGAACTCGACGGCTCTCACTGTGCTACTGTTTTGTTCGATACCTTGAATGCCAAAACCTTCAAAATTGTGAATACGCCTCAGGGTGGCCAATTCAGAGACTACAATGCTGCCATTAGCAAACCCGGTAGCTACAAATCCATTGCTGGAGATGTCTAAGCATGTGGCAAATACTGGATCCACTGACGGAATATCTCCGTGAAGTGCGAGATGCGGGCGTAAATCCAATTTATTGTTGTCACCCTCTGTGGCCTCTTCCACCTCCTCCACACTTTGGCCCCTCGCTAATCTTTTGGCTCTTTTTTCTTGCTCTTTTCTGACAAGCTCCTCGTCAAGTTCTTGTGCAAATGGATGGAACCTCCAAACAATAGTATTACCCTTGACATCTGTCGCCGCCAACCTGTGGCAAATCATTTGATCGTTACTCTTAAACCATTTTACAGCCCAAAAGGATTTCTTCTTGTCTTGAGGTGATAAAAGATCTAACTCAGCAATTTCGCCAGTCTTACCGTCTACCTTGTAGAAGTGGATGGTTCCGGCAAATGTAACACAGGCAATAACACATAGTTCATGTCCACCTTTCTCGACAGAGTAAAAAGAATCTACATGGTGAACACCTGTCTTGTGCACGAATTGTTCAATAACATTCTCTTTGGGCAATTGGTTATCCAGCAGTTTGTTCTTCCACAGCTTGATGGTACCATCTCCGGAACATGTTACAGTGAATGGCGAGCATACAGAGACTCCAAAAATGTCTGCCTCATGGGCTTTACCACAATTAGCAGTCGATATGAAGACGTTTGACATGGTATATTAGCGCTCCTTCGTCCTTTTTTCGCTCCTTTGCCCACTTGCCAGTGCAGTTCTAGTTTCCTTATTGAAATTCATCTTTAATCTTTAAGCCTTTCTTAAAATAAAGAAATTGCAAGAGTTGTAACACGAGGCCTCCAGACTATTCGCCAAGAGTACTATGAAGCCCCAGAAAAGCGAGGTAGATGTTCTCATAGATGACATCCGGATTATCAAAGAATCTTATGCGCTGTACGGAGTGCTGGTAAGAGTCATGAGAAGTGGACCTGAAGGGGGAACCGTTCAAGCCCAAGAGCACCATGTCTACAGAAGGTTTTCAGAGTTTTGGGATTTGAAGAGCAACCTGGAGAAAGAGTTTGGTACGGAACTGCCCTACGAGCTGCCTCAGAGGCAGTTTGGCCTGTGGAAGAAGAGTTCCCTTGACCCCGAAGTGATCGAAGACCGGAAGATGAAGCTGGCTAATTTTCTGCACGACCTTCTGAACGATTCATTTGATACTAAATGGAAGAGTTCAGCCCAGGTATCCAAATTCTTGAAGTTATCTCATGATTGGAATTCCCACGAACGGCGTGCATCCGACTTTCCCACGAGCCAGGGCAACTACGACGACCCGACACAGTGGCTGACAACTTTTAGAGATTCCAAGCACCTCCTGGAGTCTTGCAAGAGGGCGACTGATTCCTCCACAGCTAAGGATCTAATGCAATTAAGGTTAGTTCTTCACGATTTGGAAACAGCTCTGAAAACCGGTAGTGACCAATTGGCGCCGACAGAGTTCGCTAGGCGGCATAATTTGCTGTCCACTCTGAAGAAAGATATGAACGACTTTGCTCTGCGAAGTTCGAGCCCATCCTACGGTGAACATGCTGAGGACGAATTGAAGCAAGCGCTTTTCGAAGAACCCAGCAAGCCTAAATCACCTAGGAAACCAGCGGTGGGGAGAAGGAGGTTTGGAGAGACGGAAGAAACGACTCCTTTGGATAACCAGCATCTTTTACAATTACACAAGCAGACCATGGCCGAACAAGACCGCGAAATGGAACAAATGCACCGAATCGTGCAGCGACAGAAGAACCTATCGCTCACAATGAACGAGGAGTTAATCCAGGGCAACGAGTTACTTGATTCGCTGAACGAAGGGGTCGACAATACTGCGGCAAAACTACGTATGGCTAACAGAAGGGCCAAACAGTTCAACAACGAGTGAACTGGTTGTCTATTCGAATCCTGCCAGTCGTATTTCTCTAGAGTCATTCTTATCGCCTCGTGAAGGAAAAAAAAAAAAACGGAGTTGAAAAACTACGGCGATGAGATGAGATGAGTTGTCGAAATAGTACAGTAGGCGTTAGTCATGTCGTTCTGCCCACCTTCTGACCCTGTGAATAAGAAGCTGGTCAAAGTTTCGCAGTTGTGTGAGCTTTGCCATTGCCGGAAAGCCGTCATACGCAGGCCCAAAAATCTGCAGAAAGTGTGCAAGCTATGCTTCTTCCACGTATTTGAAACGGAAATCCACAACACCATTGTGAATAACGGATTATTCCATCAGGGTGAGAAAGTTGCTGTAGGGGCTTCAGGTGGGAAAGATTCGACAGTGCTAGCCTATATCCTGAAGCTTTTGAACGAGCGTTATGATTATGGCATTCAAATCGTCTTGTTGAGCATAGACGAAGGCATTGTTGGTTACAGGGATGATTCGCTGGCAACTGTGAAGAGAAATCAGATGCAATACGATTTGCCACTAGAGATTGTTTCATACAGAGATCTGTACGATTGGACGATGGACGAGATAGTGGCATGTGCGGGAGTCAGAAATAGCTGTACCTATTGCGGAGTGTTTAGACGCCAGGCACTCGATCGTGGGGCTGCTAAGCTAGGTATCGGCCACGTTGTTACTGGCCACAACGCCGATGACATGGCAGAGACAGTGCTCATGAACATTCTACGTGGCGACGTGGCCCGCCTGGAGAAGTCGACCACAATCATCACACAGAGTAGTGGCTCCCCGATCAAAAGATCCAAACCTTTTAAGTACTCTTACCAAAAGGAAATTGTCCTCTATGCGCACTACAAGAAACTAGACTATTTTTCGACTGAGTGTTCTTACGCGCCAGAAGCCTTTAGGGGGACCGCCAGAGATCTGATGAAAAATCTGGAGATGGTGAGACCTAGCTGCATCATCGATATCATTCATAGCGGAGAGAATTTGGTGCTAAAACCTAAAAAGCCGAAGAGAAAGGGACCTCCTCATCAAATGGAGGTACGAACTGACGGGTCAGTGTCGCTCGGCTTCGTGGACGGCAATAAGTGCGAGAAGTGTGGCTACTTATCAAGCAACAGGATTTGCAAGGCCTGTATGCTTTTGGAAGGGCTCGAGAACAATCGAGCCAAAATTACGCTAGAAAATGACACTTCCACGCTGGGAACTGCCCGTCTTACAAGGACTCTGGAGGCCCTCAAATTCTAGTGAGCAGTTAGATACACTAGATAGATGTTAAATATTCGTGATTATTTCGATACTACTACATGGTCATATGACCCTCGGGAGGAAGTTTGTGATGCATTGTAACGTGTGGGGCAGTAAGTTCATCGTTAAAACCGAGCTTATTCTGGAGCGTTTAGAGAGACAAACCCCTACACGAACTCTTCCTAGAAGGTCTAGGGTTAATTTCCAATCTGATGCAAGTATGCGTTCATTCATTCGGTCGCATAAAAAAACCAATTCACTAGATGAAAGCCCCACAGGTTTTGTTCCTCCCGCTGGAGGCGACGGGCTTGCAGCTCCGGAGATCCCCTATAATGAGTCCATGTCCCTCGGTCAATCAACCCCTCCGCATCCTGGTTCCAATTTCCAGGGAATCAAGCACTCTCCTGGATTTGAATCGTTACATAAGTTGAATAAAAAAATGTTTCCTGGGAAATTGTTCAAGAAAAGTACTTCATCCAATAATCAATTCGCACAACCAACTTCACTTGCCGCTAAGGAGTATAGCAGTGCTCCAGGAACACCTCAGGCGAAAAGTTACGAAGTTCCAGGGGAAAGTGGAGCCCGTAACAGTAATGAAACCAAGAGGTTTCTTGCTGTAAAGGGTACTGTGACGCATTCGTGGGGGTACAATTCAGGTAGTGAGCAGCAAGTCATTGTTCTGAATAGTAATAGTTCTCTCGAAAAACCTCACTCTTCAACGCAACCTTCAACTCCGACTTTGACCTCTGATTTAGGGCCTGCGGTCAGAATATCCAGTATACGCAGAGGATTAGAGACAACTTCAAACTATTCGGAGTCTAGTGACAGTGGACCCTCATTTTCCTCTAGGGACACTTATCTGCGACAAAATGACCATCCTCCACATGTGTACAGCGAAATATCCAGAGTCAAGAACAAAAATCGCCAAGCCAGGATCCACTCCCATGACGACATAATTAGCTTGGGCCAAGGTTCTTCAGTTACAATGGATTTTCTAAAATCTACTTTCTCACCAGATTCACTAAAGGATGGTTCACCCCATGTTCAAAATAGCGACATGAATGGAGCTACTTCTTCAGGAGTAAATAATTCAAATTTATCCACTATAAAGAGGCCTGACTTTGTGGTTCAAAGGACACCAATCATTAAGTTTAACGGCGAAGATGGTACCGATCGGGACGCCGACGCAGAAGATGAGATTTCTGGCTATGCAACGTCAGAAGATGAAGAATATTCTGCAGATAATGACGATGACGATACTTCCTCAAAATTCTCATTTGAGTTGAACGCCATAAACGGTAGAACTTCTTCAGTCAAATACTATTCGAAACCTGAACCTTCGGAGGCCATGTACATAGACGACATGTTCGAGGATGAAAATTTTGATGAGGACATGCACTGCCTAGAAGATGATTATAATGAAACGGTGTTTCCCTCAAACGACTTGATTTTTGATGGTGACTCTGATAATGAATCAGTTGTAGTTAAAGATATGACACTCAATGAACTTTCCCACAATGATCCCAAACCGGTAAAAAAGTATAAAGATTTGTTTGAACTTTCGGATGAAGACGAGGACGATGAACAAAACTATGAACTTCAACACGATGATGAACCAAGTGAAGTTGCTGTTAATTCCAACCAGACAACACTACTAAACAATGCTCAAGAGCGGGAACAAGACAATAGCTTTATTTCTGACAAAAAATTTCAATCTCCAATAGCTCTTCATTCTAATATACCTGTTCCTATTACGCTCTCGCATTCGCATTCGCATTCTTCTCCATCTACTTCTTTTCCTAATGTTGTATCCCCAGTTGCGAGCCAACCTTCAACACAGTCTTCTGTAACGGACGAAATTGTTCCCAATGTCAAGGTATCTCCACAAGATAAGCCCCCAATAATACATGTTTCTTTAAGTACCCCATCTCCTCCAGTCATCCAAACTTCTTTTCCCAGTAATTTGATGAGAAAAAGCGAGCCGCCGAAGAATAAAGGAATTAAGAGTTTTGCAGACATTTTCGAATTGGACGACAATTTTTCTGATGAAGAAAATGATGAGGATGACTTGATTCGAAAAGCAGTCGACCAAACTCAAGGAAACACGACCTATGCTGGATCGCAAGGTGATAGTAATTTCGAAGATTTGCAATCAAAAAGATATCAACCAATACACGCGTCACCCGTTACAAGACCGGCAACACCCTCTCATATTTACTTACCTGCGCCTGGCAGCGGCGTCTCGTCTCCTTCTACGCCCCATGACATTCATAATCATCCATCTTCGAACACGCCTTCGCTACCTCCTCCAGCCAGGTCCCAAAACCTTAAATATCATGACTTGAACAGTAATTTAGATTATGAGGTTCCAGGGATGATGAGCAACTTATATTTCATAGACGAGAAAGAGGAGGATAAGTATATCGAGGAACATAAGTTGGCCGATGACGACTATTTGGATGAAATTAATACGGTTCCAGAAGATTTTAATTTTTCTGATTCCGAGCACGACGGTCCCACAAAGACATCCCTAAGACGTTCGTTGAAAGGTTCATTTAGAGGCACGCATAGTTATTCACGTCAACCTACCGGAACAGCCAAGGAGGATACACCAACTAGGAATAAACTGGAGATAAAAAATAAGACCGTCACATTTTTTAATAATAGCTGGGAAAACTCATCCGCGGACCGATATGAACTCTCACCAGGAACTCATGAACAATATGCGGACGCTGTGGATGAATATATTATTTCGCCTGCAAGGGCAGATCAAGAAAAATCTGATCCACTCACACCGAACAATTCGATCAGTAAGCCCTCCCCTGGATTTACCAATGATAAATCACTAAGCCCTATTCAAGAAGGCTCATCTTCTGTCGATAACTCCCCAAGCGCACCTTTAAATAAGAAAACCGCGTCAAAAAAAATTTAGTATTAGCATCGTTTGATAGATATAGGCATTTATTCTATTATATATTACAACACCACATCTTCCACTTAGCAATAATTACGTGTCATGCATTAGCGCTAACTAATTTGTTAAACAAGTGGTCGTGGTCTCAAGGCTCTGTTTAAGTTTCTCAGGTAGCGGTCTTGACTATTCTCAGATGCGTTGCCGTTATACGCTTGTTGCCTTTTGGAAGGATGTGCTCTTGATTGTGGATCTTTGGAAGTTGGGGGAGGTGGTCGTGATAGCCTCTTTTTCGCATGTATCTGCTTTTGTTCCTTTTTATTCAAAAGCTCTAAAATAATGGTTTTAGCATTGCTTGCAGTATCTTCGCACATATTCTGAATCTCCTCGTGGCATCTGTTCTGAGCTGATGATCTCGTTGGTGTTTGCGGGAGATTTTTTTCAATAGCCACTGGAACATTATCAATAGAGTCATCTTTCAAAACTAGCACTTCAACTAGGTTGCCATCTCTCATCTCATATTCCGTGTGGTAATCCTCATTCACAGCAGGAGGGCTCCTTGGGGCACCTTTTGTTTCAGGAAAATCGTGACCAATGCTTTTGGATAGAGGCTCTCTAAAATTTTTTCCAGTGGGAGACATTCTATCCAATGTTTCAAATACTTCACGGAAATCTTCGCTTGCCGCGAGTTTATGCAAACATGACATTGCATCATCTGAAGTCCCACTATTTCGTCCATGACCATCTACATGTTCCAAGTGTTGCTTTATGCTCTGGTAGTCCTCTATCATTTGATAATTTTGTGGTCCATATAAATCATCTGGACCATAAAGCTCCAGGGACCTTTGCGGGGTATGAGTAACCGGCGTCCTTAAATAATCTTGCGATAAGTTGGAATCACTGGAGCCGACAAGTTGTCCCCGATTGTAATCCTCTTCTGATTTTTGAAAAACTCTTGGCGTCCGGCGGTCCTCTGGTACAAAGGTAGAGGCCGGTTTAAAAGTAGGACGGTTCTCTGGGCTGTGTGCATGAACCATGTTATTTCTTGTTCTTAATGTACTTTCTGGCCTGTCAAAAGATTTTAATGTTGCCCCTTCCTCAATATTAGAGTTCAATTGTGAATTAAGGCCTTCAGTTGGTCTATTGCCAACCTCTGGCAAGATATCTTTGTACCCCCGCCCACGGAACGAAGACATGCTATCATCTTTATAGGAAGGTGCAAATTCCAAAGGTGTTCCCGTCGGTTCAGTTGATTCAAGTACTGGAGGATATTTGGAATAATTTGGAACATCAGTGTTTTTCAATTTATTAACCAAGGGATTAACCACTTCGCGCTCCGCCGGGTATGATGTCCTGCTGCTCTGGTTCGTTTGCCTAGAGAATTCCGAATTTTTAGAAGACTGGCTTCCAAGGTTAGATAGGCTTCTTCCCGGTGATAAGGGGTTATAATGAAGTTTGTTGTGTTCGTTTGGCATGGACACAATATGTTCGTAGTCGTTCTTTGGAGGAATCACGGGACCGTTAAACGATTGTATAGATGTCATGGGCCGCTTGTGGTTGGCTGGGGAAGGTGACCTTACTAACTTCTTCACTGGGGTCGATAGCACTATATCATCTTCCTCGAATTCTTCAGAGAAATCGAAATGGTCATCTGCTAGTATTCTCTCGGATAATATCTCCACGCTAGCATCTGTCTTATCGCCCGTTGAACGATCTTGAGACGTGGCAATTTCCTGCTTAAATTTGGGTTCTCTCAACGCAACAAATCTACCCCCTTGGTGGGCATGTACATCCTCGTACACTGACGATGCATTAGACCCATCCTCATCTTGTGAAAGTCCTTCTGATTCTGGAGTGACAGGGACTTCATATGCATTTTCTTCAAACCCCGCTGCATGTTTTGCAAGTGAATTGGTGCTAGTTTGATGATTTAATGGAGGCACGCCTGTTTCAGGCGGGTTGCGACCAGAGGAGTTTGGTGTAGTTGGCATTTCGTCTTGCCGTCTCACAAAAATATCCGACGTTCGAGGTGCATCGTCCACTCGCGGTAAATCGTGCGGCTGTCGCAGTGGTGGCGTGGACGTGGCGGCAAACGTATCCTCGTCGCCATGGATGCTTTTGCTGCGGCTGTGCGTGTGGCCGCGGCCTGCAGGGGAAAGTGATTTCTGCTGCAACAGTCTATTCCTCCTCCGTTCAAAACTTGCACTCGTTGGTGAACTATCTATCTTGGAAAAGTCCCCACCTGGCGAGGGTGGGGGGAACTTGAAACTCGCGTCGAGGTGATCTGTTCCCCTCGTGGGGCCCGAGCGAGTTGGAACCTCTGGTTCTTCAAATGTGTCGAAGAATTTGAGGGAAGCGGTAGACGCAGTAGACAGAGGTGCGTGTTCTAAATCCGGTATGCGAATCTGCTTCACAGGCGTCTCGAGGATATGCAGAGAGTTCCTGCCTGGGGGCGGCTGCCCTGCTGGCTGCCCTGCCGGCTGCCCCGCCGGCTGCCCTGCTGGCTGCCAGGTATTAATTGGTCTTTTCTTTGGAGTTAACGAGTTGTCACGCACCGCCTGCCTTCCCCGGGGTCTCTGCCGTTGAGGACTCTGCCTTCTCAGGTTTTTCCTCTGTATCTTCAAGTTAACGTTGGCGTCCTGATCGATTCCCAGCTCTTGGTCCACGTCGTATGCAGAACCGACGTCAAAGGATATGTCGTGAACCGCGGAGGCGATGGAATCGCTGCTCGTGGTGGACAGCCCGTCCCCTGCATCGGCGGTCTCTCTGTTTGCCACGGACCCGTCTTCGTCCTCGTCTTCCGCGCCAGACAACTCGTACGGATCCCCGACGAAGGGGCTGTACCTCTTACCGTCAAATATGAGACTGCCTCTCTTTTTCTGCTTGTTCTTGGGCGACAGGAACGGTGGGAGCGATATTTCGAGCGGGATGGGCACGTTGTAGCTGTTGAGCGGCGAGTAAGTGGTCAAGTAGAGTTCGGATTTGGGTTCCCTTCGCAGATTCAAAGGCGAAATTTGGCTCGTGTTACTCGTGTCGGCCACGCATCCCTCCTTGTAGCTGCCCATCGAATCCAGCGTCTGCACGATGATCGACTGCAACGACCGCGACGCATCCTCGTTGCTCCCCACAGATCCCGACCTGCGGTGAGCCGCGAGCCTCTTTTTGGTGTGGAAATCCCATATCTCCTCGGGCACGTCGATCATCACCCGGGAGTGCATGTCCATGAAATGGCCGTCTTTGCCCAACAATTTTACGCCATCCCCCGCAATGCTGCCATTCGCACTTTCGTACTCGCTGTCCTCCTCGGAGCCCTTTGGGAACACAATCTTCGATGGCGACTCCAGTTGAGAGTCATCCGCATACTGCGGAATGGAAAACCGTACCTGCGACTGCGGGCTCGAGGGTACGTAACTCGCAGGCCTGCTTCTTCCCGTGGGGGAGACGTGGCGGCGACCGTTTTCACCTGTATCTGATTTCCTCAAGATGGGGTGGACGCTTTGCCGCGTGACTTGATCACTGACCATCTAGCGCAGCGACGGGGTGGCCCTTTGGTCGACGAATGGGATAGAGAAGGTGCCTGGAGCAATTAATTGTCTTGAAAGAACAGGCCTCTTTTTTAGAATGTAGAGGTAACAGTCCGCACATGCTGTCACAGTTTCCCATGGCCCGGTCGAGTAAAGTAATGCGCCAGCAATCAATTTACTCTGCCCCCGAATCAGGCAATGTGTGCCCAGTGGACGGGATGAGTCGACTCAAGTGTGTTGTTTACATCTTGGTCGATCGGGGAATAGTTCAAAACTTCTGACAGCACGCAACACGTGATGCGGTTTGGGCAGAGGAGTTGCACGCTGAGCGTGGAGACGCTACGACGGACCTTCGTTCGTGGTTGTCTTTGTGTGTAACTATGGGGATTTTTGTATATCCTCGAACACCGAGCTTAGCTGTGCTCGACCAGCTGGCGCTCGGCTCGGCCTGTCTTGTTGAGAGGCGCATGTGGCACCTTGCTAAACCGACCACGGCCGCAGCAGACGGTGTCTCGAGAGGTTTCTACAACGTTTCCCCCATGGCATGCGAGCGCAGTACGCGTGGTTAATGATTCCGCGCACGTTGCTGCGTCGCACCGTCTGTTAACAGCTGTATAAATATACGTTCGAGCGTGCAGGTGCGAGTGACGAACTCCGACTGGCCAGACTGGCACAGGGTTGACGGAGCCAGATGCTTTGCAAGATACGCGAATGGCACGTGAGAATCTGGCGTGCGTGGGAGCACCTCAAGAAACTGGTCTGCAACTACTACACGCCCTGTAGACGGATCACGTACCATTACAGAGTTGTGGAGGTCGCCAAGCGGTAGAGGCGCCGCCGCGCGCGGGGTGCGGTTATTCATATATATATATATATATGCATTGTGCTGCGCCAGCCGAGTGTGTCGTCTAGTGTCCGGCGTGTCCGGCGCGTCGCTCGGCACGGCAGTCCGGCGCACCCCGGTCGTTCCGGACAGTGTCTGCGCTGGAACGCCAACTTTGTTGTTTACGGATAATGCCAATGTGCAACGCATACATCTGCTCCAACGCAGCTTCTTAGCCAGTCTCAAGGGCAGCAGTTGGCGTTTCGATATCGTACAACGTCCGCAGGAGCAATACCAAGATACATTTGAGATGAACAACGAGGATTACGGTTACGACTACGACTACCTCTTCAAAAGTATGTCATGTGTGTGGGGGCATTCGAACCTCTGGCAGACGCATTTTACTAACGGTGTGCAACCACAGTTGTTTTGATCGGTGACTCTGGAGTGGGCAAATCGAACCTGCTGTCCCGGTTCACCACAAACGACTTCAACATGGAATCGAAGTCGACCATAGGCGTCGAGTTTGCGACGAGAACGATCGAGGTGGAGGGCAAGAAGATCAAGGCACAGATTTGGGACACCGCCGGCCAGGAGCGGTACAGGGCGATCACGTCGGCGTACTACAGGGGGGCGGTCGGTGCGCTGATCGTGTACGACATCTCGAAGCCGAGCAGCTACGAGAACTGCAATCACTGGTTGACGGAACTGAGGGAGAACGCAGACGACAACGTAGCGGTGGGGCTGATCGGTAACAAGAGCGATCTGGACCATCTGAGAGCTGTGCCCACGGATGAGGCTAAGAATTTTGCGCAGGAGAACCAGTTGCTCTTCACCGAGACCAGTGCGCTCAAGAGTGAGAACGTGGATTTGGCCTTCCGCGAGCTGATCACCGCCATATACCAGATGGTCTCGAAGCACCAGGTCGACCTCGGGGACGCGGGCAACAGCCAGGGGAACGCCCCCAAGGGCCCCACCATCAGTCTGACGCCTGCGCTCAACGAGGACAGCAAGAAAAGTGCAAACAACTGCTGTTGAAGAAATACGTCGCCGCCTTTAGCTCTCTGTGTGTGTATTTTTTTTTTTTTGTTTTTTTCCTCTGTCTAGTACCAATATACTATATACTATGGTTCTGTTTGAACTCTGAAGTCTTCGTCGGATTCGTCGTCCTCGTCAGCCTGGCGTGGGGGCAGCTGCTGGGCAGTCTTTTTGTAGTCGATGACTTTGCCCCGGGTTCTGCGGCCCGTGGCGATGATGTTGCCGGTGTCGATCTCGGCCAGGTCGTCCTCCTCCTCGTCTTCGAGCGCCGCCAGCGTGTCCAGCTTTGCATCGTCGTCGTCGTCGCCGTCGTCGTCGCCGTCGCCGTCGCCGTCGCTGGCGTGGGCGTGGGCGTGGGCGTGGGCGCCGTCGCGCACGGGTTTCTCGCCCTCTACCTGCGCATCGTTCTCGTCGTAGTTGCGTCTTCTCTTGCGCTGCCGCGTGGGGTCCCTGGCCTTGCGCTTGGGTGGTTCCCCCTTCGTCTCGGGGGCCGCTGCCTCTGGTGTGGGTTCCTCCTTCGTCTCCTTCATCGCTGGTTGTGCGTATAACACACTTTGCCAACTCTAACCCACCACCGTCTCGCAACCTATAAGAAAGAAAGAAAGAAAGAAACAGGAAAAAAAAGAACCCCCCCAGCAATGAGCAAGGTGCAAGTGAAGCAGGACGCCCGCCTGGCGGATTTGGTCGGCTACAGGCTGCGTGTGCTGACGCAGGACGGCCGCGTCTACGTGGGGGAGCTGCTGGCCTTTGACAAGTTTATGAATTTGGTGCTCAAAGGCTGCGTCGAGGAGCGCATACCGCAGACGCAGCTGCGCAACCTGCAGGCCGGCGAGGATATCAGGGTGGACCGCCGGGTGCTGGGGCTTGCCATCCTGCGCGGCGAGCAGGTGCTGTCGACCGTGGTGCAAGACGGGCCGCAGTTGAGCAAGCGGGAGCGGCTGGACGGCGTGAAGGGCCAGGAGAAGCAGCTGAGCAAGCAGCGCAGGTCGAGGGCCAAGCAGGCGAGGGCCGGCGGCGACAGCGGGAGGGTCGAGAAGAGGAAGTTCCAGCCCCCGCCGGGGTTCAAGGCCCGCAAGGCGTGAGGGACGTGAGGACGTGAGGACGTGAGGACGTGAGGACGTGAGGCGGTGTGAGGTCCCGGTCCCAGCCCTATATATATAACATTCCGTTCCCAAGCTGCAATAAAAATAATAATAAAAATAATAAAAATAAAAATAAAAATAAAAACAAAAACAAAAAAAACAAGAGCTGGTGCACGTTGCGCTCCCGAGGCTCGGCGTACGGGGCGGCTGGGATGTGCACCAGCTCTTGTCTTGTTTTTATTTTCCGTACTTTTTACCTATTAACATGGCTACCGGTACTGCGAAGCTGCAGCAGAGAGAAGAAAAAACACACGAACCCGCATCGCCGCCGACGCCCACGCCCGCGCCCACGCCCACGCCCACGCCACAGGCTGCAGCCGCCGCCGCCGCCGCCATCCTGCCGCCAGGCCCCGGCGCCAGGCCGCACCGTCGCCCGCATCCTCGTACGTCGCGACACATTTCGCTTTGCGTATCCCTTGCACAGCGCATCTCGGTCAAATTTTTCTTTCAAACAGTGATCCACCGACCATCTACAACACTCCCACTGCAAAAGAGGAATCCCTCCCCATCTAGATATAGACTTTGCGTACCTCAAGGATGTCTGCTGAAGTCCCCACTTTCAAATTGGTGCTCGTCGGTGATGGTGGTACCGGTAAAACGACCTTTGTCAAGAGACATTTGACCGGTGAGTTCGAAAAGAAGTACATCGCCACCATCGGCGTGGAAGTTCACCCATTGTCGTTCTACACAAACTTCGGTGAGATCAAGTTTGACGTCTGGGATACCGCCGGCCAGGAGAAGTTCGGTGGGTTGAGAGACGGCTACTACATCAACGCGCAGTGTGGTATCATCATGTTCGATGTGACGTCGAGAATCACGTACAAGAACGTGCCCAACTGGCACAGGGACCTGGTGCGCGTGTGCGAGAACATCCCAATCGTGCTCTGTGGCAACAAGGTGGACGTGAAGGAGAGAAAGGTCAAGGCCAAGACCATCACGTTCCACAGAAAGAAAAACTTGCAGTACTACGACATCTCGGCCAAGTCCAATTACAACTTCGAGAAGCCGTTCTTGTGGTTGGCCAGAAAGCTGGCCGGTAACCCACAGCTGGAGTTTGTCGCGTCGCCCGCATTGGCCCCCCCAGAGGTGCAGGTGGACGAGAACTTGATGCACCAGTACCAGCAGGAGATGGAACAGGCGACTGCCTTGCCCTTGCCCGACGAGGACGATGCGGATTTGTGAGCAGTGCTTGTAGTATATAAAAATTTAAATGTGTGTAGTCGAACAACAACAAGATGGCACAAGCGAGCGAACAACTTGGCGTTGCACGCAACAGTGTGGCGAACAGAGCAGGCATGGCAGAGATTGCTTACAACGCGGACACGAAGCAGATCGGCGCCCTTGGGTCGGCCGAGGATCGCGAGAGCCTGTGCATCTACGCGGGGCAGGTCAACTCGTTGACGCAGGCACTTGTGGCCGAGAACAACCCCAATTTCACCCCCCAGCCAAGTGAGGACTCGACCAAGCTCATCAGGAACCTGTTTGAAAGTGGCATCAAGAACGTGAAGCAGAAGAGGCTGCCCGAGGCGCTCAAGAACATCAGTTTGGCCATCGAGATGGCCCAGAGGAAGAGGGCACCTTGGGAGGCGTTTGCCGTGCAGGTGCAGGAGCTGCAGTTCATGCTACGTCACAAGGTGGACCTCGAGCTCATGCTGGGGCGCTACTTGGATGCGTTGCAGGACCTGGACATGCTGCTAGGCACGGGGTTGCTGCAGCCAGAAGTATTTATTCGCAAGACGGATGCGCTTTTGCACTTGGGCCAGCTGGAGGACGCCCATGTCGCCTGCGACAGAGGGTTGAGTCTCCAGCCGCAGAACACGAAGCTCAGGGCCCTCGCGATGGAGTGTGACAGGAAGCTCGCGGATTACAACGGGTTGTAGCGTCATGTGTATGTATGTATGTATGTATGTACTCTTGTTGTTGTTTTTTTTTCTTCCAAGCTGCAAAAAGTGAAAATTTTCACTTTGTTCATCTCTTCTCACACCAAGAGCTGGGTACCGTACACGCAATGCCGCTGCCTTCGTCGTCGCACTCGTCGTTGTCGTCTGCGGGCTCCCCCGACATCAATGTTACCATTGAGCATTTCATAGCGAGGTTGAAGAGGCGGCAGATCGACGGACCGTACGCGATGGCCCTCGAGACGCTGCAGCTGCTGAAACGGTTCATCTCCCAGGCCCGTTGGTCCCACGTCGGTGAGCTCATCGAGCAGATTAGGCAGCTCGCGAATAGGCTTGAGAAGGCGCAGCCCAAGGCGTTTGCCTGTGGCAACGTCATCAGGAGGATTCTGGCAGTGATAAGGGACGAGGTGGAGGAGGACATGCGCGGCAACGTCCCCCTGGCCCCGACGTCCAGCACCGTGGCCGAGCCCATGATATCGTCCATGTTCAATCTTTTGCAGAAGCCAGAGGATCACCAGCAGCCGCAGCAGCAGCAGCAACAGCAGCAACAGCAGAAGCAGCAGCAACAGCAGCAGAAGCAGCAGAAGCAACGCAGCAACAGGCACAAGACGGATTTCCGTCAGGTGGCCATCCAGGGGATCAAAGACCTGATAGACGAGATCACCAACATCGATGAAGGCATCCAGCAGATCGCCATCGACCTCATCCACGACCACGAAATTTTACTCACACCGACTCCGGAGTCCAAGACCGTGTTGAAGTTCCTGCTGGGAACCAGGGAGCGCAGCAACAGGAGGTTCACCGTCCTCGTCACGGAGGGGTTCCCCAACAACACTGCAAGGGCCCACGAATTTGCCAAGAAATTGGCCCAGCACAACATCGAGACCATCGTGATCCCGGACTCCGCGGTCTTTGCGCTCATGTCCCGCGTGGGGAAAGTTATCATCGGTACGAAAGCTGTATTCATCAACGGCGGTTCCATCTCGCCCACGTCAGGCGTCAGTGCAGTATGTGAGTGTGCCCACGAGTTCAAGACTCCGGTGTTCGCCGTAGCAGGCCTGTACAAGTTCTCGCCACTTTACCCGTTCGACGTGGAGAAGTTCGTCGAGTTCGGTGGGTCCCAGCGTGTACTCTCGCACATGGACCCGGAACTAAGGCTCGATACTATTAACCCAATGACAGACTACGTCCCCCCAGAGAACATTGACATTTACATTACAAACATCGGCGGATTCGCCCCCAGCTTCATCTACCGTATTGCCTGGGACAATTACAAGCAGATCGATGTGCAGTTGGAGCTGTGATAGATATAATTGAAAAATTGATAATGAATCATGCATAGGTTGGAAAAAGCAAAACTAAACTAAACTAAACTAATTCTTGGAAAATTGCCCTGTGCCTCGCTCGACTAGGATTTTCCCTATCGTGGTCTTGAGCTGGATGACTCGACGCTTTTCACAGCGTCCTGTCAATGGGCTAGAACAACCAGACTTCTTTGAGTACGAAGGTACCGCTTTGACACCCACGGTGCCGATTTGTAATTAGAAAGTCTCACACAATTCTTGACGGCTATTGGAACTCTTGCAGCTATTTTTATGCATCCACTGTTGCCCTTGGTCACTGGTAACGGACTCTTGGACCCTTGTGAATATCCATAGTGCCCTTTGCAGAGCAAACTAAATTGAACGTAACACTCTTGAGAGGTACCCACAAGTGTCCCCGACTAAAAGCAATCCCCCTAATGACTTCTAAACTGCTGGTATTTGGTGGAAATGGATTCTTGGGCAGGCGTATTTGTCAAGAGGCTGTGAATAACGGGTGGGAAGTAGTCTCACTGTCAAGATCAGGTAAGCCACCGGCCCTTAATCTTCCCAGGGACAACCATTGGATCAAAGAAGTTAGGTGGGAGGCGGGAGACGCATTCAACCCTGCCACGTATCACAAGCATTTGAAAGGAGCAGCTGGGGTGGTTCATTCTATGGGGGTCTTGCTCGAGGACGAGAGTTACAAAGGAAAACTACGACAAGAATTGGGACCTTCTAAAGCCACTGAATACAATTGGGCATCATGGCTTCCTTCAATTGGCTCATCCCCCTTGATTAAGAAGGATCCCAATTTTACCTACGAAAGGATGAACAAGCAGAGCGCCACTATCCTTGCGAAAGCATTTGCTGATTCTATTGACGCAAGTGAAACCGCTTGGAAGGATAAGCCTACGTTTACCTACATTTCTGCCGATAGGGGCTTCCCACTAATCCCAGAGGGCTATATCACTTCAAAAAGACAGGCCGAAGAAGAGTTGATGCGCCATAAGGATGTCTTGCGCGTCATCTTGATGAGACCAGGGTTTATGTTCGATGAGATAAAAACTACTAGGGATGGGGGAGCTAGGACATACCTTCATAATGCACTGGAATTATTGAACTGTGGGAATAAAGTTTTACTGGGTAAAAGGTTTGAATGTGTAAACGGATTGATCCGACCCGTAGTGTCGACGCAGCAAGTCAGCAAATGTGCTTTGGCCAAAATAAGCGATCCTGAGTTCCAAGGGATTGTGCCTCTAGAGACGATCAAACTAGCATAAAACTTTTTTTTTTCTTTGTATGTACAGGGAATTACAATTTATTTCATTATGTGCATGGTCACCTCCGCAAAAAGGCCTGGTAGGCCTCTTGATTGATTTGTACGTTGCCAACACTTTTCATCTGTTTCTTACCTTCCTTCTGCCTAACGAGTAGTTTCTTTCTTCTCGAAACATCAGAGGCATGCAATTTTTGTAAAACGTCCTTCCGCCTGGCCTTTATAGTTTCACGAGCGATGATCTTATTATTGGCTCTCGCCTGAATGATCACTTCAAATAATTGGGATTTGATGTACTGCTTGAATTTTTTCACCCAAACTTTCCCTGCATGCTCCACCTGTGAATTGTGCAAAACTTGTGCTAGGGCATCAACGCTTTTCCCGTTAACCAATAATTCCAATTTTACCACATCTGAATCTCTGAACCCTATATCTTCGTAGTCCAAAGATGCGTAACCTCTGGATACAGACTTCAATTTACCGAAAAAATCGTCCACCAGTTGTCCCAAAGGCAAGTCATATTTTAGCATTACTTGGCCTGTTGTATTCAAATACGTAATTTCCTTCTGAATACCACGGTTATTGTCGCAGAGTTTAATGACATTGCCCAAATACTCTTGGGGCAAAGTCATAATGGCCTCCACGTAGGGTTCTTGGATTGCCTTGATCTTGTTTCTACGTTCGCCCAAATCAGGGAAGTCATCTGGATTCGTGATCAGATTTTCAATGCCATCGTAGTATTTAACCATGTAGGGGACAGTAGGTTGTGTAATAATTAGTTTGGATCCGTATTCCTTTTCCAATCTTTCTCTAAAGATAGAGGCGTGCAGAGAGCCGAGAAATCCAATTCTCCAGCCCTGTCCTAACGCATTGGAAGTTTCACGTTGCAAAGAAACAGATCTATCATTTAAAACCAACCTATTCACATCGTCATCCAGGGCTTTGAATTCTGTCCCATCTGATGGGAATGCTCCCACGAAAACCATCGGTTTGGGTTCTTCGAATCCTGGCAACACTTTAGTCTCATGTTCGCGCCCCACATGCATCAAAGTGTCCCCAATCTTAGCGTCTTTTGACGCTTTCATACCAGGAACAACATATCCCACCTGGCCTGTACTTAACATTCCCGTGGGGGTTCTATCTGGATACATAATCCCCACTTCCTTAATTTCATACTTTTTTTGAGTCTGCGCACTCAATACTTTGTCACCTTTACGAACGCTCCCATCTACTATGTGGACCAACAAGACCACCCCAACATAAGAATCGTACCATGAATCTACCAGCAATGCTCTGAAGGGTTTATTATGAAGTCCTGTAGGTGGCGGTATCCGGTCAATTATGGCTGGTAACAAATCTTTAACATTTAAGCCGGTTTTGGCGCTCACTCGAATGATATCTTCTTTAGATAGCTCGAAAGTGTTTTCCACTTGTTCTTCTGCCTGTAGAATGTCTGCAGTGTCCAAATCTATCTTGTTAATAACTGGAATAAGTTTCAGGTCCATACTGTAAGCTAGATAGAAATTGGCAACCGTCTGAGCTTGTACACCTTGAGAGGCATCGACCAGCAAAAGTGCACCTCCGCAGGAGGCATAGGACCGTGAAACTTCACCTCTGAAATCTACATGACCCGGTGTGTCCACAAGGTGCAGTAGGTAATCTTTATTATCTCTCTTGTCATGGTAAAACATCGAGCAAGTTTGAGCTTTAACAGTTATGCCTCTTTCTCTTTCCACTTCCAGCTTGTCTAGAACTTGCTTATTCCCACCACACTCAATGACCCCTGTTAATTCCAGCAATCTGTCGCTTAAGGTAGATTTGCCATGGTCAACGTGTGCTACGATGGAAAAGTTCCTATAGTTTTCGATGGGTATTTGCTCAATGCGTTTCTCTATGGATTCTGTAATGGTAGAAGCCTTCGTCGTGTGGTTAAATCGTACCAGCGGATGCCACGATCGGTGAAGCGCCCTTCTAAACGCCTGAGAGGCTAGCATCAGCTTCAAACAAATCTAACAATTCTTGCCTCTATAAAATAAACTTTAATTTAAAGCTTCGGTTTCGAAGATACGTGAAATTTCGATGGGCATCTCCAGCCATATGAAGAAAGAGTAAGAGAAGTTCCTAAGAATAAAATAAATGCTGTGATGAAGATAAAACTTATTATCAATGGTAGTGAGAGCCCAGAAGACTATAAGCTACTCAAGACAACAATCTTTACGGTCTCGTCCCTACGGAAGACAGCTGTTTTAAGGTTCAACAGTGAACGTCTTGTTATTATATCAACTCCCAAATCATCTTCCAGCAGCAGTGGTACGGTGCTTCATGGGGACAGTGGTCAACTCTGGTGCACAATTCCTAAAGACGTATTTAAGCAGTACACAGTGCTGTCGGCGCGCGATTCAAATGCTATTACCATGGAATACAACTGTGATACGTTGTTGAACGTCTTCAAACGCTATGAAAAGATTATAAATCAAGGATGCTCTTCAGATATGACGATTAAGTTGCAAGCCATGCCAGAGTGGAACTCGAATGTTGCTGCTGCAAGCAGCAGTGGTAGTTCAGCCGCCAAGCCCAATCCGATAGTTGCCTTAGGGATAACATTTGAAGAGATTCTTCACACCGCTGGATACGATGATGGTGTGGGACAATCAAGTGGTAGTGCCGCGAATGGGGGCTTCGGGGGTTGCAAGACCATTACACACTCTTTCAAAATACCGGTAAAGCTGATGTTCAAGGCGCAAGATGCACGAATACAAGAGCCCATGGTCAATTATACACAATTGATGATGTACAGGCTACCGCCCTTTTCCGGTGAATTTGGAACTGGTTTCTCGAGTTTCATCAAGAGGGTAGAGAGATATGGCAATGTAAATCACCTAAGGCTAAGCGCCGTTAAGAAGCGAGATGTACTGGAGCACGAGCGTGATCAGTTAAAGATAGTAGTCAATGAGCTGGATTGGCATTTGGAAATATGCTGGAATGGACCCCTTGATGCGATCATTCAGCCAAAGGCGCCTGTGCAATCTTCTCAGAACGGTACGGGGGCTCAACCACTAAACAACCTGGGAGACACTTCAGGGGGGAATGATGATAGCATGAGAATTGAGGAAAGCACGATAACTGATGACGTAGACCATACCTCGGAAACTTCTTTACCCGAGGGAGATGTGGAGTTGCTCGACGTTTCCGCTGTGGTAGAGCAAGCAGAAAAGGAGAGTGCTCGAGCGCATGAAGTTATAATTAAGTGCAAAGATTGGAAAGTTTGCCACAAGCTCTACGGTGCATTTGAGGAAGTGGTTCTGGCAATATCCCATGATGAATCTTGTGTATTGCACTGTTCCCTAGATAGAGGAAGTGCCGATGAACGCGAGGACGTAGATACGCCCAAGGAAAGAGGTCAGATAATTTACTACATGGCAAGGTCCAGACCAATATAATAGAGCCATGGGCAGGAAAAAAAAAAGATTCGAATTGCTGTACTTAGCTTACATAGGAGACTACAAATCAGGCATGTTTCTTGGCAAAAGTCCTGACGAATTCAGCGAGCTGCGCTACGGTTTCCACGGAGAGCGCGTTATATATGGATGCTCTGAACCCACCAACCGAACGATGGCCCTTAAGACCAGTCAAATTCAAAGCAGCGGCTGCTTGCAGAAACTTTTCGTCCAAACCTTCCTTCTTGAGCGTGAATACCACGTTCATCTTGGATCTGCAGGAACGATCCACGGGCAAATTGTAAAAATCAGGGAACGCGTCCAAGGCATCGTAGAGCAATTTAGCCTTCTTCTCATTTTCTGCACCCTGGGCGGGCACGCCGCCCTTCGCCAGCAGGTGCTGGAAGACCAAGTCCATCACATGCAGAGTGAAGATGGGGATGGTGTTGTAGGCGGAGTTGTTTTTCACCACTGTTGGGTAGTGAAATGCAATGGGCGTTATTGGTAGGCCCAATGTGTGAAGCTGCTCGTCGGAGACTTTGGCAATGTTGTGCAGGATTTCCTTTTTAATGATGTACAACGTCAAACCGGCCAAACCGATGTTTTTCTGGGCACCGGCCATGATCAAGCCATACTGGGAAACATCTATTTCCCTGGAGAGGATATCGCTTGACAAATCCGCCACCAGTTCGATGTTGGGGTCTTGTGTGACACATCTGGGCATGCTGGGCCATTCGACACCGTGAACGGTTTCGTTTTCACACAGGTACATGTAAGAAAACTTTTTGCCCTTAACCTTATCATCCCATTGCGACTCGGGTGGTATGCGCCCGTACTTCCCGTGATTGAAAGTCTTGGCGTCAAAGATTTGCTCGCAGGGCACGTATAGCCTTTTAGCTTCCTCGAACGATTTCTGAGACCACGAGCCGGTGACCAAGTAGCCTCCTGGAGCCACCTCTCCGGTCTTACCCAGGTGGGCAGCCACCAAGTTTGTAGCAATGGAGGAGAATCCCGTGGTACCGCCGCCCTGCATGAAGAACACTTCGTGTGTGTCAGGAATTTTCATCAGCTCTTTCAAGTGGGCCTTGGCGCCTTCGATGACTGCGGTAGCATCCTTGGATCTGTGAGAAATTTCCCCGATTCCCAGGCCAATTCCGTTGAAGTTAATCAGGTCTTTGGCAGCCTGTTGAAGTACTGTAGTGGGCAGCTGTGCCGGACCGGCACCGAAATGGCTTGGTTCTTCTCTTGTTAGCGTCATAGGAGGTGGGACAATAGAGTTTGTTGTTGTGACGGTCCTTTCAATTGGAAAACAAGAGCCAGAGGGGATTTGAAGTGTCTGCTTTATTATTTATTTCTCCAATTTAGTTAGGCTAATCTACCTAAGAATATTGGAAATTTTCAAGAGTCATCGCTCTGTGGTCACATGTAATTGCGAAGGGGTACTCATGTATACGAAGAGAGAGCGGCTCGACATGGGGTGGGGAATACTGGACCTATATGGAATTTGGTCAAGTATTAGAAAGTTACAATTGGATTGGCTGTGTTACTATCCCTTTGCGCTCTTGAGATTTTGGGCTCTCCAAATTTATAAAGTAATGAATACCCACATTTTATACTTTTATTTTAAGTTTAGGAAAGATTTAGCGTCACAACAGAAAAAAAAAAAAAAAAAGAATAGCGAGCATTTCAGAGAAAAGCTGTGAAGAAATCCAACCAAACCAGGATCATAGAATTCTCAAGTTCAAATATCCCGGAAAACCATATGTCCACGCATGTCCATCCACGCTGTCAGTCCTCCCTGAGGTCGTAGCCGCTATCCTTTCCGCTCTTGCTAGGTTTTGCCTCTATCTCAATACTCATTATTTTGGCAAATATATCCAGTATTTATTAGAGTTTACTGGAAAACCAGTATTGATGAATATATATATTCTCTCCCCTCCCGCCCTCCAATGGGCTAAGTTTACACAGTGTGCCATATATCGAAGCTAAAGCACGTGACACACATTCACAATACATACATGTCAGGTGACAGAAAGCGGACGCCATCCTCAAGACGAGTCGATATTGTGGCAGTTATGCTAATGCTATCAGAGAGAGGGAGCAATGGGTCCAGATAACCGTTTACCAGTATCGGTTCAACTTATGGCACGTGATACATTCAAAGCGCTTGCGTCCCCTTCACACCAATCACGTGAATACACGATACGCTTACGCGTCGCAAAAATTCACGCTTTTAGAAAGAGTGACTGTCCTCACTGAACACGAACTCTAGACCTGTACATTTTCAGAATTATTTTTTTACCATTTTTTTTTTTGAAAAATTTCTGGAAGGAAAAAAAGATACAATCCTGAATCAAACGAGGAACCCAAGCAGAGAGTGGCGAGTCCACAGAGCAGGGCCCATCTTATTCTTTCACTAATAGTGAAATAATTCATATACCCAGTATTGGCTATTAGATATTCAGATAGCCGCAGCTAAGCAAACAAGAACATTTCAAAATGGTACGTAGCTAACAAGATTTAACAGTTTATGGATGGGAGAGCATGCAAGGAGCTCGTCGTTGCGCCCGTTGCATCGTGGGCCTATTTTCCAGAAGTTGTGGTTTTCCAATTGACGGGATGAAATGACCTCCACTCCCCCTCTCCCTCTTCCGATTCAGATGTGTCTGTTCAATTACTAACTTCGATGCAGGGTAAAGTTCACGGTTCTCTAGCTCGTGCTGGTAAGGTCAGGTCCCAGACCCCAAAGGTTGAGAAGCAGGAAAAGCCAAAGACTCCAAAGGGCCGTGCCCACAAGAGAATGTTGTACACCAGAAGATACGTTAACGTCACCCTAACCAACGGTAAGAGAAGAATGAACCCAGGTCCATCTCAGAAATAAGCCTGCTGAGCATTGGGTTGTTGTACCTACAGAATCTATAATAGTATATATTGCAAGTCAGCGCACTGTTTTATTTTATGTATTTGCAGTAATTTGCAAGGTCACACAACTACCGGCAACTCCACCACAGCAGGGGTCCAAATGAGCCAAGAGGTGCAGAAACAAGTGGATGCCATACGGTCACAGTTCTGCGAAAGTTATGGGCAGAGCAAGGACCTGCGTGACATTTCGTCGCGCACGCTGTTGCAAGACTCCGATGAGCTCACGGAGTTGAAGAAGCTGGCTCAGATCATCAGGGCACACGCGACCAAGATCGGAATCGTGTGCGAGCCCTCAAGGGTCTACGACAATTTTGCCCCTTTGGCCAAGGAGCTGCAGGAGTTTGCGCAGTCCGTGTTCTACCTCTTGAGCTTACTACCGCTCTTCTACCACGACAGTGGGGACCGATGGGCCGCTTTCCTGTTGAAAAGGCTCGATGAGAAGGTGTTGGAGCTGCTCAGTGGGGCCTCCGTGCTCTGCAATGACATCGACGCCGTGTTGAAGGACCAGAGACACGAGAAGGAGGACGCGGACCGGTTGAGGTCCATCGGCATGATATGGGCCGCCTGCGATTCCTTGCACGAGCTTGGCGAGAAGGGAAATCTCCATTTGCTAGGGGACGGCGTGTCTCAGAGCTGTTTGCTGGTGCAAGATGTGCTTGAAGATATTGACGCCTGGATCGCAAATCCAGAGCTGGGCAACGACTTCGATTTGGAAGGATCAGACGATGAGGAGGACGAGCGAGAAGGGCAGGACGGTGAAGAAGAGGAGGCGTTGGACAAAATGACAATTTTCGTCGAACATTGGAAGACTAAGATTAAGATGGTAAAATTGCTCATGTCCTCGTTTGCCAAATCTGTGTCTACAAATTACTACAAGTCGGGCGATACCAAGGGTTCAACTTTGCAGGCGCTGTACGAATTGCAAAAATCCGTGGTGGCTCAGGTGGATGAGCTCGTCTCTGATTTTCTCATGTCAGACGCAAGCTTTGACCCAGGCGAGTTGCAACCCACCGTGGATGCCTTGGATAAGTTACTGGCGCAAATGGTAAAAAACTTGAGAACGCTGAATAGAAACGATGCGAAGAAATCGAAGTGGATCGATTTATGGGAGGCGAAATATTTCCAAGACAAATAGTGCCTCCCCCCGAACGCATAAATTGTACAATAGCGTAATAAATTCTCGAGTCCTTTTGCAAATTGAAGTTTCCTTAAAATTTGCCATTAAGAGTAGACGTCTCCTTAGTCCGTAATGGAGAACTTGTGTCCGGATCGTAAAAAATACGGTTACCGCTCAGCGTCAGTACATGCGATATAGAGCTCTACTCTATAAGAATAATACATAATGCTCCAAAAAGACAAGAATGCATCAAAATTAAACCTTTAAATTACATTTTCACCAATCGTCCCCGTTATCGTAGTCGCCATCGCCGACCTTATCTTTCCTTTTACTCAACGCAGCAGCTAGCGCATCAGCTAGGGATCCACCTGGACCGCCACCTCCGCCACCGGCCGGTGAAGCTGCAGCAGGCTGTGCAGGCTGTCCATGGGCTTCTTGTAATAGAGCGGAAGGCTTATCGAGCTGAGATTTGTCCACTTTCCGCAGAGATCCTAAGCCAGAGCCTCTGATCGATGCCAAAAGTGCATCTCTCCCAGAATCCCCTGTAGCTTCTGAAATACCGCCACCAGTAGCCATTGGCATGGAGGGTGGAGGAGGTGGTGGTGGGCCCCCGCCCGAGGCCATGGCCATTGCTGGGGGAGGTGGAGGAGGTGGTGGCGGTATGCCGCCACCTGAGGCCATGGACACTGCTGGAGGAGGTGGAGGAGGTGGTGGTGGTATGCCGCCGCCTGTAGCGACAGGTGAGGAGACATCGTTGAACGTGGTGGGAGGTATGGCAGGCTGGGGCCTGTTATATGCCTCTTGTTGCTGTTGCTGTTGCTGTTGCTGCGGTGGTGGTGGCGGTGTTGGTTGTGGGAAACTCACAGGCGGAGGTGAGTATGAAGTCTGCTGCGGTTGCATGAAAGGTGCAGGAGGGTACTGCTGCTGACCTTGAGAGAAGGAGGTGTACCTGGAGGATCTTGGAGGGGGAGGTGGAGCAGGTCCCCTCCTTGGTGGCGGAGGGGCAGGTGGTCTCCCACCATATCCACTGGTTGACTGTGCAACTCCACCGTTGGGAGCTCCCCTCTGTGGTGGAGGTAGTGGTGCAGGTCCGCGCCTTGAGGGTGGCACTGGTGGTGGCGACTTTGCAGCCCTCGGAGGTGGGGGGGGCACCGGTCTGTTGTTCCTCGCTGGTGCTGGAGGAACAGGTCTATTTCCATTGTAGGTTGGTGCACCATAAGTGGGGGGGGCATAAGGAGAGCCACCATAAGCCGGGGCTTGAGCCGTACCATTAGCATGCTCGAACGCCGTAGACGGTTGCGGTGGTTGCGGTGGTTGCGGTGGTTGCGGTGATCTGGGGAATGGAGTAATCTGGTTCGGAGACATCGACTGCGGTATCGGGAAGGGAAATGGGTTTTTGTTCTTGGCACCCTCTGAAGGTACCGGTTTTTGTGCATTAGTCTGTATAGATAGTGCAGGCGCGGGAGGTGCTGGACGGGCAGAGGAACCTGATGGATCTGCGATTCCCTGGAAGGCGGGCGGCATAGGACGAACCGCCGCTGGACCGGCAGAAGCCGCCGCCGCAGGTGCTGAGGGTGCCATAGGAGCCGGTGTGGCCGGAGCAGACTGCCAGTCAGTCTCGTCCGAGTCACTTACGTCCTGCGAAGCAGCTGGCGCCGGCGGAGGTGGCGGAGGTGGGGCCTTCTTTGTAATTGGCGGAGAATCAACATTAGAATAGCTGTAACGTTCCCTTTGACTTCCGTAAAGAGTCTCGCCACGAGGCCCATGTAAATCATCATCAGAATCCTCTTGATTCGCCCTTTCACTCAATGCAATGGCGTTCTTGTTAGAGAGGGTTTTCTTGGAGGCATATCTCTCACGCTTTTGGACTCTTTTCAAGAAATGGGATGCTTCACCCAAGTCTTCAAACAAAAGCCCTGCACAGCACTCATCTAACTCAAATGTGTGAAAAAAGGTACGCGTCTGCTGGTATTCAAAATTCACGTACAGTTCCTGATCCCATATTACACCCTTGTGGCCATTTATATCGACCAACTTTAAGAAGAACGTATGTCCCACCAGATCATCCACCAATACCGCAGCGCCTGAAAGCCCTGTAAACTGCCATTCATTTGGATCTGGATACGCGATGTACAGCCTGGCCACGGCAACGTCAACTATCTTATTAGCGGCCTTGGGCAACGCTACTTTGATGTTTTCCTTATCCGCTGAGTTCAAAAGACCCATTAGCAGCGGGAAACTTGATAATCTCTATAGTTTCAATGATCTAGACTCAATTCACGTAATTGATCAGTTGCAAAGGCCCTCTTGTGGCCATCTAAACAGTAAAACTTTGGTCAATTGTTTGCTTACTGGTTAGCTATCTTGTTTAAAGTTAGCTCCCCCTTTTGGAAGACCCGTAGGCCGTGATGACTTTTTTTTCAACGCCTCATTGAAAATTTCCAAGAAGCTGGACGGCAGGGAAGAGTGCATGTCAAATGCAAGTTGTGCATGAAATCTAGATTATGACATTGAGGGGGCCTTTGCCGGCATAATAACTTGAATTCGATAGGGATACGATTTTGAGCGGCATTTTGCGAGTGCCCTAGGTATTTGGTGATGGCTCGTTCCCCGAATTATTTCGAATGGCTGGTTTATGCAGGTGGAACCGAGTTGAAACAAAGGTGATGGAGGAGCCTGCAGTTGTTGTGATGCTGGGGATGTGCTAGTGTTTGTTTACTAACAAACAGAGGTATTGGGTAAATCCAAGCTGCAAGTGAATGCAGGAAGAAAGATGCTAGGGCATGTTCGGGGTACTCTTTGAGTTAAGGTGCATGCGTGATGGACAAAGTAAATTGGTATATAATGGCAGGAGAACTCGAACCAAGAAAACCTGCTAACATATTCCTTTCCAAAGAAAACAACAACTAGAAGAAACCCTTCCATTCCTTTATATCATTTTATCCTAGGCCCAAAAGAAGACCGCCGCCTTCGTTCATTCATTCGTTTTAAATTTTATTTTATCAAGCAAAGCCTGACCATGATTCCTTCCTTCCTTTCGACACTCGCTTTATCATCTTTGATTCTTCCCTCACTTGCTTTTGACGCAGATTCAAAGGAGAACGTGGCGGTCTACTGGGGCCAGAGCTCTGCTGGTTCAGAAGAGTCGTTAGCTGACTACTGTGCCTCCTCTGATGCTGACATCTTTCTTCTGGCGTTTTTAGACGCCTTCCCTGATATGGATTTGAACCTATCCAGTGCCTGTTCTAGCATGGACGAATGTACTCAGGTAGCCAACGACATCAAGACATGTCAGGATGCAGGCAAGATCGTGATGCTGTCCCTGGGTGGTTCTGTCGGTGACTATGGGTTCACGGGTGACGACGAAGCCGAGGATTTTGCCCAGACGCTGTGGGACACCTTTGGTGGGGGCTCCAGCACCGATCGCCCCTTTGGTGACAGCATCGTCGATGGATTTGATTTCGATATAGAAAACAACAATCCTGAAGGATACGCGGCATTAGTCACTTCTCTGAGAAGCTTATTTGAGAGCGCCAACAAGACTTACTACATCTCTGCTGCTCCACAGTGCCCCTACCCAGATGCCTCCGTGGGCGATTTGCTTAGTGGAGCTGATGTCGATTTTGCCTTCATCCAGTTCTACAATAACTACTGCAGCATCAGCGGTGAATTTAATTGGGATACTTGGGTCCAGTTTGCTGAAGACACCTCACCCAACAAAGACATCAAGTTATTTCTTGGATTGCCCGGTTCTTCCACCGCTGCTGGTAGTGGTTACGTGGGGGATATCTCTACTTTGCAGAGTACCATTGCTGGAATTTACAACGGTTCCAACTTCGGCGGCGTCGCACTATGGGATGCCTCGCAGGCTTTTTCCAATGAAGTCGATGGCGAGACCTATGCTGCGCAAGTGAAAAATGCCTTGGATTTAGCCGCTTCAAGTAGTTCGACTGGTGTTGCTAGTTCTTCTGCTACATCGTCGTCTTCTGTTGCGTCGTCATCTTCCACTGCAACATCTTCCTCCGTTGCACCATCGTCTTCTGCTCCGTCATCGTCTCCTGTGTCAATCTCTTCCGTCTTAATTTCGTCGACAGTCCCATCTTCTTACACGGCTTTGACCTCACAGACTTCTTCTAGTACCTCTACCCCAGCAACTTCGTCATCCGCAGCAAATTCTTCTGCTCCAGCGGCCTCTTCGTCTGCAGCCGTGTCTGTCCTACCAACCTCTTCTGCAGTACCCACTACGCAAAATGTGTGGAGCTCTTCTGCTCCAGCGGCATCTTCGTCTGCAGCCGTGTCTATCCTACCAACCTCTTCTGCAGTACCCACTACGCAAAATGTGTGGAGCTCTTCTGCTCCAGCGACCCCAGTTTCGACCACTTCCACGGGCGTTTCAACTTCAACTTTGGCAAGCTCATCGAGCACTACCTCTGGTAGCACTGCACAAGCTCCAACTTCCGCGCCTTCGTCTACCGCTAGATCAACCAGTACCTTGACCCCATCTTCGAGCGCTTCATCTAATAGTGCGCATGCATCTGCCGTGAGTCTAAACAAGCAGTACGCCGCAGGCATGACCAACCAGGGGTCTTGTAATAGCGGTGACATAGCTTGCACAGAGGATAGTAGTCTGGCTATTTGCGACTATGGCTCCTGGGTGGCCATGGAGTGTGCCGCCGGTACTTCCTGTTACGCGTACGACTCTGATGGCAGTGTTTTCACCGGTTGTAATTTCAGCTCATTGAAGGAGAATTTCTTCTCGTGAGCCAACGTCAAATTTGGACACTTTATATTTCTACGTTACTTGTTAGTTTGTTCTCATTGTTCTGTTATAGTTTAAAAGAATCTTTTATTATTTTAGTTACTTGGGGCATGCGTTAGATAGTACGCATATACGCGAGATCTGATCTCCACAGTCTCTGGATTCTCGTCAAACATTGGATGCCAATTGACCCTTTCGAGGAACTGAGGTTGTAGCCCAAACTCTTTGGCCATTTCAAAGAAATTTAAGTCTATATCCAAGAGCTTGGGGCGATGAGGTGAAAAAACGACAAGAGCTTTCCCATTGGAAGCTAAAAAATCCTTAATACAACGCAAAAGCTTTCTGTGCTCCGTATGGTTGAAAACACAATCGCTGAGGATGATCAAGTCAAATTTCCCATTTTCAGTATACGACTGTAGTGGCAGGTAATCATTTCCCCATATGTAACCTTCTACCACGACTTTCCTCTCATCGGGATCTTCTGACAACGACTGTCCGCCGTACAATTCGTGATCGACGTTATGCTGAATGTTTTCCAAAAGCTCAAACTCAGGGTAGTCTGTAGAGACAACTCTTTGAGCGCCAATTAATCCACATATTACCGTTGGTAGCGCAGCTGCCGCACCAAGCTCTAAAACCGTTTTCCCCTTCACTAATTCTGGATGTTTGTCCAGGAATTTTGCTGTATAAATACCGGCATTCCAAAGCATGTGGCCCCACAGTGGCGATTTGCCCACTAGACGCAACTTGATCTTTTTGGCTCGAGATTCCGATTCTGGGGCAATGTATTCCCTTTCATATTCCGCATAATGCGCCTGTGGTGGGGGTGGAAGAAAATCCTGGGGTTCTTCAAAGACTGCAAACGCGCCTTCTAACTCACTATCAGACATTGGTTGGGTGGAGTGTTAATCTAGAACGTTGCACAAGCACTTGAGATGAGATAACCTGAGTTGAAATACCAAATTTTTCAAAACTCGGTCAAATCAATTCTGTTCGCGCATATGCTGAAAAAGCACGGTGGAAATGCATACGAGAGGATATCATCGTTTCCATTTCATTGTGCATAGCCGATCGCACGGCAGTATGGAAGCACTCATCTTTGCATTGAAACTGACAGGTCTTGGTCATCCGATATTACTGTTTTGGCGAGCAGATATGTTATTTAGGCCATTTCTATTTAAGATTAAAAAAAAAAAAGTCTCCCACCAACAATTATTGAGGAAAGTTTTGCACATTCACCCCTAGTTCAGGTCTCTTCGTAAAAGTTTTATTTAGCATAAAATGCGTACTACATCGATTCAGTTGCTTTTAAATCGGTTCGAGCAACATATGCGCACACAAGAATTAAAAAAAATTTCACGAACAGCATTTATTATATTATTCGAGTTAGCGCGCAAAGGTGCTTCAGCGTTGTAGCAACGCATTCCTGGTTTGTACTGCCCTTATTTTTTAAAAAATTGCTGGATGTCACAGTGTTCAAAATTCGGAAAACATAATATAACTTCTCCAGTTTATAAATTAGCAAATTTGTCAAACTTAATTAGCAGTTATTCAGAACTACGAAATACATTCATAAAAAATCTACACAAGCCATTTTAAAGAGCTTTTACTATTTTTTTTTGAAACTTCTTATACTGGCATATTTATTTCGATGGAAACGTTTCGGGGAAGAAAAAATTCGGCGTAACGTTAACCCCACCTTACCCCAGATTATGTCATTACTAAAACTATAAGAATTAGTACATCAACAAGATGGACGTAGAAATAATTGAACAGCTTTCCAAACGATCTGGTATCTTACTAAGATATGGTTTTTGCAAATGGTAGTATTAGCCACTACGTGGATGGTCCGCTCTTCGTGATAACGCTGAACAAACCGCAATCTCTCAATTCGCTGACGGGGGAAGATTATTTGACACTGGCAGAGCTGGTAGACCAAGCTGACAAGGAGCCAGACACCTTCTTTACGGTTTTGCAGAGCAGCGGGCGGTTCTTCTCCAGCGGTGCTGATTTCAGCGATATCTCTAGCACTGCTGAAAGTCGCGCCGATGAATCTGAATTGCAGAAATGGTTGGCTAATTTCTTAGCCCGCAACGTTTACGTTACAAGTCTGTTTAATAGACACAAGAAGATTCTGATATGCTGTTTGAATGGACCTGCAGTGGGGCTTTCGGCAGCCCTATGTGCCCTTTGTGACATTGTGTACGCAATGAACGATAAAGTATATTTGAAATTCCCCTTTATGGAGCTGGGACTCGTCATGGAGGGTGGTACTTCTGTGACACTTCCTTCAAAATTGAGCAATAATCAGACTATGGATTCTGTACTATTTAACAAGAATTTCACGTTTGAACAACTGCAGGGGAGGATTGTCACGCGCAACTACGATATGACCGATGCAAAGGAGTTCAACGAGCGAGTCATCCAAGATTTGAAAACTCGCTCAAGGGACATTTATCTGCCTAGTGTCCTGGGCGTTAAGAAACTCATTGCGGCTAACTATGTGGACGATGTGCATAGGGCCAATTCCGTGGAGGCCAGTGATGCCATAGCGTCCTGGGTTAGTGGTGAGCCGCAGAGGTGTTTCCAGGTTTTAAAGGGCAGATTGAGAAAGCATAAGATGTGAATTTTTTTTCTTTCTTTTCATATAACTAATTTTTTTTCGTTTTTACTATCGCCTCTCGCCAGAGTACATCTCTTCCCCATTCGAGATGATATGGTCCAATTCACTGTCGTTGTCAACTTCGTCGTCATCTTCACACTCCTCAGAGTTCACCGTATGCAGTGTAACTTGCACCGGCTTATCGTTTTCCGCAGAGATCCTCTTGGAGACACTGGTACCGCCCACCATGAAGAAGACAAGGATGAGGACCGCCAGCAGACCACTTCTTGTCGTTTGCCATCGGAGGGTCTCGATGTCGGAACGAGTCTTACTCAAGATCTTGGTAGAAATTTTGTTGGTGCAATCTGACAGCTCCAATTTTACCTGCCTTTGCAGAAGTGTATTTTCAATCTTTTGGTTGTTGAAATCAACTTTCGAGTCCTTTTGCAAACAGTTGATGCTCATTTCGTTCATCTCATCGTACAAAGATTCCAAATCACGGATTAACTTCATCAGTTGCAAGTGCTGGTTATTCAGCTGAGTGTCTCTAGAGTTTTGGATCGCATACTTCAATTCGCTCTCAGCTGCATGGAACAGGTGTGATTGATTTTCCAATTCCATGCCGCTCAAATAAATATGGCTGTATTCCTTGTAAAACAGGTCGTCCAACAGCTCAAGCAGTAGTGACACTATGGCCTCACTCTCTTGCGGAGTGAAACCTTGTCGGCACAATTTATGGTGAAGATCCAAAGTGTCAAACTGGCGGGCCGCTGTAGTTGGCCTCAACCCATCGCCTTCTGAGACCAGTTGGTCGGGCATACGCTTGATGAAATTGGCCGATGCCTTATTATCCTTCGATTGCTGGCTTTGTGCGCTATTCTCGTTGGGCTCACTGATCATACTCATGGACCGCTGTGGTACTCTCACCACTCCAGAGAGGGGCATCCTTCGAGGTATCACCAGCCTCTGGACAAGTTTCACACCAAACCGTGGGATTAGGGGCAGCATCTTGAAACGATACGTTTTCTTGTGTGCCAATTTTTCTACCTCTAAGCTTGTGGTAAGAGTTAAAACTTCAAGATTCTGCCTTTGAACTCCGACCGTTTAAAATTCCACCAACAAGATAAGACCCAATCTGCTTTAGCGATGCTGGGCATGCGTAGGTTCAGCCAATGTGGAGTGCAATCGATCAAGAAGCACAGGTTGCCCCCAAGACCCAAGTTCTCTTCACTGATGGAGACCCAGTGCGAGGAGAAGTTTCTGCACGGTGGCAGAGGTCCTGGTGGCCAAAAGATCAACAAGTGCAATTCCAAAGTGCAATTAAAGCATTTCCCCACTGGTATCGTCGTTGAGTGCCAACAGACTCGATCCAGGGACCAGAACAGAAAGGTAGCTAGGGAGAAAATGGCGCTGGAAATCGAGAGGTTCTATACCCCAGGCCAACGAACCACAGTCAGAGAGGAAGCATTGAAGCAGTGGCAACATCAGAACAAGAGAGTTAAAGAGAAGAAGAGCAAGTCAAAGCACGATCAGCACCGACAGGAGAAGGAACTGCAACAGTTGGAGAAATTGAAACAGGAGCAAGATATTATAAAGAGCATGGTAGGCTAAGAAAGGGTCTTCCTCTTCAGTAAGTAGTAAAAGTCAACTTTTGTCCTTTTTCTAGCTCAGACCCCCCTTAAACAGCCTCAAGAAAAGTGCCCATTACATTAAATGGTGATAGGCTCTGACAAGTAATGGCTTCTCACTTATCACACCGCATGGAAGCGGGTGGACGCATCTTTTGCATCACTATCGATGATCCCAAGCACCTCAACTCGCTGTCCTTCCAGGATTTGAACCATCTTGGCCAAATGCTAGAGCAAGCCGATTGCGATGAACATGTTCTGGTAACTGTGCTACAAAGCACTGGCCGATTCTTCTCTGCAGGGGGCAAGGTCAGCGATGTGAACGCCATGGAGGTCGAAGTGGCCAAGCATCCAGAGCGTCTGTTGGGCCATCTGGCGGCTGCCAACGTTCAATTGGTCAACATTTTTGCTCAACACCGCAAGCTACTCGTATGTTGCTTGAACGGGCCAGCTGTAGGCATGGTGGCCAGCTTGGTGATGATTTGTGATTTAATCTACGCGAAGAACGACACGGTATACCTTCTGTTCCCGTTCACGCACTTAGGCTTCGCGCCAGAAGGTGGCAGCTCTGCCACGCTTCCCTGGAAACTGGGCATCAACAGGGCATATGAGCACTTGGTATTTAGCACTCCAGTCAGCTTGCAAGAGCTCGTCGACTCCCAGGTGCTAATAAAAAACTACAACATGCAAGATACGGACCGCTTCAACGCTCAAGTGATTGGTGATATTGCAGAAGCGCTCCCCAGGATGAAGATGCAATCGCTCCTGGGGGTCAAAAAACTGATTAAGTCGCAGAAGAAGCAAGCATGGCTGCTCAGAGCCGAAGCGGCAGAGACGAATGAGACACTGCCCTTCTGGAGGTCTGGTGAACCTTTCCGAAGATTTCGCCAGTTGCAACAGGGTACTCGCAGGCACAAGTTATAGGTCCCACCCCATAGATAAAGAAACGGTACTATATAGCTGGGGATCTCAGGGCACTGCGGGCAGTGTTCCTTTACCATTATACAACAATTGTATAGCAATTGTGCTTTTTTGGCGATCTCGAAGCGTCCTTGGCTGAAGTGGTTCGCTTAACCTTCCGATTAATTTAAAAGGATCCCGTTACCACGGTGAAATGAAAAAGGGCATATCGAGGTTCGCGAGAGTAACTCAAGAGTCAGGTAGCAGTTCCAAAGATAGATTTTAGTTTTATCGAGAACTCTATCTTTTGGTGTATGCAGAACCTGAGGAAGGAGAATAATTGTTGGTGTCTGACATAGGTATAAATCGATAATTGACAGCGTAAGAATGGGTCGACCAAGAAAAGAGATTAGCCAGGGCAACCTGGAGAGATTCAATAAGGAGCTGGAGATGGCTGGAGTTCATACAGAGTTGCTTTTACAGGACAAGAAGGGCCGCTCGAGATCGTGCTTGTTGTGCAAACGAAGAAAGCAAAAATGTGATCACAAGCAACCCAGCTGCACAACGTGTCTCAAGGCTGCCGTGAAATGTATTCAACCCGCTAGGTACAACTTGCCCTCGGGGGATATCACCGATGGGACGCCCTCCCCGTTGTCAGGTGGCTACGCCGGAACTACAGCGTCTCCGGCGGCGCAACCGCATAAACTGCCGAAGAGTTGCACTATGGCTACCCATCTGAGTCCTGATTGTGGCGGTGTTGATCGTACTTCTGTGCGAAGTTCTTTAAGCAGCAGCCATAGTGCAGCAGGTTCTCCAGAGTTTAAGTTGATGTCCATGAATGATGGTCCCTTTAAACTTAATCCAGTCGAGGTTGATGTTCTCAACAAGCCTCAACAGCAAGAGCAAGATGAAAGACCCAAGGACGCCTATATTATGTCCTTAGAGAAGAAAGTAAAATCACTGGAAGCGTTGTTAAGCATGCAGCAGCAATCGCCAGGCGAACCTACAGAATCCCCAATAGAAACTGTGACAGGTGCTTCTGGAAGTTCGAAAACTGCAAATATTCTACCATTGCCCAGTTCTGCTATGAAGGGCAATTTTCTGCCTTTGAAGAAACCAATTCCCAATGCCAGCGATGTTCCATTCAGCATGGCTTCGAGCCCCGGTAAGGCCACGATATTACCATCACTGGCGTCTGATTCGCTCGACTCTGTAGAGTTTTTGAAGTGCATCTTTGCCAAGTACAATTTGAGAGAATTTTTGGATTACGATCCTGCGTTTAAATTTGAAGAAGAAGTTTCCCGTTCCCTGTTAGAGACTTTTTTCTGCCGTTTACAATTTAAATATCCCCTGTTGGACGAGGATGAGATATACAGATTTCACGATGACTACATCAAAAGCAATATTTATTCGTACACGGAGAATGGATTCCACTTCGCTTGTGGCCGTCTATGGCTCGTGTTCAGCGTAAGCGCTTGCCTATCCATGACCACTGGTAAGTACAGGGGCGAACCACCGGTTCGCTATTTCTCGAGGGCCATTCGTCACATTACGAGATGCGGTGAAAACTTGACCTACGTGCAACAAGTGGAATTGCTTACATTGTTGGTACTGTACATTTTGCGCACAGATCGCGATTCCCTGGTACTGTACGACATAATTCGGGATGCCATGTTTATCTGCAAGGAAAAACTGCATTTGAACGTTTGGCGACCAGAGGATGTCGCCTCACACAGAAACTTGAGGCTGTTCTGGTGTGTCTATCTCCTGGAAAGGATGATATGTGTGGCTGTCGGTAGACCTTATACCATTTCCGAGCCTGATATTGACTTACCGCTGTTTGATGAAGTGTCTTTCAACACTCGGCCCATGAGCGACTCCAAGAGGCAGCATAGAGGTGTTCATTTTATCAATCAATCTTTGAGATTAAGAAGAATCGAGTCCCGTTTTGTCGAAAAGTTGCGAATACTGCCAGAGGGCCAAGATAAGAAGCAAGAAACACCAGAACAGTTGCTCCTAGTAAAAAGCTTCTTCCATGAGTTGGAAATATGGAGAGCCAATTGCTCAAGGAACAGCGTGAGAAAATTTGAGAATGAGACCTTAAAATTGTATTATTACCGTTCAGTAAGGTTATTGATCCAGCCATATTTGGAATTTTTAACACCCGAGGACAAGTTGTTCAGAGAGTGTCAGGCAGCTGCCGGTCAGATCTGTCAACTATTTAAAATATTTCACCAGAAAACTATGACTGGTCATTCGACGCCTGCCGTCCACACCGTTTTTATTGCCGGCGTGACCCTCATCTATTGTATGTGGCTCGCTAGAAATAACTACGATCAGAGAAGGAAAGCTTTGGGCGATTATTCCAAACATACAAGACCGTTAGTAAGCGCCAGCCTTTTTTCTACCATGGATGATCTGAGAGCCTGTTCCGTCTCCCTTTATGTGATGGCTGAGAGATCAAGTTTTGCTCGTATTTTTCGAGACACTTTTGACCAATTGATGAATGCCACCGTGGGAAATCTAATAGCAAGATGTGGGCCTAATTCTTCAGAACTCATTTACATTTCACCGTTGGAAGCACACAAAGAAATCGATGAAGGCGGCGAACTCAATTCCTCGGGAGAGCCGAAGAAAGTAAATGAAGAGGGAATGCCACCTGCCACCAACAGGATCTTTGGTACAAGACAAGCTGAAGAGTTAGCAGGTTTTGTTGAAAATTCTCAAGTCGATCTGGACGAACAGCAAGAACTAAAGAAAAAGCAAGGTGTCCTGCGGCAAAAATCCGTTCCGGAAAGCCTGTCACATTTCCTTATCAAAAGCGACGGGAATGAGAGTACTTCACAGGAGTTTGAGGAAGATCAGAATCACGAAAAACCTTCGCTGAAGAAAAGAAGAAGCAGCATGGGCGACTCTGAATCAACCAGGGTTGATGACAACCAGTACATGGTAAAGAAGCCAACTCATAGCAAAGAATTCGATTGGAGGGCTTTCCAGCACCAGGCTTTTTTGCAACAGCATAATGCCCAACAAAACTTGCAAGTGTATTTGTCGTCACTGAATCCGACTAACAAGCCAGATCGAAATATAGACGGCATAAGAACCATTCCTGACATTGAAAAGAATCTGTCGATAGGCCCTTCAAGTGGTTACGTACTTTCTGAAACGAAACAGTCTGGAAGTCAAGATAACCCCACGGGCCTTACTCGGCCCGCAGGTCCTCAAAGTCCTGCATTACCGCCTTTGCTAGGTCTGGAACAAAATGGCGTCTCTACTAAGCAGAGCTTGCTAGCCAATGATACACGCACGATCGGATCTGGCGTTACCGCTAAACCGGTGGCCAAATTGTTTACGAGAAAAGATTCCGATGCTACTACCACTATACTCAATGCGAACATTTTATTAAGCAATGGTGCTCAAGGCATGATTAACGATATTTCCACTTGGACCACTGACTCGGTTGCTCACCTTGTTAGTGAAAACACGCCCGAACGCGATATTTTGCCCGAAAGAAGCAATATCGCATCAGATTCCAAGCAGCAGGTAGGAGCTCAGGAGATATTAGAGAACTCGCAACTAAAATTGCAAACAGCTTTGGTTCAAAAAATGGATCTCTAGATTCCACTGTTGCATATCCGCAGGGCGGCCCGCTTGGCTTTTTTCCTTCGTCGAATAACTTATCTATCCAAGCTGCGCCTGCAACTGCCTCTGAACACACTAAACAGTTCGTGGATCTAGACTCTCGGACTTTGAAACTCCCACCACGAACAGCCAAAGACTTTTTAGTCGAGGAATTTTGGACAGTGAATGACGACTATGGATTTTTGACGTGACAGAGTTCACAAGTTTGCCACTATGACCAGAGAAAAAAAACAAGCTGGATACTCTTGTTTTTAATATGCGTTACTTACGATACATTTTATAAACTTTCATTCAAACTTTACTTCCTATATTATTAGCGTACTATAGTATTGACTACTTCATCATGTTCTGTTTGTCAGACCGTGTCCTATGATGATAACTTTTTTCATCAAAGCGAAGCATCTCAGAAAGTTTTATATCTCAAATCATTATGTTTAAATTCCAGCGTAAAAAACAACAAATTAGTCTTTGAATCAAAGGAACTGTAGGTAGATTTGATCGTATCCTTTTATTTTGCCAGATATATTTGTGCTTGACTTTGCATACTAACTTTATTTGTCCTTACAACAATTTACCAAATTCTTCCCCATTTGGAGTTCCTCTTTCTCATATTTCGTCTTCAAAGTTCGTCCCCATCTCTCCGTCATCTCCAATATTATTTCCCTCTCTGTGCTTTTAGCTTCCTTTAAGTTTGCATTAACCAGGTAGAATTTTACGAATAGCAAACTTATTACCTGGGATAGTAGTTGACAATAAATTAGGACTCATTGATCAAAAGCCATATCATGGATCAACCAAGAAGCAATTCCTTCAAATTCTTTGGGCTGGGAGGGAGCAACGAAGTGGGAAGATCCTGTCACATCTTGCAGTACAAGAATAAAGTAGTGATGTTAGACGCCGGTGTGCATCCCGCGTACCAGGGGTACGCATCGTTACCATTTTATGACGAGTTTGATTTGTCCAAAGTAGACATTTTACTCATTTCCCACTTCCATGTCGATCATGCAGCTTCGCTGCCGTATGTGATGCAAAAGACTAACTTCCAAGGTAGGGTGTTTATGACCCACCCTACGAAGGCCATTTACAGGTGGTTGCTTAGAGATTTTGTTAGAGTGACCAGCATAGGTGTATCTTCCTCAGGCAAAGATGAGAACTTGTACACTGATGAAGATCTTGCTGAATCCTTTGATAGAATAGAAACCGTGGATTACCATTCTACCGTGGATGTTGGCGGGATTAAGTTTACCGCCTTCCACGCAGGACACGTTTTGGGAGCAGCCATGTTTCAGATCGAAATTGCTGGTCTGCGAGTACTTTTCACTGGTGATTACTCTCGTGAACTGGATCGTCACTTGAACTCTGCAGAAGTTCCTCCATCTTCCTCCGATGTGCTAATTGTGGAGTCCACTTTCGGTACCGCTACACATGAACCTCGCGTTAACCGCGAACGAAAATTGACTAAATTAATTCACTCCACCGTAGCGCGAGGCGGCCGTGTCCTGTTGCCCGTTTTCGCTCTGGGAAGAGCTCAAGAGCTTATGCTGATCTTAGACGAATACTGGTCTAATCATCCGGAGGAATTAAGTGGTGGCCAAGTACCGATATATTACGCCTCTAATTTGGCCAGAAAATGTATGAGTGTTTTTCAGACATACGTTAACATGATGAACGACGACATTAGAAGGAAATTTAGGGATTCTCAAACAAATCCCTTTGTCTTCAAAAACATATCTTACCTCAGAAACATGGACGAATTTCAAGATTTTGGCCCCAGCGTTATGCTTGCATCACCTGGTATGTTACAAAGCGGTCTCTCCAGAGAAGTACTGGAGAGATGGTGTCCTGAAGACAAAAATCTGGTCTTAGTTACAGGTTATTCTGTCGAAGGTACTATGGCGAAATTTTTAATGCTGGAGCCAGACACAATCCCATCCATTAGAAACCCAGAAATCACTATTCCAAGACGTTGTCAAATCGAAGAGATTTCCTTTGCGGCTCACGTCGATTTCCAGGAAAATTTGGAATTCATAGAGAAAATTAGTGCTCCCAATATCATTCTTGTTCACGGCGAATCAAATCCCATGGGTCGTTTGAAATCTGCGCTTTTGTCCAATTTTGTGTCATTCAAGGGCACTGAAGAGGAGGTGAATGTATACAATCCAAGAAATTGCGTTGAAGTTAATTTGGAGTTCAAGGGAATTAAAGTTGCAAAGGCAGTGGGTAACATCGTAGACGAAATACAAAGAGAAGAAGCTATAGAAGTACAGAGGGAAAGTGGTCAAACACCAAAGGTTGAAAAAATAGAGGAAAACAGAGAGACGGAAAGTATTGTAGAAAAGGAGCTTCCTTCTGGAGAGGGAGAAGAAATTGTCGTGTCTGGAATTTTAGTTTCTGACGAGAGGAATTTTGATTTAAATTTAGTTTCTTTGACTGATTTGAGGGAACATCATACCGAGTTGTCAACTACAGTTTTGAAAGAAAGGCAGACAGTCCATGTGGACTGCAAACAAGAGCTAATATATTGGCACCTTTGCCAAATGTTTGGTGACATTGAAGTCTTGGAGGATAAATCAAATATAACCAATATGATCAAGAAAGAGGAGGATAACGCTTTCACAAATAATAGTAAGGCAGCCGACACACTTGTGCTTCAAATCATGAGTGATATAAAATTAACAGTTGTCGATAATTCGACTACTCTGGAGTGGACTCAGGGACTGATAAGCGATGCGGTCGCCGACTCGATAGTCGCCATCTTGATGAGCGTAGATTCATCACCTGCAAGTGTCAAGATGACAAGTCGATCTTGCGATCGCCACAACCATCAGCATCCAGAGGAATTAGTTCAACAAAGTTCCTTGTGGAAAGTGAAACAAATAGCCAAACTTTTCAAAGAGCAGTTCGGCGATGCATTCACTCTAATGCTGAGTAAAGACCGCCAGGACGAAAAGGAAAGCGCGGATGTCAGTGGTGTCATTACAATTGGAAAAAACATGGCCCGAGTTAATTTCTCCCACCTCAAGATAGAGGAGTGTAATTCTAATCCACTGAAGGGAAGAGTAGAGCAAATATTAAATATGGGCGCCGAGTTGGTTGCACCGCTGTGTTGACGAACGGACCGCAACTATGTGTAGGAGTAACTGTAAATGAATTGCAAAAGAACCAATAGCCAGAGAAGAAAATATGTACCCTCATACCTATACGAGACGCTAATGAGTTTGAGGAGTTGCACTCTCTTGATAATATGATAATTTTATTTTTTTTGGAAGACGGTATACCTATCATTCCAGACGGGTTAGAAAATTTTGAAATCTGAGACCCTCATCTCATCGCTAGATTTTAGTCAAAAATAGTATTTATCAAACTTTCTTGCCTTGGTCAAAGAGATTAAAGCATGAGCTCTCAAAAAGTTGAACAGGTTTCTGAAGCTTATATCGATGACTCTGCTTCTTTTGAGTCTTTACAATTAGATCCCAGATTGCTACAAGCAGTGAAAAGCAATGGTTTTCTTCATCCCACGTTGATCCAATCGCATGCCATACCGCTTGCTCTGCAGGAAAAGAGAGATATTATTGCGAAGGCTGCCACTGGATCTGGTAAAACTTTGGCTTTTTTGCTCCCTGTGATTCAAACAATTTTAAACTACAAAGCATCCTTGCAGGATACTGACGGCTTTGGAAATAACCAAACGTTAGGCATCATTCTGGTACCTACCAGAGAATTAGCAAGCCAAATATTTGGTGTGTTAGAAAAAATGACTTCGTACTGTTCGAAAGATATCAGGTCATTGAATGCTTCCTCAGACATATCGAATTCCGTTTTGAATACCCTTTTGTTAGAAAAGCCGGAAATTATAGTCGCTACGCCTGCTAAGCTGGTAAACCTTTTGGAGACCAATGCCGATGCAATTTCCTTGGATGAACTGAGATTTTTAGTCATTGATGAGGTGGATTTAGTCCTTACTTTTGGGTACGAGGAGGATTTGGCCAAAATCGCACAGTATTTACCTTTGAAGAAAAATTTACAAACTTTTCTCATGAGTGCTACGTTGAATGACGACATTCAGAATTTAAAGCAGCAATTTTGTCGTTTCCCAGCCATTTTGAAGTTTAACGACGACGAAATATCAAAAGATCAAAAAAAGCTCGCTCAGTACTATGTGAAGACTAATGAATTTGACAAGTTCCTCTTATGTTATGTGATATTCAAACTGGGGCTCATTAAGGGTAAGACTTTGATTTTCGTGAATAACATAGACAGAGGTTACAAGCTAAAACTTGTGCTGGAGCAATTCGGTATCAAATCTTGCATCTTGAACAGCGAACTGCCCATAAACTCGAGGCAGCACATTGTGGATCAATTCAACAAGAACTTGTTCCATATACTGATTGCCACGGATGACACGGATTACATTAAGGAAGAAGAGAACGAATTGACCGACAAAGCAGGGGACGGGGCTAATGGGGCAGAATCTCAAAAGAAGGATAAAAAGAAGCCCCAGTCGATGAAGGACAAAGAGTACGGCGTGTCTCGTGGTGTAGACTTCAAAAATGTGTCCTGTGTACTCAATTTTGACCTACCCACAACTGCTAAATCCTACGTGCACAGGATTGGAAGAACGGCTCGTGCCGGTAAATCTGGTACGGCGATCTCATTCGTAGTACCTCGGAAGGAATTCGGCAAACACAAACCGTCCATGTGCGCCACGGCGGCCAAGGACGAGAAAATTCTATCACGTATCATCAAGCAGCAGAGCAAATTGGGGTTGGAATTGCAACCTTATTCCTTTGATAAATCTCAGGTGGAAGGTTTCCGCTACAGAATGGATGACGGTTTCCGTGCTGTGACTCAGGTGGCTGTCCGTGAGGCACGAATCAAAGAGTTGAAGCAAGAGTTACTTATGAGCGAGAAACTGAAGAGACATTTCGAGGAGAATCCACAGGAGTTGCATAGTCTAAGACACGACAAGGAGTTACATCCTGCCCGAGTTCAACAGCATCTGAAAAGGGTACCCACATACCTTCTCCCTGAACCGCTCAGGGAGGGCAAGACGCCGAACCTCGGATTCGTTCCCTTCCATAAGAACAGTAAGAAGAAGCCTAGGAAGGGGAAAGTGCAAAAACGAAAGGGTGGTAAAGTAGATCCTCTGAAAAGCTTCAAATAGTAGTAATTTTACATAATTCCTTTTGTACACTACAGAAAAATGAAAAAGAAACAACAATGGTAATGTACACGAACGCACATACATATATATATCCTATTGCACGGGGGCCTTCAGTATCACAATCACGGAGTCCCCCCTCAGAAACAACTTGCTGATGAAGCGCTCCTTGTTCACAACTTTCTTGCCCTTCTTTTCCGTCCAAAGCTCTTTAACGTTTTCCAGAACCATATTGCAGTGCCTGTCAAAGGCCTTCACTCTAGCAATTATCTTGTGGTTGTTCCGCAGTGATATAATTACGGGGGATTTGCTCAGTATGGAATCATTTATCAGCGAGAGCGGTCCATGCTTGAATTCGAACTCTTCGAGTTGCTCCAACTCTTCGGGTGACAGTTCTGACTTCGGACGATCTATCAGTTCCCTGAAACTTGTTAGTAAACCATTCATCAAAATTGGGATTAGAATGAACACGGTACATACAGCATGAAACGTTACAGTTTGGGTTTGGTGAGTTCGCGCATGTAACTCAACCTCTGCTCATCTCGATTCAACTTTATCGTCGGAAAATGGTGAACCTTTTTTTTTTTTGTTTTTTTTTTTTTTGTAAATCTTCATTCAGCACCCAAGCATAACCCTGCTCGCCGAAAAATACAAATACAATCAATGTTGTCCATATCATACTTACTACATTATTAATAATATTACAATAGTTAAGCTTTCGCTGGTAGCTATACACCACTTCTGTAGATGTTTTGACCTTGGTATCTCAGTTGGATGGTCTCCATCTTTTCCAATGCATACAGCGCCTTGTCCAGTGCGCCATGGGAAAACCTGTTTGTATCTACAAACTCCCTTCTCAACGTCTGGTAGGATGTAGACCAGCCGATGGGCAATCTTCTCTTGAGTTCTTGCTCGATGCGGCGTATCTCCGCTACGACGTTGGAAGAGTTATTCTGGTTCAACCCACCAATGGGGTCTTGAGACGCGGCGTCCATGGTGGACGCCTGGAACAATCTTATAGCCTCGTCCACATGCTTCTCGTGGGCCACGGGGCTCAATTCCAATTTGGCCAACGACTCAGTGATCCTTATGATGGCTTCCAGTTGGCGCACCGTAATGGGGATCGAGGACCTTTGTGTGGACTCCAACTCGTTGATCAGCAACTGCTTCCTAATATTAACAAACTGCGATGATAACTTCTCAGCGGCCGGCGCCGATAGACGCGGGGCGCATTTCATCCTACAGTAGGTGATGTACCGCTTCATCTTATCCATACTAATCTCCAAACCGGCATTCTCCAATTCGTCGTCGGTTTGAGCAGAACGACCCGTGTGGATGTTCATGACGTGGTTGGCAATGGAAATGTCACGCGCCTCGTTGTGATCGTCCTTGACAATGAAGATCATATCGAAACGCGAGAGAATGGTGGTCTGGAAGTCGATGTTTTCACCTGGAGATTTCAAATCGTCGTAGCGGCCATAGATTGGGTTAGCCGCAGCCAACACGCTGGTTCGAGAGTTTAGCACCGTGGTGATACCCGCCTTGGCGATCGAAATAGTCTGCTGCTCCATGGCCTCGTGGATCGCCACGCGGTCCTCGTCTCTCATCTTATCAAACTCATCGATGCAGACCACACCACCATCCGCCAGGACCATCGCACCACCTTCTAGGTAGAACTCACGGGTGACTGGGTCCCTCTGCACACTGGCGGTTAACCCGGCCGCTGAAGAACCTTTACCAGAAGTGTAAACCGAGATCGGGGAAACTTTTTCCACAAATTTTAACAGCTGCGATTTCGCGGTACCGGGATCACCCAGAAGCAGGACATTGATATCACCTCTGAGCCTCATACCATCCGGTAATAATTTTTTCGACCCACCGAGCAGCAGACATACAATGGCCTTCTTGATGTCTGCGGACCCATATATGGAGGGCGCAATCGAATGGGAAAACAGTTCGTAAAGGTCAGATCTCCTGCTCATCTGTAAAAATTCCTCCTCCTCCTCCTCAGAGAACAACGTCATGGCATTCCATATACCCGAGGTCTCCACATCGGTTTGGATACCCAAGATCTTAATGTAAGGGTTTCTGATGGCAACACCGGCACCGGAACCACGGCCACCGGCGCCACCGGCATTGCGCCCCTTAGACTGGTAAATAGAGTAGATGCCCACAATGGTAACCCTGGTGCCCGGTATCACACGATTGGTCAGATACCTATCAGAAGTCATCATGATGTTACGGGGCATCTCACCGACGGGAACAGACTCGGGGACCTCTTGCAATTTCAAAAACTGTTGGTCGATGAACTGCGACAACTCGTGTACGATCAAGTAAGGGTCTGGCCCACAGTTTTTCCTCCCCTCGTCATCCGTGGACCCCACCAGGGGGCCACCGGTGTCTGCACCATTCTGCGAGTTGTTCGAAAGACAAGAATGCGGCAACGTCACGGAGTTGCCGCTGATCGAGTTGAAGTTGTTTATGCGGAGTGAAGTCGTGTGGCGACAGTTGCGACACACGAGCGAGAGGTACGTGGCACGCGACGTCAGCACCGACGCGGAGATGATGATACCCGAAAGACGCACGATCTTGGAGACGTGCTCCGAGTCCAGCTGTCTCAATGACGTCTGACTCGCCCTGCTGTTCAGGATCAGCTGGAAAATAGGGAAAAAATGCGCCATGGTCAAATCCAGTTCATCTGCAACGCCTCCTCCCAGCCCAGAGCCAGAGCCTGCCTCGGATCCGCCTGACGCACCTGAACCACTTGCTCCACCCGGCTCCTGGCCCTGTCGGCTCAATATCGCTATCCTCTTTGCCACCTGCGTAATTGCTACCTCGAAAAGAGGCACCACATCCGACGGCTCGTCCGACAACCGCTTGTAAAGGTCCTCGTTGTACCCGATGAGATGCTCCATGTCTACCGTGAGCGAGTACTGCTTCACCAGCAAGTTGTTGCGCAGCTGATCCCTGTACAGGAAATGCGAGTCGAGCCGAAACTCCAGTATAAAATTCTTGAACGACTTGATAATCTCCGTGTTGTCATCGTCATTGGGCGACTCGCCCTGCAGCACTGGCGCACTGTACACCTCCGGTCTGTCAAACGACATCGTTGTACCTATCTCAACCACTACCACCCATTTTTGTACCGTTACGGTCCAAACTCACCCACCAGCAATGGGCAGTTTATATACCGACACGAAAAAGGCGAAGACCTCAATCACTTGCTACTTAAAATACTAGATCTGGAAACATAAGTACGCCGTATAACGGTATACATACCCCGCCAAATCTGTCCTCTTTTTTTCGTTCATGTCTTTCCCCAAAATAGGCCTCTTATTTATACTTCACATCTCGGAGCCGGTGCTCCGATAGAATGACTTCATACAGGCATGCAATGCAGGGCTCCCCTTAACTCTGAAAAGCCCGCAGAGCCATCCCCGCACGCCCCTCCCGCTTCCATCGCCAAGTGCAACCCCGACTTTTCGAGGAAAAAGAAAAGACTGTGCATTACTCAGAAGAGCCTGAGGAAGAAGAATATAATAGTGATGGCGAGAATGCGGGGATAATAAAAAGTCACATGGCCAGTATTCCCCACATCCCCTGCGGTAGTTTCTGGGCAGCCAATCGCATTTTCGGGGAAGCACTAAACTGCTGGTGCCGCTGCAGACTATTCGCCAGAGTCATCTCCGTCTCCACCAATCATCCATTCAGGAATACCCAGAACAGGCCGCACAACTACGAAAACGTACTTATGTAACCTATTGACTAAGGCATCTCTCCACGGCATGAAACGCGACAAACATAACGAACCCCAGACTGGTTTGTTTGCTCCAGGTTCTTCTCTGGATTTCTAGACTCCTGCACCTTCTTCTAACGCGCACATGCTCCCCGCCCCTTTTCACATATTACGTACCTTCCAAGAAGTCGTGCGCGTCTTTCTTCGCAATTTAGAAAGAAAAAATTTTTTTTTTTTTCGCACCTGCCCATATCATGCAGCATAATCTTGATTGTAATGAGGAACTTAAAGGGTTCTTTTTTATCAGTCCATAGATTGATCTCGTAAGGGGTATAAAAGAAGTTTGCGAAATATGATGTTTTTTTCCCTAATTTCCCGCTCCACGGTATGTCTCACCTCATTTTCTTTGTTTACTTCCTTTGTCCTTTCACTTGTTGATTATATAACTGTACCATACCGTACAACCTTGTTTTCATCGTTTGGCTCACTTCTTTCTTGGAGGGCGGAAACGATAACTGCAGGTGAGGACAGACTTGATCTGTTTTTTTCCAGTTACATAGGAGTGAAGACAAGGCATAACAGAGGGAAAAGAAGGACCACTACTGACTTTGATCATCTGTATTTTTGACATTTGTTTTTTTTTACTGTATTTTCTCGTTTGTTATCTTTCACTTTGTACCGTTCGATAGAGGTGCAGAGGTAAAGCTACGATTCCTTTCCGCTGACGTGATACGTAAGCACAGGTTCGTTTTTTTTTGTTTGGTTCTGACTCTCCTTTCCGTTTTTGTTGTTCGGAGATCGGAGCTACGAACGTAAGATAGTCATCCGGAGTACAAAAAAAGCAAAGCGAAGATAGAAAAATAAAATAAGAGGGGTTATTAGGAATAAAGAGGCATACGATCAACCAGCACAGTCCTGTATATCAGTTGGCACTAAGAAGTCTCAGACGTTTGCAGAAATATTCGCATTTTACGCACAGAGATCTCTCACTTGATCCAAAAAAAAAAAAAGAAGCAAATCGCACATTGCACATAGCACCTACGCAGTGATGGTAGATACAGAGGGTCTTCCCAACAAGTCACCCAGTTCACCTCTGAGTTTTGATAGTAGGGGTTGCTTATCGCTGCCCCCACCGATGCCGTCCGCCATGAGGCGACTAAAATCGTCCTTGAAGCTGACTCGCTCTGGTTCGCCATCGTTAAGTACAGCTTCCTCAGCCTCATCCTCATTCAAGAATGTGAGGTTTGCGGCTGAATTGACGACGGTGAAAAAATTTGACTCGCGTGCAGAGCCGATCTCGATATCCACAGAGAACTCGCCCACGATGAATCCGCTTTCTCCCGACAGTGACGAGGATGAGGACGGGGGGCATGATGAGATGTGGTTCAACGACTTGACGCTGCTTCCCAGCCTCTTGAAAAATCGTAAGAGGACGGCGAAAAGGAACGACAGCGATCTACTGTTGTCGCGGTTCCAGTTGGATTACGACTCGGATTCCGGGTTAGAAGATGATGACGACGACGACAACGACGAAAATAGCGAGGGTATCGTAGATGATGATATGACGGTGTTTGCCGATCGCCACTGTGAAGCGCGCCGCACTCACCACGATTTACGAGTGGTGAAGTGGACTTTCCTGGAATCGAACGTGCGCGCGTTTACCCCCGTGAGCAGTAACCCATTTATTAAGGAGGGCGGAAAGACTCCTTCCTGCCTAGAGAAGCAGTTGTTCGACTATTCGCAAGATTCCAATATAAGGTTGCATTCTTTGGGGTGCGCAGACGACGATGGGTTTGGAAGAATCTCTGGTTTCATCTACGTGAACAATTTGAGTTTTGAAAAGTTTATCGAGATCAAATACACGTTTAACAGCTGGAAAGAGATCCACTATGTGACGGCAGCTTATCACAAATCTATTAGTCCCAAATTGGACGAGTTCAGTTTTACCATTGATCTAAATGTGCTCAAGTACTCTTTGCAGGTGAGAAACCTGATCTATTGCAACCCAGCACTCAAGACCACGCTCTGCCCACTAGATGTGGAGCTCTGCTGCAGATATGACGTCAACGGCGAAACATTTTACGATAATAACAACTACGATAATTATCAAATGAAGGTGGTGGCAACCACACAGAGCAAAGTGGAATGCGAAGAGAAGGCAAAGACGAGAGCGGATGCGACAGCCGATGCGGCTAACAAGAAAAACGAATTGAGTACCTTGAGGGGGGACATGTTTGCCAGAGATTTCCTCGTTAGTACCACGTTGTCTCACAGTCACGTACCTCTCTCTTCGGATAACACCCCGGATGCGCGCAGATTCAGTGACGATACGGACTACTACAATACGTCGCCTTTGAGACACCTTTATCACAACGACACTTCGTTGATTAGACCAGCGAAGATGAACGAGATTCTGATTAACTCGGACTATGACAACGATGATGACGCCGATGAGAGGCGGGACCTCGAGGCAAACATCCCTTCCATCCCGGAGGCACCTTCTTTATTGGCGTGTCATCCGCCCTCTGTATCAGATTCGAACTCTTCATACTCGAGCGTATCCTCTCCTTCGGAGGACTTTAATCTCATGGATAATGCTGATTATTATCACTACTCTTCAACGCATTCTGTATCTTCGCTTGAGTTAAATTCAGACATGGGTAGGATTGGCCCTCTCTCGGTAACAGACATCGGCATGACTTTGGGCAGTTTGGAGAACCGTGGCGTGGATGCCTTTGATGACATCCAGAGTGTTATCACGGATACTGTCGGCGACACGTACGATAGCGGTAACTCGGCGCCGAGGAACAACTCCGCAGATACTTTGATAACACCAGCAGTTATGCACAGACTGACCTCGTCATCCCACTCGGTAAACTCGAGCACATCGAACGTTGTCCTGGATGCCGTTTCTGTCGGCGGAAGATCGCCGACCATTTACAAGCCAACTTCAACCCCGATTATGAAACCCAAGGACGTGGACTACCAAAATTTTCTGAGCTCCTACTGCTTTTACACTCATTCGCACAACGAAGTTTTTCAGAGAAGTTGTGATGATGCTGGTTCGTCTCCAACCATAGAGGACATTTCACCTGTCTGATTTTTATCTTTCCATGCCTCTCCATCCACCACCTTTCCCCCATCCCTTCTCTTTTTTTATCCGGTCGTCCATTTGTTTACTATGTTTGTTATAGGGATGCCTAGGATTTCTCAACTCAGTGACTGGTTCCTGTTTGTAGTCCTCATCCATCCTAAAATTGGTCTCCAGCCCAGCCACCAGTATGTTTTTAATGTTGGCCTTCGCTTACATTTGTGTTATCTTTATTATCACTACTACATTTTCTTCTGTTCCACTCCATTACTTTGTCTAAAAAGTTAGATAGATTTTTTTTTCCGTTTTATTGTTGTATAGATTTAAATGTAAATATCATCTCCCTTTTATAGTTATTGCTATCGCACTTCGGCGCTCTCAAGAAGTTTTAGCACGATTTCCAACCCGGGGGCCGAATGGGCCACTGATTCAACAACCTATGATTTTACGCTTTGGAGCTACACATTAAGCTTATGCGGGATATCACTATAGTCCATTCAATTATTGAGCTATGTACATACTTGAAAATATATTGTATTAAGAGAGAAGTTCAATTCTTGCCAAGCTTAATCGATAAGCATTCTAAGTCCAATCCTTTAAAGTAGGTCCACCTGGTTACGGTAAAATTTACGCATTACACATTTTGGGGCTTGGGAAGTTCATAATATACATCGGTTGGATTACTGGGTATAAGTCGATCTGAGCTAGTAGCACCAGCCAAAAAATGGTATTTATATATTCAGATACTTAGTGCTCACATCAATGTTACAATGGTTTCGTGGTCTAGTTGGTTATGGCATCTGCTTAACACGCAGAACGTCCCCAGTTCGATCCTGGGCGAAATCATTTTTTTTTGCATTACATTTCTACTCTCAATTCAAGGCCACAGCTGAATTTCTCCTCCAACTGTTCTTTGGGCGGAATCGCCCATCTGGACCCGCTTTCTTATGTTCTGTCCAATCTCTTTCCATTAATTCAGAATCCTCATGATCAATCACTTAAGGGTCCGCCTCTTGGGGCGAGCGAAGCGAAAACTTCATCATAAAAATGAAAACATCGGTCGTCATCACTCTCGAATCAGAAACAGTTAGAGGGCAATTCTCACACTTTTACGCAATGGTAGAATTTAGTCTTTCCGAGAACTTGACCAAATTTCAATCCAGTGACAAAAGATCCTACCCACCGGTGGAGAATCCCTCCGATGAATTGAACAGAGTCACTGATTGTTTGGCTATCTCTGCTGAACAGATAGACGCAGAGGAGGACACGCTAGATTCACTGCTTGAATTATGCCATGGATTCCCGCACTTACCAAAAAAATTGCAATCACAACTATGCTACTTAATCACATCCTCAATGAGCAATTTAGCTCACGAGATTAATATCAATTTACAAGGTAATACGAACCACTCGGAAGTTATGGAGTTGATTTTGAAATGGAAAGTACATTTGGAAGAATATGGATACTTGACTTACGTTCTTCTGTGTTTTCTTCAAGAAGATGTTCACATAGCAGCTACACAGACAACAAGTTTGGGTCGTGGTGGTTCTAAAAGAACAGGTGTCGGTGCTGCTGCTGTTGAGCTTTTCAAGAAAACCTGCATACAACTGGAATCGATGTGTGAATTTATTATCAAAGTATTAGAGGTCGATTTAAATAAAATTTTCCAAACTACAGCTGAGAAAAACATGTTTATCGAGCTTTTCACCAAACCCTTATACCTTCTCATAGAAGTAGAAGCAGCGGTTAAAGTGCCACCTTTAAAGTTTTTGATACAACGAATAATCGCCATGTCTGTAAAATATCATAACCAGGAGTCCAGTGCGGAAAATACAATAATGACCAATTTGACATATTTTTTGCATCTATCTACTTTTAATGCTGAGCTGTTGCAAACTCTAAATGATGTTTACGATTACTCACAATTGACTGAAGAAGTCTTGAGGGATATCAGTTCTCGTGTATTTAATTCCAAGGACACTACAGGTCCTAAAGCCATTTCCAGTTTTTTGATCAAATTATCCGAACTGTCGCCACACGTCATGCTTCGGCAAATGTCGCTTGTGATAAGACTTTTGAATAACAGTTCCATTACCTTGAGATGTTCAGTGGTCGAGGCATGCGGAAATATTGTGGTGGGATTTTCAAATGACCAGGAACAAATGGACCATTATAAACAACAAATAATGGTTCTGTTAGAACTCTTGGAGGAAAGGTTTCTGGACTCAAATCCCTTTGTAAGGACGAAGGCCATTCAAGGTTGTTTGAAAATCTGCGACATCAACGGTAAATTTAACAAAAGCCGATCCAAATTTGCCAAATTGGCCGTTTGTTCGCTACAGGACAGGTCTTCGTTAGTGAGAAGAAATGCGGTGAAGTTATTATCTAAAGTATTGTTGAAACATCCATTTGGTGCAATGCATGGGACACAGCTGAGCTTGACTACTTGGAAAAAGTATCATGTGTCTGCTCGGGAAAAACTGGATAAATATTATGAAAAGACGAAATGCTCTGAATCTCTAGAAGAAGCTGTAGGGTTGTCACTGAGAGAAGATGATAAAGAAGGATCGGAAGACCAAGTTTCAAATGCAGAGAGCTCCAGGTTGTATGGCGACGAACTAGAGAATGAACACCACTTATGCAACTTTGAACGAGAAAGTCAAGCTTCAAATACCGTGGATAGAAATACTGTTCTTAAACTCAAACTTTTAGTTATTTATTACGAGGACGCAATCGAATTTATCAAGGATATTCATCGAAGTCTGAAACTGGCGGCTACTTTACTATTCTCTAGAAATCGAAATGAAGTGTTGGAAACCATGGACTACTTCGTGTTGGCTGACGCTTATGGGTTGGAGCTGAGCCAAGTTGGCGTGAAAAAAATGCTTCATCTTATTTGGATGAAGGGGGCCAATGATGAAGGTACTAGTATATCATCACATTTGATTGCTTGCTATGATCAGCTGTTTTTAACAGCTCCAGATGGGTACAGTTACAAAGCGCGTGTCACATTCCTGGCTAAAAACCTAATCCAACTCACAACGGGTGCCTCTGTTGCTGATATTGCTTCGCTGGAGCAGCTATTGATAATGATGTACGATCAAAGGCTAATTGACGAGGAGGTGATCAACGTTTTATGGAGCATTTATAATTCCGCACCCCGCAATGGAGAAAATTCAGAGAAATTTACTAAAGAACAATACCATGGATCGGTGATTATCTTGGGAATGCTATCTTTGGCTAATCACGAAATCGCTCTCAGAGGTCTTGATTTTTTACTGAACGTGGGACTCGGGGATGCTGGTGATCACGATTTGGTTCTTTGTCGTTATTCATGTTTGGCACTGGAGAGAATGGTTCCCAAAGATAATGCAGGCTTCACTCCTGTAACAAACGAAGACAGGGAAAATGAAGTAGTGAAAAAGTTGTACTCTAAAATTATAGCTTATACCGCTAATGTAGAATGCTATCCCATGCTAGAGCAAGCGTTGAATGCTCTTTTTACAATATCTTCTAAGCCCGATGTTGTTGCTACTGAACTTGTCAGGGAAAAAACGATGATGACCTTTGGTAAAGTTGAAGGCGATGTATCTCTCACAGGTCCACCAACCTCGCGGGTAATTTCCCTGACCCAACTATTGTTCATTGTTGGCCAAATTGCCATAAAAACCCTCGTATATCTCGAGAACTGTGAAGCAGAATTTAAGAAAAGGAAAATAGCCGCTGAAATACGCCAAAGCAAAGAGAAGGATAATAAAGATGGAAACGCAAGTGGGAAAGAGGGGAGTGATAGCGAATTAGAAATGATTGGAGGTAGCAATGAAGATGACTTTGCGGATGCCATAATTTTCATTAAAGAAAATGAGCTTCTGTTTGGAGAAAATTCGTTGCTAAACAAATTCTGCCCCATTGTCGAAGAAGTTGTTTCCAATTATACAAGGTTTAACGAACCCATGTTACAAAGGACAGCGGCTTTGTGTTTGGAGAAGTTCATGTGCGTTTCTTCTAAATACTGTGCAAAAAGCTTGCCTCTTTTGATTACAGTTATGGAAAAATCCTTAGATCCCATCGTTCGATCGAATGCGGTTCTCGGATTAGGCGATATCGCTGTGTGCTTTAATAATCTGGTCGATGAAAATACTGATTATTTGTACAGAAGGCTGCATGACGATGACCGGATGGTTCAACGGACCTGTCTGATGACTGTGACATTTTTGATTTTAGCTGGCCAGGTCAAAGTTAAGGGTCAATTGGGGCAAATGGCCAAGTGCTTGGAAAACCCAGATCAAGGCATTAGTGACATGTGTCGCTTATTTTTCATCGAGCTGGCTACCAAGGACAATGCAATCTATAACGGTTTTATTGATATTTTTACCAACCTCTCAGCGGATCAAACCTTGCACAAAGATGATTTTAAAAAAATTATAAAATTTCTGTTATCATTTGTAGACAAGGAAAAGCACCAGAAGCAATTGACTGAAAAACTGCTGGGTAGATTATCAAAGTGCGAATCACAAAAGCAATGGAATGACATTGCCTTTGTATTGAACACCCTGCCCTATAAGAACGAAAGAGTTACTGAGGTGCTGGAAAAGGGGTTTAAAATGGTTTCCGCTAGGGATTAATAATATCTCGAAGAGTTCAACTGATAGATACCTATGTACATCGTTCTTACTTTTTTATTTGTGCTCCAAAAAGTTTATTTAAATCAGTGACTGGGTCATTAGATTTACCTAAGGTGAAATCTAACGGTAATTGAGCGGAATAGAGTTCAGAGCCATGCAAGTGAATTTTGGCTAATTGAGCCATACCTTCGATGAAAGTCGTATTACCGTTCAATGATTCACATCTCTTGATTTTGTCCTTGTGGACTGATTGGCCAATGACCTCTTTATCAAGTTCAAAAAGAGTCTCAATGTGGTCAGATGTAAAAGCAATGGGGACCAGCAATAAACCCTTTTCCTTTGGAGCCAGGAATTCCACGATACTTGCGGTCTGAGCACCCAACCAAGGTTTCGGTCCCACCTGAGATTGCCACGTCAATCTATAAGGATTCGAAAAATTTAGCTTTTGGACAACCTTACGCACAGTGGCTGCCACCTCAGCAGGATAGGCGTCACCAGTGTTGATCACATCCATGGGCAAAGAGTGCGCAGAGAACAAAATCACCACCTGGTCCCTAATGTCAGCTGGGAATTCTTGTAGTTTTTTAGTGATATTTTCAGCAAATGCACTCGTCAAACCTTCATTGTCGGGCCACCGATCAATAGTTGACCACGTAATTCTCCTCTGGGGATCCAGTTCTTTAATAGTTCTCCAGAGTTCATTCAAAGAGGAGCCAGTGGTGGAATACGAGAACTGAGGGTACTGAGTGAACGCCACAGCTCTTTTCACGTTGTCTTTCAACATCTGCTTGTAAGTTTCGTGGGTCAGCGGCTTAGCATAGCGGAAGGCGACGTATGGCTTATGAGGAGCAGTTTCTGGAGAAATTGAATCCAAAATCTCACAAACTTTGGAGGACTGATACTCTGACCACTTGCGAATAGGCGAACCCCCGCCGATTTCAAGGTATTGCTTTTCGATCTTGGGAGTGCGGAACTTGGCAATGTACCTGGCAATTGTCCTTTGGTACTTCTTAGAAATGGGAATCAAGTCGTTGTCAGCGAAAAGCTCATACAAGAAACCGTACGTCTCCTTTACGGTGGCAGGACCACCCATATTCATGAACACAACTGCGGTGGGTGAGGTGGAAGAATAACGGAAACTGGTAGCAACCGATGCTCTGGGTAGAGTCCTGGACAGAGTCTTGAGAGAAGCGGCTCTGTAAAGAAGGCCTTGTCTGGGTAGTAGGGAGAGCATTGGCTGGCTCGAAGTAAGGAGTGGTCTTAGAAGCTTGTGAGACGCTTCCTTCTAACGTCACTGTAGCAAGAAGGGCGTCGACGTTTGCTCTCGGCCCTTTATAGGTGAAAATTACTAAGGCATGTAATGGTTGCTCAACAATTTCAGGGCTCCAAAGTACTGGAGCTTAATCTTGATAAGCAGATGAAGCTATAGACCCTGCGTGGGCTTTCCAGTAATTGCTTGCCCGGTTGAGTTGATGTTTTAAGATTGCAGTTTTATTGGGAGTTTTTTTTGTCACAACAATGATTTAGTGGCCGAAGTTCGTTAAGATCTTCTACTCTTTGGAAGGACAAACATAGCATTGTGAGAAATTCTGAGTGGCTAAATATCATTGGTACACTAGGGGTTTGGGCGCCATGTATAATCCGGTAGATTTGGCCATTTCCAATTTGTCGGAGAGCTATGGGATTAATAATTTCATTTTGCGGTACGCGATCTGTCTTCTGGGCTCGTTTGTATTCAACATCGGTTTGAGAAGGATTCCAGACCATAAAGTGAAATCAAAATGCATCTACATCGTTTCATTATCAATGTTTTACATATTCGGTGTTTTGAACCTTTACCAGGGCTTCCAGACGCTGTTTATCAGTACGTCGTTCACGTATGTGATCACTCGTTTCTATCACTCCAGGTTTATGCCATACGTCAACTTCGCCTTCTTGATGGGCCACTTGGCATTGAACCATTTGAATGCTCAGTTTTACAACCTGGAAGGTCCCGAGAGCATAGATATTACTGGTTCTCAAATGGTCTTGGTGATGAAATTGACATCGTTTGCTTGGTCATATTTCGATGGTTCCTACACTGGGGATCACAGATTTGAAGATTTGACAGAATACCAGAAACTCCGCGCAGTTAGGAAGCATCCATCTTTCTTGAAGTTTATGGCCTTCGCCTATTTCTACCCAACTCTGTTGACGGGACCAAGCTTTGATTTTGCAGATTTTGACAGGTGGTTGGATGGCACCCTTTATGATGATTTACCACCAACCAAGAGATTTAGAGGCTCCAAGAAAAGGACGCCCAGGAATGATGGGCTGGTTCTGTGGAAATTGCTTCAAGGTATATGTTGGATTGTGTTAAGCATGGTGGCACCCCGATACATTGACATTGAATATATGATGCAACCGGAGTTTTCCGCAAAATCTTTCCTCTACAAAATTCATTACTTTTACTTATTGGGATTTACGTGTAGGTTCAAGTACTATGCTGCTTGGATCATCGCAGATGCCTCATGCATACTGTGCGGGTTGGGATACAACGGATATGATCCAAAAACGCAAAGGATTAAATGGAATCGTGTGCAGAATATTGACATCTGGGGTATGGAAATGGGCCAAAATACTCACGAAACTTTGGAAGCTTGGAACATGAATACAAACAAATGGCTGAAGTATTACGTATATTTACGTGTCGCGAAGAGGGATCAAAAACCGGGATTTCGTTCCACCATGTTCACCTTTTTGACTTCGGCCTTTTGGCACGGTACCAGACCAGGGTATTATTTGACTTTCTTTACTGGCGCTTTGTTACAGACATGCGGTAAATTTTTCAGGCGTCATTTAAGACCTATTTTCCTAGCTGAAGATGGAGTTTCACCTGGCCCTTACAAGTGGGTATATGATGTGATATGCTTTTACGTGATCAAGCTAACATTTGGATATCTTGTTCAACCTTTTATTGTTCTAGGTTTCAAGGAATCAGTTCACATCTGGGGTTCAGTTTATTTCTTTCTTCACTTGGGAATTGGTCTAACCTTCTTTTTGTTCAAAGGTCCCTATTCTAAGTCAGTTATAGCCTATTGCGCATCCAAACAGCCCAAGGAAATCAAGCAAAAAAAACTGGAGGGCCACATCACTAAAAATTCCTCTTCTCTCGGTGACATTCTCTCCGACAAGCGGGCTTTCCAAAAGGAAAATCCTAGTGAACTGGAAATTAATTTGGGAATTCCAGCAGCTGACAAGATGTGTGTAGGTGACGCCAAAAAGGAGTGGGACGAATTCTGCGAAGATTATAACGATTGGAGAACAAAGAAAGGTTTAGAAATCGAAGAAGATAACCTTTTGAAGGCATTCCAGGAATTCAAGAAGGTGTTATCCACGTCCGGCAATGTTTCTAACGGTGGACGGAGAATGAGCTTTAGCGCCTACTCCCCCGTTGCAATCTCCGACAAGGAGAAGAAAAATTAATTTGTTTATGTGATATTAAATATACATCATCGTAGTTTAAAACTCGTCCGGGTTGAACAAATCTAAGTCCAAATCTAATGCTTCGTCGTCTGGTTCTTTATTTTCTGCATTTGTGCCTTCGTTGGTGTTTTCTGTCGTCAATGCGTATGACGGCGAACTCCTTTCCTTTCCTTGAGCTCCGAGAGAGACTGATCTTCCGATACTCTTCATATCCTCTTCCTCTTCCGTTTTGTTTACTTGTTTTCCCTTTTCTTCCGCTTCGTTCTCTTCATCTGGTTCGCCAGGAATCTTGGTCATCTCCTTACTGTGCAGGGACGCTATCGCCAACATACCTCTTCTTAAGGCATCTTCCGCAGGCCATACAAAATTATTAGGTCCGATTGTCCCTTTGTCAAAGGTTGGCGGAATCTTTGTAAATTTTGAGAGCTTTGTGGCATAGTTCAAAAGTTCACTCGAATTTACTTTAGATCTCTGTTTTAAAATGGCCTGCTTCTCAAACTCTACCTGTTCCAGCATTGGCAAGGCATTCAGCATATTGTAGCATTCAGTCAGCGTCTCTAGAAGTTCCTTGTTTTTCTCCTCTAGCTCGTTTGACTCCTTGTCTATACGTTTTAATTCGGAATCTATCCTGTCATACTCTGCAAAAGAATCCAAACTCTTGTAGAGCCTCTTATCAATGTCTATCAAATCATGAACAATCTGAATATTTGGCTTGAAGTGGTCTACCGAGTCTACGAGGGCTGCTAACTTCTCCTCATACTGTGTCAAGTCGCCATAGATCTGCACTCTGGACAGTTCGTCGTCGCTGTACCCTGAGGAGACCGCCTCTGATATTAAAGAGGTAGATGAGGAGCGAATGTGGCCCCTGGAAAGAACATTTGCAGGAGTTTCTCCAAGGGTATCATTCTGGTTAGCCATCTCAGGGCCCTATCACTTTGGAGCCAATTTTCCCAAAGTTAAAGATCTTTTGATTTTTTCAGTTTTCTTCTACTTTTAAAGCTTGGGAAGTATACTACAGAATTGTATAAAGGTAATTACAAAATGAAAGGTGGAAAGGTAAGGTAACAGCCAACCTCGGATTGTCTTGAGCTGTTTTGTATCTTTTTCGCTCTTTTTGTATATAGGTCTTTGGCAGATAGCGAGGATCTTAGTCATGCTCTGCCTCGGTGAGACCGGGGCAATTAGTGTAAAGATCTTGTTCATCCTCGTACTTGACACCGCAATAGTAGCAGTAGTTTAGTTCACATCGCAGAAAAATGTGAAGTTTCATCAGCCTGTCGTTGACGTCCATTTCGTAGAGCGATTTGAGCTCCTCATCGTCACCATCATCACTGTGATCCGATACAGATTCAATTTCAATTTGAGAATCCTGCGGCTCCGAATGGCAAGTGCAAGCGTCGTCGTGCTCACTGGCTACATTTTGTTCGAACTTTTCCTCGACTGCAACATCCTCGTCTGTATCAGGTTCCTCTACCAATGGCTCTTGCCTGTTCACCTCGATTAACTCTCTTACATATGGTCTCCAAAGAACGTTGAAATCCCGGGGATCAGAATTCGGCAAACAGATGTCTGCATCTCCACTCATCTCAAAGGCCAATTTCTGCATTCTACGCCAAATGTTAAGGTTCTTCTTCCCATTTTGTTGAGTACTCGTCCACAGTCGAAATTGCTCTTCAGCTGTTGCGTCGGGAAAGGATCTCTTTTCTCGATCAAAGGTATCATTTGGTAAATTCGGCTCTAGCTCTATAGGAGATTTCAGTCTAGTAGTGTTGTATTTGTTTGTTTCTTGGGAGCCGAGGAAGGCTCCAGCTCTGTACCCCATATGTATCATCATTCGATACCCCTTCGGCATGCGATGCTGCATCTCAGCAGCTTGATGCCTCACGTCCTCGTGGTCTTCCGTTTCTGCCCGTTTCTGATGGACGGGGTCTTCCGAGATCCTTTGTCTTTTCCTATGGGGTTCTTGACCTCTTTGGCCTTCCCTCTCTTCCACTGTTCTCTCCATCCTACTACAATTAATGCCAAGGAAGCGACGATAGGCGCTGGCATAGTAAATATTTTAATCCATTATTATTACTACTTAGTGGAAATTAAAATGCGGCAAAACATTTATCCACCTTATTTGAAAGAGCGATGAGCAACAAATAGACCTAGATAGAAGCAAAAGCAACAGCGTCCGGCAGCTCTAATAAACATCTGATCACAAAAATTATCCGTCATTTACATTACATAGGCAAGCTATTATAAAGTCAGTCTTTTGAGACCTGTAAAACAGTCTCGCCTTCGTCTTCCCTGACGACTTTTGGTGTCTTTGGGATACCGTCTTGCTCCAGTTGCTTGGCGACTACTTGTCTTAACCCTCTCTCCCATAGATCATGATTTTCCCCGATCGCGTACGTTATAGTCTTGTTCATAAACCCCTTGGGTCCCAAGTGGTTCAGACTTTCAATCACATCGTCCAATAAGATGGCTTTTCCAGCTGCTATACCATCATTGAGCCCAGGGTGTTTGATATTGACGATGTGGATGTGGAAATGGTAGTAGGAAGGTTGGTAGTGAACAAAGATTCTCAACTCATCGGCACGCAGGGCATAGTTGTAACAGGCGGGCACAATGGATCTAATTTTGTTGTTTAACATCTTGAGCCAGTGACGGTCATCACTTCTCAAGTCTCTGATTGATCTGAGGTCGTCCCTGTACACAATCGCCACTAGGTAGAGCGAATCCAGGTTGACGCCGTCCCACTTCATATCGGGCAAGATGACGAACCCATCACGCTTATTGTCCTCGTGAAAGTCCTTGTATACCACACGGTCAGCCTCTGCTCCATTGCACAAGATGTTACTAACCCACTTTAATCTGCCAGCCTCGCACACCTCATCGATGTAAGGTTTTACGATCCTCTCGTAGGTTTCTGGGGTCTCTCGAATTAGGTGCATTTGCTGCTGTTCAAACTTACGGATGTGCACTGGCGTCGCCGGCCACACAAGGTTTAACCTTGCCGTAGGGTTGTGTTCCATGTTTTGTTTTAGGATTGCCAACCCCCAATAATAGATATCATTTGATGCCAATTGCTTTAACTCCTGCAGGGCGTTAATACACGAGTACTCGTTTTCACGCTGGTATAACACTGGTGTTGAGCGACCATCAGGGGAAGGTATTGACTCGTTCTCGTCAAACTTGAAATGCGTCTTTTCAAGGGTGATAATTGCAGGCTGGCCATCAATCAGACCGAGCAAAGAAATAATCTTGGTTTGAGGGTTGGAACTCAAGACCCTTTCAAAACGAAATCTGGACACTAGCGAGCGAAACACATCATCTGCTCCTGACATATTGGATTGGATGGTTGTTTTCCTTGCGTTTGTGATTGCATTTCAGGGTGCTCCCCCATGTTAAAGTTCGCCTTCCTTTATAGGTCCTTAAGTAAGAGAGAGAAAAAAATGCAAGAAATGGACCGTAAACGGATAACCTGGGGTAGAACTGAGCTATCTTTAAGAGCGCTCGGCCCTTGTCTTTAGTAATTTGGTATAGCATGACATGTAGAATACAAGCAAATGCTAACAAATGCTATTAGTGTACATAGGTTTACCTTAAAAAGATCCACCAGATTAAAAATACAAAAAACAATCCCACTATTGCAAATGGGGCGTATTGGCTAATGAGCAGGTCGATGTTAATCTTGTGTGCGGATTTTCTGTACTTCTTGGATGATTCTTTCAAGCTAGCACTCATGTCGCTCATTTTGTCTAGGGAATCGCCTCTGTAGAGGAGATCCTCGATATTCTTGGACATAATCTGCTTAACGCCCACCAATTCTTGATTCAACTGGTCCAGATTATCCTGCACCTTCTTATCACTATAAGTCTTTTTGGTCTTTTGCAGGAAGTTGTCAAAGCTGACAAAGGCGTAAGGCCTCACCGAAGGCTTTAGACATTCAACGCCGTGTGAATGCTGAAACTCCTGTGCAACATCGTTCAAGTATGAGAAGGCCAAATTGCGAGGATAGCCCTTTTCACAAATGACAAAATATACCACGACGGAAACTTTCAAATAGTGAATCTCATAGGAGCCGCTCTCCAGCGTGGCCTCGCTCGCAGATTGAGGTGTCATTCTGGTTACTACCATCTTGACCTTCTTCCTCTGATCAGACAACAATTGGTCGCTGTCATCATCGACAGATGCACATAAGGGAAGACCTAGTTAACACTCTGTTAGTAAGGCACGGTTCCAACTAAAACGCCTCCAAAAGACATACCGTCATCTCTATATATCAAAGTCGATTTAATCATGGCGATTGAAAAGCTTATGGGTTCGTCAAACAGGCCTTTCAGAAGTTGTTTTTGTTATTTAAAAGTTGTTGAAGATCTAATATTTATCATTTTCATGGGCCCTCAGAAGGAGAAAAAAAATACTTAGCTCATCTCAACAAGTGGCCCGAACAGGTTGTTGGTAAAATAGCAAATAGCTTATCTGGCATTGTTTGGCATTCTGGAATAATATGGTCTGGAATCAGCTGGATGTCTCCAAGCCTCATGTAGCCTATGGATGTATTGGTGTGTTTTCGCTCCTCTTTTCGCTCGTGTCGCTGTTCGTCAAAGAACGGCTGTATATCGGTGAGTCTATGGTGGCAGGCGTATTTGGGTTAATATTTGGACCTAATTGTCTTAATTGGTTTAATCCATTGTCATGGGGAAATTCAGATTCGATAACGCTCGAGATTAGTCGAATATTGTTATGTTTGCAAGTGTTTGCGGTGTCGGTGGAACTCCCACGGAAGTACATGTTGAGGCATTGGCTATCTGTGACTATGCTTCTGGTGCCTGTAATGACCACCGGTTGGCTGATCATTGCACTATTCGTGTGGATTTTAATTCCAGGATTGAACTTCCCGGCTAGTCTACTTATGGGGGCCTGCATAACTGCCACAGACCCAGTTTTGGCACAGAGCGTGGTATCTGGTACCTTTGCACAAAAGGTGCCCAGTTATTTAAGGGATTTGTTGTCCTGTGAATCTGGTTGTAATGATGGGTTAGCATTCCCTTTTGTCTTCCTTTCGCTTGACTTGTTGGTTTATCCAGGCAGAGGCGGCGAAATCGTCAAAGATTGGATATGTTTAACCATTTTATGGGAGTGTCTTTTTGGATCATTTTTGGGGGTAGTCATTGGATTTCTGGGTAGGAAAGCTATTAGGTTTGCAGAAGGCAAACGTATGATTGACCGTGAATCTTTCCTAGCGTTCTATTTAATTTTGGCGCTCATATGCGCTGGCTTCGGATCTATGCTCGGTGTGGATGACTTGTTAGTTTCTTTCTTTGCTGGAACTGCATTTGCATGGGACGGTTGGTTCGCAGCCAAGACCCATGAAAGCAATGTTTCCAATGTGATTGATGTTCTATTGAATTACGCCTATTTCGTCTATCTTGGTTCTGTCATACCGTGGACAGATTTTAACAACTCGGAAATTGGCCTTGATGTTTGGAGATTAATTATTTTGTCCCTTGTAGTTATCTTCTTGCGCAGAATACCTACAGTCCTTTTGTTGAAACCGTTGATTCCAGAAGTCAGATCCTGGCGTGAAGCTATGTTTCTTGGCCATTTTGGCCCAATCGGTGTGGGTGCTGTCTTCGCATGCCTTACCGCCAAGAAACAGTTAGAGGGACATGTCGAAGATAGCACGGGAAATGGTATAAACAAAAGTTTCAAGCATTGGCAAGCACTAGCCTGTCTTTGGCCTATTACCTGTTTTTCCATAGTCATTTCCATAATCGTACATGGATCATCTGTGGCTGTCATTGCGTTGGGACGCCATTTAAATTCTGTAAGCTTAACCTCTTCCCCAGTTACTAATACGAAAATCGAGGTAAATGAAGAAGCAAAAACAGTTGATTGAAAGAGTACCACTCCCGGATAATTCTATATTCCGTTATCCCGCGCAACGGATGGAAAATATTCCTATTTCCTCTAACACACAAGGCGATTGGAGGAGTAATGGAGCCCTAGCTGTAGAATGAGAAAGCGGTAAAAATGAAAACAAGGAAGAAAGAAGGAATCAGTTCAGGAATTTTAATTGAGTGTTTTAGGGCAAGATATGCAGCGATATGAAAAAGAAACACATACGGTTTCTATCGAGCGAAATCGCAGCACACCAGATCTGAAGGAGAGGATTGACATTAGTTCGATGGACCACATTGAGACTGTTATAATTTCGACAAATTGGCTCAAGACACGTATAATCCAAATTTTTGACTTTTCTAAAGGCTTAGGACTAAGTTAGAGTTACTTCTACAAGGTCTTCTACGCCTGATAGTCCATGGAACGAAACAGAAAGACAACTCTCCCGTGAATTTGATAACATTTCCGTAGATAATTTGGAGCTCAGCACCACCAAAAAGTTGAAAGCAATGGAACGGGGCACCCACATCTCATACTCGGAAAATGATCAGATATTTATCGAAAAGCGCCAAGGTGAAATGTTGACACAAGCAAACTCCTCAAAGGAATCTTTGAACGTTGAGTCCGATTTTTTATCCCAGAGAAAGGCTGACATATTCAAAGAGTCACAGTAAATCATTCATCGGCATCCCTAGGAAAATCGTGCTGCATTTCGAACGAGGTTCACAAGGGCAAGTATCACATTTTTACAATTCGAGATGAATTGGTTATTGAACATCAAAATGGCGAAATCCAGTTTACCAATTAACTTATGCCTATTTCTTATACTATTACCTCCACTAAAACTCCCCCCTCTCTTTAAAAGAGATTCTATAGATTATTTAAACCTCCTTATAAATTATTATACAGAAGATAATACTATTAAAATTTAAAAATATTAAAATAAAGATAATAATAATGCAAAAATAAAATATAATACTGCAATATCTTTTGCATTTGTTGATTATAATCATCTTTGTACCATAATTATAATAAGTTTTATTTTTCTAAATATTAAGCCTTACTTTTTTTTAATATTCTAAAAATAAATAAAAAAGTAATTTCTTAAAAGAAAATAAAACGATTATAAAATAAATAATATAATAGGTGTTTATTAATTAATTGTTTTTTTTTATTAATTAATTATTTTTTTTATTAATTAATTATCTAAGTTTTTTTTAAAGGTTTATTATTCACTCTTTTTTAGGCAAACACGAATGAAGAAGAAATAGGATCTATTAACGGGGAAGAATTTAGTTTAAGCCGTGCTGGTCTCGTCGAGAAAACATGGAAAATAAGAAATAAATATGTAAGCAGTCATAACTCCGCATAACAAAGTCTCGTAAGCTGAAAGGAGTGACTGAAAAATCATAAGTGGAAAGGTTGATTTAAGATCGGTTCGAGCCTTAGAAAAAGCACACTTTTATTTAAACTATATACATAAAAGAACATCATTTAGAAATTCATGTCCGGAAACAGTTCACCCGATTCTGCATTATCCAACAGTTCCGTCCAGATGGTATTATAATTAACCAAAAAATCATCGGATATCATACCTAAAAGGTCTGTTTCCTGACCAGATGCGGGCAGGTCTGGTGGCCTTGCACCCACCGGTGTCCTAGTGCGCGGAGAAGCCGAAGAAGGTTTACGCCCCAAGCTGATGACATTAGAATTTGCTTCTGCGGGCGAGGAAGAAGGATTTGCAGCTGATGTACTCGTTGTTAGTGCCGATGATTTTTTGGAATGTGAATTCTCCTCAAAGTTGCCCAAAAGACTTAGGCCCTCATTCTCCATATTAAACGTGGGCGGCGAGAAACATTTTTCCTGGGATTCCCCATTCTGACGGGAGAGTTGCGTTTTCCACAAACTTTCTGTGTTGGTTCTACATTCCAATACCTTATCTACTACTGTCCTCAGCACCCTTTCGATGGAGATCAATATCTTGAAAGTTGGGCAACGTTTTTGGAGTATGCCTAACTGCGAATCACTGGGATTCTTCAGTCTATCGAAGGCATCATGAAACATGGACAATGTTCCTATTGCGGGGACATTTTTCTGTGGTATTCGAAAAGTAGAAAAATCCCAGTCGAACTTATCATCCTCGCTGTTAAACGTTAAAAACGTACTTTCAAAAATGGTAAACTTCTGATATGCCAGCGCATGCGACATGACCATCGATCCTTTTAACAGTTCGAATCCCATAGACATCCCCGACAAAACATAAGGCGATGCCAATTTATAATCTGACCGAAGTGCTTCAGGGAAAGCTTGTTTGTCCAACTCTAGACAACGAGACAAAAAATTAGTGACGAGCGAAAGCGACATCAGAGAAATTTTGAGCACATAAACTTTCGCGTGCCTCATGGTTGGAGAAGAGGATATAATCTTCAATCCGTTCAAGGCTAAAAACATCGTTAACAAAAGACATAGCACCCTGGTCTCCTGAAATGGTGTCTTGTGGATCAAACTCGCATCGGTATAGAATGATATTGGAAAAAATTGATCCTCGATGAAGGTTAAAATGTCATCGCTGTGCTTGTCCAAATCTGGGTACACAGCCTTGTCAAAGATGCTATTCATGATGGAGCGTACCATTTTTAAACTTCTCTTCAAAAGACCGTAAAACCCACTACTTTCGTCGTCGAAAAAATCATCTTGAAAGATGTTGTCGTCATTTAATTTTAGCGGTCTCCCAATGAAGAATGCAATAGTGAAATCTGACAACAAGACCCAGCAAAAAAGGTTCTCCAACGATCTCACACTGCCTACCAGGTCTGCTTGTCCTCGAACCAATTGCCGAATATCACGATTTAGCCCGATAGAGATTGAATCACCAACCATGGAATCGACCAGAGCTATCATGTGCGTGTTATCACCGCCACCCTGGCCCCACTTGTCCCGATAGAGATATCGCAGCAGGGAAAACTGTACCTTCTCAGTGTACATCATTTTGCCGGTAGACAAACCCGACAAAAACACAAAGAATTTCTCAACGGCGAACGGCAATACGTTTCCAAAATGTACCAAAGAAACTATTCCCAGTATGACGCCGGCTTTGTAATAGTTAAGTTTTGAATGGGGCAGAATGTTGACAATGGGCCTTTCGCCGGTGCATGAATCTGGGACCCCTGGAATAAACCCCCATCTGAAATCGGCAAGAACTTTGGACCTGTCAAAGGCCTCACTAACCTCGTACAAATCTGGTTTGGAGAAAAAAAGGTCTAGTATCTTCGCAACCTGTTCATAGGTCGGCAGCACGCATGCAATCTGTTTCAGCAGGGAACTATTACTCATCCCATCACTACCGCCTATGTCATGCGGTTGTTCCAAAAGACTATTTTCCCTGAGCATAGAAATCCCATATTCTTTCTTCATTTCATTTCTAGCTATCTTCACTCTTTCCTTCAACTGCTGGAAACGGTTAGTCAAATCCAAACCATTCCAGAACAGAAGGGCTCGAAAGGACGTGGGTCCGTATAAAATCCTTCTGCCGTTCTCTTTCGACTGCAGATGGAACAAGTTTCTGAACGGATTGATGTTCTTGGTCGATGATCTTGGAGTTAAAGGGACGGTTGAAATGCTGCATGTCTTGCCCCCTGCGGTGCTTTCCACACTTCCACTGGTTCCATTGACCTTGCTGGCAACGTCTTTCAGCTGTCTCTCCAACTCGTTAACCTTATGTAACAGTTTGGCATTATTGGGTCCCTTCCCACAAAAATTAGTGCCTCCCTGCAGCGTAGGTGATTCCCCCAAATAAATACAGTCGGGGAGCTCCCTAATGATACAGGTGGAGCACATAGGTTTCTGTTGATCGCAACGCAGTTTCCTCTTGCGACAAAAAGTACATGATTTTATCGGCTTCCTCCTCTTCTTTCTGGTGGCCGTTGAACCTGTGTCAGCATTGGCAGCCTCGAGGGAATTCAAATTTGCTTTCACATCGGGACTTGAGTTGCCAGAGCCTGCGGAATAGGGCCCACCCAATTCATCGTGTTCTGTGGCCATTGGTTAAAATGATTAGACTATTTCTCGTGGACAAACTTTCCAATACCCGAACAAACCCGATGCGTCAAGGATTCTAGGTCGATCGGTCCATCTTTTTCCACCTTCAATATCGCTACTGTCGAGTGGCCACTAATTCTATTCTAAAGGTTTATGTAATGAACAAAGGTGAGATGGATGCGCCACATTGCGACACCCAAAAAGGGAAAAGCAGAAAAAGGAATATAAAAAAAAATATACTGCCCAACCTTGGGATCTACATATATATAATTGGATGCAGAGTAGTAAAGAAGTAAGTTATACACACAGAGTAGCGAACCTTCGCATACCACATCGCATTATCTTTTATATTTTATTTAAATAGTTTGTTGTTTGTTTGTTTGTTTGTTGTTTTTTTTTAACCCAAATCAAAATCAAAATTAAAATTGTTGGTGCTGAAATCCGTGTAGAAATCCTCCGTTTTCCTGGACCACAAATCTTGAGACTGCTGTTCGTAGGTGGACCAGAACGGTTCCGTCATCCGATCGAGAGTATCCTGACCTATCCCGTCATCTTCAGTGTTGCATTTGTTCTCCGTGATGGTTCTCGATGTGCACCCTTTGTCGAAAACCGTGCGGCTCACACGTTCCAACGCCAACGACGTCGTTAGCTGATACGATTTGCTGATGGCCTTCTGCAGCTCGGACCTGGAAGGGTCGAACAACTGATCGATGATCCCGCGAAACATCTCGGTGGAGAGGTTGAAGGAGTAGTAGTCCTCCAGTGGCACCTCCATCGACTGCAAGTCTATTTTGCGGATACCTTGGTCCGCGGATATGACAATTCCCCTCTCGAACATAGTGAGCCTGAAGAAGAACAAAGCGTATACCTCCGTGAGTACCCGCATCAGCAATGGGTTGATGAGCAGCATGGTGAGCACGATTCCCTTGGGGCCCGGGGTATCCCTCTCGAACATGCAGAGAATGGTGTTTACGCAAACCGACAGCGACAGGAGACCGAATTTGATGATTCTGTTCTTGACCAAGGGCGACGTACGCTTGAGGGCGACTCGAGCCACGTTATGCAGATTGAGAAGCATCCCCAGCAGGGGCGCAAGGGCCACTATGTCAAACATGTCGGTCTGCTGCAACATGATCCTGCAGGTGTAAAACTTGATGGGCAGAAGCCGGCCCTGTATGAAAGAGATGAGCTCGCTGGCGACCTGTTCGATGTCTCCGGAGGCACAACGCGAATTGATCTCCGTGATGAAGCGACGCCCCAGCTGCAGGTATTGCAGCAGTAGCGACAGGCGCCTCCCGCGCAGCGTGCCGCCCTCTAGCATGTCCTCCAGCGAAGTGGGGGACTCCATGGACCACTCCTGGTTCGATTTCAACGGTGCAAACGTCACCGAGGGGTCGAATTTCTCATCTGTGATGTACAGCGGCTTGCCCATCTCGAACGAGGCCGCGATGTCCGCGTAGAGCGTCCAATACCACATGTTTCGCAGCGTGTAAAGTGGGCCCGACACGTCCTGCTTATCCTTGTACCACCATTCCGCGTTGGAAAGGCCGAGCGTGCAGGAACACTCGCACAGTTCGGTGACCAGGTTGGACACCTGCGGCGTCTCGCTGCACTCGTTCGGGCAGTACACTTTGCAGAAATATCGGAGCAACAAGAACTGTGCCCTCTCCACAAAATTCAATTTCGAAGCCGTGTTGAGGGCGCTCAGCGAGAGGAAAAACTTGTCCACCACGGGCGGGATGTTGCCGTTGCTCCTCACCGTGTACAGGATGATGAGGATCACCGCCACTTTGTAAAAATTGCCATCGTTCTGCGGCGCCAGCAGCTGCGTCACGGGCCGCCCAAACCCCACAAACGTGCGGTCGCTCGCGATGACACACTCCTGGAAGTCCTTGAGCACTTTGTCCTTGTCCAAGATTTGCAGAAACTCGTGCATGTACCCGTCGAAAAACTCGTTGAGGGCATCCTCCATGTCTTTGTAAGAGGGCAGGAACTTGCACACAGAGTTGATCAGCGTGTCGTTCTCCGTCGTCGCCAGCAGCACCTCCGACGCGTTGGTGTTCAGCTGCGACGCAGGGTTCTGCACCACCCACTTGTCTCTCTCCGGCTTGATCATCTCCCACAGCTTCTTGTACTCCTGCTGGAACCTCTCGCCTTGCGACGCCACCATGGTGCGCCACGAGGTCGGTCCGAACACGACACTCTGTCCCTTGACGCTGTAAAGAATACGGTACTCCCACAGCGGATTGTTGTTGGCGCCACCTTTGGCGGCCGCGGGCTGCAGCCTGATGCCACCGCCGCACACGTCCGTCAAAGCCGACGAGTTCCCCGTGGATCCGGAGTTGGAAGACGAAGGAGTGGGGCCCTGCTGCTGCTCTGTGCAGTTCCGCTCCACCGCTGACAATTTCGCCTCCAGCTCTTTGACCCTCCGCATCAGTTCCACGTTGGGCGCATCGCTGAACAGTTCGTCTGTGGTCAGCTGGAAGTTAAAATCCTCCGTGTAGATGCAGTTGGGAAGTTTCCTGTCCACGCATTGCCTGCACATCGGCTTCCCATGGTCACATTTGAGCTTTCTCTTGCGGCAGAACGTACATGACTTGACGGCCTTGCGCCGTCTCCGGGGCACTTTGGTATCCTTCTCTGGCATTTTTTTTCCTTTCTTCTTTTTGCGCTAGTGACGGGGTTGCGATGGTAAAGAAGGAGTGCTTCCTGCTCTGCCTTTGGCATTAGGACGTCTTATAACCACCCAGTGTTGTGTCTTAGCTGTATAGGTTCAGATGGGTGGCGATGGATTCCGCAATTTGCGCACGTGACACGCCGAGCGGTCGTAAGACGGACCGCCACGAAAACGGCCAGAAGAACATCGCTCTGTTCCGCGGAACAAACGAGGCGTGCCGCGGAACACACGTGCCAGGTCCCGTGATCTGCCCGGGCATACCGTGCAGCGCGACCCCTGCAGAACGTGATCACGCACGTGAGCGACGGGCAAAGGCCGCTGCGTTTCTGGCTGGAGTACTCGGATTTTATTCGTAAAGTTTAAATACCATCGAGGCTGTATAACGTTTTTTTTTTTCAGAAGGGCTGACGCTCGTATAGCGTCGCAGTACGAGAGCGAGGCTGCCCGAGCTAAAGCCGATGCAATGGCGATGCGACGGCGAGGTCAACGCGCTGGAGCCAGTGTCGTCCAATCCTGGCAACGCCAGCTCTACACTCTAGACTCTACACTGGAAACCCCGTTCGCACAGCCAGCGCCCACTGCGGCGAGCGCTCGCTGCAATGGGCCGCCCGCCAATGGGCCGCCCGCCAAAATGCCCCAGCCGCGCTCTCTCATCGATCCTATTATCCATGCTCTTCGCGTACGTCTCCGGCTGCGTCGCCATGTGACCTCGTCGCCCTCGTTTAGTTGCTCGTTTTTCCTCTCTCTTTACGAGCAAACAAGCGTGTCCATAATTTTCCTACATACAAATAGAGCACGCATTACTATCGGAACCAGCATTCCCCCTCCTGAGAGGCCCTTATATCAGCTCGATAGAGGTCGCTACAACTGCCAAAGGCTTTCCCTATCATCGCTGCTGCCACCTGCCGCCTTTTTTTTTTTCTATACCCTGATGTCTGAGCCGCAATCCTTCGTTGCGAAACTGCTGGACTATGGCCAATTGGCCCTCTCGGCGTTTTTGGCGTTGCCGCTATCCCAGCAGATCTCCATTGTCGTTGTAACGCCGTTCGTTTATAACATTATGTGGCAATTGCTCTACTCCTTGAGGAGTGACCGTCCTCCGCTGGTCTTTTACTGGATTCCATGGGTCGGCAGTGCCGTGGCGTACGGTACCAGGCCGTACGAGTTCTTCGGCGAGTGCCAGCAGAAGTACGGTGATATCTTCTCGTTCGTCTTGCTGGGCAAGGTCATGACGGTGTACCTGGGCGTCAAGGGCCACGAATTCATCTTCAACGCGAAATTGGCAGACGTCTCTGCCGAGGCTGCGTATACGCATCTGACCACACCCGTGTTTGGCAAGGGCGTGGTCTACGATTGCTCCAACAGCCGTCTCATGGACCAGAAAAAATTTGTCAAAGGTGCCCTGTCGAAGGCAGCGTTCGTGAACTATGTCCCCCTGCTCGTGGACGAGGTGAACAAATATTTCCGTAGCTCAAAAGGTTTCGACATGAACCGCAAGCCCGGCGGTACCGCGGACGTTATGGTCACGCAGCCAGAGATGACCATCTTCACCGCTTCGAGGACCCTCTTGGGTAAAGAGATGCGTGACAAGCTGGACAGCGGGTTCGCCTACCTCTACGGAGACCTGGACAAGGGATTCACGCCGATCAACTTCGTGTTCCCCAGCATACCGTTGCCCGTGAACCACAGGAGAGACTACGCCCAGAGGACCATTTCCAACACGTACATGTCGCTGATCCGTGAGAGACGTCAGAATAACGACATTCAGGATAGAGATCTGATAGATTCCTTGATGAAGAACTCCACTTACAAGGACGGCACCAAAATGACCGATGAGGAGATCGCGAACTTGCTTATTGGGGTCTTGATGGGTGGCCAGCACACTTCGGCGGCTACCTCCTCTTGGGCCCTCTTGCACTTGGCGGAGAGACCGGACGTGCAGGAGGAGTTGTACCAGGAGCAACTTCGTGTTTTGGACAACGGGGACAGGGAACTCAGCTACGAGGCGCTGCAGGAAATGCCTCTCTTGAACCAGATGATAAAGGAAACTTTGAGATTGCACCACCCATTGCACTCTTTGTTCAGAAAAGTCATGAGAGACATCCAAGTGCCCAACACCTCGTACGTCGTGCCCAAGGGTTACCACGTACTCGTTTCCCCCGGCTACTGCCATCTGCAGGATTCCTACTTCCCGCGCGCGAAGACTTTCGACATGCACCGTTGGGACCACGATCCTTCTTCTTCCACATCTGGCGGTGAACAGGTCGACTACGGGTTCGGTTCCATTTCCAAGGGCGTCTCCTCTCCCTACTTGCCCTTTGGTGGCGGTAGACACAGATGTATCGGTGAGCAGTTTGCCTACTTACAGTTGGGCGTTATCATGTCGCTGTTCATTAGGACTTTGAAGTGGCACTTCACCCCCGGTAGAACTGTGCCCGACCCTGACTTCCAGAGTATGGTCACTTTGCCCCAAACTCCAGCAGAAATTATCTGGGAAAAAAGATTCCCGGAGCAAAAAGTTTGACTCTTTTCAATTCAACTTTTTATCGTATATTTATTTGGTCGATACAGTCTTTATATTGGTAGTCACTCGTTTTTATAGGAAAGTGAATATATATATATATATATTATTATTATTGTTATTATTATTATTATTATTATTATTATTATTATTACATTGGCGCATAGGTTACCAAATGTCCGTTCTATGCTTCCTTGTCTATTCTATCATGTAGCCGCATTTGTATTCATTTTTATACCCATTTTTTTATAAAGTACCATTTGTGTTTGAAAACTTGGGTCTTTTGAGGATGGGGACCATTACGGGGATGTCATCCGGATACGGTCTCTTGATTTGGCCATCCTCATCTACTTCATCCATCTCGCCTTCGTTTTTCCTCTGCTCAACAGCTACAAACTCATCTTCCTCCAAAACTGCCGTTCTCATAGCGCCAACTGCATTTTCAATTGAAGCGGGGTTTTCGAGCTTCCTCAACTTGCTACCGTGACTACCGACCGTTTTGGATTTCTCCGGTCTGTGAATTTCGTTCAGCTCGCTTTCGAGTGTTCTGGCGACTTCCAGCCTATTCAACACGGTGGCAATCATGTTTAAGACTTCGTTGTCGCTCAAGTTAGTAGAACCGGCGTTTTTCCTCCCATTACCGCCATTTCCATTGCCTTCAGGCTTTGCGCTATCTTCCTGTTTAATACCTCTTTCAGCCAAACCTTTGGATACCTCATTTGCAAACCATTGAGTTTTTTCAGCAGAGTCAGCCTCACCAAATTTGGCACTGGCGCGCCTCTTCACCCTTGCACGCAAATCGTGCTCCCAATTTTTCTCAACGTTGGCTTCTCTCCACTTTCTCTTGCGTTCCTTATTGATTTCTTTTTTCAAAATAGCCATCTCTTCAGCATTCAGATGCTCTTTGGCCCTTTTTAAAAGCATTGTACGTTTCCCCTGCAAGTCTTTAAAATTGGGCACATTGAAAGTGTGTTCGAGTACCGGTGATGTCATTTTTTGACGAGGCTTCCTGGCGATAATGGGCATTGCAGGTGAAGCAGATCTCCCCAGCACGGGTTTTGTCTCGATTTTGGCGGGAAGTTGAGACCCTTTAGGAGGAACCAATCCATCCAAATTTAATACAGGGGGTGGTCCCTTTTTGTAGGGTTTCCTTTCGGGACGTACCGAACCTCTCTCAACTTCCGTTTTCGTATTCTCAGTGAAACCTGGGATCATATCTGCTAATGTTGCATAAATTGCACCACTTAAGCTATTAGGCAAGCCAGCGTTGTCACCAAAGGACCGCTCCAGGTGCTGCTTGACCATATTTTCAAGTGCAGCATGGGAAGTCGCATCTTCGCTGATATTTGTTTCCCCTGTTGCATTTTTCTGCCCAACTATTGCAATATCGTTTTCCTCGCTCTTCAATTGGATTGGTGGACTTTCTATTGTATTAATAGGCCCTGGCCTTTGAGTTTCGTTCGAATTATCATGGCCAGCCACAGGGGTTCTCAAAACTTCCGTGGCTTTATGTTGGTCGCTTGGCACAGCACCTGTGTGTCCTGAATCAGCATCTCCTGCAATTTTGGTTTCAATCGTCTTCATTTCTTTATCAAATTCCTCGTCTATGCCATCTCGGGTGACTTCCGTTGCCAGGAGCGCACTAGTTTCTGAAACACCCCCTTCGGAGTTGTTCATCTTGAACGTTGTAGTATTATCCTTTGTTCCCTCGTGTATTGCGGAACCTTCCATCTCAAGCGATTCGCTATGCCTACTCACAGGCAACTGCTTGATAGGTTCTTCTCGTGAAGCAAACACACTTGAACTCTCCTCTTGTTCAACTTTAATTAGGGGTGGCGCCCTTGTCGGCGTTTCATTGTTAGATTTTCCAGTCTGGGGTCTATCACTACTTGTATCGATTTGCCGAATATTAGCAAGGCTAAAAATTGGAATTCTTTTAACTTTTTCTTCATTTTCTTTAAAATCTTCTTCGATGTTGACTGGATACTCTCTAGTAGAATTCCTTCTGGATGATCCCATTGTTTGAGCTATTGTGTTTTTGGTGTGTTTGATTATATTCATTAAATGTTTGTTCGACTCTTCCGAAGAGGCACCAGAAGCCGCCTTCGCCCTCGCTGCCGCTTTCAAAGTATTGATAATTGGTAACAAGACGGCAGGAATTATTCTGTTTCTGATGTTGAAGTTTTCAAATTTTTTCTTATCGCTAGTATGCTTTGAAACTTTGTTATTGTCCTTTGAATCCCTAATGTCTCCCTTTCTTCTTCTCCGTGCAACTGGTAATGCGAGCGGTGGATGGGCTGGCATATCCCAAGGAGGATGCAGTGGGATTTTTTCCCTGTGAACCACAGTTTTGCGTTGTAGGGTGTTGAAAATGTGATTCTTATCCGTATCACTTGTATTTCCTTGCTTCGCCATTTGTTCAGGAGTCATGAAGTTGGGAGGTGCCAACTTGTTGATATCCAAATGATGAGGTTGTGTATGCATTTTGTCCAATGTGCCTTCGATACCATTTAACTTTTGCCTTGCTTTCAACCCATTGGAAATATTGCCCTTAATGAAGTTGAAAAGAGGTATATTCTTTAAATTGTACAGCGGTACTCTTTTCAACTTCTTGGATTTTTTCTTCCTGACTTTTTTCGCTTTATCAGCCTTGTGCAAATTTGCGGGAGGCATGGACGCCCTTTTCTCCATTTCTTCAGGAGTCCATCTCCTGTGTGGTTTTTTAGGCTTTCCACTTTTAGTCAACCTTAGGTCTGGAGGATATGGTGGACCCTTTGCCACTATTTCTTCTAATTCCCTTTGTTCCTCTTCCAATTTCTCCCTTTCTTCTTTCTTCTTCGATTTTTTATTCTCACGTAACTTTTGCCGTTCTTGCTTTACTTTCAACCTATTAACTTTGTTTTTCTCAGAAAGACGTCTTTTGGCTGCAGAAGCAGCGGCCAGAGCCACCTGTGAATATTTCTTTTTCATAGATTTCTCCGATGAAGGTACATCTTTAGATGGTTTGGGCATTTTCTTGGGTTCCGTACTACTTTTCTGCTCCTCTGAAAGGTTCACCTCAGAGATGTCCTTATGATGAGAAGTTTTGCCACTAGGTTTCTTCTGAAGTTTTCCTGCTGTTAGTGACTCCGTATCTGTGACATTGAGATCCGCAAGACCGCGGTTAAATTCTTCCATGATAGATGTACCAAAATTGTCATCCTGTTGTTCCTGGAAAGCCATGTTCATGGCTCTTTGCATGATTTGGTTTAGATCAAAGGTCTCATCTGCTCTTTCTTCCAGTCCAGCCGGGGCAGTATGCATATCTGGTGGGATAAATCCTTCGCCTGCATTTGGTGAAGTATCCTTGGCCTCCACCTCATCCAGTGCGGTGGTATTGACCACCTGGTTGACCATTTCAACCAACTGTTTGGAAAAATCATTTTCCTCATGCTCTCGTTCCGCCTTGCCATGGCTTTTCTTCTTTTTCTTGGTTTTCGACGTAGACTTCGAAGAAACAGCCTTTTCTGCAGAAACGTCCAAAGGTCTGTAAGTCTTGGTTTTGGATTTCAGACCGGATTTTTTGCTCGAGGATTTCTTTTTTGCGGAAGACGCTGATTTTTTCTTTGTATTGGTACTACTAGTGGCACTTTTCGGTGTACTTGCTACGGGCCCCAGCAGCTCACGTTCAAATGCCTTTAATGTAGCCTCTACCAAAGCTTGAGTCTCCTTATCACCCACATCTGCAATGACCTGCGATTCTACTTGGGCTGCATCCGACTCTGGATTCATGAATCCCCTAATGACATCTTCGAAATTGAGTAAATTTTCATCGTCATCCTTCACTTGATGTCTTTTCTTCTTACTGCTACTCCTATCCTCAGACTTCTTCTTCTTGGATGAAGACTTCTTGGATTGTTTCTTCGATTGGGGCTTTTTCTCCTTAGGCAGTTCCTGTGGGAACTCTTTGTCCCTCACATTCAACTCTTGTAATGATTCCAAAATGGCCCTCCTCAGATTTTCATCATCCTGGTCCAACTGTTCATCAGAATGCACTGGTGCATCCACGAGACTCTGTTGTAACATGTGCGCCCACTCTTGATTCTGCTGTTGGTCCCCATCATCCTCTGGTGCCTCTTGTTGCACCTGCAATGGCTCTTCAGATGCTGCTGGTATCTCTTGAAAATTTTCCGGTACTTCGTGTTCCTGTGACTCTTGGTCGTTCATGTTCTGTATAGCACTAGCAACTACGGCGGCCAAATCCTCTTCTTCAGCGCCAAACTCGGGCAACTCTACTTCATCGTGGACCTCAACCTCCCCTGAATGAAGCGACTCCATCTGCGGTTCGTGCACGTCTTCCAAGGCTTGATCCGGCTGTTCACTGGCATTGTGAGAGCTGAGCAAGTTGCCGACTAGTTCATTGAAATTTAAATCATCGCCGTGTTCCTCGGACATAGCTGAGAAGCAAGGACCTATATATTAGTTCCACTCTAGCAAATGACACTTACCAAATGTGCCAAAGGCCTCTCAGACAGGTTACAATACTCTAGTTCGAGCTACTACTCTTATTTGACAACTCTGTTCAACTTTTCAAAGGCCCGATCAGAACTCCGTTCTTTTCTACGTGTAAAATGACAAATATATTGACTATATCAAAATAAAGTAAAATTACAGTTGAACGTACAGTATACTCTACAAAGAACGCCCTGAACAAACCGTTAGGGAATAGCAACCTTTCTTTGCTCAGTTTGCTTTATAACTTTTGATTCTTTTTTTTTACTACTTTTTTTTTTACTTACCAAAAACAAAACTCCAGAACCTCGAAACACCATGCAAAGCAAGAAAAAAAAAGAAAATACCTTCGATCTTTTTCAAATATTGTACCCAAACAAGTGCTTGTAGAATTTGGAGTATTGTTCCACTTCTCTCAACTGAGTTTCTCCCAGTGTCACGGGATCCATTTGTCTTCTCAAAGTTTCGTTTATGGAAATCTCTGGGCTGTCACCGCTTATGGGACTGTTTGCAGCATTGAAAGCAGAGGGTTCAAACAGAGGAGACTGTTCCAAGTCCAGCGGAACACTGAAAGGGTCATTGAAATGAATTGCGTCATGCTTGCCGGAGTTGTGACACTCGTGGGAGGACTCAGACGATTCGGACGGGATGGGTTCCAAAGATTGGTTCTGCTCGGGCGATGGATTGAGAGAAGAATTCACCGCCAAGTTGTCCTCGTCAAAATTGCTGTAGATACGTGGTGGCGATTCTTCGAGAGCAGGCAGCGTGGCAGGTGTCGTCGCTGCACTGTCATTTTTCTTGGCGTTTGCAGGCTTTCTTCTCGTGTACTTTTTCTTCGGCTTTGGCTCACCTTTGAAATTAGCAGAGTTCATCAAGATTTTGTTGTTGCCGTAGCGTGATAGAATGTCTGACCTGTTGGTATTGTGAGCCACGATGGCCATAGCCTCTAGGGCATCCTTGTTCAAAAGAACTTTGGCTTCCACTACGCTTTCTGCCGTCGAGATGAAACGAGAATGGCCTGTAGATGTCTTTATCATTTTGAGTTTGCCTGATTTTCTTTCCGACTTGATGTTCCTGACATAGTCCTGCGGCAAGCCCCTGCACTCTCCACTCTCGATGTGCTGCTCCACCCACTTGTCCGTGTTTTCGAACTTCTGCCCGCACTGTGCACAGTTCCCAGCAGACTTGCTACGGTCCTGGGGTTTGACCCCTCTCGGATAGATGAAATGCCTTGTCCTCAGGTGAGTCTTGTAAGTATCCCTCCTGCTGAACCCACCGGAGTTGTGGCACCTCAATTCCGGCGGAATGTCTACTAGGAAGAAGGGACAGTGATATGCCTTTTGAATCGCATGCTTCTTGATGTGACGGGTCAAATATCCTCTGATCTTAAACTTCGCATCACAGTAATGGCACACAAACAGCCCGTCCTTATCGGTCTCCTCAGGGATCTCACTCTTGAATCCTTCATCCTCCTTGCAGGACGAACAGGACGCACCGCTTTCTGGCGAGACAGGTAGCCCATTATCATCCACGCTGTTTGGTGGAGTCACCATCACGTAATTATGTCCAATAGGCATGGCCGCCTTCTCATTAGCATCGTTGAGGTTACACTGAAAGTTCCCCTCTGGGGTCATGGTCAGTGTCATAGGGGAATCCATAGGCCCGATATTCATCGAGCACGGAATCACCGACGCACTCTTGAACAGTGAATTATCCACATTGTGCTTCTTGGGGAACAATGACGGAGGTTCTTTCTCGTCCCTCTCGTCCCTCTCGTTCCTCTCGTCATGCCCCTTGTTGTAGTAGTCCACCGCCGGAACAACAATCGCATCTACCAATTTCCTGACGATGCTGACAAACAGTACAGTCAGCAATCTCAGCGGCGTATTCAATAATAATGAGACAGAGGACATGATGATGGACCAGTCCAACTTTTTATTGATATGTTATACGGTTCTAAATCGACAGTTGGTCAAAATGGATTTGTTGAGGCAGAGAGAGATTCACCTGTAGCTTCCAAAAACCGGATACTTGTACGACAATACCTAGAATCAACTTTATGTCACACTGGATATTTCCAGTAACAGTTGTAAGAGTGTTTAAACTTCAAGTCTGGTAAGAAGTTTCCTCAATTATTTTTTTTTTCATGTCTGAGGGATCCCCGTCGGGATTTCCGCTTCGCCATCCAATTTTTCTCTGATCTGCTGACTCAAGAGAAGGTGACAGGGTAACCGAGTACGAGGTTACAACGACGCCAGCTTCGTTCGAGATATATTCGGAGAGATGTGAAAAGGAAAGTTGAACGCTTTCCACTCATGGTCTGTTCTCGAGCTCGAGTCATGGTAAAACAAGAATGGATAGGGGGGAGGGGAGCTTTTTTCTTGTTTTTCATAGTCTAAAAAAAAAAAATCGAAAGTTGACTTTCCTCTGGCGAGGGAATATTAATAACTGTGTAAAGTTAATAAATAATCCAGCCCAAGAAATGGGAGCGACCTCTTGGATCTCAGATTAACTGTACTGGCTCGTTTAACCACCCGGTAAATGTTCTATTTGTTTTTTGTCTAAAAAATAAAAAAAATTGAAATAAAATGAAATTAACAGAAGGGAAGACACAGTGTATAGCACGTCTTGTTGTCTAGAGTATGACCTGAGGGCGTCGGTTTCAGCAGAAAGACCGGTGAGTAAACATCGGAGTGTAAGGGAGTTGTCACTTCTACATCTCAGTCTTGAAACCCAATTTGGCCAGTTTAGCAATTATTAAAGTCTCGAGGGTAGGAAAGCTGTAACCTAATCTGTTATCCCGAAGTTTCCAGGAAAAGGCAAGCGGCTTTTCCCTCATATTAAGGTCTTGTATCATCGCGGCATATCTATAAATCGGTGTAAAAAATTCTAGGCGATCTTATTGTTTACATGCCCCAGTTCGTAACTTGCGGCAGTGTCAGGGCAGGGCTCGGTGTATAGGACAGATACTTGGTCCATCTCCATGTCCTTTTCAGGATGGTGAGGTTTCTGCTCTTGAGTGTACCTGAAATAGTTATAGTAGGCAACATCCAGAAGCACGATGGACATCCCGGCCCAGTTGTGGAACCCGCTGAGCCTTTCCTTAAAGAACAGAACACCGCATAGAACTGTGAGTAGCTCCTTGATGATGCCAGCGACAGAGAGCGTCAAGACGTGTGCGGTTTGCAAAATGCCGAATTCACAGATGGTCATAAGGAACACCTCGAAACCGGGGAACATTAGCAAAAGCGCACCTTTCGCCACAGACCCATAAGTGTGCGTGCCCTCTTCTTGATCCATGCTGAAGAGTTTGGACCTCCAAAACTCGGGGAAGGGCTTTTCAAAAATCAGAGCTGTACAGAAGAGTACGAACCCCATGATGGGTGCCAACTGGTTGATAGTATGAATCGGATGTGGTTTTTCAGCAACTGGAACGTGTGCCTCGGATTCAGATGACTCTGATTCTGTGTCCGTGTGACCGGAATCTTTTCTGAGGATCAATTGTGTGAAAACCCATCTCAATCCAGATAAGCACGAGCTTACAAGCACCAAAAGTGACCCGAACAGCACACGAGCGTGGTCATCCGCCTTTTGTGCCTTCGACGAGGGCGACGAAGGTTTGTAAACCATCATGACCAGACCGGAAAACATCACTAACACAATCATGGCCAACTTCCAATGGAATTGCTCCAATTGGAAAATACATCCAAACAAAAGAACAAAGGCTATACTAGCACTCTTGATAATTGTGTAGATGGTCAAAGTAACGAATTTGAACGACACGTTGGCAAATCCAATATCGCCGGCGCTTGCCACTGCAGTCGGTACTACGTATTTGAGGTAAAACTTCCAATCAGGCTGCTCGAGCTTACGAGACCGCGGCCTTAGGCGGGAATCCTTCTGCCACCCAAACAATTTCATGTAGAAAAAGGAGAAGAACCATAGTATGAACTGGTGGAATGAAGTGACCGTGATGGGACACGCGATCTGCAGGCCCTTGCTTGGGTCAAACATCCATTTATTGTAAAGCGAAAGCGTTATCGACGTGACGTACCATCCTAATACAAGGATCAGGAGGCGTTGTCTCATTGGATTCTTGAAATGGGGCTTCTGCTGACACGTTAGAAGCCTGCAGACATCGTCAATCACAAACACCTTTTTGTTAGTCAAAACAAAGGTCGAGCCTGTATTTAAGTATTTGTGAACGCGCGGTCGCTATTCTACAATCGTTAAACATGATGTTAATTATTCCCATATATACAAGTACGAGCATTGTAAGCGGTGGAAAAGCCCTGATAAGGATTTAATGGAACCTTGTTTTGCCGTTTTACTCCTTCTTAAAATTGTAGTGCCACACTTCGTTTGGAGGATAATCTGTGGGCACTTTGAGCTCCATGGGGAACCTCTTACCGTCCTCTGGGGCGTTGGCCGCTTCGAATAGAACAGGGCTGATTTGCTGCAGAGTTTCCATCGCGGCTTTGGCACTTTTGTACTGAAGTTTCAATTGCTCATTGCGTTCGGTGCGCTGTTCCTTCTGATACATTGACCAACAGCGCTGTATAGTTTGGTGCTTGATAAAGTCCTCACGGGATAGTTTGAGTAGTTTTGGTTGTTTCCTGCTAGCGGATAGCACACTGAGCTGTGTAATTGCTCTTTGTACCAGTGGGGGCAGTCCGCCCTTGCTCTTCGTTCTTTCACCTCGTGTAAAAACCCTGGGAGCCAGCTTGGAAAGCTGTTTAGAGTTTATTTGCATTATTTGAATGCCAGTAGACATCTTAGAAATCTTAGGAAAGACCATGAGAGTGTGTCAACGTCTCGATGGTAACAGTTCGGGAGTTAGGTGTCCAGGATGCTCATTAATCTTTCAATGTCAAAGTGAGAAAAAAAAAAAGACAAGTCACGACAAACGATAGTACGAGGTAATAGAATAAATGGTACGGGAGATTTCTATTCAAGCATTATGGATGCTATCGAGGGAGTACCTGTGTTTTATTCCAAAACGTTCGGTAATACGAAAAAATATTTTTCTTACTTCGTAAATGGGTGCTTGCCGAATAAATTTGCACTATATTAGGTTGCTGCATGCACGGTTAGCTTCCAAATATCATTAGCAAGTCTTTAACGCAAAAGGATATGGTTAGCAGAGTTCGAGGCAGGAGCAAAAAAATAGCCGAGCATATATTATGTTAGGTTCATAGAGACTATATTTTTCTAGTCGGCATAGTCTATTTTATTTTATTATTTGGAGGAGAATAAGGGAAACTATAACTTAAAGCTAGGTGAATTTCTTCGCGTCTTAAGGAATGCTGCACTTCAAAGGACTTACAAGCACTGTGTGACGTGAAATAAAAGAAAGAAAAAAAAATAGAGCCCAAGCCTGGAAAACTTGTGAGAATTTCAAAGGATAAGTTTGCTCGGGCGGCATTGTTCTGCGAAATACCATTGCAGTCTGAGCTTCAAAATATGTGGCCAATTCGTAGCACCCGTTTCATTTTTATCAAATAATTATCTATATACCGGACTAAAAACAGTCTTTTCGTCGAAATGAAAAGCGCTATATCCAGAACACGACTTTTTTTGTCCCCTGTTGTATCACATCCCCATACTCTTATCGCGAATAGATCAGCTAAATACTGAGTGATAAAGTTCCTGAAGCTAAGCACGTTGTCCATTTAAGCTATTTCTTGTTCTTAACTCTTTTGGCCCCAGCAACCTCATCGCCGAGCCTGGATTAACTAGCGCCGTTCCCCAATTAAATCTAATCTTTGCTGCAAGATCAGATTATAATAAAGCAGATATGGAGATCACATAAGGTTTGGCATTCTCCTATGTCATCTAAAACTTCTCGATGTCTGATACTCGTTTGCAAGATATACCCCCAAATCCTCCTTCCTATGAAGAGGCAACAGGCCAGCGAAAGCCACCCCTGATGCAGCCAAGGCCTTATGAAAAGATACCCTCTCAAGTCCATATGCCAGCCCAGGGACTCGGTAAGGACTCAGAGGTAGCTTGTGTGTCGCGTATAGTAAATAACTGAACTGATGCAAGTGTATCATATATATAGTTGAATATCGATTTTCAACGTATCCTAATTTTTCTTTTTGGGCTTTAATGGAATAAATGAATCCATGCTTAATGGGCTTTCCGAACTGAATGAAAGCGGCTTCATCACTTGGGGAGGGACCATGGGCGCAGAAGTGGACAACGTTCCTAATATTTGCTTGCTTGGCGGTGAGACCTGCTCAAAGGAGCCAATTTCCCTTGCATCAGTTTCTTCGGCGTCTGTCGTAGCGTTGCTCTGCTGTGATTCGTCTCGAGTCTCCTGCTTGTCATCTTGAGTCACGGGAGGATTATCTGTCATGGGTGGATCTTCGATCAACTCACTCCTATCCTTTTTGCCATTGCTCAAAAAGCTGAACAGATTTTTCATCTTCGATGGGGATTTCTCTTTCTTCGGAACTTTCTTCTTAGGTTCTTTGACGAGCTTCGCAACAAATGGTTGTAGTGGATCCACTTTGAAAGAGGTTGTAGCCCACTGAGATCGTTGTGACAATGAACTTTCATTTTGACTCGTAAAAGGTCTAGACTGCTTATCCCAGTCCTGCTGTGTTTTAATCTGGTCCAAATTAGCTGCAACCCTTTTATAGAGCGTATCGTTGGTGGTTTCTCGTACGCTGGAACCGCTTGAATAATCTCTAACCTGATCTTTCTTTGTGCCATGAACTTTTTTACTCCAAGAGAATATCACTGGCGCCTCCAGTTGCAGTGCAGCCGGAGTGGTCTGTGTACTGGCCCTTTTCTCTTTATCAAACCAACTTCGTCCAATGGCAGAGGAGTCCCTTTGAATTGCACTCTGGTGGTAAGTCAAACGCCTACCACGAGGATTAGAATATACTAAATAGTTCATCAACTTCCTTCCATTCGTGGCTTCGTCCAGTATTCGGTAAAGAACGGCATCGTCATTGCATTTATACGTCTGTACCACGGGCTGTCTGGTTGTAATGAGCTCCTGTGTAAGCTGGCGTATCCTGATATCTTCATTGGTAGCTGTATTGCTCATGTGAAGCCCTTTTGCATTGAGCATGTAATGCTATTTTGTACCAGTTGTTGAAAGCCAAATTTAATGCGGTGCCCGATCATAAAAAGTTACAATTAGTTTGAAGATGAACAAGGCCAAAGAAACATTATATATTGTCAAACATGGTTGTCACTACACTTCCACAATTTCCTAATACCAAAGTGTCCGTATCGTTGTTCCAAAATGTGTCTAATGCTAGTCAACTACGATTGAATATAGCCGAATTGCCCTATGCACTCATCGACGCCAGAACCATATGTTCGAAGGAACAGGTTTACGCTGCCATTTATCGTGTCCTCATCGAATCCAAATATGGTAGGCTTAAAACCAAGAGTCTTCATGCTGAATGCCTTTACTGTCTGTCCGCCACATCCAACATTGGTGAAGCTTTCAAGAATTTTGGAATCAAAGACGATTCAAGCGCATTGGTTATTATACAGATACAGGGGGACACTAATCCTGAACCCCTGAATATTCAAGGCGATGAGGCTGAACTAAACGATTGCAAACTGGCACATTTCATGGACGTATCATTGATTAAAAAGGTATGTTCGAGCGTCGCTCCGATGCTGCTACCACCAATACGACAGAGAATAAAAATACTAACTTTTTCTGCACAGATCTATAAATTAAGAAATTTCCCTAGCACCATACAGGGGGAAATATCGAGGGCCGTAGTGAATTGTATCCAACTAAGAGGTTTGTGATGATACAACTGCAGTTTGAGAGGGCTGCAGCTCATCTGAAAAGACGCATCCCAATCCCATAAAGGCCTCTGTCAGTACTCTCTTATATACATAGTCCGTTCTGAAACCCGAAGCAATAAAATCCTTCCTGTCTTTCAAGTCTTGAATGAAAGGATCGTTGTAAAGTGCCTCATCGTAAGTGTACCTAGGAACCAAATCTCTGTCACCGTTAAATGGCGTAAAGGGAACAGCGTCCTTTCTGGGCCCACCGTTGTTAGCCGCTGAGTATGGGTTATTCTTTAGCACACGGTTTAATTCTTCCAGCTTCCTTCTAGCACTAGATTTTTTCAGCTTCACAGTGTTTTTTACACCTTCTATCACATCCTCAGAATCTTCAGCTTTCGATAACCTATTGACAATCTCTTTTTTAGCCCACTCGTTGTTCATACGTTCCTCTTCTTCGATCTGTCGTTCCAGCATCCGCTTCTTCATTTTCATCTCCTTTTCAAACTGCTGTCTCTGTTCAAAACTCTCTAGGTCTTGCTTGCTACGCTCTATGTTGGTCATGATTAATTGCTTGTTCAACTCTTCATAAGTGCGCAATTTCTCCTCAGTTTTTTGCAAGTCGATACCTTTATCCAAATTGAACACTGTGTATTCAACCTCTTCCAGATATTTGTTGTATTCATCGAGATTACCATCAAAATCTTCTAATTTCTTGTTGAACACATTGAATACACGCTTCCTGATGTCGACTTCTTTCTCCACGCCAACGTCGTCAAATATTTGAGTCTTAAATTTGTTCTTTCTCAAAATCTTATCACAACCTTTGTAAGGACATTGTGCAGGTCCCAGACTGAAGATACGATCCACACATGACTCACATATCTTATGGTAACACTCCGGATTGACCAGAAACTTCACATCAGGGGAGAGGTACCTATCTGTCTTGCAGATCGGGCACATGTCCCTGTTATCGTAATAGTCATCCACTTCATTTTATAGCTATTAGTATATATTTGATTTCGGTACGGCCAAACACGCCAGGATACATACTGTTTAAGCTTCTGCAAGTCTTTCCTTCAAAGTTTGTGAGTTCGTTACTAAGTGCTTACTCTACGTTTATATCAAAAAACAAAGGTACACTGTTTACTTGTAAACAAAACTTCTACTAAAAATAGTGTAACGGGAAGCCTCTACCTCATCGTGGAATGAGGTTAGGTTGGCCTAGCGTTCATCTACCACGATGGTTTCGATTTCTCATGCCCATTGGAATATTTGGACTGATGTGCTATGGGACCTGGGCTTTCTCTCATAAACTCTGTTACGATCAGATATACAAGCATTACAAACATGAATCGGTAGCTATTGGGCTCATATGCATCATCTGTGTGCTAGATGTTGTGATTTTTTTGATATGGCTCCAGTTAGCCATTATTGTGGGACCTGGAAAGCTTCCACATGTTTCACCTTATTTGATATCTCCAGATCAGAGCTCTGAAAGCGAAAATAGCGAAAAGCACCAGTCATATGAAACTATCTATCCACCTACGTGTTATCAATGCGATCCGAATGGGTACCCTTTGTGGTGCAGTAATTGTCAAAGTCTCAAAACCGAAAGAGCGCATCATTCTAGAGAATTAGGTTATTGTGTACCGAAATTTGATCATCACTGCAAATGGTTGGGGTCCATTATCGGCAAAGACAATTATCGACTTTTTATTCAATTTTGTGTGTTTGTTGCTATTTGGCTCGTCATCGTATGGACCTCTATTATAGCCTTTATCAGGAACATCGTTAGAGATCATAAAGGTGGGGGCTCTCATCTGAACGGGAACATTATAGCCATTTTAATACTTTCCACTTCAGCCTGGATGCTAGTCACTGCTTTGTTTATCACTCAGTTGCACTGTATCATCAAAAACAGGACCTCACTGGAAGTCATGGAGGGGAGGAAAAGGGCTTTCGCTACAAGAAAACTATTTTGTTATTATAACTTGGAAGATGGAAATAGGTATGTGGTAGAATTCACCAAGAAGGAGTACGGAAACTGTTGGACAAAAGACAACTGGTGGACAAACGCGGTGGAAAGCTTGGGGTCGAACATATTGATGTGGTTTCTTCCGCTAGGCCGCCCGGTGCCCAAGTTTGCTTTTCAATCGGGGAAAGGTGGGGATGACAGGCCTACTTTGGAGTGTATTATAGGACCTTACAAAGAAAACTTGGGTAACCGTGCCATTGAATTAATTAAACTGAAAATATCCAACAATGAGTATTTAACAAAGCTCCAACCTTATGTTGACACTCAGCCTTCATAGGAATTGTGCGTACTGTTGCTTATCATTCAAAGAACTCACTTATGGTCATATTTAATTAACAGGATAAATACAGACGGAAATAAAAAAGGAAGACAAAGGGCTCAGATCTGGAAAGCTAAGACAAGAGTTACAAATTTTCTGCAACATCAGTCATGCACGGCGCTTTTAAAATTTGAGAAATGGTTCATGAGCTCTAATTCCGTAGAAAGCGTGTCCCATCTGTAGTTTATACGAATGTTAGGCACATTAGTTTTACCAACGTCATTGCTTTCGACGCCCCGTTCAGCGAAATCTTTTCCAATCCAATGACCTTTATTTTGAGCTTCCCAACCACTTTGTAACACAGAATTCCTAGCCAACTCGCACATATCGACGTTAGAGAGTTTGTAAATTTGTGCAGCGACAGAGTATTCCTCGATCAAGGGCTCCCTAGTGTAGGAGAATTGTAATGGATCATCGGTTGACAGAGAGACGTTCAAACCTCTTCTGAAATAGTGAGGAAACGGATTTTTGTCATAAGTCAAAAACAAGGCATTGTTGGATAATGGCGACATAGCAATACCGACTTGATCTAAGTAGTATAAGTATTGAACAAATGGAACTTTTCTCAATAAAATACCATGTGAAATACTTTGAGCAACCAAATAAGCGGACACTAAATGTTCTGGATCACCTGCTTCGCCGCAGTGCGGTCTTAAAACAAGTGTATTGAATCCTCTTTTAGCTCGCCATTGGTTCAAAGACGCCAAGCTGGCGTACATGTAGTACAGATAATAAGAGTATGGTGGGTTGTTTGGATTGTTCCATTCCGAGGCCTTGGGATATTTTCTGAAAATACGGCGGTCCACCTTAGATTCGTCATCTACAGAATCAAAGCCAATGACCCTTTGCAAAAACACATGTAGTTTGGGGTGTGATTGAGGGTTTTTGGTCACCTCGAAAAGGGGTTTAAAAATGTTGTCGATTAGATCCTGGAAATGTCTGACCTGACCGGTACTTTTGTAGATACTGTAAAGACGTGGGGCTTGGATGAGCCAGCGCACGTTATGTGAAATGAGCTTATTATCGATGACCCAATTAGCTAGGTTATCCCATTCATCAATGGATCTGCCGTAGATGGATATTCTGTATTCACAGTTCTGGTATTTAGAATTCTCCAAATCCGAAATCACTTCTTCTGTAATCTCTGCCAAATAGGACCCATGGATATAGTTGTCTGTCTTCAGGAAAATTTCCCTTAAACGAGATTCACCAATTGGATTGTACTTCAAGTTAAATTTGTCAAATCTGTGAAAAGTATCCTTATGTGCATGCATATCCAAAGTATCAATTGACAAGTCATAGCCAGATAGATGCAAAGATTTGAACACTTCATCCAAAGTCAAGACTTGACCATCCCTGAAAATGACTTGTTGATCCTTGTGGTGTCTCAATTTATGCTTAATAAAACGTAGCAAATGTTTCTGGTTCATGCAAGCGGAATGGTGAACGTGAGTGTCCACTTTCCTGACGTTGTAGAAATCCCTATGAGGATTTCTTTTAGAAACACCCGTCTCCTGGAACTCATTCAACAAATAGTACAAATTCCAACGCGCTTCCAAATATTGTAGCCTTCTGAAGGCGAAGGATTTAGCTGGCCCATCCGAGGAGACGGAAACCATTCTTTCGAGGTCCATGTAATACTCACGAAGGCCAGGAATATCGGCAATTAAAGTGGAGGTGTCCTGAGAGTCATGCACCACATAGATGTCGTCCTCGCTGATACGGAAATCGTAATCTGGATCTTCTCCGGGAATGACGCACTTATTAAAATCGAAAACTTCACTATCTGGCTTATTGTCCATTTTCATAACAGTCTTGGTATGTGGGTTGTAGGTGGGCCTGGGGGGTGGAGGATAAATGAGCCATCCTGGTTGGTTTTTAGGATTATCCTCGTCACGCTGTAAGGAAATTGCCTGGTACTTGGCCCTCATGCCCCTACATTCTGCGACATTCGAATAGAGACCAACTAATTCCGGAGATGGTTCCTCTAAGAATTGCTGGGTGTAATCATCCGCAAAAACCCCCATCTTGTAGCCAAACGACCTGCGTGGACTCTGCGACACATCGGCGGGCAGATCGGGTACAGTCAATTTCGCGCTTGAAGACAAACTTCTGTCTTTCTTGGGGTTGGTGGAGTTATCTCCGAAAGAATCTTGGTTGGAATTGGACGAATAAGGTTCGTGGTGGCCAACTGCGAGCTCCTTCGAGCCCTTTTCAAGCAACTCCTTGTTCTCGTGGTATGAAAAACGAGCATCGCATCCAGCTGTTGCGAGTGACACACCATCGGGTGTTCTTCCCTGTTTATCACTGTTCCCATATAAGCCAGCACTTTCCGGATCTGCAACGTCGCACGAAGGAGTAGGTTCTAGGGAGAGCTCGGACAAGTCTCTATAAGAGCTGTTTTCCTCCATCTCTGATCTAGTCGTATCGTAATATCCAGTTCAGTAAGAGTTGCAGCTTGACCCGCACTTTCTATGTCCCTTTTGATTGTAAGTAAAGAGAAGTTGTTTGAGTCAATATCGTAATGTCCTCGGATGGTCTACTTTGGGGAGGTTAAAAAATGGTTAACAAATGAAAACGAACCGTGGACTAGAAAATAAAAAAAAATCGGAGGTCAAATCTTGCATAGTTAAGTGCGTATTTGGCACTTTTAAAGATGTTCATGCGGGCTGACTGCGAAATTTGTGGCAGATCTTGTTGAAGTGCAGCATTTCTCGTCTCCAATAGGCAGTATGTATCTGCTTGGCTTCAAACGATTGAACCATATTAATTAGTGATTTAAGGCGTTTTTTTGATTTTAATTTATCACTATTTGAAAACATGCCTTTATCTGTGTGAGTTGATTTGTATTAACTTAATAGCTGCCTGCCAGTATTTTCTCGTGAAAGTTCATGTGGAGAAAGGCATTGGTACAAGGCTACGACCGAACCTGAGAAAAAATCAGTACTACTTGATTCTCACTGAAAAAGATATTTGTAACCTTAAATAGAATTTTTTCTTTTCAATTTCCATATTTTCTTACAAAAGTGTTCAAGGGAAGAAGTTCGATTTCACCAATGTACCTACGTTTTCCAGCATTGAACGTGGAAAAAAAACAGGTTCGATGCAGCTGCAACTTACCATAATCTGCCTTTTATAATTTGATGTCTAATAATTTCTGTCGCTAAACTGCAAGAGAATTCCATAAATTCGGATTGCACGCTTTTCCCTTATGACTACATCCATTTTTTTACGTGATGATTATTATATCAGGGCCGAACCGGCGGTTGAAAGTAGCCATCTTGAATTACCTTTTCTCAAACATATTATTATAAGCAATCTTGACACTCAAGCGGAGCTGGAATTCATTTTCCACGTTCAATAGTAACAGCGTTCCGTTTGCTTTCGATAAAACTCGAGCTAGAAGTTTTGGTGGGCACCTCTTCACAGAGGCGTTGTGTTCAGCTGAGAACTTAAAATCTATAAGGTTGATGGACTGGGCCATGGAATAGCCACAAGTCTCTAGCAACCTCAGAGCGGTTCAGGCGCTATTGCGGGAAATGGTGTACCGAAATCTCGTAGTACTTCAAGAATTATGAGCATTGCCTTGGCTTGTCTAGTGGGAGCACTAAATATATAGAACAGTACTGAGAGTTTTTCCACACTTTTGGGATGCGAATGAGTTTTCACTCTTTGGCACCTCGGTTGGAGAGCCATTTTAGATAAACCTTTCGATTTGGGCGGCCAAGATCAAATTTGGCGCTGGCATCTCTCACGACATAGAAGTACGCAGAACGCCCTCGTATCTCTCGTGATATCTGTTACTAGAATTGGGCCACCCAGTGGGGGGAAATTCCGGCCACCAGAGCAATCCGGGCGCCACTATACAATGATAGGCGAGGATCCTACGTTGAAAATAAAAGCTTGCCGAAATCTATTACGATGCTGGCATCTTGAAAAATGTATATAACCCTGTCTGGATTAGCTCATTGATTATACGAAAGTAATAGCGTTGGAAGACACCACTAGAATAATGCAGCCGTTAGTCGCTGCCCTTTTAAAAAAACTAAAGTATAATGACCGCTAGATATGAATATCTCATTTTATTCTCGTGATAGGGACTACCTCCAATACGAATTTTTGGATCTATTTAGAAAGTTCGTGTCAATTAAATGATATCGTAACAGTATTTCAAAAAAAAACAGAAAATTAAATACTTAACTCTGCTCATTTAAAGGGCCCACAAGGTGTGAATAGAATGGCCAAATATGTCCAGGCCACTTATCATTGGTTTTATTTTTTATGGGCTGTATGCTATCTGATATTAATGATATTACACCAAGAGTGTAAAAATTATATGTTATTTCATATCTTGGCGTAGAATAGCGGGAGCAGAAGCTGACATGAACCTAGTATTGGGCTCCCCACGAGAAGAACTCCTGTGAAGACTAGTTACAGTTGGAACCGCTTCTCGCAATATTCTTAAAATCATGTACCCTAATCATGTTTTAGGGTACTATTGTGTTTGCGGTTTTGTTGAACAGAAAAGGATCATATCAAAACTAATAAAGGATTTGCATACAGCATTTATCGAACACCCAAGTTGAACCAAATCGAATCGAATTAAAGCCTTTGAACCCATCAAAACGCGGTGTGGTACTGCATTTTTTTTCAATAGGCTATACCATGGATGAAGAGTATTTGAAACCTGGGTTTGATCCCAGGTCCCTAAAAGTTGCACAGTTAAGAAGAGTCTTAGCTGAGAACGAAGTCGAGTTCCCCTCCCATTCCAAGAAGGCATTGCTGGTTAGGCTGTTTGAGGAGAACGTGGCCCCTCAAGTGCCAGAGCTGAGGAAAAAATATGCCAGGATGTCGTCACCTAGCGATGAAGACATTGTTAAAATTAGAACAAGATCCTCGGGACGCACGAAGTCAGGAAACAGTTCTGATGACTCCACAGATCGAAGGAAATCGAGGAAGAGACGTGGTAGAGAAGAGGGGGACGCTAAAGATGTAGAAGGAGATGTGGATATGGAGAAGAAAAGGCCCAAGAGCAGTCGGGGGAAAAGGAGAAAGAGAATTGGCGAGGGTCAGCACACACCTATAACCGAAAAAGTCGCCAAGAAGAGCCCTCATAAATCGCCCCGCAAATCGCTTATGATCGAAAAATTTGAATCGTCGGAGTCCTCGTCTGAAACCTCCTCGGTGAGTAATAAGGAGAAGCGAGAGGCATCGCCGGATGTGATTAAACTAAAAGTGTCTGATGCCTTTTCGGAACAACTTAGGATTGCTTTGAACCACAAAGATGAGCATCACAGTGACTACTCGAAGCCGGACGAGACGAAGACCTTCAGTGAAACCGTAGCGACTTCGGAAGATGGCGTGGAGGATACGTTTAGGTCTTTGCAAAATGAACCCAGGGTAAGAGTATCTACGCCGGAACTGCCCACGAGTAAACAAGTGCAAGAGAGTTTGGAACGTGTGGAGCGCGTAAGAAAGTTGATACAGGAGCCAGTTAAAGTGGAATTGGAAGAGCCAGCATTGTCCCCGCAAGAGGAAATAAGGTCAAAGGAGGAATCAGAAGCTCCAGAGGAAAAACAGGTACAAGAGCCAGAGGAAGAGCAAGAACAAGAATTGGAGGAAGAACCAGTGGAAGAACAGGTTCAAATAATGTCGGGGGAAAAGTTAAAGCTAGACGCATTCCAAGACATATTTCCCAGCTTCCCCAGCGGCTTCCTCAAGCATTCGTTGAAGTTCGCGGCACTCGTCATCTATAATCTGGTTCTCTTTTCCGTCATTGTCTTGCCCATTCTTTTTGGGCTTTGGTATCGTGAGCAAAGAATCCTTGTTGGTTATTGCGGTGAAGAACTGGCACCCCAGGAGTTTGCCTCTCCAACATGGAACCACTTGCAGGCACAACTACCCAAGCCCACTTGCCTTTCTTGTCCTGATAACGCTTTATGTTATCCTCGCATGGAACTCAAATGTAGACCAGAATATGCGCTAAGACGTAATTCCTGGTCGCTGTATGGATTGCTACCCCTGAGTGATTCCTGTGTCAAGGACAGTAAAAGGGAGAAACTCGTTGCTGAAGTCGTCAGAAAATCGTTAGAATTCTTGAGGGTGAAAAACGCTCAGGTCAACTGTGGCGAGTGCAATGACGACATCAGGAGCGGTATAGTTGAGGAGGAATTGTACCAAATTTTTTACGAATCTAAAGCGCCTTGGATCAATGATGAGGAATTTGACGAATTATGGACAAAGGCGGTGGCTGATTTGAAAGAAGAGCCGGAGATTACATGGAGGCAAGTGAGTACTACAGATTTTTTAACAAATTTTGACATATTTGCAAGCATTTTCGATACTAACAGTGAAATTTTCTTAAACCAGTTATCAGAAGCTGAATATAGATCTTTCAGAGACTCCCAGCACAATTCCAAGACCAATGGTGTTTCGTGGAAGAAAAGATATCTTCCAAAAGCAGGGGACGAAATTGGGATTTTTCGCTCGACATCCAAGAAGTACATTGGCTTAAGATGCAAGTTCGAAAGGGAGGTTTATCAAACTTGCTACAAAAATCGTTATTTAATCTGTGCGTCATCTTTTGGTGCAATTCTTGCCAAAATTGTGGAATTCAAGTTGAGGAAATTGTTAAAGGAAAGGGAAAAGATCGATAAATTGACCAAAAAAGTTGTTCAAAAATTGAAAAATGCTAAAAGTTTGGGCAACGAGATGCCTCATTTCTTGAGCACAGTTCAACTAAGAGATGTCCTCCTTTCGGATGTGGTAGATTTGAAATACAAAAACCATTTGTGGCAACAAACAGCTAAAAGATTGGAACATAACAATACCAATATCAAATCCAGTCTAGTGGAAATACATGGTGAAATTATGAAATGTTGGGAGTGGATCGGACCCTTGGGAGATGACGTGCAGGTGAAAGAGACTAGTAATAGTTGACTTTAACATAAATTAAGGAAAAAACGTACTTTGGAATTTTTTTCAATCTGGATGCCCGGGCAAGTAGCGGCAAAGGTATTTAGAGGTATCATTGTTAAGCATAATTCTTTTAACGGTTTTCATATTTAGCCAACACATATCTATAGCTTATATCAATTTAATAAACTTTTATCGTTTTCAAGGTATCATTCGCATGAATAAGGAGCCGGTCAGAATATGTGAGGCTCTCCACATGGACTACTTACAAATAAACATGAAAAATAAATATTTGAGTTTGTGCAATTAAAGATACAAAAACCAGGAGCTTTCTTTTTTTTAAAAAAAGATTCTTCCTCTCCTCCTTAGGCAATTCCAAACCCTTCATGGCCCTCGTTGATAGCCAGAAGTAATGAACCACGTAAAGTTTCATAAGAATTGTATGAGGGGAGGTTCAACTGGTTAAAACAGGTGTGAGATGATGGTAACCTATCGGTGGGACCATAATCTCTGTGGATAGAGAACTTGCATATGCCACTAACACCGGTGAGCTCTTTGAAACCGTTCAATGGGACTTTACTGGTACCGGTTACGAACTGTAGCAGTTTGGCACGCTCCTCTGCATCAAAAGATCTAACAGCTCTCCAGAAGTAATTGACTTGTTTGCAAGTTGCCGTATAGTTAACGTAGCTGGAATTGTTCCTCCAATCATCCACATCAAGATCTGGCAATCCACTGATGAGTAGTTCTAATTCTTGTTCGTCAAAAATAGAAATCAACTCGATTGGAATCAAGGCATAGAATCCTTGCAAGAAATTGTCCATCTGCTCTTTAACTGATAAATGAAGCTTGTATTCAACAATTTTCTTGACATATTCTTGCTTATTCTGTTGGTCTACTTGGATTTGGCTACCATTGGGGATCAAGTCCACAATTTTGTGTTCACCATAATCGTCCGTCTCCAAAGAAAAGGTCTCTTCAATAACGTCTGTGATATCATTTTCTAAAATCCAAATCAAAGATTTGTAATAATCCAGATCCAAAGATTCCATGTCTTTCAAAGACACCGGTCTACCCAAAATATTCTTGTACACCTCTCTGCTGAAGTGACAATCCAAGAAACACTGATCGCATATAGCTTTACCGATGACCATTCCAATAAATTTAAAAAATGACAAGTGTTCAGGGTTGATACCAGACGTGCGATTGGGACGAAATGTGGTTTTATCAGACTCTACTGGCAAAAACAATGCATAGTCGGGGTTAAACATCTGTCTCGATAACACCTGATACCATTCCCTAGTCAACCCTCCCGCATCTACTCCACTTTCACCTTTAAATGTAATTTCTAACTTAGACTTTTTAATATCTTCATTGGATTTGAAAAACAGGGCTCTGTAAGAGTCCAAAAAAACTTGTTCACGACGGACAGATATGCTTAATTTTGGCCTATCTTGAACATCGCTTCTTAATTTTGCATTGAAATAATATCTTTTATTATCAAAATCCAAAACTTTAGGGTTCTTGACAAGAAGGGAAAATGGTCCACTCATGAGCTTCGGGTTCGAGCGAATCATTTGGTTCAACAATTTTTTGTGAGCTTCTGTAAACTTGAAGAAGAAGTTCTCGGTTGCTGCGTTGGAGAAGTCCAACTTCTTCTCCTCTTCGTATTTCAACGCAGGATTCTTGCCACTATTTTGGGAAGTCTTGATATGTTTGAAAACTACCATTAAAGATTCGATGAGAGGTAGAAGCACTGTTGCGGATGTATTTAAGTCTTTGCGGGATTCAAATTCAAATAAACAATTGCTTAAAGAGGACCAAATCTGACCAAGTTGCATTTCCTTATAGATACCCATTAGCTTGCTCACATCTTCATCATTCAAATCTTTCTTGTGGGTGTAAAGATAGTCCACAGCAGTCAAAACCTTTAATAATTTGGCTTGGTCTGAGCTGGGCATTGTGAACTTTTGAACAAGCTCAGAATTGATTTCCGTACCGTTAGAAACCAAAAAACTCTTCTCTGTCAAAGCATTTAAATCAGCAACTAAATTTTTGACAGTTTCCAAAGCTAACAAAACCAACTCTTTAGTAAAAGTTTGAGCAGCTTCCTTAAGCATGGATAAATTTTGCATAATGCTCAAAGTTTGTTGGAAAACTCTTGTATTGCAGCTGTCCATGTTTATTATAGATACAATCCTTTCAAAGTCCTTACGATCGAAATAAGGAACCTGGAACTTCTTTCTGGAGCCACCGCTGGTACCAGTATTCTTGGAGAGAACATTAATAGGTTTTGTACAAACCTGCAAAATTCTTGTAAGCAAATCCATTAAGACACTTTCATCGGTGATGATTTTCCTGTCTAGTAATCCAAATAAATATTTGATTGGCCATTTGAAACTTTTGTTAAAAATGTCTACTTTACATTTCACTGGGGTTTTATTGACCATCAAATTTTCGTGCTCAGTAATGAAGAAGTACTTCAACCTAGTATCCGAATCTAGAAGATTTTGTAAGATTTCAATTGCCTGGTTAGACACGATTAAAGGTGAGCAATCAGCTGGTAATTGACGACCTCCGGAGATAGACCCTTGGTGCTTCACGGAACCACTAGCGCGGGAAGTTAGCAAATTGTAAACTTTTTCTAAAGAATTCTGATCAGCGATACCCTCAGTTAAAATCATTAAAAGCATATTGATGATTTCATTTCTGCTTTGTTTGCTGGAACAAAGTCGATAGAAAAGCTCATGGTAAATTTCGCGCTGCACGTAAGGTTGAGAAATAAAGATTGATTTCATAATGGCGGCGATACCAGCACGATCAACAAGTGGTGAGAAGTATGTGCGGCTTGGTTTCTTCTTTTCAGCGTCAGATCTTTCAGGAATACCACCTGTTCGATCAGCATCATTTACCTCATCATCATCACTGATCATATCTTCATCCTGATCTTGTTCATGAGTGTGCTCGCGCATCGAATGAATAATGTTCGAAAATCTTGATTCTGCCGTTTCCTGTTCCAAAATTTCTTCTCGTAAACCCTCTGGGATTGCATCTAGGAAGTCCGAATCGATTTCTCTGGAGTGAAGGTCGTTCCTCATAGCCTCCGCTCTACGCTCGCGTACATGTTGGGCAAACACTTCTGCCCGCATTTCTTCGGGCAGAGCATTCAAAAACTCTGGGTCGATGTCGGTGCCACCAATATCAACATCGGAGCCATCAATGTTAACAAATACTGGGTCATGTGGCTCGGTTTCCTCAATGGCCTCTGTTGAACCATTGCCCTCTAAGGTCTGGGAAGTAGATCTAGAGGCTTGGTCTGCTCTTTCGGCCTCCTGCGTCCGAACTTTTTCCATGCGGTCATGGTATTCTTCTTTTTTGCGCTTTTCAGCTTCTTGGTATAACCTCAGACTGGGCTCGTACAGTCTGGTAATGACTGTTGGGACAATGTAGCTAGCGTAACTTTTTGTATCGTAAAACATATCAAAAATGTCTTTCCAACGGGACACAGTAGGTTTCAAAATGATTCCATCAGGAGACCTTTCGTCAAAGTATTCTCCAGAAAAAAGCACACTTGAAAAATGAGTGTGTTCTGGTCTATGGCGGGTGCCAGTAGCGACATTCACTAATTGGTCCGAAATTCCGTTTTCAACTTCTTCCAAGCCAGAGGGTCCTAACGGGTTTATTAAGTTACTTTGGTGACGACGACCACCATTTAGTAAAGTGAGAGAAGGCGCGCCAAGAAGTGAATGGCCGTGGTTGCGGCGGAAAGAATGGTTATGGTGGTGGCGATTATGACGGCGAGTATCCTGGATTCTGATTAACGGTTGTCCCTCACCTCGGAAAACGTGCTCTAACCCCTGGAAGACACTGGCCGCCTCGTCTTCATCTGATGTATCCTCCATTATGTCAAATCCATCAGCTGTAGTCCACCTTCTTCTGATACCGCCCACATGTCTATCATCGTCATTTTCCCCATCTTCGCCGTCCTCAAGATCTTCCTCAGAAGCAGATAATTCAGAAAGTCCAGACTCCCAGTCAGACTCGTCGACATCGTAATCTCCAAGTTCGATTTCCAGATCATCGTCAGCGTCAACGTCAATAATATCAATGTCATTGTCAGGGTTATCACTGTAATAAGGATCGCCAGACTCTTCGTTATCATCTTCTTCGCCATCAATGTGCTCGTCGCTATCATAATCCATAGCTTCATCACCAGTTCCTGATTCTGAATTGTCGCCGTGATCAGAAGTCTGGTCGTTGTCATCACTAAATACAACTTCAAATTCAGCATCATCGCCATCCACAAACGCGATGCCATCTTCATCATCACCAATGATTGAAACATCATCATCATCATCTTCCTCAATATCTTCCACATCATACATTCCTAAAGCGGAATTTTTAAACATGTCAGGAGGATCTTCTTTGTCGGATTCTTCATCAACTTCTTCTTCGTCATCATTACTTTCAATTTTGAACAAATCAGCATAGGTATTCCTGACCGAGTTAATGGAATTTAGAGGATCCACAGCATTGTTGAACAGCTTTTTAGCAAATGGGTAGTTTAAGTCCACATTTGCAAGACATTCTGTAATTACTGCTGGGACATTCATTTCAATCATTAGCTTGCAAATCTGATGCTGATCAGCGTCAAGTTTATTCGAATCCAAAATCAACCTCAAATAGGGCGCTTGAACAAAAACCATTGATGAAACGATTTTGAACCACGTTTCGAGTTTACTGACGTTAACTTCTAACATCTTTGAAGATACAGTGGAATTCTTTAAGGCTCTCACAATAGACTCAATGGTAAACTTCCTGATAAAATTCATATCAGGATCAATCCCCTTAAGATCACTTTTCTTGCTATTGTCATCTTGCACTGTTGCAATAAAACCGACGACAACCGATCTAGCTAACATACTAATGACTTCCCTCCTTTTGGCCTCGTATTTGTTCTGTTCATGGATTGTAGACTTGTCCAGCAGCTGATAAAGAAAGAAGTTCAAAGCAGTAGACCTAGGTTTCGGAAATTCAGTGTACTGATTTCTCCTTTCAAAGGTCAGAAATTCGAACTTGCATTGTTTGTAGCTGCTCACTAATTCGACAAGAACCTTCAGCAAAAACATCATATATGCACAGACCGGATTCTTCGTTGGTACTACCTTTTCCTGCCTGTCAAGGGACTCATCCTTCTCATTCCCAGGTTGTGTGGGTTCAGTAGTCCAGTCTTTCTTGTAAGCTGCCATTAGTTGAGATAAAAGGAGGTGTATGATGCCGCTTCTGTCCTGCACGCCTGATGTATTCTCTTTCATGCTTTCGGATCCTTCGTCTTCGGTAGGCCTGTTATCATCGAAATTTCTGTAAACATTGTATTCCTGAAGCTTACCGTCCTCGCTGAATGAACGAAACCTCGCAGTTTGGCAAAGGATATCAACAAACTTCCCCGGATTCCTCATTACTACATGAGGTTTTTCTTCAATTAAATTAGTCAAGTCGCGCTCTTTCTCCTTGTGATCTCCGATAACCCTCGTGGTAAAACTCTTATTCAATTCGCAGGAAATTAATGTAGATACGATATCGACGGTCTCGAAGCACCTCCTTACAAGCAGCAAAAATGAAGATTCTAAAAAATTGATCTTTTCGGATTTTTGGAAAATCCCAATTACCTTTAAAAGCTTGGACAGCGTCCCTGAGCGTGCGATCTCACTTGCGTAATTCTCGTCTCTAGCGTAAAAGATTAAAATACGACATGTGGCGAGAGCTGAATAAAAGTTCGTAACCTCCCCGACGCGAATCAAAGAGTCGAAAAGGTTTTGTTTGATATCGGGCGGAATCCTGTGAATAAGTGGCGCAGGGGGAAGTCGGTAGCGGACATGAACCTCAGCAGGTAGAGTTCCCGCTATAGGTACTTCAGATTTGGCCAATATGATCTCATAAACATAAAGAGCTTTTGAGAACCAGGTACTATTAATATACTCTGGACTCAGAGACTTCTGCAAGTACTCTAAGAATTCGAAAATCAGATTGCCAGTATTTTCGTAAACATATGTCTCATTCAGAAATATTCCGAACAGGTGAATAAGCGAGGACAAAGTAGCACTGTCATCGAGATTGGTTTCAAGGACTTTGTTGAAAACTTTGGCAGCGAAAGCTTCACTTGGCTCATCATAATTGCGGAACATTTGCAGCAATGTTCTGGCGATAGCATTAACCAGCTTAGGGTAGAAAGGAAGGACGTCGAAGATCTTTTGGGGCAATCCGTAGTCGAAGGCTTCATCCACCATAGTATCCAAACGATTTCCAGAAAACATGTGATAATCATACTTGGGCTTCATGGGAATCGTATGGAGATCTAATGCTCCACCTTCCTTCAAAGACTTGTAATGATTCCATCCTTCCTCGCTAAAGACATCTGGCTTTTTCTTTAGTAAGTTTTCGTCATTGGGCCCGTTTATTTCCCTATCGTACTCTGCTTCCTCCTCCCATTTGGCGTAGTTCTGTGCATCTTCATCAGAGAGACCACATGTTCTTAGAGCTTCGATGATTTTAACAGGAGGAGGAATTAAGTCCCAAGAGAGCTCTATGACACTCTCTTCTTCTATAGTCACATCAGTAAAAATATTTTTTAACATGGGAAGAATTTGCTTGAATACAGCATATGGCACCACTCTTGATTGCGCGTTAAACAAGCATCCGTCTTCATTAAGCTGGAAAATAAGACATAAAGCTGATTTCTTGACAAAATCCATGAGAGCTCTGGTGAAGTGATAATCATCATCATCGTGTGGGTGCAAATGAAAATCCATCATGCAACTAATATTCTCCATTGAATCGAGATGTAGCGATTTGTTAAAGAAAGTCAACAGGTTCAAGAGACAGCTCAATGTCAGCACATCATCAGTGTTCTTGACGTAATCCACTTCTTCGATCGCGGTAATATCCTTTAAAGTTGACATTTTTGAAAAAAGGGCTCTGATAAAATCAGAGTAAATTTTGTATCCACCATATTGATAGAATAAGTAAGCAGGTGCACTCTGAAGTACACCAGCACCAGTTATAGTAGTTTTGGGGAAAGTGAAAATATACGTATTGAAGTTGAAGATGACGAGAAAATATGGTAAGTGATCTTGTAGTTTCACTGCATGCATCATTTCTATAACCTGCTTGGTGACCTCATCGAATATATGCACTTCAACTGCTCTGTTTTGGCTTTCAACTTCCATATTCCTGGCGTGAGTTAGTCTTAAAAAGCATCTGAAAATCATAGCCGTACAAGATTGTATTCTGTTCATTAGGAATCTGACTTCAAAAGTATTTTTGTATTTCGCAGAGGTGAAATCATCTTTCTGGATGCGCTTTACCGGCTTGGTGGCGTGAATTTGGATTGGGGAAGCAGCGCCAAGTGGTTCGGGTGTAGTTTGTGTCAAAACTTCATCCGGCATGCTATTCGTTAGATACATTTCCTCAAGAGCACACTTTTGGTAGAGCAGTCTCAAACCCTTAATAATTCCCATGCCATTCTGTTTAAAATAATTCATGATTTGATAAATTCTAGCGGGGGACAAAGAAGTGATGTTGACATGAACGTCGGTCATAAGATAGAGAAGTGCAGTGAGACTAGAAAATTCACTCAGGACATATTCAACGTCCGAATTATCTCTACCTTTTCTTGCCCTTAAAAGATAGCTTTGTTCATTATCTGAATTCAAAAATGCTGTAATCCTGTGTAAGCGCTCCTCTAAAGTAGTCATCATCTGAGGAAACGCGTAGTCTCTTTTTTGCTCGTCGAAAAGCTGCAAGACGTCAGTAAAGTTTAGCAATGCCTGCGAAGCAGTATAATCAAACGGTGGCCTCTCCATGACGATTATAGATAGCAGATCTCTAATGTCAACCTTTTCTGGCAAGTGTTCCAAAGTTGAGTTGTCCAAAGTCATCCCGTAGATGATATCTGCAAAGCAGTCTATCAGCGGCGTCGGCTCTTGAACTTCCCAAAAAGCCAGCTCGCCTGCCCCTTCTTCTTTTTCTACTGGCTTTTCGTCCTTACGCTGGTAAAACAGCTCTGTATCATGGGACGATTCGTAAAGGTATGGCTGTCTGAAGTTAACACGGCGAGGCAACTCTCTTACTATGTCATGAAAACAGTCTAAAATCTGGGATTTTAAATCTGGATAATGTCTTGCAAGCTCATCCATAGATGCACCCAAGTCTGTGGCGCTCTCCTTCCATATTAAGACTTTTGCATATTCCGGATTTGTCACAGCCTCAAATAAGAACCTAACCATATTCTTTTCCTTAGCCTTTGTCAACCCTTCAGAATTCAAGCATAGAGCTGAAATAACATCCGGAAGTAGGGATAACAGTTCTGCGCAGGGTCCCATCATTTCGAAGAAATGGTCAATGATATACGGAACGAGGCCAGCTTCGACTAATACGGAATATATGGTTGGTTCACTGTTTATAACTCTCTGGAAGATGTCCAATGCGTACGTTATCAAAGTATAACCAAATACAGGTCTGTTCTCTAGGATTTTCTTCAACGATAGCAAAATCGGAGAATCTATCAGATTTCTAATCCTATCGCCTGAATCTGTCTTTAGCAGCTTCAAGACCAACTTCAATAAGCTTCTAATGTATGACAACTGTCTAAAAGACACCGAATAGTAGACCACAGAGTATTTGGGGGGAGACCCATATTCAGGGTGTTCTAATGCAAAATTGACCTCCTCTGTGATAGAGTTGATCAAAATGGCAAACCCATCATTACTGATGAATTCTGAAGTGGAGTCACCATCATTGATCACTGCTTCTAGAAGGTGCGTCGCGGACGCGAGTGTACGTCTGTAGTTAGTGTTTTTGACCAGCATAATATCCAGCAGACAAGGTATTAGGCCCGCGGCCAGTAAAGATTCGTGAAGAGCTTTCACATCCGCAAGATTGGAGATCATGTAGAAAAATCTCACGTTGTACTCCTCATTGACCTCCTCGGAGGGCTCTCTCAAAATTTTGCCTATGTAGCGAAGAATCTGAAACAACAACCCGTGAGACATGTTACCTCCCAAGTTCCTCACAATGTCGGAGCACCACACATGCTTTAGTGAAATGCACTCCAATGCAAACAAAGAGTCTAGTCTTAAGCCCTTTGGTATTCTTTTCTCAGATAGCGAAACAAACTCTGTTAAAGTGTTAAAGGCATAAGGATCTACTTCAAATAATTTGGAACTAACTTGAGGTGGCACGTAAACGGTGTTGACCACTGCAATGGCGTTGAACTTCGTTCTTATCAGCAATTTTCTTAGCTCTATGTTTTCAAAAGAATCATCGCTAAAGGCCTTTGCCATAGTAACTTTAATGGAATAGTCGAACCAGTCATCAGGTGGCAAGACCTCCGTGCCCTTATCAAATAACTGTTGCAGAGAATGGCTTTGCAAATCTTCCTTTGATAACACTAATTTCTTCATAGAAGAGCTCTGCGCTACATCCCTGCCAATGGAAGAAGAAGTAGGACGCCTACTATTTGCGTTGGCTGATGGCCCGGCGGTGTAATATGTATACTTCAGTTTTGACCATTTGGCAGGATATTTCTTCTTGTCCAAAAACAATTCAACCAGCGAAAAATGATCGCCAGCATCCTCATCCATTGTGGATGATGGAATTGACAATGCCAACCTTAAGGCTTTTTTTTTTAATTGAGGGCTGGCCAGCACATTGTCCTGGTCAAACCTTTCACGAGAGATGACATACCTCTCCCCCATAATGGCCAACACTTTGATAGCTTCCAATTTGACTTTGAAATTGGGACAATTTAATAGGTTGTTCATGACGTCCATCGATGAATAAATAAACCTGTTTTCTGTGTTACACAGGAGACGAGAGGTAAACTGCGCTAAATTCACACATAGCGCCTCATCCTGCCTAGAAACTTCAATTAGTTTGATAGGGTATTTTTTGGGATCAGTGCTTTCGTAGCAATATTCCTTAACAATCCTAGACAGTATATCATCTATCCTGTTCAAAACGGGTATCCAGATGAATAGGTCATCCCTTGACCTGTCCCATTCCCGTATTCCATTCAATTTTTCAACAAATTCATCTTCGGAACATTGTGTCAACTCATCCATCAAAGGCTTGAAACTTTGAGCGTTCTGCTCCTTTTGCAACCTTTCATATCTCGTTAGCTTTACCATAATTTTGGTTAACAAAGAGGGCCTCTTTGCGAAAGAGAAATTCACTCGATTTAGAGAAATCAAACTTAGCAATAACACTACCACTCGACTCCAGGCTCAATGAAACGGTGACTGGTTTGAATAACCTTTAGTCTCGTCTTAGATGCCTTGGAGATGAGCTAAACAATTTGCCATATTCCCAATCGCAAGGCACTTGAAAAAGTAGTACAAGCCCCTTTCTCCGGGTAACAAACTTCATTACAATGATATGATAAATTATGCTACATAAGTTAAAGATGGATGGAAACCTGCCAATTTTCATGCGATTTGAAATCGATTTGCGAGTTACTTAGGGGCTGGGCTTTCGCAACTGTAGTGGATTCACTTTGGGCCTGCCGACTTCTCTGCGCATGGGCGCCCTTTTTGGTTGTTGAGCAATTAATACAGAGGAATTTGGGTGAATCACTGACGAAGGGGGAGCAAACCTGGCACTTGTAGTGGCAGCGTTGATTGGGGGGGTATTGATTGGGTTGGATGTAGTTGGTGTGGCGAAGCCTATCTGTTTGCCTTTTGGTGCAAAATCCTGGTAAACTGCATCTCTTGAAAAATCAATGCCCTTTTCCTTGAGGACACTAATTGAAACGTGCTTTGAGGTACTCTGATCGATCGTGTGCCTGACAGACTGTGCGTGATACTTCGGATCGAACACGTTTTCCTCAGACACTGGGCTCTGGTCCTGTAGAGATTTGGCACCTTTAGCGTTGACAAATGTGACTGGATCATTACCCATTTGTGGCTGTGGAGCCTCTGGTTCACCTGATTGCGCTGGTTCCGCTCGGTTCTGGTGCGGTACCTCTGATTTTTCCCCCATGCTTATTAGATCGTCGTCTTGGAAGTCGTCACTGAACATAAGGGAGTCGTCCAACAACTCGTCCTGATCGGCGTCAGGGTCTAACGTGGTGCCTTTTGACTGGTTCGCTCGGAGTTCTGAGGAGCGTTGGGCATCTCTTTTCCGCGGCGCAGCCTGCGGGGGTTCCATCTTAACATTTGTCAATTGCCTTCTTTTGTTGGGCGGGCCTGCATCTGCCACATCAATCGTGTTAGTCCTCGAAGCCTCACTGGTCTCGTTAGAGGGTCTGAACAAATTGCCCTCGTCAAAATCTGGTGGATCAAATTTCACTTTGTCGATTCTTGATAAAAATTCCTTGTCGTAGAGACAGTTTCCAAGGGCATTACCAAACCCTCTCAATGATCTTTTGAGAGCATCGGTTACTGCGGATTTTTTAGCTCTTTCAAAGGCTGCTGACTTTCGACGCTCATTTTCCACTGTCCCATAACCGATATCTTCTCTATAGGTCCCATTAGCCAGCGTAACCCGTACAATAGCAGTACAACCAATGTTGAACTTACCTTGCCGCTCATCCAAAAAGTCAACCATGACACTTTTCACCTCAGTAGACCAGCCGTTAAAGCCGAATATCTGGTTGGCGAGATTGATCACCTTCCATCCTTCGATGTAGGCAACACGGCTGCTCCCAAATCCTATCCTCTTGGAGATATATTCAGGCCCCAGTTTTTTGTCCAATTTCGCCTGAATGTCTTCATTGCTCCTCGCAGTAGAGCTACTCTTGGAATCCATACTCAACCCACAGTAGCAGAACCAGAAATCAGGCCCCAACTACGCCGTAATCAACTCTTTTTATGCCTTAGTTGGCTTTCGAATGGTCGCAACGCGAGAATCATGTAAGCTTTGTTTTCTCAATCGATGCTTTGAAAAGTTGAAAAAGTTCAACATACTGAAGAGCTAAGCAAAGAAAAAAAATACCAATTTACAGGCAAGAGATTGGAACCTTGGTGGCCATTTTGGAGCAATTCTACGGTATTTTCTGATCGAATCATGCTAAATGCCCCCGTACCGTTGTCATCTAGGTATAATTACCACACCATCTTCAGTGATGTGTGCAAAACGCGGTTCAATCATTTAGCGACTAGATTGTCGCTGACATTGACGTTTTTCCAAGCTTTGGCCATATCAGTGCTCTCTAAGGGGTATGGCTCGCATTTGGAGTGGGTGCTGATGTTTCCTATGAGGTTTGTGCTGTTGTATCTATCGTCCCTGTTGATAGTCATCACAAGAAAGAATTATTTGCATGTTGATTTTAAAGGTTATTCCAATTTGGTGAAACTGATATTTGGTCAATTTTTTAGCGTTTCCATCGTGGTTTACCAATTAATCTACACATTTTGTTGCTTCTTTCTTTCGCTGGCTGTTAGTGATTGTTTGGGATTGAGTTCGATTAATTCATCCCATGCATTTACGCAGTGCTACAGGCTATACGTTTGGGTTCTTATCCCCACGATATACACGCTGCAACATTGTCTGTTTGATTTGGACAGATTGTCGTTTAATTTTGAGACTCATTTCCAACCACCTCAAAAATACATTGCATCCAGCATGCATAGAATTTTGGTCAAGGATTGCATTTTGAGTTTAGCCCTGGCGATTTTGTCCCCCTTTGCATTTGCCTCAGGCACTTCTTACTGGTTTATTGGCCTTTCGAGCCATATTAAGCTAACTTTGTTAGCGTTTTGGATTTTTGCGAACTTAGAGTTTGTCAATGTTGCATTTAACGCACACATGTCCATAGGATGCTTGCACAAAGGTAAGCCCATTTCCTCTTTGTCGTCGACCCCCATGGAGACTCTAATCACTGGCTTGAGTTCGAAGAGACAATTTACCAAGTTGACAGCCTTTCAGGAACTCTCCTACAGAGCTACTTCTTCGGATCTATCCTTAAGGTTGCCACTTTATCACACACGGTACAGAAACACACATATATGGCCGGTAATTTTGAGGGAATCCTTATTGGTGATTCAAGAAACCAATGACACTGTGACCAAATATTTGAACACACTAGAAAATAGCATGTTTTTGCAAGATGGACGCAAGCACAGACTGCATGACTCTTACGGCAACGACAACGAGAAATTATTTGGTAACCAGGCAACGGTTACCTCCACTGGTTCTTCTTTTGGTATGACAAATTTTCCGGGCTCTCCACCAACAACATCTCCCCACAGTGTTTCTCATAGGATTACGCTAAAGGATGACAATGTTCTTTTATCTAGAAAACTACGCAAGCAAGACCGCACTGCATTTATCAATGATGTATTGGGTGCTCCGCACTCGTACAATGAACCGATCATAACACATGAAACCACGCTATTCATAATTTTGTCCAGAATTCTCCAGAAGATTAAGGCTAGTTTAAACTCTTTTTTCTTCCCCTCTGCCATGTCGTCCCAGGATCAACGTCCTCAGCTATCCATCGTGGAAGTCTGGAGTATTTCCAAGAGGAGGCAAGCCGAAAAACTGGTACCACTTCCCGTGTGTCATGCAGAATGTATAATATCCTTAATGGGATTGCTGATAAATGCCATTGATGAGGACCCCAAAGGTGGAGTGGTGTCGTCTGTTGGTGAAGTGCTCAAGACGTTGGAGAGATCCGTGGGTGCACTGGGCAAGTTCGCCGATTGGAGCCCTGATGCTAGTAAGAAAATTCCGAATCAAAAGGGGACCCCAGATGGCATATCTATCCTTTACGATCTGTCAATCAGTGCGTTTTTGGAAATTGTCCTTAAATACAACGTGCTTCTCAACGACGTCTATCTAGATGAAGACGTAGTAAAGTTGAGCAAGTGGGTATTGGATATGTGTAGTAAATAGGAAAGAATATGAAATGAAATTATTCGTTTGTTGATTTGGTAACAATTTACCCACCTTGTTCTGCCAAAGTTAATCGTAGGGTTAGAAAACATTAAAAAACTAGAACAGTCGTCAAACGTAAAAAAAAAAAAAATACACTAATAATATAAACTATAAGCTCTACTATCCTTTTAATCCCTTTTTATCACTATTTTTATTTTTATTTTTCTATGGTTTGTGTTTATCTTTCATCTCTTCCAATGTTCCAATGCTCCATTCTACGCAGATGGGTCTTCCTCCTCTCTTAAAGGCTGGGAATTATTATCTAAAAAGACTGGTTTCAAAACTTGCTCGTCGAAATTTTGGAACCAACGAGAATCCGAAGCAAAAATGTTTCCTAGCGTCTCCCTCAATTGCTGTCTATCCAGAGATAATCTCGAGAAACCGTTAGTTGAGGGGCTCATCTGAGGGATAAACTGGTCGTTGGCAGGCGGGAAATCCGAGAGCAGATCGGTTTGACTCTCGTTAACGAGGTTTGTCGTGGGCTCCATCGCAGAGTTTCCATCAAAGTAGGGAGACTGCATCATGGATGCCAACGGCTGCCCTACGTTCAAAGTGGCAGGTGGGGGAGCCTCGATGTCAAACTCATCATCGCTGTTATCGTTTTCGTCGACACAGCCCGTTCTAATATTAAGCACTTCCAGCATACCGGCCGTCGTACCACCAAAGATGATCACTGTGAGGACGACCACTACAAGAACTGTGGCCAACAGGGTAAACTTGAATTCACCTTGTATGCCCATGGCGAGAGCGACGCCGACAGCACCACGGAGGCCGGCCCAAAACGTCAGCACCTGGTAATTGTAGGGGATCTCTTCAGGAATCGACACGTTGGCGGCTGCGGAACCTCTCATGGAGCGCACAGTTTTCATTTTGTACATCCAATTGACAAAATTCGACAGCGGGAAGACGGAGCACCACCGGGCCACGCAGATGGAGATCGCGGTCACGATGATGAGCAAAGGCTTATAGACCAGCTCCACCTCGGTGAAAAGCTCCAACCCGAGATAGATGAAGATGAAGTTTTCGGACAACCGCGCCAGCACCTGGAATATGTACTTGGTGGTGATCTGGGTCCTTCTGGACATGTTATAGTAGGCGTAGTGCTTCAAAGTGATACCACAGAACAGCAACGATACAATACCGGACATGTGGCAGCCGTTGGAGAAGAAGTACGACTCGTACGCGATCAGTAGGATGATGCAGCTTTCGATCTGCGGGTATCGTCTAATATGCGTGTGCTTCAGGATCAGCGCCACCAGGATACCGATGAACAGGCCGATCAGCAGCGAGACCATGAAAGTCATGAGAAACAGCCCGACACCTTCGAAGAAGGAGGAGAATTTCGCCGGCGTCCCGTGGAACTTCTGGCAGGTCTCGAACATGACGATCGAGATGGCATCGTTGAGAAGCGACTCGCCAAAGATGATCGTGTACAGCTTCGGATCCACCTGGTAGGCGTTGAAGATCGACAGGATCGTGACAGGGTCCGTCGCAGACAGCGTGGCCCCCACGGACAACGCATCCACAAACGAAATGTTGACGCCCTCGAGCCCCAGAGACGTCCAGATGAAGATGATCACCCCGAGCACCACCGCAGACACAAACGTGCCGGGAATCGCGAACGTGAGGATCGAGAGGATGTTGTTGAAGAAATTCACCTGGTTCAGCTCATACCCGGAGTTGAGAATAATCGGCGGAAGCAGCACGTTGAAGAAATACGAGCTGTTGAATGTCACCGTATCCTGGATGTAGTGCCCCGGGGTCATTCTGATCACCAGCCCGATGATCATCCCGTAGAAGATGGAGAGCACTGTCTCATGCACCGCCCGGATACGCTTCTGTGTCAGGTAGTAACTCGACCACAGCGCAGATATCAACAAGAACAGCAGGATAAACAGCGCCCATGATGAAAACATCTCCTCCGTCACCGGATTGACGTCTTGGCCCGGATCATCTACAATCGGGGTGTCCTTGTCGGGCCCACTGGAGGGGGGCAACAGATCGTCGTCGTCCTCGCCCTCGCCCGCACCCTTGGCTTGCGCCATCGCCCTAGCGGCAAACCACAGTACTTTCAGCGTCAATGACAGCGCAACAGAACCCATGCTGATATCACCGATTGAGTTGATTTCCAGCGCTTTTGACCTTTACTTTACCAGACGAGCCTTGCATTATAGCATACAATGCGATTCTACCCATAAATGAAAAGACCCTTCGTAACTTGTGACTACTGAAACTTTGAAGGACCAGGTAAATACTGCCCAGAAAGGCCCCTCGCAGGTGATTAGAAGGGCCTTAAAGGTGCTTATGCAATCCGGGGGGGTGCCGCATTAGTTGCGGAATACCTCCGTTTGGGTTTAAACGGCTCCTTGCGCACTCACACCGGGATCCACGGCGCCAGTCCCATAAACGAGCCTCTTTCAAAAAGCGCGGCACCAACGCAGCTCAAGTCCATGGGGAGGGACACGTCTCCCAGACTGCTACAGATCCTACCCGAGCTTTGCCGTCACAGCTGCTGCTCCACGTGAGCCTGACGCACGCAGCGTTTTTTTGTTGTTTTTTTTTTTCCACCTCGCGATGAGCACGTACACGGTTTCCTTTCATTCTACGTTACCATCAACAAAGCATTTCTCGGGCCAACTTATAGCTGGCGTACCATCCTCACCCATCCACGATTCACCTCTCACCCGCTATGCACCGCCCCATTGTCATCTCTGGCCCCAGTGGCACCGGAAAGTCCACGCTGCTCAAGAAACTGTTTGCAGACTACCCCGACAAGTTTGGGTTCAGTGTTTCCTCGACGACGAGGTCGCCACGCCCCGGCGAGGTCAATGGCAGGGACTACAACTTTGTGCAGGTGCCGCAATTCCAGGACATGATCGCGCAGGACAAGTTCATCGAGTGGGCGCAGTTTTCGGGCAACTACTACGGGACCACGGTGGACGCTGTGAAGCAGGTCCTCGGCTCGGGTAAAGTGTGCCTGTTGGACATTGACATGCAGGGGGTCAAGGCCGTGAAGCAATCCGACCTGAATGCGCGGTTCCTCTTTGTGGCGCCGCCATCGCTCGAGGATCTCGAGAACAGGCTCAGAGGCAGAGGCACCGAGACGGAAGAGTCCGTGAACAAGAGACTGGAGGCTGCGCAGCGCGAGATGGACTTTGCCGCCACCAACGTGCACGACAAGGTGCTGGTCAACGACGACCTCGAGAAGGCCTACGTGGAAATGAAGGAGTTCATCTTCCAGTGAGACGCATGGTGGATTCTCCAGTCGTGTAGTTTTTCGCATCAGAGAGAAGCTCATCGCGTCTTTTGAAAAATTGGAAAATTGCCAAAGCAAACCCCCCCCTGCCAGTAAGGACGAGAAGACCACACAACTAGCATTATAGTGTCCCAGAGTGGCAGATATAGAGGTTATACGTAGTAGCTTAGACGAGGATGTCTGGACTGCCATCGAGTTTCGATTCTACGGAGCCCGGCGTGGACGAGTTAAGTTTCCTTGACAAGGTCAAGTTCCACTGCAGGCAGCAACCCCTGGTTCCGCTGGGGGCTCTGCTGACCACGGGGGCAGTAGTGCTGGCGGCGCAGAACGTGAGGGTGGGCAACAAGAAGAAGGCCCAGGTGTGGTTTCGGTGGCGTGTGGGGCTCCAGGCGGCGACGCTGGTGGCTCTGGTCGTCGGGTCGTACATCTACGGCAAGACGGTGGACGAGAAGCGGACGCAGGAGGAAGTGATGAGGGAGAAGGCCAAAGTGCGGGAGCTGTTGTGGATCCAGGAGCTCGAGAGAAGAGACCAGGAGACGAAGTACAGGAAGAAACGGGCGGAACTGGCCCGTGTGAAGATGCAGGAGGACAACGCCGCGGTTTCGAAGCTGCAGCAGGAATTGCAAGAGCTGGAGCGGCAGATCAAAGGTGACAAATAGGCGGTCACGGAACTCACGAATTGAATTGATGGTTTTGCAATGCTAGTATTCTCTCTATGTAAGTATCACTTTTACACGAAACGAACCTTCAACACTGACAACACTACAAACAGAGTACGCAAGAGCTCAATAAGGACCGAGATGGAGTGTCCAGCGTTGTTGCCGCTCAAATTCAGCATCTCTTCCTCTGATGGTGGCCTGCTGCGTGCCGACATGATCGTCAATGCGCACCCCAGGGCCAGCGTGGCAAGACTGTTACAGTACGTGCACTGGCAGGTGAGCCTCCAGTTGAAAGAATGCGACCGCCAGGGAGAACTGGGCCCCGTGTCGGAGTGCACTTTGCACCATGCGGGGCGGGAGCTAGCGTTGGAGACATCCTTACAGGATATAGAACCCGAAATGAAGGGTTTCATCGAGTTACAGCTGCAGAGACGTGCCAGGCAGGAAGCTGCCGGTGGTGGTGGCTGCGAGACGGATGCCGTGGTCGATTTGGCTGAAGAGTTCACCACTACGGGGCTTCAGATCAACGTCAACGCGCTATCTGTGGAGAAGATGATGTACAAAGTGGAACGGGTGTCGATGGGGGACACCATCGGCAGACTCGAGAAGATGGCGCTCCGGATATTGACCGATTACGAGTGCCACCAGAGCAGCAGGAACCTGTGTGGGCTCAGGGCGGACCACAAGGTGGAGGATTTCACTATGCTGTTTGTGAAGGGGAAGCAGACGCCCATCTGTTTGGATGACGGGTTGCACCAGGACATGACGCTGTCGCAGCTGTTGGGCATCGATTTCACGCCATTCCGCTTCGGGTTCTTCAACGTGATGTTCAAAGTGAGACATGGCCAAGTCGCTGGCGTGGGGGAATCCGAGGAGCATGTAACCATCGAGTTCGTCTCTGACGCTACTTTGGCGATGAACCAGATGGCCGTGACGCCAGCGACCACCGTGGAACAGGTCAAAGAGTTTATCTGCTCTGTGTACACACACACGCTGCGTCTTTCGCCTGCGGACGTGAGGCTAGTCTACAAGGGGCAGCTGATCCACAGGCTGGACCTGGCGGGCAATCTCTGCAGGATCATGGAGTACATCAAGGAGCCTGCAGGGCTCGTCAAACTGCATGTCTACATCAACCAAGAGTACACGGAGACCGGACCGGGGTTCTGGAGCGAGCTGTTCCACAGTCCAGACCGTTTTGACTTCATGAGCACGAGGGCTGCTCCTGCGGCAGCGGCGGCGGAGGCAGCAGGAGCAGCAGGAGCAGCAGGAGCAGCAGCAGCAGGAGCAGCAACAGCAGCAGCAACAGCAACAGCAGCGGCTGCCCCATCACGAGCAGGCCCAGCGGCAACCCCAGCGTCCGCGCCAACGCCAACGCGCGCACAATCGGCACCAGTGATGCTACGTTCATCGCAGCAATATGCTCCAACGACGGCGCAAGGTCCAGGCGCTGAGTTTGTCACAGACGCCGGAGCTCCCCTCGTACGCACCCAAGAGACTTTTACACGGTGTATTCTGCAGGGACAACAAGTGCTCGTGCCCACGGAGGAGTTAGAACCCTACAACGCATGTTTGGACATTGGAGGACACATCCTGGACGTCTCCTCGCAAGACTTCTTCATGGCCAACGGAACCATCGCGCTCGCGCCCCACCTAATCGCTAAAGTGGAGTCCACGTTGGGGGTCCGTTTGAAGAGCAGCAGTAGCAGCAGCGTGGATCGCGCAACACTTGCAGCAACGCCCGAACACGCATCGCCAGCATCGCCAGCATCGCCAGCACTGCCAGCACCGCCAGCACCACCGGCGACCGCGGCAGCACCAGATCGGCTAGAGCGGTGGTCCCGCATATTCTCCGGCCTTTTGCTCGCTGCCAAGACGCTCTACTTGATCGCTAACTACTCCGTGATCCCCTTCTTCTTCGTGCTGGAACTATCAACCGTCCTGCCCACCAGGTACACAACTGCCATCGGCGTGCTCATCCTGCTCCGAACCATCTGGAGCACACGCGAGCTATGGGACATGTGGATCACTTTTTTCGACCTCAACAGCATCGATCCAACCACTTACCGCCAGGTGAAACAGCACATCCTCGAAAAGAGACTCACTAGACTCTTGTACAGAGACTGCAAGACACACCCCATGGTTATAGACATTTTCATGGCTTCCAATCTGCGTGAGGAGCGCCGGCGGCTGCTCTCCCACTACACTTTTGAAGAGTTGAACGAGCAGCACGGCGTACAGGCCTGGCATCACTTCCTCGAGGGAGTGGGCCAGGGATCCATCCGAAAAGGACCACTCGACGAATTCCTCATCAGCTGCTTGGCCGTCTACGAGGACAGCAGAGCCGTCATGCCCCAGGCATACTCTGAGCCCTGGAAACAACTGCTTAAGCTGGGCCAAAAGGATTTGGAGAGAATCACCCCTTCGCAGCAATTGCCCCTCCACAGGCGCACCTTGAGAGCCCTACAGCGCCAGATCGAACGCCTCAGACAGTCTCAGGTGACCATGATTGTGCTGGAACATGTCGTACCAGACCCGAGTCAGGATAGCCTGGCCACCGCCCTAGCCAAGAACCTAGCTCTCTTCTTCCTCGTACTCTTCCCTCCGCTAAAGCACCGCGTGGACAACATCCTCGAGGAGCGCAAGCGCTCCAGGGAGCAGCTCCAAGAGGAGGAGAACCACCAAGAACCGGAAGAGCTGCTACCGGACCGCCCCGGTGCCTCCGGCGTTGCTCAACATAATTTAGACGAGTAATTAGCACAAAAATACATAGATTCAAGATTCAGCTGCAGACCGCAACCTCCACCAACAACTTTCAATTGCCAACCACATGTCCCCATCAGACGCCGTCGTTGTACGACAACGCCTTGTAGAAGTCTGGACTTGAAAGGCCCATTACAAATACCGAAGGCGGGTAACGTGATCAAGTAAGGGCGAAGCTCCCCTGTCTCTGCAGCACTTCAAAGGTATAAAAGGAAGCACAATGAACTCTACAATGATCAACTTTACTCTCGAGCCAGATACCAGTACGAATTCACATTCAGCCGATTAAATAAGCACAGCAATGGTCGCATATGTTCAGAAACCAGCTCCATTCTTCAAGAAGACCGCCGTCGTTGACGGTGTGTTCGAAGAGGTCTCGTTAGACCAGTACAAGGGCAAGTACGTCGTGTTGGCCTTCGTGCCCATGGCTTTCACGTTTGTGTGCCCCACTGAGATCATTGCATTCTCTGACGCGGCTGACAGATTCAAAAAGTTGGGTGTGGAGGTCCTTTTCGCCTCCACCGACTCGGAGTACTCTCTCTTGGCTTGGACCAACGTGGCGAGAAAGGACGGTGGCCTGGGCCACGTCAACATCCCATTGTTGGCTGACAACAACCACACTCTAGCCAAAGACTACGGTGTGTTGATTGAGGACGCTGGTATTGCGTTGAGAGGATTGTTCGTAATCGACCCCATCGGCGTGGTGAGACACATTACGATCAACGACTTGCCTGTGGGCAGAAACGTGGAGGAGGCATTGAGAATTGTGGAGGGGTTCCAGTGGACCGACAAGCACGGTACTGTGTTGCCATGCAACTGGACTCCAGGTGCTGCGACGATCAAGCCAGATGTCAAGGACTCCAAGGAGTACTTCAGCTCTGCCAACAAATAAATAGATTGGTGTAAGCAGCGACTGATTTAGCTTAACGAAATTTATAAAGAATAGAAATAAGAAGGAGGGAGGACGTCAATCGTTGTATCCTGAGGACAGGAAGGAGCGGTAAATGTACTCCTTCCACTGGGTTTTGTTCTCTGCGAGTTCCGATGCCAACTGCACGTAGTCTCTCACCAGGAGCCCCTTCATCGGGTATGGTTCATCGGAGGAAGTGTATTCGACTTGATATTTAAACGCCTTCTCCCCGGCCAGGCGTTGATCCATTTTCTGGTCGATGAGGGCCCTGTACTCCTCGTCAATGGACTTCAAGTCGGCGTAATACTGTACAAATTTCGTGGGGGAGAACAACTGCGGGGCGTAGCCGGGTCCCAGGGGCAGTTTTTTGGGCATGCGCTGTGGGATCGTCTTGTCGTTCTTTGGTGATTTTTTTTTCTTCTTCTTCTTGTCTATATGAGTCTCCGGTGATTCGTCCATGATCTGGTCCAGTTGATCGTAGAAACGGTCCCAGGAGCTCTCCTCGGGTGTGGACGAGTCCAGATCCAAGCCTGTTGTGTTATACTCCCACACGCGGAACGATGGGTTGAAGGTGGGGATCACGGAGCCTGCGATGTTCACGATGGAGTAACGCTCACACATCTCTTCAAATGTCTTTGGCGGGTCGTCCTTCTTCTTCTTTTTTTGTTTCTTCTTTTTTGCATCCTCTATCTCCTCCAATTTGTCATGCACCGGCTTGTAGCTGTTGTCGCGTACGTTCTCCATGTATGAGACCTTGTTGATGGGCTTGGCACCCATCTCATGGATCAGATCTGCCGCCACGAGGGAGAGCTCCTGGCGATCCTCCAAGTCCTCCCGGTCCTCCCAGTCGTCGGCCCCCTCTTCCGTTACCACCACGTCTGCGTTCACGGCTTCCCACGATTCCTCGCTGTCCACTGGTATGAAATGGTCTATATTCATGTGACCATAAAGCCCGCCGATGATGATATCTCTATACTCATGGGTCCATAGCGTGAATTTATGGAAACAGTTGCCCTCAAAGTTCTTGGGGATCGGCGGTACATGGCCAGACAGCCAAACTTTGACACCGCGCTGCCTCAGTTCCTCCAGAACTGTGCCCATCCACACCAGCATCTGGTACCCGGGTTCCTTCTTCGAGTTACAGGTGTCCACCAGCGGGTTCGACTTGAATAGATACAGAGTGTTAATGGACAGGACCGCTAACTTGTCTGGGATCACTTCAGACACAAAACAGACCCCCCTGTTGAAAGTTCTCAATTGATCCTGCGGGATGAAAGGCGCCCAAATTCGATAGTACTCCCTGGTCTGCAGGGTTGGGCCCAACGCCAGCATGTTATGCGGGAAGACGTCGTTATTGCCAATACTGGGTATTACTATCACATCGAAATCTCTTGGGTTCTCGGACTCGCGGTTGCCAAATATCCTGTGCATCTCATCGGAACATAGCTGGTTCAGCGAAAAAATGTGAGCCTCGGTTCTTGGGTATTCTCTATCGTTGTCGTGTCGAATGTTGTCTCCAGTCCAAACGACAAAATCAAGCGTGTCTCTCAAATTATTGTCGATCCAACTTAACGTCTGATTCATCAGTTGCAGCGATGAATCACAACCGCTACAGGCCTTGCCAAATCTAGGTGCATAGTCCTTCTTGCCCGACGGTTTACCCCTGTGGCACATTTTGTCTATAGAACTACCTTCCATGTAGTACAAATCTGGATGCATGTCAGTGATGTGCAGAAATCTGCCGTGCAGTTTCCGCTCCTTGCCGTTACTATCACGTATTTTGAGAGGTTCTCGAGGCGTCAACCCAAGCTTTTCCAATTCCAGCTTCTCCTCCTTCGAGAGGAACGACGACGGCTCCGAGAACGCCTGCAGCGACTCCTGCAGATTGTCCTGGGCAACGGAATCCTTCCAAACCAATGCCAACCCCAGCAAAAATATTACAAGGGTCCCGAAAGCTCCAGCCATGACCCGGTATTTGCGCCTTCCACTCGTACAACTTCCTGGCGCCGTCTCATCACCTTTTATCATATTTACCAGCAGGCTCCCTGGGGCAGAAGCAAAGGTGAAAGAACTAAAAACTGTCACTTAAGCCTAAGCTGTTTCCGAGGCTGAGAGATGTGACCGCAACGCTTTCAACCGACTACCAGGGTTCTCAAACAGTTTTAGAAGGAAGCGATGCTTATGTTGAACATCGGGAGACCTTTCCGCTGCCTATGAAAAAAGGGTGTGTCACATGGTTTAGTGAAGCCGACCGCATTGAAGAGCAGTGCAACAGATCGTTTAGAAAGTCGAGAATTTAATTTATCTAGCTCCAAGCATGCATCAACTCGAAATGCTCTTTTCAACTCCTGGCGCTAAATACTTTTCCCCATGCATTTTTGTTTTTTTGATTGAATGAGCCGTTTCATTTAAAAAATATATTTAATTAAATATACAATTTGTTGTTAAGAAATACACACGAAGAGGTTAGCTAAGCGCTACACGACTGGGGATACGTGCTAGATGTAAATAAATTTTTTCAAATTATTTTTACAGCATTTTCCTTGTCCGTTGGTCACCACCATTAATAACATTTTAATACATTATATGATCTTTCCAAATTGCAAAGAAAAAATAAAAAAAAAATAGGGCATTTTACAGACAAATGGCAAATTACATGGAGAATGAATATATTTAAAAGGCCTCGAATATCACTCTTTTCTTATAGGTTATTATTTTGACAAGCGTAGATGTGGAAATGGAAGAAAAAAAAATTGTGACGGCTCACCATGGGCCAAAAGTATAATACGCGCCTCGTGGAGAAACATACTTTTTTTCTGACCTATACAACTCGCTTGGAGTAGTTAAACTGGTATAAGAGGGAGTAGTTGAGCAACCAGTCTCTAAGATGAGAAGTGGTTGGACGAGCAAGGGTATCAAGACATAATGGGCGGCGGTCGGTCATCAGCCGCCTACCAGCGGCTGCAAATAACACGTGGTCTAGACAAGTACGATGCACGTGCTATCCACATGACCGAAGGGAAGCACTCCACGAAATTCGTTGTGTCAAGCAAAATTCTCCAGCTCCATTCTCTACACGGTATGCTATTTCTGCAAGGGGTAAGAGGAACCCAATTGTCATTTAGCAGGGAATTGGCAAACAAACAAGTTTCTGCATGAAGGGGATCATGAACTCCCTCTTGGGTAATTTCGGTAGGCGCAGCATTACTCGGCTGGGGAAAATAGCGACGACGCGAACCTTCCAGATCCGCAACGCACGCTGATGGGGTAGGTGCGCGCGCATCTCCCTTGGAGCGCAACGGTCAACAGTGCATTGCTTGTTGGCCCGATGCGTATGGTTATTGGTGAGCGACTTCCGGACACGTCGATCAAAGTGTTGGGAGAAGCCAAAAGGACCTTTTTTGCAAAATCTCGACGCCATAACAATCATGTATCCCTTTGGGGCAACCTCCTGCTCTGTTTAGTAGCGACACGAATACTCACGTTGGGAGGCGTCTGCCATAGGCTAAATCAAAACACAACAAACAAATACACCAGGGGTACCTCAGACGCGATTTGTGCAATTTGCATGCTGGTTTAGGATAGGATATTGTAATGGATTGGTGTTTATGGAATTGGAACCAGGTTTCTTATAAATAGTGATCAGATCAGAATACCTTGGCACAACCTGCCTGGGTTGTGGCTTGAGAGTTAACAAGCACCGCATCTTGCCGTCTTCATACTGCATCACATACTGCATCACTTCACCCGCATTGCATCCACTCATTTGTAAGTCTCGAATCAACAATAAAAAATAAGAGATGTCCATCGAAAAAAAGCCATTGCTACCTTCGCTAGCTGCCATCCTTTACGGGGGAAAGCCCAAGTCAGAGCCCTGTTCACCGCTATTAGAAATGGTGAACAACTGCTTCTGCAGCGACAGTCGCGGTGTTATCAGATTACCACCCCTGAGCGCGGGTATCGCAAGGCCCAGATCTGTAGACAGCGCCTTGAGGCAGACCGTTACGAAAGTACACACAGCCACGGAATGTGCCACTGTTCCCCGCGTGAGGGCCCACTCGATGCCAGATACTACACAGCCTGCTCCAGCCCCCGCTGCGCTGAGCGTGCCACCTTCCACGCCGGTCGTGAAGAAGAAATCCTCGGGGCACTCCTCCAGGGGTGCAAACATGCTGACACCATTGTCGGCCGCCAGGGCCATAATAACACCCTCCGCCAACGACAAGAAGCGTGCCTTCGCCTTCATCACGCATTCGCAGGAGACTTTCCCCACAAAGGAGCCCAAAATCGACAATGCTCCGTTGGCGCGTCGCAAGAGGAGAAGGACTTCTACGCAGGAGTTGAACATTTTACAGGCAGAGTTTGAGATTTGCTCTGCCCCGAATAAGAGGAAACGGCAAGAGTTGGCGGAACGTTGTAACATGTCCGAGAAGGCAGTGCAAATATGGTTCCAAAACAGGAGACAAGCAATGAAGAAGCATAGAAATGCTGCCGCTAATAGGGCAGCGGGCAAAGTCGCCTGCACGCCAGCGAGAGCTCGCCCTTCGCTGGCCTCTGCCGTCAATGCACCCGTGGCTGTGGCCTCCTCCGAGTCATCCAGCTCTGATCTCTTGGAGAGCTCTAAGGAGAACATCCCTGAGGGAGTCACCGAGTCTACTCCAATTGCATGCAAGACGATACGTACTCCTCGCACCACCAACAACGAAAAGACGCCGCTGCTGTGCCTGTCCAGTGCAGCACAGAGGCAGCAGCCCCGCGGCAACTCCACACCTACACGTGCATCTTTGCCACATAGCGCTAGACGCGGACAGGCGCTCACTTTCCATCTGACATCGGACAAAAAAATATTGACACCACTGAAAATATCACCCAACAACAGGGTGAACAAACTGATAAACGGGAGCCCCTGCAAGCGTAGAGCCGTTTCACCAGCTGCTTCCAAACTGAAGATGGATTTCACACCCACCAAGAAAAATCCGCTGCAAGAGCTCAACGCAAATACGATGGTTCACTGATGAGTAAAAGTTAATTTCTATGTTTCCGCCACTGTGTTCCGGAGTTGTATTACTAAGTCTTTTCGCACGATTTATCAAGTATAATCATTGTTACTATTATTATTATAATCATTCACGTTATTACGCACATATACACAAATAACACCGAACAACTCGCCGGAGACAGCCCTGCTCAGGCCGCGCTAAGGCACCTGTGAATTACAAGCTATGGTTCAAAGAGTAAAATCGATATATAAGTGTACAAATGGCGAACAACTGTCAATTTAAGCTCTCTTTCTACCGGTGGTCTTGGTGTGCTGCCCTCTGACACGCAAGCCCCAGAAGTGTCTGACACCACGGTGAGCTCTGACTTTCTTCAATCTCTCCAAGTCGTCTCTCAATTTCGACTCGACGGCGTTGGCCAAAGTGTGGTAGTCCTTACCGTCGTTGATGTCTCTTTGACGGTTCAAGAACCAAGCGGGGATTTTGTACTGGGTGGGGTTCTGCATGATCTGCACAATTCTCTCCAGCTCTTCCTGGGTCAACTCACCGGCTCTCTTGTGCAAGTCGACATCGGCCTTCTTGCAGACCAAGTTTGCGTAACGACGACCGACACCCTTGATGGTGGTCAAAGCGTACACGACCTTGATGTTACCATCAACGTTGGTGTTCAACAAACGTAGAATGTGCTGGAAGGAACCTTGTTCTTGGACAACTAGAGACATCTTTACCCGTTCTGCTTGTTGATTCGGCTGCAGAGATAGACCTAATACCTACCTACTAACAATTTCGTTATACTCTTTGGGCCAATATTCCATGCGACTGACAAAAATTGACGATGTGTGAGTCGGTGACGGGGGGAGGGGGGGGGGCCCACGCCGCGCGGAACTTACTGAGAGTAGGCAGCGGGGCCTCACCCCAACCCAGCAAGCCTCCCTGCCTAGCAGGGATGTATGTCACCACCTAGCGGGCGACTCCCAGGGAGGCGAGCTCACCTTCCTTGCTAGGAACTCCGCCTATGGAGAGCGCGATGACCGACGCAACTTTGTTTTTTTTTTTTTTTCATCGACGCAGAAATTTTTCACTTTTCTGAAATTTCTCAACCCGAAAGTTTGTCACAATGTACAGACGTTTTAAAAACAGTCACAAAGTTCGGAGTTTTACCTTTATACATGTCGTTCAAGTATATACAGATGGATAAAAATGCAGGACAACCGCCTAGCGGAAGTGCGTCACGGCAAGGTATTCCAGTGCCTCCAGCTCAATAAAAATCCTGTGAGCCTTTAGCAAATCGTTGACGTCCACAAACTCCTGTTGGACAATGTCTACGGTGTTTTCAAATTTCTCAGTGTGCTGTAATAGTCCTTGCCTGAGATCACTCGTAATAAACAAGAGTCTCTTTCCTTTTAGGTTGTGCTCCTTGAGAAACCTCTCAAACAGGAGGGCGCCGGCATCGGAGTCACTAGAATCCCTGGGCAGTAATTCGAGCTCGTTCAGGTCCAATTCGTTAGTGTCCTCGAGCAAGTTCTGCCCGCCGATGACGAATAGGTTGCCCTGCTTGTACTGGTAGCTCAAGGCGTTTCTGAACGCTGCGGAGTAGAGCTTAGAGGGTAAATCAGTGGTGTAATCGTTGGGGGCCGATCTCGCCAGGGCCCTTGCACCGTTGTGTCTTGTGGGGGAGTTGGCGTCACCGACTCTGGCCCTACCAGAGCCCTTTTGTGGCAGGAGCTTACGCCTGGAGTAACCGTTCTCGCTTCTGCCGGGGGGATTGGAGGACCCCACACGCTTGTTATCGTTTTCGTAGACGACCGCTCGCCATAAGATGTCTCTCCTCAAAGGTGCGGCTAGAACGCCTGCAGGAACAGGGGCGAAGGTCAGCGGTTCCAAAGAGGGGAAGGCACGCACCGTAGCCAGGGTGTATTTGGGAGGAATTGCGGCATTGGGCAGCGTTGAGTTGCAGCGCAGACTTGTGAGCTGGTGAGAGAGTTAGTAAAATGCTGGACTAGGGGGTCGAAAGATGACAAAAGAATAAAGAGACGTACCCTGCTCAGTTGGGATCTCAAAGACATGGCTTGCCGAGCTAATATAATCCGCTTTGATCCACCTCTAAATTCCTTGTCAGGTCGATTTAGGATTTTCAATATCTAAAATTTCAGAAAATGAGGTAGTCGGGTAATAGAAAAATTTCAAACTCATCTCATCTCATCTAAACTCATCTCATCTCATACATACAAACTCATATCTGGCTACAAATACAAGCGATTAAATAGTCTTGAGAATGTCTTCCAAGACGCGGTACTATTTGGAGCAATGTATTCCTGAGGTGGATGACCTCGTAGAAAAGGGCCTGTTCACTAAAAGCGAGGTTTCGTTGATCATGAAGAAAAGAACAGATTTCGAACATTGTCTCAATTCTAGAGGTTCTTCCATAAGAGATTATGTGAAATACATCAACTACGAGACCCAAGTGGAAAAGTTGCGTCAAAGGCGTGTCAAGAGGATATTGCAGAGTTCCAAGACCAATAGCGTCTCTGACTGGTCCATCGAGAACAGGATAGCGTTTATCTACCAACGAGGTTGTAACAAATTCCCACAAGATCTGAAGTTTTGGGCCATGTACTTGCGGTTCATGAAGAATAGGGGTACCAGGACTTCCTACAAAAAGGTTCATGACGTCTACAACCAGCTGTTGAAGCTGCACCCTTCAAACGTGGACGTTTGGGTCAGTTGTGCAAAGTACGAATACGAAAGGCATGCCAACTTCAAGAGCTGTAGAACGATTTTCCAGAACGGATTGAGATTTAACGCAGACGTACCCAAGCTGTGGTTCGAATATATCAAATTCGAACTGAGTTTCATCACAAAGTTGATCAACCGAAGGAAAGTGATGGGGCTCATCAAAGAGAGGGATCAAGAAATGGATATGACGAGCGGTGCAACGAAGGGCGAGGACAATGTCATTTCAGGTGTCAAAACGTCTTCCACAGGCGATTCCATGAGGGATAGTTTGAACGAATTGCCGGAAGCCGACATGAACATGTTAGGCAATGAGGAGACCAATCCTGCCTTGCGTGGTGACATAGCACTAGCCATCTTTGACATCGCCATGAGAAGCTTGGGAGACCAGTACCGTAAGAAGCACAGAGGTTACAGCGCCGTAAACGACCAATCCATCGACGAGGATATTGAACGTGATGCCATAATCTACCTATTTGACATATCGAGGGAATACACACAGTTAATCGATCAATTCCAAGATCTGCGCAGGGACTATTTAATTAATCACATTTTGCAATACTGGAAGAACACGAATTTGGAGCAGACACATCCAGAATTGTACGTAGAGATCACATTTGTGGATGTAACGTTGAATGTGAGGTACATGAATGTGGAGAATCTCGATGTCGATCAGTTACAACTAGCGGTCAAGAAATATTTCGCATACAGGCCCAAATTGGGACCCCAAGCTGCCAGGGCGCTTAAGGTCAAAATGGTGGAATTCATTAGCGAATCATACCTGAACAAGATGGACAGCGAAAACGATCCAAGGCACAAGATTCTAGAATTAATCGTGAAAAAGCTTTGAGTAAATATGTAAAATAATTAACAATAATACGGCACGCTTTTTTGTCTTTCTTTCATCGTCCCTAAACCCAGTTTTGAGATTGAAAAAAATCGTAAATTTTGTTTGCCTTGACCGGCTCGATGTCGAGCAGATCTCGGCAATTCTTCTTTTTGAAATAGCCTTCTGCTCGCAGTAATTCCCTAAACATGAGCTCTTTGATGGCCAAATAAGGCTTGGGCAGCATTTTGAGCTGGATACATAACTGTTGCTCCCCTGGGGACAACAGATTGAAATCTGATCCGTGCTGAATGTCGCTTACCGTCATATTCTTTTTGCGTCCTGCGGCCTCACTGTAGTTTTGAGAATAATCGGCACTCATTCTATGTGCCGAAGAAGTTCTATGCCTGACATTATTGGTCATACCTGCGGACATGTAGCTGGATGTGCCGAAGCGTTCCAGTGCGGCTACTCGCAGCTGCTTGTCGCGCTCGTATTTCTGTCCCGCCTCCATTGTGGTTAGTCCATTACTCCTCCATTCTTGTAATTGCGCTATACGACTCCTGCAACGCAACTCTTCGAGAATATCTTTGCTAAACTCTTCAAAATCCTGCGCTGTCATAATCGTCGCGTATGCCTTGACCTTGTTGTACAACTCTTTGGTCTCCTTGGGTCGCTTCTTATCAATGCCTTGCAACTTCCTATACTCCATCAGATTGTTCTCGAATAGCAATCTTTTCTTTTCAGCTCTTGTGGTAAGCCTCGAATTGTAAATATCCAGTATCGTCAATTTTAACTCTATCTCTAAAGTTTGATCGTCTGGTTCAAACACCATATCTTTGACAGGACCCTCTGCATCATTTTCAAACTCCATTTCGAACTCCAACCTACCGGGCATGAACCCCTGCACTTCATGACAACTGGGGACCGATGCCATCGGCTTACCCACTGGTTGAAGCGATTTTTCCCTAAACCGTTCGATTCTCCTCTTCCTCCCCTCCAAAAACTCATTTTGCGGCACATGTATGTCCTTCGTAATATCAGGTATTGGATAGTAGGGGCTGTCTATGTAGTATTTGAGGTAATGTTCGCCAACTTCTTCTTTATCTCTACTGCCGATGTGATCCGATATGTCTTGCCAATTGCCCAGTCCATAATTTTGACCGCCCTTGATCAATGCCAACTCTTCATCTGCGCCCCAATCTTCACATAGTATGGGATACGAATTGGTCTCTATAATTCTGTAAGCGTGATACGGTCTATGATTGCCATTATACAACCCTTGTGAAAAGCAGTTGACGCATAGATCGTACTCTGGGCACTCTGCACATGATATCCTTACCCTATTGGTACAATCTGCAGAGCACACATCGCAGTGGAACTTACTGGACATACTGGGGGCTCTTTGTCCGCTACCTTAATTTGTATTCGATGACTTGATACCCCAGGCACCGGGCACGCTGTGGTGAAAGTTAGGTTCCTTTTTTTCTTCAATATTCGGCCAACTTGGCACATTCCAGGTAATCCGGGTAAAAAAAAGATTGCCAATATACCAGGAATCTTAAAACTATTATTAAAGATTGCATATATTGCAGTTGGATTCTATGTGAGCCAGCGGATCTGCATTCGAGTTTTCAATTGTTTCGTTGTCCCTTCTTTTATCCATTTATTACTGCCGACTAATTTTTCCCGATAAGTGTCAGCGTGAAATCTGAAAAAACAAAAAAAATTCACAGCTTAATCAACAGGACCAGCGGTATATCTGCACTGCCCGGAGGAAACAATGAAGATCTAACGCATATTCGTCTGAATCCTCAGCAGATCTTGAAAAAACAACAACAATATATACCCCGTCCTGATAGTCTTTCGCCTCCATCTCCGTGCCGTTCGGGCCGTTCAATTTATTTCGCTGCAAGACTAGTCCTACCCTCCACCCAGCAGCGATAGTACTTGGATTTAGGCGTTGGAAGTGTTTCAAGTATTTAGCGTTTCAATGTACTTCACTGGAAACGAATTAAAAAAATTACCGTAGTGTTTCTGTCCCTTGTGCCAGCCGCATGATGCAGCGCCTTTTCCTTGCCTGGGTGGAAACCTGAGCTATGATTAATACTAGTTTTTGTGGCGGCTGGGGATAAGAATAAGAATTCAGGAGACAATAGCAGAGTTTGTCTATCACTTTTTTATGCCTTGGGAATCTAATTTAAAAGACGGATGGAGTTAAATGATTGAGCTGATATTCAAAAAAAAAATACCGTCATCTCACTAACTATGAAGGAGAGATCGCCTTGAACCTGTATACCTCCAGACTAAAAAGCGCTACTCGCCGTCCCAAAATAATGAGTGACTGTACAAACATCGGTACATTGTGTAGTTTTTCAACTTTTCGGTGTTTTTGTTTTTGCGTCGGTGCTGGAGGAAACTTGCGTGTTTGCGCCGAATCCTCTCCTACGCTCAGCTCACACCTGCGCGGAGAGGCTGGGCGGAGAGGCTGGGCGGAGGAGCTAGGCGGGGAGTCCCGCAGCATCTAGGCGGACGAGGGGCCACTCGCCAGGCCTGGATAACCATCTCCGTAGGCGGGGGCCGACACCAGCTGGCCTATCCACCCCCTCGGCTTGACCGACTCAAACCGGCGCGAAGGCCGAAACTAACCCATCATCATTATAATCTTGTGGCAGTGAAAAATCTCAATATTGGCAATAGTCCAAAGAAGAAGAACCTCGAGACAAGTTATTCAAGATGGGTAGAGTTAGAACTAAGACCGTGAAGCGTGCTTCCAAGGCTCTGATTGAGCGCTACTATCCAAAGTTGACTATGGACTTCCAGACCAACAAGAGATTGTGCGATGAGATTGCCACCATCCAGTCCAAGAGATTGAGAAACAAGATTGCTGGTTACAGCACCCACTTGATGAAGAGAATCCAGAAGGGCCCAGTCAGAGGTATCTCTTTCAAGTTGCAAGAGGAGGAAAGAGAGAGAAAGGACCAGTACGTTCCAGAAGTCTCTGCCTTGGACTTGTCGCACTCTAAGGGTGTTTTGAACGTGGACAACCAGACCGCCGACTTGGTCAAAGCCCTAGGCTTGAAGTTACCATTGGCCGTCACCAACGTCTCTGCCCAAAGAGAGAGGCGTTTCAGAAGAAGAATCTAAGCTTTTGGCCTTCTGTGTACAGTTAAATAGAACCACGATAATCTTTGATTACTAGCAAGCAAGCAATTCGAGAAATGATGAAGATAATCTACTAAATGATGTGGAGTATCTCCTCGCCCAGAGTTTTGATTCTTGCCAACTTCTGGTCGACTAGTAGGCCTTGTTCATTTAGTGCGGCTGCCCTGTCGTTCACGGCGGAGGTGATCACTTGTAACTTTAGCGAGAGTTCGATCCTATGCTGCACGAGCCGACCGATGAGTCTCGTATGTGTATCGAGTACCTGCTGCCCTTGTTCGATCCATTCTTGGAGAGACCACGACGCCGCTTGGCTACAAAAGTTTCTTTCGGACTGCTGCTCTAAATCTTGGAACAGAGGCTCGCTCTCCTCGCCCCGGGTTTCGTAAAGTAGTTTGTCAATAGGCTCGTAGGGCCCAGGATTTTCCGATTGGTGCTCCTCCCTCTCCACTTCTACAAAATGCGATAGCTCTTTGAACTTTTCGTTCAATTCTCGTTTCTTGGGAGGCTTAAGGGGGCTTTCTTGAGCGGGTCTTTTGGTGGGTCCCGTTGATTTGGGGGTAGGTACGGCAGCAGCCACGGTGACAGGCTCAAGTGCATCCTTGGCAGGACTTGTTTGTTCCCTTTCCTTCTTAACCGACGACGTCACGATATCTTTGGCAGTGGTGATCTGACCGGGTTTCAACAGGAAACTCTCAATCTTCCGCATCTGCATCTCCTTTTCCCTGTTTTGACCGCCCTTGGCGTGATTGATCGGTTTATTCGCCAGGGCTTGGCGGTTATGGGCTTCATCGCTGGAATTTACACTTGCTCCCTTGCAGGCCGGATTTTGTGCGGCGGGAAGCACGGTTTCAGGAGTGGGTTCGGACTTAACTGCAGTCATGTCTTGGTACCTTTAGTGAAGTGGGTCCCTCGTGGTAAGGATAACCGCCTTGATCTCGGGCCTTTATACGTGCGCGGCAAGAGCAGCAAGAGAAGAAGGAAGGGAAGCAAACTTCGATAAGGCGAGAAGGACAGATATTGCAGTGGGCTAATGGCGCAAAACTACCTGGCTAGACTCTCAGATTATACTTACATAATATTCGTGGAAAAAACTGACTTGTACAATTCCAAATGGATCACTGAAAACTTCCCAGTTTTCAACAAAGTAATTAGCCTTGCTGGCGCAATCGGTAGCGCGTGTGACTCTTAATCACAAGGTTAGGGGTTCGAGCCCCCTGCAGGGCTTTTCCTTTTTGGAAAAAAGGCAAGTGATGATGCTAAATAATTCGACAATCCTTGTGATGCTTATCTGTGTTTCTTTCTTGAGGTGAAGAAATTGTTAAATACTCTTCACCCACCCTCCTTCAAGCTATGATGCGAAATGTATGTTGTCTCGTAAGTGGCATCGTATGGCAATAAAACAAGAACAACAAACACCTCAATTTTTGCAACACTTTTCTGGATTACACAAGGGTCTTGTAAATAGTAGATCACTCCTTGATTTTTTTTTTACAACTGCATTGGAAGGCTAGCCACCTCCATCTTCTTCTAATATTTTTTTTTCCAAAGCTTTTCTATGAAGGTTACCACTCGAAACCTTTTTCAAGGTTATACGTAATCCGATAACGCTCGATTTCATATTCACTTATTGATGCAGTCTTGCTCTCACTTGCTCCGATAGCCCAATCTCCGTTGGCGACGCCACAATTACACCAAAAACACGCTATGCCATATCAGTTTAATCGTAATAGCTCCCTTCTAGGCAATCCATTGTTGCTCATATAAAAACTGCCTACGCTTGACCGCCTCAATTCTTTGAAATGGTTAGATAGCTAACGGCGATGTTCGGTCTACTTCCAAGGGCCTGGGTTAGAGCCTCGTTGCGCTGCGTGAGGTTCCAAAGCTCTAAGTCAATTGCATCCAGGTCAAAGGTAAGAGCGATTGCGTCCGTAGCAGGCTCGATCGCATTGGGTGGGCTTCTAGGTTACGGTTTGCTTACAGAGCTGGATCCACGCAACGATAAGTTTCAAAGATTCCCTCCGGGTTCAACTACACCGTTGGAGCAGCTTCGCCCTCCCGTATACGGCACTCAGCAGGACTTGGAGCGTTGTGTAGCTGAGATTAGCCAAACAATAGGAGAGGGAAAGGTCAAATCGTCCGCTGCAGTTATAAAGCATCACACAGATAATGGTTTTAATATTGGGAAACCACTACCGGAACAGAAACCTCAATGTGTCGTTTATGTGGAATCTACCGAGGATGTATCCCAGGTGATGAAGTTGATAAGCAAGTACTCTATACCTGTGGTTCCTTTCTCGGGTGGAACCTGCCTGGAGGGCAGTACCTATTCTACGAGGTCATGTATCATAGTTAACACTTCCAGGATGGACAAAATCCTCGAGGTTTTCCCTGATGATTTGGATGCTATACTGCAAGCCGGTGTCGGTTGGCAGCAGCTGAACGAGTATTTGAGCGAGCAACCAGGTTTAGAAAATTTAATGCTTGGTTGCGACTGTGGCCCTGGTGCTCACGTCTGCGGTATGGTTAGTACCAATGCCTCTGGCGTTGGAGCCACCAGGTACGGGTCCATGAACGCCAATGTAATCTCTTTAAAAGCCGTTCTGGCAGACGGAACCGTAATAAAGACCAAGAGAAGACCCAGGAAGACTAGTGCAGGTTATAATTTAACAGGCCTGCTGGTGGGTAGTGAGGGAACGTTGGCAATCGTCACGGAGGTAACAGTAAAATTGCAAGTGAAGCAACCGTTCGAGACTGTGGCAGTTGTACAATTCCCTACACTTGCTGACAGCGTCCAAACGGTATCTGATCTCTTCAAGAGAGGGTTGCAATTCAACGCTGTGGAACTGCTAGATGCAAAGATGATGGAATGTGTAAACTATAGCAATCAGGTCTCAAGGCGTTACGAAAACGTTCCCACTTTGTTCTTCAAAGTCGCCGGTCTCAATAAAACTGTTGTTACCGAATACATCAAAGAGCTGAAGCGAACCGCCCACTCCAATAATTGCATAAAAATCGAGACCGCGGCAGATGAGGAGGAAGCTCAAGAGCTCTTTGCGGCAAGGAAAAATGCCCTCTATATGATGATGGATTACGGCTACAATGAAGTTGATGAGAATGCCAAAATGTGGATCACAGATTTTGCAGTTCCACTGTCGAGGTTACCAAATACTTTAGAAAGAATCGGCAAACGTTTGGACCCTGAACCATTGCCCTACATGGTTTTGGGGCACGTTGGTGATGGTAATTTCCACTGTGATATCTTCTACAAGCCAGATCAGTACCATTTGTGCAGACAGGTTGTGCAAGACATGAACGATATTACACTTGATAACGAAGGAACTTGCTCTGGTGAACATGGCGTGGGGCTAAGTAAACGCGAATTCTTGAAAAAGGAACTAGGAGCCGATACAATTGATCTGATGCGCAGAATCAAGTTGGCACTTGACCCGCAGAGGTTATTAAATCCAGACAAAGTGTTTAAAATCGACCCTGTCGACCCAGTAGAAGGTTATTTGATTAACAAGAATACATGATAGATTATAGCGTTGCGTAAACTTTGCTGGCTTCAATACCGAAATGAGATTCGGCCATATTATCCACAGCGACGTTCCCAAACAGATTGACAAATCTGCGGCGAACAACAATATTGTTATGCGAATCCGGTTTCAAATCGACCAAAACTTTCCTCCAAGACATCGTTTCTTGCCACGATCTCGCGATGTCCTCCTGAAGCTTATTATTTGTTTCGTTGGGGTATATTATTTTTTTATAAAATGGCCTGTCCTTATAATGTGCTGGAGGCAATTCATTGGGGTAGTAAAGCTTATCGTGGATAATGCAGTCCGTCCTGACCTGTGGATTCATGATGTATTCTTGTGTGGGTAATGGTGAAGTAATCACGGAAATCGCTGCCAAGATGGTAGATGCCTCAGGAGGCGGAGCGAACTTAGCTTCTTCGTTATTAATATCCTTAGGCGGCGAAGGTTCCTGATCGTCGCTCTCGGAGCAAGGTTCAGGTTCTGCTGGGGAGCTGGTAGTTTGAGCTCTTGCATACTTTCTGTATTTTACAAGCTTGTGGGGCATGAAGAACTGTACTGCAGCCGTTTTGTCCAACGAACCCTCCGGAATAACCCCCATTTTAGTTTCTGATGAATCATCTGTTGACGGTGGTGACTGTGACTGAGAAGGTGATGAAAGTTCACTAGTTGTGGGAGAATTCGCGTCCGAGCGTTCTGAATTTTTCCTCATCTGACTCACTTGTGCAAGACTTCTCCAATCAAGATACAACAATGCCGCTGTCCTCAGAGGAACAATGCCATCATGCAGCACATTAGCATACAGTGTCCTATGCACAAACATTTCGAGTATTTTTCTTGCAGGTGCTAATGGGAGTACTTCCATGACTGGGGTGGTGGGGCCCTTCCCAGCCTCACTTGTGTCAAGCCCTTCCTTCGAAGTCAACGGCGTGTGTCTTAAAGTCAAATCCCTCCCGGTAAGACCAAAAGTACCAACGCTTAGCCCCATAGAGACAAATAGGGGCATGTCGCTGGCAACTCCGAGGAAGGGGCTTGCCAAAGCGATAAAGTTTACTGGTTTGACCCCAGTGACCGGATCAAAGATGTCCGGTCGTTTCAAGGCAACGTAGTGGATTGCCATGGCTTGTGTAGGCCCGCCGAGGGAATGGCCTATGAAAGAAATTTTTTCAACTTTGTATTCTTTTTTAAGTTCATCGACCGTCTCGATGACAAATTTGCCCACTTTCACACCTAGATAACGAATGCCATGAGAGGATTTTCCCACAATATCCATGCATCCTCTAACCACCACGTTGGTATTAATATCATCATCCACTGTAGATGCCACTTGTTCGATTTTTTCCTTCATGTAAAGCATATCGCAACCAACATTAGCGAAAATTCCATGGGTTAGAATAACCAGGTGTATCGGCTTGTCTGGAAATTTAGGCGGTTTATGCCACAATTGGTGAGTATCCCACTTCTCAACGGAAAATCTTGGTATGTCCTTGAGATGCTCATCGTGCCGCAGCTTCGTGATTTTCCTCGAGGTACCCACTTTGAGGCGAAATTTTATCCTGGGCAAAGGAGTGACACACATTTGCGAAAGAATATCCACGGTCCAAGAATATGTGTTTTCATCTACTTGCGAGTTCTTATTCAATATCAGTTTAGCAGGAAAGTGCTCATCCGGTCGCAAATCGCAGCAGAACTGAATAGGCTCATCAAATCGTTTATCCACATCGTAGTTGCACGGGGTAACATCCACGTAAAAAGAGTAAGGTCCCGCAATATAAACGGGACGTAATAGGGGACTTTCTGTGTTTTTAATTCGCAAGTAAAGCAGTTCTATATTTGGCTCCAGTTCTCGTTTGTCTAATGTTATCTTATACCGCCAAAGATCTCCCATACCAACTGATTGACGGTCCACAAATAAGAGAACTCCATCTTCTCCTTCTTCTTCATCCTGGCACGGCAACATGCCTATTTGCTTGGATTTGTCTTGGCTGATGGATGGCCTTTGACGTTGCTTTCGAGCGAGTTAAGAGGTGTTGCACAGAAAAGCAGCTATACTCAAGATTCTTTGATCACGTGGTTTATAACGAGGATTGTTAGCCACGAAACTCTATGACTTTAGTGCCCCCTCTCAAATGTTTATTTATTGATATTAGCGCGTTCGATAAAAAGTTGATATATGGAGTAATTCAAAATTATCCGAATATTTGTGCAGCGAATTTTGCTCCAATCCAATATTTTATTATTTGTCGCCAAGAAATGATTTTAGCAATTTTCAGGGTAGAGAATTAAAAGAGTCCCCCAAGTTCATATTGTTTACAGCCTGTTATAACATTTGTAGGACTTTTGTAGCCCTCCCAAAGAAACCGTCTTATTGCCAGCAGCGCAATCGTACAATCTTGCAAATGTTCCACGAAACACGCGATAATAAGGACCTATCGCCGTGACAATTCAATACAGTAGAGGAGGTTCCACAAGATTATTGGATATCAATTGCTAGATTGTCAGCCCCTTGGTATCATCTAAAGAAACGAAAAAAAAAAGTTAAACTGCCAATCGGGAGTGTTGAAAGGGCATCTACACTATATTAATGGCACACACAGTATTTCAGCAGGTGCGGTGTGTTCAAGACTGAAGGTAAGGAGGTAGCTTCGTATACTGGCTGGTTTTGTTGGGATAAGGCGTCCCAACTGACAATAACTTTCTGATTGATTTTGGTCATGTATCCTGTGTCGCGCCCCTGTGTCGCGACACAGTGTCGCTTAGCGGGCGAAAAATTCCCAACGATAGCATATGATTTCTTGTGGTATGTACAGAGCTAGAGGTTAACAGAAAGGGCCTGGCCGACAAACGAAGAGGAAACAGAGAAACCAAATAGTTCCTAGAACAAAATGTCGAACTACATGATAATGACCTAGGGGTCATAGATTAACCTGCTGAACCGAGCAGGCGACACATTCTTTGTCCAGAATCACTCACAATGGTCTTGTTCGCATTTTGAATCCGAACAGCGCAGTTTCATAAATAACAATTACCTAGACTCCAGCGCTAGCGCGCTGCCAGAATAAAGTGTAAAAAGTTAGGGAACAAGTAGACTTGCCAATTAATTTTTAACGATCTTCTAAAAACTCATTTTGCACAGCTGCTATTAGCAGAAGAGTAATTCAGGAGCCACGAAATTATAAAAACTTTCAATGCCACCTCTGATAAGCTGGATTGAACTTATCCAGAATAGCTGATCTTGCGGTTGAAACATGTCAAATGCTTTTTTTCATCCGTACAGCTAGGCATGTGGCACATTTTCACTTATTATGCGACTATGTGCGGCTGATGCGAGATAGACGGAGCGTTGATCAAGTTTCTCGAGGAACATGTCTGAGTATTTCTACAGAAACAGTTACGCCAATGACAAAGATATCACATATATAATGCTGTGGCATGCCTTGTTGTATCCTAAAATTATGTCTAAAGCACCACACCATGCAAGACTCCGACCTACTTCACCCAATTTCCTACAGCAATGACAAGATCATAGACTACAGCGTGTCCGAAGATACGCAGAAGCTGGCAGTTGAAAAATCCGAGGAACTCGAAGTAGTTGGTACGCCGCCACCTGCAACCAGAGAGAGCTCTTGGAGTAAGTACTTCTCTGTCGTTTGTTCCTGCCTAATGATTGCCTTTGGCGGATTTGTTTTTGGTTGGGATACGGGTACCATCTCCGGGTTTGTCAACATGACGGATTTCAAAGCTAGATTTGGTAACTGGGATCAGACCACTGCCACGTTTGAGCTTTCCGACGTGAGAACTGGTCTTATTGTGTCGATCTTCAACATTGGATGCGCAATCGGCGGAATGACACTAGGGCGGATCGGCGACGTTTACGGACGCCGTGAGGGTCTCATGTGTGCTGTTTTCGTATACGTCATTGGAATCGTTGTGCAAATTGCATCCGTCAACGCATGGTACCAGTATTTTATCGGACGTATCATCTCAGGACTCGGCGTGGGGAGTCTCTCCGTTCTGTCGCCCACGCTCATCTCTGAGATATCCCCGAAGCAATTAAGAGGCACTTGTGTATCGCTCTACCAACTCATGATTACACTGGGCATCTTTATGGGGTATTGTACCAACTACGGTACGAAAAGTTATGCAAACTCCGTGCAGTGGAGGGTGCCCCTCGGGCTGTGCTTCATGTGGGCCATCTGCATGCTGATCGGACTCATGCTAGTGCCAGAGTCACCTAGATTCCTGCTGGAGAAGGGCCAAGTGGAAAGGGCTCGCCAATCGCTGGCCAAATCAAACAAACTGGCCCCTGAGCACCAAATGGTGACGGATGAATTAGAAACCATCAATACCGCCATCGAAGAAGGCCGCATGGCAGGCAATGCCTCGTGGAAGGAACTATTCTCCAACAAGGGACAAATCTTCAAACGTATCGTGATGGGAGCTATGATCCAATCTTTGCAACAGCTGACGGGAAACAACTATTTCTTCTATTACGGCACCAGCATCTTCAGAGCCGTAGGGCTCGACGACTCCTTTGAGACTTCAATTATCCTCGGTGTGGTCAATTTTGCCTCCACCTTCGTGGCCCTCTGGATCGTAGATAGATTTGGCAGAAGGATATGCCTGCTCTCTGGTTCCTCGGCCATGTCGATCTGCTTCGTGATTTTTGCCACGGTCGGAGTCACCAGCTTATGGCCCAACGGTAGGGATCAACCGTCTTCGAAACCCGCTGGTAATGCCATGATTGTATTCACGTGCTTATTCATCTTCAGCTTCGCCACCACCTGGGCCCCCATCGCCTATGTCATCGTCTCTGAGAGTTATCCGTTGCGCGTCAGAAATCGTGCCATGGCCATTGCTGTCGGATGCAACTGGATCTGGGGGTTCCTCATCGGATTTTTCACACCATTCATCACCAGCGCCATCCATTTTTACTACGGCTATGTTTTTATGGGGTGTCTCATATTCTCTTTCTTCTATGTGTACTTCTTTGTATGTGAGACTAAAGGTCTCACGCTCGAGGAAGTCAATGAGATGTATGAGGAAAAGGCAAAGCCTTGGGAGTCAAGCAGCTGGATACCCAAGCACCAGAGAAACTCTTCCATTGAGGAGGTATCATATAGCAACGTTTTGTAAGCTTGTTGCTCTTCACCGCTTTTAAAAGGCGATCTTCGTTACGAGAATCCTTTATTTTTCCGCTCTGAAAAAAGGCACCTGCATTGAGATGAGCTGCGTATATCCCTGAAGAAAAATGAACTATGCATTCAACTTGAAACGATCAAATTAGTCAATGTTACCATTTTATGAGTTGCAGCCAAAGGGCGGTAATGGTGATGCTTTTCCTTTCGAGCAATTGAGAGGCAAAGTGGTGCTTATTGTCAACGTCGCTTCAAAATGTGGATTCACACCTCAATACGACGAACTGGAGGCCCTTTACAGCAAATATAAGGACCGCGGATTCGTAGTCATAGGGTTCCCATGCAACCAGTTTGGACACCAGGAACCAGGTTCTGACATAGAGATAGCCCAGTTTTGCAAGCTGAGCTATGGAGTCACTTTTCCCGTCATGAAGAAGATAGATGTCAATGGGCCAGAAACGGACCCAGTTTATGAATTCTTGAAGTCCCAAAAGGCTGGTCTTCTGGGGTTTAGAGGTATCAAATGGAATTTTGAAAAATTTCTTGTAGACCGCGAAGGAGCGGTTTACAAGAGGTGGGGTTCTACAACGAAACCATCGTCGCTCGATGGTGTCATTCACGAACTTCTCGATGCCAAGTTAGATGCGCAAGAGTAGAGTATTTGGTAAGTATCACAAACTAAACAAAAAGAAATAGAAAGCACAATGGCAACTGTGCGCCTTAAGTAAATAAATGGAAATTAGAATTGTAGAATCAGAAGATCGATAGCCCGCCTAGAGCTTGGATTCTTGACATCTCTTCTCTTAATTGCACGTGAGAGAAGCTCTGAACTTGGTACGGCGTAAACTTTGTAAAGCGGGATGGGCTTTGCTTAAAAAGAGCATCTTGGTCAAAACTTCAATTAACAGTGAGGTGACACAGATCTGGCCATGAAAATGGATCCGTCGGCGTATAATGCGGACGATCTGTTGTCAAGTTTCTACCGGATTGAAAAGTTGGAAAAGGTCAATTTCCACCAATATGTGCCCAAGAAGCAAGAAGATCAATGGTCGATTCAGATGGAACTCCTCCTACGAAAACAAAATCCGCGGAATTTGGTAGCACTGCTATCCCGGGAGTTATGGTGCTTTAGTATTAATGATCAAGAAGTGCCCACTCCGCCCAAATTGACTAACTATAATAGCAACAACGAGTTCTTGGTCCCCGATAAAAAGGGCCATTTTACAGCGGATTACTCCAAACCAAATTTACCACCACACTATGCGCTTTTCCTCAAGGCATTGCGAAGGATGATCTATATTAATATCACCGCAAACTCCTCCAACAAGTTGATCCCGTATGGCAATGCTTGCATCTCTTTAGAAGGTCCCAGATCGTGCCAAGTTTTACACATTGAGCCACATTTATTTGACATTGGGGTTCTGGCTGCCACCATCACGACTAAAAATCCGGGACTTATACCTTTGACAGTAGATTGCATAGATGAAAATTTCTTACGGCACCATGCACTTTATTTGGCCCCTTCAGGCATAAGAATGTATCTACCGTCGGGCACCAGACAAAGATGTCTGGCACGCCCACCCAAGAACGCAGAGGTTTTATTAATGACGCTTTATGTCTCCCATGGTATTCGTTTGATGGAAAAGAAAGAACTGCAATGGATCAAACTAATACCGCATTTGGGCCATTTAAATGGCCACACGCCGAATATTGCATCTTATATGGATCTACCCACGGACACAAAGACTATCATATGGCCTATAGATCTTTGTTTTGCACAGCGGGCCTCTGACGTGCACTATAAGTCGGAAGATAGCCCATGTTATCACGATTTAAACGATGCATTCGATGTAATTGATGATTTTGTGCAATTGAAGCAGACATCAGCCTATCGTACCCCCAAGAGTTCCAACGGAGGTGTGAGCACTGTACTCACAAATAACGCCTTGAGTTCTGGCGGCGGGTATACAGAGCAATTCCAGCATTATTACAGAAATCAAGTTGGAAGCGCTCCTAGTACTTCTAACCTGTTATCCAAGGAGAATTCAGATCCAAAGGCACTTTCTAGAGATGTATCACCTGCATATTCAAGTTTTGATAGACCTTTATCAGGTTCTGGTGAAAATTTTGGGTCCGGAGCATTTTCTACTACCCCAAATTTGAATGAAAGCGAATTGTTTAATGAAAAGAAATCATTAATCAATGACCTAGAAGTGAGCCCTTTAAAGTCAGACATTGGCTCCAGTTTGAAACACATCCTTCGAGGGGATCACCTAACCTCTGCATCAAGAATTCCTTCTCCAAGTAGGGCAATCAGTCGTACCCATAGCACTGGAGCAGTGACCGATTCCGCAGGAAACGAAGAGCTCTTTGGGGATGAAGATGATGATGAAGATTTGTTTGGTGACAGTAACAATTATTCCGGTGGGGAAAACAAGTCAATGCATGGTACTCCTCCTCCCAAGGGAAAATCTGATGAGATTACTGATGATATGTTTGGAATGTCCGAAGATGAGGAACAAGATCGCCTGGCGAATTCAAATGAAAGACTATACTTCTTTAAAGATGGCAGGTCATCTATGATAGAACCATCTTTCAAAAAATCAAACATGAAACGGAAGTACTTAGATATCCCCATTGAAGAGATGACCCTCTCACACTCACCTTTGTATACGGATCCTGGTGCTCCTTTACCCATCGAAACGCCGAGGGATAAACGTAAGAGTGTTTTTGCCCCGCTTAATTTCAATCCGATTATTGAAAGTAATGTCGATAATAAATATAAAAACGGTGGGAAATTTTCGATCAGTCCCTCACATAACGATGAAGCGCTCATATTCGATATATCAACGGTAGACAGCTCAAGTTCAGAGGAGGAAACTGACTCCAGTGATGACCTCGAAGGGTTGAACATTAGAGATGTACGCTCGACGGAAATGAGTGATCAAGATCCCCAATTCGGAGGTTATTCTGCACAAGGATATCAAGCATCTATTACACCAGGATTAATGGGGAGCGATTTGATGTCAACCAACTTACCCCGAGGGAACGAAATGATCAAAGACGGAGCTAATGGTATTTGGAAAATTCCTCACTCTGATATTACTCAACCGGAGCCGTTACTTGCTACAATGAATGAAGCTATGGCCGCCGATGGGAGTTTTACAAAAACTGGGATCACCTCAGAGCAACTTACATCAATAAACAAATTTCAAAAAAGTGGACTTCCTCCTGCTTTGTCCGAAAACGAAGCTTCTATCCCGGAACCAACGCCAACGGACACTTCTTTGATGCAAGAATCCTCGAGTAGTTTACCCTTCCTACTGCGGCACATGCCTTTATCGTCAATTCCAGACGTATTCTTCTGTTCAAATACCAGTGCTTCGATAACAAGAAAAAACCAAGATATTTTGAGCTTGCTAGCAGAACAAATTGTTTTTGACTGCGATATGTTTGAAAATTTTGGAGGACAAGAAGTAGCTTATTCTGCGCTAAAAAGTTGTGAGGCTGGTCTAATATTGGATACTTTGCGGGTCCTCTTCAGCGAATTCACAAGAATTAAAGGCAGCGATATAATTTCCAAAATTTATCCGATGAAGATTCCCGCTATTCACGTAAAGAGGCATCACGAAGTTATAAAAATGAATGCAGATTCTCAGGTATTCAGCCAATATTTGAATGTCAAGCCAGCAAAGGGAATAAAAAACTTTCGCTTTTTAATGTTGACGACCTCTTTTTTCCATGAATGCACTTCCTTTGTGTCTACGCTGTCTCAAACCTATATTAACTATGAATTTGGATTTTGTGAGTTGCTCAAACTTACTGGCGAGGACACTCAGGGATTAAATTTCTTGAAAGACTTTGAAGAGAGTAAGCTTTTGCTGTTAGCGGCTCAAATTGTTTCATATTGCTCAACAAATAAGAATGCCGGTAAAGATGTACCGCTGATGATAATACTTCCGATTGAGTCCAAAGGCCTTGAAGAAATTGTCACCAAAACAACAAAATTTGAAATTATCCGTAACGAAGTTCTCTCTAAAATACCAAATGCGCAGTTATTTCTAAAATTAATACTGATGGATTTTGTGCGGAATCCGTTAATTCCAGTGGATTCATACAGTAATTTATGCTTGAGCATTTACAACATTTTACCTCCTAAAACACTCAAGTTCACGTCAATCGCTCGTACCCCGCCTCAAAGAATAAGTTTCAGGACAATGCAACAAACCACTGCTTCCACTGCGATACATTACGATGCCTTTATCCATCTAGCCTATGCGCGCAGCATCGATAAAGAATGGGTATTCGCTGCCCTATCTGATAGCACAGGTAGTGAGAACATGATCAAAACTTTGTATGTCGGCGGATCCAGAAGCAAGTTCGATGATGCTTGTAATGAGATTTGGGCTTCAGCTCTTCGCCTCGCAAGCAGAAAATATGGCAAGATTTGTCTAATATTGACTCGACTAAACGGCGTCTTGCCAGATGATGAGTTAATGAATTGGAGGCGCTTATCTGGAAGGTCTATACATTTGGCCGTGGTCTGTGTTGATGATAACACAAAAATCTCATTTTTGGATAAAGATTCTTCTTATCCAACATTTAAACGCGTATTGCACAATGAAGGATTGAGTAAAACATTGGACACTTCTGATTTTGACAACTACGAAATAACAAATATTTACGAAGATGTCCATGGTGTCGTATTTCAAAATTCTTTTCCATTGAGCAATTCACAACACAGATGTGCAATAAAGAGTGGTGCTCTGGTCAAGTACAAAAACTGTGCAGGTGACAATATATTGGATAAATTTGAGGTCAACCTTTTAAACTGTCCTCACTCTGATAGTACAAAGCTTTTGGAAACGATTTTGGAAGAATTTAGAAATTTGAGTGCCCTGAACACTTGGTTTGGCATATCTAATGGCGAAGTAACACACATACCATGGCATGTTTTAGCAGTCAAGAAGATGATGAAAAATCTCGTTCATACAAAGGTGAAGGTACTTGACTGAAATGCATTTAACAAAAGAGCGACGTAATACTCGATATTAGGGAATTAACTAGAATTTCTCAATTGTCTATTAATTGAACCATTGCTGGGTGGAGTTTGGGCAGGTATTTTGATCTTTTTGAGTCAATTTCTTTTGTTGTAGATAGGATGGTTTCAAAATTAAGAGGACTGGGAGAAGTGCCAGGCAAGCGAATAAAAGTTTTCGCCAACACCAAAAAACATGCATCTGCTTTACAAATGTCAAGAACGCATTCCTTCGGGTTCCTTTTGTTCCAAGAAACAAACATTCCGTTTTTCAAAACACTGACGCACTTATCAAGGAATGCATTTGCATCACACAGGAGATCTGTTATAAGCCCCCAGCCAGAAATATCAGAAGTTTTTTTGAATTTCAGATATATTTGCCAAAGCGTACCTTCGGCTAATAAAGGCAAGAAGTATGATGCTGTTAGATCTTTATTATCAGAGAAAAAAGCCCGAAACTCATTCAAGTTCCTAAAATCAGATAATATTACTGATATTTGATGAAGTAAATCATCTGCATTCATTCTAGGATATACCAATATGTGGCCTTTCGGTACTTCCGACAACAATTTAAAGCACATACCAACAAGTCGCCTCCGAAGTACGAGGGACTTTTTAATTTTGTAGGGTTTGGTGTATTTGACCCTTGAATGAAAAGTACTTGACATAGTGTCCTCCCCGCGGTAAACTGGATGAATAGAAACTACTATCGAATTACCGGAAAGGAGGTAGTCACATTTGGAAAAAACATATTCACAAAATAAATCTGTAAATTTTAATGAATCAATCGTTTCCAAAAAAATCGCTACGGGACTTCGGCTCAACTTTTGCACGTACTCAGAATTACTGATCTTTTTCCCCTTAGTCTCCTCGGAAATGAAGTAGTCCTGCCTCAGCTCTAATAAGTCGAGTATAATTTCCAACAGTGGCATCCATACATCATGACAAGCCAAGTATAATGCCTGCTGTTCTTGCATCGAATTTGACACTGTCCAAAGTATCATATTGATAAACTCTCCTGGGTGGCTTAATTGTGCATTTATTATCCTATTTCCCAAAACTGCCCTCTTCTGTCCCAAGCAACTGATGTAAGATTTATACGGTTCTTTGAAATCCGCATTTCCCACATCAGTTGCCTCAAAATTATACACCACTCCTGCTACAGTTTTGCGAAGTTTCCGGGGTCTGTCAGAGCGGTTCCCCCTAGGTGACAAAGAATCAGATGCCAAGAAGAGCTGACATCTCAACAATTCTAATTCGTAGCATCCATATTTCCCAGTGTCGAATTCTTTCAATTTTTCCAGATAGAATTGAAGAAGTTTCAAAGCTCTTTTGTTCAAAGGTGCTCTTGAGACGTTATATGGATCGTTTAATCTTGTTGAACGATCTTTATAGTGATCTGAGACAGTTACCAAAGTCATCAAAACTAAAAAAATGTCGAAAGGTGGTACAGCAAATTTTTGTGTCCCAGAAGTTCTACATTCCAGGAAAAATAACAAATGGTCAAAATTGTCTAAGAGACACATCGAGTTCAAAATTTCAAAAGTGTTCAGCTGGGCTTCAGTGAGATCCACATGATAATGAGGCAAACCGAGACTATAAGTACCTTTTACAAATCGCACAGATTCACTGCAGGCCATTCAATTGCTCCGCAGCTGATGACTTACTTTGTGCTTTCCGCGGACTGCATAAGTTTTCGTTATACTTGGCAATGTAATAATTTTCCCCGGAAACTGAAAATTTTTTTTTTCAGCTCAACTCATCACCGGAACCTGCAGACAAGTTTCAGGTCAGATTGAAGGGATCTAAGGATGTCGATTGAAGTTTATGCTCAAGAATTGAAAGCTGCTTTGCATCAATACCCAAACTTCCCCACCAAGGGGATTTTGTTTGAGGATTTCCTGCCAATTTTCAGAAGTCCTGAGTTATTCCAGAAATTAGTCGATGCATTCAAGCTGCACTTGCAAGAGACGTTCTCTGAAAGTAAAATAGATTACATCATTGGCCTAGAATCCAGAGGGTTTCTGTTTGGTCCCTCCGTGGCTCTTGCATTAGGTGTAGGCTTCGTGCCCATAAGAAAGGCAGGTAAATTGCCAGGTGAACTTGTCAAATCTGTTTACCAAAAGGAATATGGTATTGATGTTTTCGAAATGCAAAAGGAGGCCATTGCTGCTAATTCTAATGTTGTTATAATTGATGATATTATTGCAACCGGCGGTTCTGCTTTTGCTGCCGGCGATTTGGTGCAACAAGTCGGTGCAAATGTTTTAGAATACGACTTCGTTATGGAACTGGACTTCTTGAAAGGAAGAGAAAGGTTGAGTGCTCCTTTATTCACTTTACTAAATGCGCAGAAGGAGGCATTGAAGCACTAAGGAAGTCTGAGGCTAATCGAGTGCCTCGTTGTTATCAAGTGGTTAGTTTATGCAAGACTTATGAAAACTGTTCATTCATATCAATAGGTCGTTTTTGCTAATGAATTAAAGTGTTAATTTAAAAAAAAAAGTTACTTTTATCGAGTGTACCGTGTAGGACGCCTAGTACTTCTCTGTCTTAAACTAGGGTCAAACAAGGATTCGTCCATGGCTTCCATTACGGTGGAGATGTAGTATTCACCGCCAGTGTGGGTCCAGGAAACGCTGTCCTTCTTCAGTTCAAATCTTTCCACACGAAGTCGGTTCAAAATGCTTTCCAAATTGTAGAAATTGATCGTGTACCCAGATGATCGTAAATTTTTTAAAGTAATGATTCTGCATCCAACTTTGGCATTTTGTATGAGTTTCTCAACTTCCATGTTTATTTGACTGTCAAACAAAAAATTATTTATTAGCAGAACGTCACACCGAGAAATTAACTCGTCCACACGCTTGTTGCCAACAAAGCTTTGCTTCAGAGAAAATTCAATGGGGGCTAATTTTAGTCCGAAAAGCTTGCAACGCTCCACTAATTCTTTATGCTGGCTTTCAGTCAGATCGCTGGCATTGGACATAATCTCACACCCAAAGCTTAAGCTACAGCCGCACTCCAGGGCGGCTTGCGCCACGCAGTTACCTACTCCAGATCCAAGATCCATGAAGATTTGTCCAGGCTTCAACCGACATCGATCAAAGGCCTCTGATAGGAAAGGAGGTAACAACTCTCCATAAACGTAGTTGCTGAAAGCTTCGTACTGCCTCAATCGTTTATATTCCGGGAAAATACTTCTCGTGTAGACAATATGCAAAAAATCGTGGATGAACGTCAATGGAATATTTTTAACGTCGGCCATATGCTTGATTATAGCGTCCCGTGGTATCACCTCAATAATACTATTGTATTTCCCAACCAGTCGAACGAATTCTTGAGTACTTTGGTGGTCAAACGCTTTGTTTAACTGCGGTACGATTTCCCGTTTCACTCTAGCAGCATAAGGCTGGGGTAAGAATATTGTCGCCATGTATTCTATGATTTTGCCTACTTCGCTCATAGGGTTGTAAATCTGAAGGTCTCTCGTGAAGCCAATGTCGTATTCCTCCGCGTAGTTAGCAAAAAAAACCGATTTGAGCTCAACAGTGACTACTTCCTGGGTCTTTTCACGACGTTTGCAAGTCAATACCGTCGATGGTGTCAAGTGGCCATGGAAAGCGGGTGTGGACCTTAAATAATCAATATCAATTATGTTGTATTGGACTTTGCCAGTCTCATCCCAGTTAACAAAAATGCCTTCAACATCATTTTGCCTGTGTACTCTCGTATGGTCTAAACGTACGTTCCTCTTGGACGGTACATTTGTATTACGGGCGCCCCCATTATTACTGAGATGAGTTTCTTTCTTTTTGGGAGTTATTGGCCTTCCCTTCACAGAAGTGCCAGTGTTCAACTTCTTGCTTGGTGTCTCAACTTCCACATCATCGTTCTTTGTACTTCTGTCCCGCAGAAACCCTCGAGGAAGTTCAGATCCGTACTGTATATCGTATCTATTAGCCTCTTCCAGTAAACTTTGCAATGCATGGGAACCATGCGTCCTCTTACGGCTCTTGTGATTCTTCAAAGACTGATCACTGGATACTGCAGGGTCGGACACGTCAATAGACGAACTTCTAGAAATCGGGGAAGGCTGTGATCGATCATCAGGAAGACTCCCATCCATGGAATCACTCATGCTCAAGTATACACCTCCTTGACGACGACCAACTCGCTTCTCTCCGCAGTCTTTGTAATGTTGCAGTAACTTTTCACCTTAAAGTGGTCAAACAACATAACTTGAACACACCAGCACGTGAAGTCCCAAAGAAGTTTTACGTGAAGGGAATAACCCATCCAGAATCTGTCTAACTACACCTTACACACTCTGGTCGAATTTCTTGTTGGCTGCTAAGATCTCCTGCAGCTGAGAACCCTTCACTACGCTCCAATCAATCATTTTCTCATCTCTTTCGTTATAAAGCCAGTCGTTGATCTGCTTAAAATGGTTGTTACCGAAAAAACCCCTCTGTGCACTCAAGGGCGAAGGATGAACCGACCTAAACACTTTGATGTTCGTATGGCGACGCAATGCTGGCGCATCCAATAGTGAATCGACTAATTTTTGCGCATTACCTCCCCAAAGGAGGAACGCAAGGCTCTTGCCATCCTTTTCCCTATCCTTTATCAATGCCTCTATAGCTTTCTTAGTAAAGACCTCCCAGCCCTGTTTGGAGTGGGAATTGGCGTTATGTGCCCTCACTGTAAGAGCTGTATTTAGCAGCAGGACGCCCTGTACCGCCCAGGGAGTCAAGTCACCGACCCCGTTGTCAATTTGGAAATCTCCATAATTTTGCTTCAGCTCCTTGTAAATGTTCTTGAGCGACGGCGGTGTCGGGGTAGGTGGTTTCACGCTAAAGGCTAGCCCATGGGCCTGATTATAATTGTGGTAGGGATCTTGGCCAATAATCACGACTTTAACCTGGTCAAAAGGGGTCAGCCGGCTCCATGAATAAATATCGGCCGGCGGTGGGAAGACAGTGTGCACTTTCTGTTGAGTCTTGACAAATTGCTTCAGTTTGACAAAATATGGTTTCTTAAGTTCGCCCTGCAAGTGTTGGAACCACGAAGGCTCGATAGTATCTATTTCCAGGGACAAAAGATCCAGGAGCATCGAGCTCAACGTCTGTTTAAACTCCTCCTTTCCCTGAGGTATCAGCCGTTGGCTTTCGACGACCTCATATCTTTTGGACGCGTCCTTAACAGTTACAGTTGAACCATTTTTAGGCTTCTTTGTCTTGGAGAAAAAATCCTCGATTGTAGAAAATTTCCTCTTGGCCTCTACAGTCATCTTTGAAATCTCAGGCAGCCTTGCAATGCCCACAGAGCTGTAGTTCATCGTTTTAACGCATGATTCCCAAGATTTTAGTTTCTCGCGTTCTTTCCAAAGGCCAACAACTCCGAAATTCCAAAAGGTTTATTCGGAAACCTAATGAAGGTTTCCGAATATCAGTTGCATGAATTCAACAAAGCTTTGGCCGCGGTCTGAAGTAGTGGCCCGTTTTCTGAACAGTGCTTCTCGCTTACAAGAATTACAAATTGTTGAGACTCTTTCAGGCTTAAACGACGGATATTCGCTGAAATGACAGCAGATTCATCCCCTACACGAGTGAACAACGGCACAGACTCACCCGCCAGATCGCTTCGATCTGATGTCAAATATGAGGCCAATACCAGTGATGTTCAAGATATGGCAAGTCTCAAGAGGCCGGGTCGTAAGTGGTCAGTTTGGGGTGACAGGAACGAGGGCGACAAGGCGAAAGCAGGCTTGACACAGGAGTTGGCAGTGGAATCGAAAGTTCTTCATTTTCCAAGCAGTCAGAGCTCTATAAGATCCATGGTACCGCGTAGCGAAGGCGACGATGAAAGTTCTGTGGCTCCAGAGTCAAAGAGAAAGCAAGAACCCCAGCATGAAGAACAAGAACCGCGAAGGACGTGGAAATTTTGGAGTAGGGCCTCTAGTAACGTAGAAATTGTAGGCAATGAGGCGGAACAAGTAGCTGTACCTTCCAAGGCCGCCACAATTATGACCAACACCTGGATACCTGCCTCAGAATCAACTATTATATACAAGAGCGCAGCCGCTAAGAGGGACTTAAAAAACCAAAGCGAAACTCAGGAGCCCAATATCGTGGTTCCCAGCTTCGATATGCTGCCCCACAAGACATTTTGGACTTCCGTGTCAGCGTCTGCCGGCTGGTTGGCACGTTACTGGAACATTGCCACGAGGAACCGCTGGCAAAAATGCGTCTACCAACAGGGCCCGCAGGCGAAATTGCAACAGCTGTCCGAAGGTTCTGAGAGTCCCATAAAAGTTTTAATTGTCGGCGTGCATGGCTTTTTTCCCACGAAGATGATCCGACCATTTATCGGGGAACCCACTGGCACGTCACTCAAGTTTGTTGCAGAAGCTGAAGAGGTGGTTAAGGGATATTTTCAAAAGCACAATCAATCCATAGAGATATGCAAAATTGCTCTCGAAAGAGAAGGCGAGATTTTCGAGCGTGTGAACTTTTTCTTCGAAGTGATGAAAAATTGGTCTAACGAGATTAACCAAGCGAATTTTATTTATTTCGTTTGCCATTCACAGGGATCCCCAGTGACAATGCTGTTGTTGGCCCAGCTGATAGATGCTGGCATTATCAATTTGGACAACACGAGATTCTTTAACGAAGCGGATGTTCCCTTCTGCAATAGTAAAAAGATTATTTCAATTTTGGCCATGGCCGGGATCAACAATGGACCATTTTATGGGGCAGACCAGACCCTCTTTGTGCGCGCATATCAAACAATCGAAAAGGAATCGCTCAGAGAATTGTTCCAGTTTCAAAAACCCGATTCCCCAGTCTCCCAAAAACTAATACGAAGTATCAAGATCATCGTAGGAAGCAACGTGAAAATAGTATTCGTCGGTTCCATTAACGACCAGTTGGTGCCACTTTACTCTTCTTTGTGCCTGTTTGTTCACCATCCTAACTTCTTTCGGGCAACTTTCATCGACAAAAGCTCCAAGACTCCATCATTTATCATGCGTATAGTCAAAATCGCAGGTTCGCTATTGAACCTCGGCTACGACGACCATGGAATCGTCAAAGAGATCAGTCCCTCATTGGCAGGCACATTAACCGGAGGCGGTCATTCAACCATCTACAACGAAGCACAAGTTTACGAGCTGGGACTCAAATTTGCCCTAGAGACCACAGACGTGGCTGCAGATATACCAGTAAAGTACAGGCCTTTGACGTTGGAGCAGCTGTGCGCCAACCCTTACCACTTGCCTTGGTGCATGCGCGGGCTTATGTACGAAATAAGCCAGCACTTGGATAAGGATGAGATTCCTCAACTATTCCAAGAATTTGAGAGCTGGGAGCCCGAGTCAAAACCACTAAAGGACATAAAATACAGGCTCAATGGGCTCAAATCAAACTTGTGAAAACCTTTTTTTTTTCTCTACGTAAATGATCAATCAACTTCACTCTCGGCGCTCAGCTTCTGAATACGTTTGCGTGCCAATCTGCGCTTCTTGCCATTTTGTTTACCTGGCTTCCCTCCCGCTTCTTCGTTATCCGAGAGCCCATCGCTCGGCAGTACCATCTCAGCTAATTTGTCTTTATTCTTGATAGACCCCACAAAATTTATATCGTCTATGCGGTCCGCAGTTTGATTTGCTGTGTCATCGTCATCAAACAACGTATGGTGGCCACTGCTTATCGCCTGGCGAAGCCCCATAGACCTCCCGGCCCCTCCTTGTGAAGAAGCTCCGCCAACACTCACACCTTCGAGTCTCCTGCCGGCCAACGGCGACAATAGATGCTGCTCGCGCTTCCTCAACTGTGTCGGTGGCGGGGTACCACTACTTGCCGAACCCTTCTGATCTGGCTCATTGAGGTGTTTCTTCAACCTTTCAATGGTCTTTTTTGAATTATTGAGCTTGGACTCCATTAACGCCTTTTGTGTCTTCTGCAAACCCTTCAGATTGTCATTTTCTCGATGCAGCATCTGCAGCTCACTCGTTAGCTGATGGATCTGTCTTTGCAACAGCAGCATCTCTTGCTCAATCCGGGGAGAAGATTCACGCTGCGGGGGAGAGCCACCAGGCTTCGAAGGGTCACGAGCCACATTCTCATTGTAAATACGTTCACTGTCAATGACAGACGTGTAGTAATTGGCCAGCAGCTGCAATAAGGTGCTCATTTGTCGTTTCGCGAGTGTTGTTTACACGCAGCCTTGCGTGGATTTACCCCCGTGTATACTTTACTCCCTTTTCAAGGTCCTCGAGCGCGCAACGTTCGGACTCCGATGAAGTTTAAAAGTACAACTGCATTGACGTACATACACAGACAAGAGAAAGAGCTTCAAAAAATTGTAATTGCGTTGGCTTCGAGAATGAAGCTTAACTGGTTCCATATCCTATGGTCCTTGCTTTTTTTTCTCAGGGAAGGCGATGCCCTAATGGATGGTGAAGAATTGAAACTATTACAGGACGGAAGAGGTTTCATCGAAGTTAACGATGACAATTACAACAAGCTGAGTCAAGGTATCGAAGACTATTACTCCGTACTCTTCATAACGATCTCAGATAACAACCTTCAAGGAATCGAATGCGCCATTTGCCGTGAGTTGGAGGAAACAGTAAGTAAGGTACTTTCCATCACTCGGAAACAATCACCTGCAACCAAAGTTCTGTTTTTTCGGGCGGATGTCACAATGAACAGTAAGCTATTGGCGGATATGAGCTTGACCACTGTACCACACGTCTTGATTTTCCCCCCACCGACTTCGGAGGATTTCAAGTGGTCAGTGGATCCATTTTATCAATACAACATAAATGACGAGGTGACAGACACGTTATTACATTTTGGTGATTTCTTTGCACAAGTCCTGGACGTGCATTTAGAGCTCCAAGGGTTTGACTACGGAGAATTCCTCAAATATTTTTCTGTTTTTGTCATCTTCTTCATCATCCTGAAGAAACAGATTGTGCCCAGGCTGCCTAATGCGAAAAGGGAGGGCCTCATGTTGGTATGCTTTGCAATTATTTTGACCAGTATTTGCGGTTACAAATTTACGCAGATCAATGCCATTCCTTTCATTGCCCGCGACGGTGAGGGGAAGATAATGTATTTTAGTGGTGGTACCGGGTGGCAGTTTGGCATCGAGATTTTCAGCGTGTCCATGATGTACGTAGCAATGGGCGGATTGACTGTGCTTCTGATTTACGCTGCACAGATGCCCTTCAGTCCCCTGATGAGAGATGCCCAGGGCATCATATTGGCGTGCTTCCTGTTCCTTGCGTTCGGCTACTACATACAGTGTTACAAGATTAAGCTACCAGACTACCCATTTGGATTTTAAGTAGTATACGCTATAAAATAACAACAAGCAAAAAGAAAGGCAAATACAGTAGCAGCAGAGGCACACTATGCGGTGACAGCGCTGCTTGCAATGTCGTCTTCGTCCCTTTCCTCTAACAGGTCGTCCAAATGCTGCTCCTCTGAACTACGGTTAATGATGAAGAAGGAGCCCAATATGAGCATGGCGCCGATAAAATACAACAGCGTTATTGGCTTGTGCTTGAAGATAAAATCACCGAACATGGCCAGCGGGATCGTGATGGTCAGCCCGACCGTTACGGTGAGCGGCGATGTGAGGAGCATGGCCTTGGCCCAACAGTAATCGCTGACAAAAGTAATCAGGCAGTTGCCCAGCACGACGGCGATCACTTTGGGCGATGTCGGTATTTCAAACGTCTCCCATCCAGCATAGTGCAGGAGCACGATCACGGGCCACAGGAACACCATGGTGAAGAACCCGACAAAGCCAAGGAACATGGTCATGTTGAGGCGAGACTCGTCCTTCACTTTGCGCTTGAAGAGCGTGCTGTAGACACCGTAGAGAAGGGCACCCGCTAGGGCAAGCATGTTGCCCATCAGGATCTTGACACCCTGCGGGGAGGCGCTGAAACCCAAAGTCTTGGTCGAATCACAGCCCGTCACCAGCATGATGCCCAAAAACGAAACCAACGACCCGACCACTTTGACTCTGTCCACAGATTCCACGTGGAAAAGAGCACCGATGAAAAGAGTGAAGAAGGAGGACGTCGACGATAGAATCGTCTGCGAAGCCACAGAAGTGTACATGAGAGCCGCGTTGCTGACAAAATTGGCAGAAAACCACATTATACTGAACTCTGCACTTAACCAAATCGTTTCGCCCAACGACAACCTCTTGTGCGATTCCCCCTGGCCATCCTTCGGTATCAGGGGGCTGCGTGTCCCATCTTGTACTTCCTCGTCCTCTTCACCTTCTTGTTCCCTGCGGAGCTCTCTTTCCACATCCCAGTGGCCGTAATTCAAATAATTCTTCACTATGGCGTTGGAAGTTGGCAGCAGATACAGCATGAACGCTGACGTATTGAAATAGGTGATGAAGAAGGGTTTCCTGTAGGCGTCGTTTTCGAATATGAGGCTTATGAGGAATGACGAGAGTACCCACAGCACTATGACAACACCCAACATTATGAGACCCAGAGTCCATCGCTGATTGAATTTTGACAGCATGAAGCAAAGTTTTACCAGGGGACCAAAACCGACACTGTGCAACGACAACAACCAAGGATCTTAACCCTTGGGACCGGGCTTGTACTTTAATCGATTGATTGACTTAGTAACTTATCAGATGTATAAGTTTAGCGAACTCGAGACCTTATTTGGTCATGTGACATTTGCATCGTTTGTCGAACTGTGGCTCAGGAGATGACAAAGGTGTGTTTTAGCGCGTTGGTGAATCGGTTTCTCGGGTCTTTTGTCGAGAAACTCTAGATAAAAATGGGTCCATAGCTAGGCGGTATTGACGTTGGAACGATGCCCTTGGTATGAACGACCCAATAGCTGGTGCGGACAATGGAGAGCCACAGCAGATTTGTGTCGGCGTCAGTGTGTCGCGACGGCGAAAAACAAACAAAACAAACAAAAAAAAAATAAAACATTTCGTCTACGTAATATAAGCAGTGCATGAGCCTTCTTGTCCAGCACGCAGGTGCGACCACCGCTCAGGGCACACGTACGTATATCGATCGAACTCGTCCTGTTAAAACGGAAGGTGGTGGATATCACAATCCACGACATACTTTACCTGTTACGCCATCCCTAGGTTGCAGAGCGCTGCCCTCCGGAGGGCCTGACTAGGGGGAGAACGGCAGTAGTTGTGGAGTCCTACTCGAGACCGCCCAGTGCTAACTTGGGTTTTTGCAGCATAGCACGTGACTATCGCGTGATACTCCGTTTTTCTTTTTCCTCTAATGCCAAAATTTTTTTTCGCAGTTGTCACGAAATCACGTACTGTAAAAGCTGAAAAGTGAATGGCCAATCCTGAAGAAACAAAAGTATCCATCGCGGAACTTGAACATCCGTTGAAAGGGCACAACCCTTTGAAAAATACTCTCCAATCTAGTTCCACTCGAACTGGGGATTTGCTTACTTTGCAACTGTTTAAACCGAAAACAAGTTACACATTCAGCCTCTATCTGGAAGAAATTCGGATCGATTTTCCTTTTTTTTTTTCTTCTTCTTAGTCAAGCATTTGAAGAGCGTGGGAGAGACATATGATGAGTATGTTGTATATGATGCCGTAAACTAGCTATTCTGCGGTGATTCAAGTACTAACATGTTGTGTTTTTTCAAACATTTTGTCCAATAGGCTCGAACAACAATGATGGGATTAAAAAAATGTCATTACAAGAGTTTCTAGGGGACGATACCCTAGGAGATTCGGTTTGGAACGAAGACGATATCAATTTGGATGCCATTAGTAACACTACCAACATCGATGTCTTGAAGAACAAGACACAGAAGCAGCAGCAGCAGCAGCAGGGTCGTCCGGATGCATCGATGCATCCGTTTGGGTACCGGTCACCACCGGCCATGGATGGCGGACCTTCGTCGTTTGCACCTGATGGGCCGCCATACATTGTGAAATTCTCGCACTTACCGCCCAAGTTCGCCGATGGAGACATCCACGACCTGTTCCACGAGAAATTCACGAAGTTCGTGAAGTTCAAGCTGTTTTGGGAGATCAACGCCAATCCATCAATCGGAATGCTCAAGAATGGCAGCGTCTTTGAGCAGAACTTTAAGAGGGAAAACAAAGTGGCGTTTGTCGAGTTGTATTCCGGCAGAGACATGGACAAGATCCTCAAATACTGGACTGCCCCGTTGAGCAAGATCTATAGCATCACAGTGGAGCCGGCGGAGTTTGACGATTTCCGCAACTACAGTGCCAAAGTGAAGCTTTTGACGGACCCCAAGGACGATGCGGCCAAACCTTACGTGCCATCGCAGACGTTAGAATCGAAGGCCAAGTCGCCTGCCAAACCGAAGCCGAACCCCTTTGGCTCGGCGAAACCAGTGGATACACAGTCCATGATCTTGGATATCGAGGAGAAAGTCGGGACATTGCACGTTGAGCATACAAAAACTTTGAGAAGGATCTCTGGCGGCGAACCCCTCGGCCAACATCCGGGCAAGGTGACACTTTTGAAGAAGCCACCGCATGAGGTGGAAGAGGAGGAGCTGGCTGCACAGTCCTCCTCTGCAGTCGTAGATGAACCTACGCCTGCCAAACCATTGAGCTATTTGCAAGTGATCAAGAAAACCGCAGAGGAGAGTAAAAAGAGTCCTTCGTCGAGCACTACAAGTACCAGGATCTCTTCGCCCGCTATGCAGTCCGCGTCTCTCGAGGATGGATCCCACGCCGTAGCAGAGGGGGATGGCGAATTCTATAACGGCACAGACTTCAGAGAGGATCGTCCCTACCATAAACGTAACTCCTTTTCGGACAACGGATCGATGAGATCCGGCCGTGGTGGCAGAGGCGGTCTGCGTGGTGGCAGAGGTAGTTCCCGTGGTGGCAGAGGCGGCTCTGGGACTAGATATCAGAACGACAATCGTAGGGGCAGCCCTCAGGGGTCCAACTCCCACCAGCCTTCACACCAACAGGACGGGTCTAAATATATACCAGAGGAAAAACGCTATTCCATGTTCAAACCTGCTAGCGGGTTCCTGTTGGAAAGCGGTAACGACAAGTCGACAAATGGCCAGAACCAAAGAGGCGGTGGCCACTACGGTCGTGGGTCTTACCGCGGTGGCCGCGGCCGTCGTGGCCGTGGGTTTTCTTGAGTGTAGTAAGAGCTGAATTCTAAACTTTTTGGCCTCCCCCGATGGATTTCTCATAATAACTATGTGTCATTAGCTATATAACAGCGTATGTAGATATAAAACCTTTTAGATTTCTTGATTACCACTGTGCAGCACTTCGCAGACGTCCATGATGGGGAGATCCAAAAGGGCACTGGTCTCTTCAAACGCGTATTGGTGCAGGAATTTTTGTTCGTCTTCCACTACAGCGATCCTGGTCTGTGAATCTGCAATGGTGTTTAGATTGTCAAGAGGTGGCATGAGAACGTCTTCGTTATAGGCAAACAGCGCCAGCCACGAATACAGCATGCCCATAATCACAAACGCTTGCAGGTATATCACCCATCGCCTCTGTGGGAGAATGTCCAGTATTGCCTGGAATAAACCCCCATGAAGGGGCCCCATCTCCTTCTGCTCAGGTAAAAGAGACCATATTATGGTGAATATGAGTACCGATGTCGCGGTAATGTAATAACCAAACCACTCGTACTCTTTACTGTAGTCTTCGCCCATCTGGAGATTGGCACTGCTTTCGGCTTTTAAGAAAACGTGAGCATGAACCTTACTTTTACTAAAACCTACTATTAATCGATTATGTGGGAATATACGTAAATGAAGAAAGGAAAAAAAAAATGCTGCAACATGGACCCTAATGTACAAAATATGCCTGTAGCGATGGGTTCTCCGGGCAATCTTGGTTGTGTATTTGTCTGTCTCTGCTTGTACGTGTGCGTGTGCACGTACATGTGCCTATGTGTGTGTGTATTCGATCTCTTTCATTAGTAACCTTGGAACTGCTGTTGGTTAGCCAACTTCCTCTCTTGCCGGCCCTTCTTCATGACTTGCTTCAGTGCGGCGCTGTCCAAGGGGTCCAAAAGTTCAAATGAACAAAGTAGACCTTCGCTTACACTCATGACGGCCCCCCAGTTGTCAAATTCACCGCAGTAGTTCGGTGCGGAGAAAACCGTCACCAGGCTTCGGTCGTTGAAGAATTCGTACCCATCTTCGACCACCATGTGGGCCCTGCACACCAAATCGAAGCCGAACTTATTCAGAAACTTGTTGATGGCCACCTTGTTATAACAGTAACTGACACCCCTCTCGTTGTCCTCCCACTCGTTCGGTGAGTCTGTTGGATCGGACCACAATAGGTCATTGATTAGACCAACATCGGGCACATCGGTTGGCCTGCTGAAATGACGGATCTCATCCATTGAATTGAGCACTGGCGACAGTCCGCCATGCACGCAAAAGATCTTACCAGCCACGATGGCCGCTAGGGGAAGGGTGTTAAACGTGTCAATGAAGATTTTCCAGGTCTTGATGTTGCAGCGCCTTTTGCACTCGTCGTAAAATCCGTAGACCCTCGTAACATTGGCACACTCGTGGTTCCCCCTCAGCAAGAAGAAATTTTCTGGATATTTGATCTTATAACAGAGCAGTAAGAGAATGGTTTCCAAAGATTGCTTACCACGATCCACGTAGTCCCCTAAAAGCAGGTAGTTAGCCGCCGGCGGGAACCCACATTTGGTGAAAAGTCTCAACAGGTCGGCATACTGCCCATGTACGTCGCCGACGATTTTGACCGGCGGCGACAGCTCTAATAAGGAAGGTTGTGACAGGAACATCTCCCTTGCCAAATGACAAATCTGAGAAATCTCTGAATTCTTGAGACACACGTTCTTGGTCCTTTTCCCCGCGTAACCTGCATCTAGCAATTTTTGGATCGTTTCATCGATATTGATCGGTTTATGGTTCTTCTTCTTCTTGATGTGCTGCTGAGAATCTGTGGTGCCATCCAGCACACCATCTGCCAACTCCGGATCCGCCGGCAACGCCTTAGGGTACCCCTCCGAAGAAACGCGTCTCATCCTCTGGTCCTGATGGTGACCGCCGGTCTCCAAGGAGGTCTTGTCGTCGACCATGGCTAACTGATGCAAACTGCCGCTGCTGTTCTCTGTGGAAGGTTTATTTACACTGTCGGAGGACTGGTTCGCATTGTGGTGTTGAGCCAATGACTGGGAGGATGCAGAGCCAAAATAGTCATCCTGGGGATCATTGGCGCCGCTACCATTGCCGTTGCCGTTGCCGTCGCCGCCGTAGTAGGCAAACACCCCTGGGGAATTCAGGGGCGTACTATAGGCGGTGTTTCCCGCAGATGTCGATGATTTCCTGCTATGCGAAGAAGCGTGAGAGTTGGAGCGGGACATGGCCTGCTGTTGCCCGCCCAGCAGCTCTGAATCTGGAATAACCGCGTTGTCAGACCTTTTGCGTACCCTGGAGGAGGAACCGCTCCGCACACTCGAAGGTCGAGACGGGTGACTATGCCTCACGCTGTCCACCTGCGACTTGGCCTTGCTGCCATTGTCTTTGTTGGTCTCCTCATCGTCCTCGTCGGTCAGCGCATTCTCGTTGTAGTTCAAAACGTTCCCCACTGTATAGTTATTGCTATTCTTTAGTATCGGAGATTTTGGTTCCATCCGTACCATGGAAGGTGGGAGATCTGTGTTACCCACACTGGGCCGCTTCGTCGACGACCGTCGTCTACCGGACGCGGGCGCGGCTGATGGTTGTGAATGGGAATTGGGATGCAAATGGCTACCGTCACCTCCACCGCTGCTCATATCCTGTGGTGGCAAATCAGAGTACGAACTTTTGCTGTGGAGACGCTGTGATTCTCTACCGGTCGGTGTTGATACCCCCGAGTTCGCAGGCGGTGGTGTTTCCGAATCGCTCACGGGCAGCATCTGCGGAGTGCCCTGCACACTCCCAGAAGCCGACTCCGATCGCCTTGATCTCAGAGACCTCAACGATCTCGTAGATTTTACCGACTGCGAAGTGTCTGTTCTCGTAAACGGCGGTGCCAAAGAAGACGAATTGTCCCCGGATGGCCCCTTACTGGGGCCCTTATTCCCCTTCGCAGTCTTGGAACTAGAATTACCCATACCAATACACTTATCTCAAATCTTGCAATCCGTTGTAACCGTCTTTGATCTTGGCCAAGTCGTCACAAAAGGGGTCCTTCCTTTTTGTATCTTTGCTTAGGGGGGCGAGGCTTCCTGCTTGCGTGCCAAATATAATTCTGAAACTTTCCACTGTACAGCTTCGACGTTCCAAAACGCTTTGCAACCAATTGTAATGCCTTTAGAAGCTTCCTCTTTGACCTTCCATTCAACTTCAATGTTTGACCAATTCTTTAAACAAGCCGTTTGCTGTCGTTCATTCCTCATTATTGTCATGGCTCTTTTTTTTTTTTTTTTTTTACCCGGTTTTGCTATTTATTTTTTTCGTGAAATTTCGAAGCTGCAAGGAATAGTTCGACATGAGATGAGATGAGCTAACCCACGCGAATTGGCAGATTTACAAGAGTCTGGAGTCCGCTGTGAAGGACCTAGTGGCATTTAGAATATCTCACTCGGTTCCCCAAGTCTTCAGTATGCAGAGGGCAGTCCAGCAGACCGATTATGATGCCTTTTCATGCCGTCTGTCGGCAATATACAAGGGATATTTGCCTTCTCCGTGTTCTCAGGCGGAGGAGTATGGCTACAAAGGGTACAAGGAGCTGCATTTAGAGTATTTGAATACCCTCAAGGGTGTGAGCCGGAGGATATATGGGAAGGTGAGCAGGGCGCTGCATTCGTCCTTTCCAGTGATGAATTATGGCACGTATCTGCGCACTGTGTCGATTGATCTGGAATTGAAGCGGCTGCTGGCGATGCATGGGGACGGGCCTACACAGGTGATTGATTTAGGCGGTGGGTCAGATCTGAGGATGGTGCCGCTGCTGAGCGAATTCCCTCAGCTGAACTTTGTGGACGTGGATTACAGGGATTCGACGGCGATCAAGAGCGAAGTCCTGTGGCAGAACGAAAAGTTGAGGCAGGCACTGGAACTGGGACGCAGGGAAGATGGGGTCGTGGAGTCCAGGCGGTACAAGCTCGTGGCGTGCGACCTCAACGATCTGCCGCAGACGCAGCGAAAGCTGGAGCAAGTAACCGATGCGGCATTGCCGACGATAATTATTACAGAATGCGTGCTATGCTATATGGGGCAAGAGGAGTCGCAGCAACTGATAGACTATCTCACGGGCCACTTCAAGGTGGGCCATTGGATATCGTACGACCCGATCGGAGGGTCGCAGGCCAACGGCGACCGGTTCGGGACTATCATGCAGGCCAACCTGCGAGATTCCAGGAGCCTGGAGATGCCCACGCTCATGGTGTACAACTCGAGGCAAAAATACGCGCAGCGGTTTGCGCCGCTGGCGGCCCGTGTGGAGGAGATGTGGGAGATCTTCACAAGGATCTCGCCCGAGGAGAAGAAGCGGTTGAGAACGTTGCAGTTTCTAGACGAGTTGGAGGAGCTCAAAGTCATGCAGATGCATTACGTGCTGTGCAAAGTGGACTGGGACGATGGCCCCTGTCAAGACATCACCTAAACATCCAGCCATTGCCCTCCCCCTGTGTCCTCCACTGTGTGGAGGGCAGTCCGTCCGCCTGCAGCTGGTGAAGCCTCCAGGCTTCTCGGATGTGTTCGGGCAGAATGGGGCTGTGGGCGTACTTTTCCACACTAACGTCTATCGAATTGAACTCCCTAACTAGCCTGTTGTAATGTGTGATTAGTGCCAATCGTAACTCTTGCGTATTCGTCTCACTTTTAATAAGCTCGTTTCCCTCCTGTACCTCTTTCGTCTCTTCCTCCTCGTCGTCGTAGTAGGAGTCGCTCGCGGTCTCGTCCACACCATCGTTGTAATCCTCCCGGCTGTGGCTGCTATCCACCAGTAGGGTCAATTTTTTCAGATACTTGACCAATTTTTTACCAACGGCCTTGCGACGGTTGAATGCCAAAAGACTACGGGCCACGAACAATTTTTCCCTGACGCCCAGCGCCAGTTCGATGATCTCTCCAGCGTATATCTTACCAGAGGCTTGCAAAAGCACTCGCACGTTTTCAGTAACGCTTTGGTTTATCACCATGCCAGCCAATTTCTTTACTTGGGTCTTGTTTAAGGAGGTTCTGTGGAATACTTCAAACCTGTTGGTCTGATCCTCATCCAAATTCGTAACCAGCAATTTGAACTGCTCATCCTGGTTCAACTCTCGAGGGCGCGGTATTCTGCTCAAATTCTCCTCGTATAACTCCCTGGGGAACCTCAAGTTCGGCGGAACCTCGTTGATCCGATTCGATTGGTTAGATCCATTGGACGCGGTCTGTCGCGTCGACCTGGACATTTCGTAGTCAATGGCAAATCTACCAAGTTCTTTGTTCTTCTCCTGCTGCGCTAAAAAGTTCTGCAGATAATCGTTCATCGTCCCACCCGTTCTCATGTTCTTCATCTTCCAAGAGACGTATTCTTGGTCTTCGCTGAGCACTTGCCCAATCATCTGTGTGGTCGAAAGATAGTTGGGAAATGTAAGCAATGGGGGGTAGTTTACCCTTGGGATAGCATCCAGCGGCCCTTGGGGCTCAGACATGATTGTCCTATAGTGTGTCTGTACAGTTCTTGCATAGAACTAAAGGACTTTTTTCGGTTTTTTTTTTAATGCTTGCAAGGAAAAACATGTACATGGAATTACAAACTAAAAAAAAAAAAAAAAATGAAAAAAAAAATCTTTTTTTTTCTTGACCGGCTAGCAGTATTCACCATCAATTAATCTCTTTTAGCTGTGTCCTTATCCGATTCTGATTCGTCAAAATCCTTGTTCTCTGAACCCTTCTTCGGACTCTTCTTCGAATCCGGCCTCTCCTTGAGTAAATTGAAAAACCCAAAGAAAGTTACCACGGTGGTGGGTCCCAATAGAGGCAGATAAACTGCCAATTTATGCTCTTGAGGGAAAAAATTCTGTTGTACCATCTCCCCATGGAAAAATGCAGCTTCCGAGAATTCCATTAGCTTATTACTCAACGTCAACGCGCGGTTCCAAAGCAGATCACCACCTCTGGCAGGATCGTTCAACATGTCCACAATCTCTAACCGCAAATTGAGAGCCTCTGTGACGTTACCCAAGACCTCTTTGGGGATCGACATTGTTTCGAAAGTCCGCGTTAATTTGACCAGCGACCACAAGGTTTCCTGTGCCTTTTGGATGTTTTGCAACGTCGTCAGTCTTTTAAAGGAGTCTATGGTAATGCAAGGTGAAAATGAATCTTTTGAATCCTTCTTTAGCCCCAGCAGTTGGAAAATGTCCGTGGCAAATTGGTACATTATCGGTGTCAGATATTTCTCCTGCAGTAAAGAGTCTGGCTCAAGTGGGTACTTATTGACGGCCAACATTCCCCACTGCGGTACCAAGAAACTGGACCAGCGGTCATCGATAAAGTTCAAGCCATCTTGGCAAGTCTGTTCGCTTGGGAAAACGATCGCCAAATTGAGACTCGCAGGCTCTGAGAAATAGTTCATCGACAACAATTCGGATAGGTCCACTGCATGTGACAAGTCTTTCAAAGTGACGTTCTCCCGTTCATTCAGCGTATGCAGATTCAAATCGTTGTAGTAGAGGATCCCCGTATCTACCGTGAAGTTCACCACTGGTGAAAGAAACTTTCTCAAAGGCGTAAAATATTTTTTAAGCGTGGAATCAATTTCCCATGCCACAGGGTACCCGTCCCCGGTCAGCAGAGATATGCTCAAGTGGATGCTGGGTCTGTATGAGATAGCCATGCTATCGTGCGTGGTACCGTTACCCCCCTCCGAGAGTTGACTCCACTCCAATGCAAACGTGTGTTCCACCAGAGTCTGCGCAATGAAGAAGGGTAAATCGTTGCTAATCACGGATATGTCGTCAAAGAACACGGTAGTCTCCTTGACATCATACGCAATGGCAAACCCGATGAATTCGTCCAAGATCAAATTCACAACATGATACTCGTCCCCTTTCTTGCGAATCTCTTCCTCATCGTAATTCATTAGTTGTAGTGACCAGGGAACGCTCTGTTTCTTACTCCCCAGCAAGCTGTTCACTTGCGCTTGCACAGCTTGGTGAAGATCCGGGAAATTATAAGTATCGCTCTTGATGAAAACAGGCACCACCATATGTATGTCATGCAATCTATCCTCATGCAATGCCTCGATGTACTCAACGGGCAGAGGCGCCCTGTAAGACGTGGTCAATTTGTACCATACCGGCACACCCAGCAGACAGTAAAGCAGCACGAAACATAATCCCACGAGTTTTCTCAATCCGGCGGTGGACATCTAGTGGCAATTACAGAGGCTCCAGTAGCACCCAGTGAGAGTCTCGGTCCCAATTGCTTGTTAGTGGACGTGTCTTCTTGTTGTTCAACTATTATGTTATTGGTATTAGAAGTACAAAAAAAAAAAAACACGTGACTACATTGTAAGACCCCCATCCATAGGAGTTCGTAGCGGCTAGGTAAGCCCAGCTGAAGCTCGATCAGGGGGTCTGAGGCTTCCCGCAGACCTCTGTGTCGAGTTCTCATGCCTTGGCAAGTTTCAATCTTCAGTCTCTATTGATGCGATGAGATAAGCATGAAAAAAAAAAAAAAATGGAATATGCACAAACCGTGGCATCAGGCCTCGTTAAAACCCTTCCTATATACCCCCAGATCAAGCGTGGCGCCTTGCAGTAGCTAATGGCCGAATTGAAAGAGCAGGAATATGTGCACAAGGTGTATGACGAAATAGCGTCACATTTTTCCCAGACTAGGTACAAACCATGGCCCATCGTGGTTGATTTCCTCATGAAGCAGCCCAAAGGATCTGTTGGAATCGACGTCGGATGCGGCAATGGTAAGTACCTTAGCGTCAATCCGGACGTATTCATTATAGGCTCTGATCGGTCCTCCGGTTTGGTTCAATGCGCTCATGATATCAGCTCTCGGTATGATGTAGCCATCGCAGATGGGTTGCAGCTGCCGCATAGGGACAATACTTTTGATTTCGCCATATCCATTGCCGTGGTGCATCACTGGACCACCAGGGAGAGACGTGTGGCTGCCATCGCACACATCTTAAGCAAGCTGCGCACTGGCGGTGAGGCGCTAGTGTACTGCTGGGCATTGGAGCAAGGTGATTCGAGGAGAGGCTACCACGAAGGCATGGAGCAGGACGTTCTTGTTCCCTGGGTACTAAAGAACAGCAGTAGTCAGCAGCAGCATAAGACAACCAAGCCCAAAGGTCAGCCCAGGATTGATGTCAGCGCGGTACCGCCCCAGGAAAGAGCCCGATACATTGCAGAGAAGAAGAAAGAATGGCAGCAGCAGCAGCAGCAGCAGCAGCAGCAGCAGCAGCAGGTCCTGCCGGAGCGGGAGCAGCACCACGAGGAGACCAAGTTCCGTTTCTATCACCTGTATCGCGAGGGAGAGCTCGAGGAGGACTGCCTAGCCGCTGGAGGGAGCGTGGTCGCCACGGGATACGAGAGGGACAACTGGTACGCCGTGGCCAAGAAGCAGAGTTGATTGCGTGGTGCTCACTGGCCATCAACTAATATATCACGTGATAGTGCTCGTTCATGTCAATGAGAGGGGAGGGGGGATTTAAATAACGTTACAGTTGTTCAGTTACTTATAGCTTGTACATGCCAAAAAGTACGAGTTGAGGGAAAAGTGTGCCCATTTGAATGGATCAAGACACTCACTGAGATATGCCAGTGGTCACCCACAATCAACAAGAGTTCCACCTGTCTCACGAGGAGGAGGACAAGTTGAATCAATTCCAGACAATTACCACTTTCCCAGAGGACGACCTTCCATCGGTGATCAAGCTTTTGGAAAGAGACGGTTGGAAACTCGAATTGGCTCTGAGCCACTATTTCGACGGCAATTGGAAGCAACTGGTGCGGCCCCTGGAGGCACCACCGATACCGGATAGACCTCCTACGCCGACACCGATGGAACCGTCAGTGTCGCCCCATGCCCCGTTTCGACCACCTTTCATTGCGTCGGATAGTAACATGGTGCCTGCCTTGCGAACCGTTAAGCCTTTGCCCGTAGATTACAAAGAAAGGTACACGACGGTGGGGCTGCACAAAAAAAGCGTTGGCATATGGGATTGGGATCAGCATTCAAGCCCCCTTATCGTCATTCTGATGTTTCTGCCCAAAATTCTTTGGAGGTTGGTGATTGGGATTGGATCTTTGCTATGGGGTTTCCTCACGTTTGGGTTCCGCTGGCACCTAGATGAGGAGCCCAAAGTGTTCAATATACCTACTAGCCCCGCGGATAAATCCATGCCCCTGAGCGAGGTACTTCCCCAGTTGGTCAGAGATGAGCGGTCTTTAGAAAGATTGTCCAAATTAGTTTGTAATGACATGACGTTTAACGACGCACTGGAAAAATGTGAGCAGGAGTTTAGATACTTACTGATCGTCCTTATTGGTGAAGTCGATTCCGCCGGAAATGAATCTATTGACGTGAACTCGCAGAGGTTGTTGAGTAGAGTGCTTACCAATGACACCGTTTTACATTTTTTGGAGGAACATCAGGATGAGATAGTGATTTACGCAAGGCATGCGACGGAATTGGAGCCTTGGTTGTTGGCAAAGGAACTGCGAATCAAGTATACGCCAGAGTGCCTGCTCGTGGGAAATGTGCTGAACAGCAGCGGCTCGTTAAATGGCGTGACGAGAATGTCTGTGTTGTCTAAACTACGGGTAAGTTCCCCCAAGAGGTTCTACCATTCCTTTAAGACGGCCTACGAAAGATTCTATCCGGAGCTAATAGTCAGCAGGACGGAGAGGGACGAACTCAGGTTGGCAAGAGAGATAAAACAATTGCAAGATGACGCATACCAAAACTCGTTGAGAAAGGACCAGCTGAAGAAAGAGCAGCGTGAACTAGCCGAGGAACAGGAGAGAGCCAAGCGTAGTTTTGATCTGGAAATGGAGAGAGATAAGAAGTTGAAGAAAAGCTTAAACAATTTGGCCTGGTTGCAAGCTTGCTACCAACACCTGGTCTCCAATCAGTCTTCTGTTGTGGATGGAAGATGCGCAACCTTGCAGTTTAGAACTTCTGAAGGCGCTAGATTGGTGTTGAAACTCCCCAGTAATACCACGCTGCGTGAGATTTACACCACGATTGGTTGTTACCTGTATTTGAACTACTACAAAAATGACCTGGAAGGTTGGTCTCATGCCATACTGGCAAAACTGCAAAGTTTAGCGGATGATGATGAAGTTTTGTGTTTCAAATACAACGACGGTCCAGCAGACGAACTGTGTGTCGACAAACTGCCCCTCCTTGTGCAAAGAGAGCTCTACAGGCTAGGGGGTGTTGTAGATTTGCCGGAACCCAAATTTGATTTTGAACTAGTTTCACCTTTCCCCAGAAAGAAAATTGACGCGAATGCCGACGTGATAATAAGGGACTTTCCTGAACTTTGGCCCAACGGTAGTGTCTTGGTAGAAGAACTGGTAGAAGACGATGAAGGTGACGACGACAAGACCGAAGAGGACGACTAGTTCCTAATGCTATGTAAATATGAAGATAAAGAAAAAAAATAGCAAGAGAAAAAATAGAAAAAATAAAAATAGGTAAGTTCACTTCTCTATACAGTATGAAGATAATATATACAATGTAGTGACGACACAGTGAAGTGACGACACCATGCAGTAGTGATACAATGCAGTTAAAAATACAACTTTTCGACAAAATAGAAGAGAAAAGACAAATGCAGTGACAACGGTCCACTCATGCAATAGTACAGGGACCCCCGTGAAAATCAATTCAAAATTACAACTCGACCAGAGACAGAATACGGTAAGTAACGGGTGAATGCCTCATTTTGTAAAATATCATTATAAAGCTAACAGGTCAAACGCTTTTTTTTAGTCCGTTGTTGGGTCGGACTGGCCTCCTCCTCACTGGATTTCCACACGACAGTAAGCCTCTTTCGAAGAAAGTTTCGTAAAAATCACCTTGGTGGAAGAGAGACCGACAGTAAATATATCAAAGAAGGATGGAGGGGGGAGGGAGGAACATAAGTAAAAATAAAATCCACTATAAAATAACTTTGTTGTTGTTGTTGTTTTTTTCAAAATTTTTCATCAGTTCGCGCTTGATTATAATCCATTTCAAATTTTAATTCAAAGTTCTTGAAAACTACAATGGATGACAATGGACGAAGAAGCTCAAACCAGATAATCAACTCAAGTTTTGTAATTTTTTTTTTTTGCATTTAGTAATTTTTTTTCTTGGGAAAAAAAAAATGAAAATAATGATAAAACAAACTGTATTTATTTTCAATTTTTCATTTTAACCATCACCTGATAGGGGATCTCTCACGGGGAGGAGCATCTCTCGTCCTGTAGGCATCTCTTGGTGCGCCGCCGTAATCACCTCTTGGTGCACCGCCGTAACCGCCCCTTGGTGCGCCCCCATAACTACCCCTTGGTGCGCCGTAACCGCCTCTTGGTGCGCCGTTGAAACCGCCTCTTGGTGCCCCATATCCACCTCTTGGTGCGCCGTAACCACCTCTCGATGAGCCGTAACTGCCTCTGCCATAACCACCGCGGGAACCGTTAAAGCCACCACGAGATCCGTAGCTGCCTCTTGGTGCGCCGTAGTTACCCCTGAATCCGCCACCGTAACCACCTCTGGAACCAAATCCACCTCTGAATCCACCACGGCCTCTGAATCCGCCACGGGCAGACCTCCTAATTGGTGGTGGGTTGTCATCCTTCTCCACAGCGATCACAGATCCCCTAAACTCGATGTTGTTTAACCTCTCGAGGGCATCCTGCAAAATCTCTTCGTTGGGGAACTCTAAAGCTCCGGTGCCGTCGAAATCCCTCGTATTGACGCTGGAAAAAGTCGTCTCTAAGCTGTTTTCACGCGCCAAGTCTTTCAGTTCCTGCCAGGAGCAGCCTTCGGGTAGGTTTCTGAGCACAATACGGTATCTCTTTGGTGGAAGCTTCGAATACATCACTTCGAGCGGCTGGTTGGCAAAGGACTTACCGTTGACTTCGTCAATGGCCCTAGCGGCAGACTCGGCCTCTTCAAACTCCACAAACGCAAACCCGTTCAAAATCTTGACCTCCTTCATGGAGCCGAAAGGTGTGAAAATCTCGTTCAACTCGGCCTCCTGCACATCGAAGGGGAAAGGTCTCACAAACAATCTCGTGATGGACAGCTCACCCTCTGGATGAGGAGGTGGTGGGTAGTATGGCTGAGGACCAGGGTGGTGGTGGTGATCATCATAGGCATCGCGGTAATCCACGGGCTCCGGGTAGTCGTACTTCTGCTGAGGTTCATGCGATGAAGGTGGACCCTGCGCCTGATGTTCTCTTTCGTGTGCTGGCTCTGCAGCATACCCGGCAGCAGGCCCCTCTGGCTGTGCAGGCTCTGAGACAGCTGGTGCTGCTTCAGGCTGTGTTGGGGGAGCAGAAGGCTCCCCAGCAGCTGCTGGTGCCTCCGCTGGTGCTGCTGGCGGTGTTGGAGCTGCAGTTGCTGCTGGTGCTGCTGGTGCTGCTGGAGCTGCTGGAGCTGCTGGAGCTTGAGTTTCCACTGGCTGGTTATTAGCCTCTTCAGACATGGTGCAAATGGAGTTATATGTTCTTTATTGCCTGCCTCTAATACGAAATAGTGGTAAGAGTAAAAGAACTGTTCTTTGCCACCTCAAAATTTTCCTCTTGTCTTACTAAACCGGCAAGAAAAATTACAGACGGGTAACCTCATCGTAGTGGTGAATAATGCAACGCAACGACAGCGTCCTGGTCGTACTAGAGCCACCATTTCAAGCACTATAGTATTCTTTATTGCCACGCTGGTTACGATGAGTTGCCAGTTCCTTACAAATAGCCTCTTTCTGTCCCTTCTGGCCCTACAACGATGTATTTACGCGGCGCGAGCATTATAAACCATAGTTTGCACTCTATATAACCATCGTATTAAAGTAAATTTACAAAAGTTTTGACGCAGAACTTTTGACTGTGGTTTGAGAGCAGTAAATCTGCTGCAATGTTACGGTTCCAAAGATATGCATCCTCATATGCCCAATCCAAAATGCTGAGAAAGTACCCCGTCGGTGGTTTGATACATGGGTACGAAGTGAGACGGGTCCTGCCCGTTCCAGAGCTCAAGCTGACCGCAGTGAATCTCGTTCACGAGCGCACCGGATCTGAGCACCTGCACATTGACAGAGACGATAAGAACAACGTTTTCACCATTGGCTTCAAGACGAATCCTCCAAATGCGACCGGTGTGCCTCATATCCTCGAACATACGACGCTGTGTGGGTCAGTGAAATACCCTGTGAGGGACCCGTTCTTCAAGATGTTGAACAGGTCGTTGGCTAATTTCATGAATGCCATGACGGGGCCTGATTACACTTTCTACCCTTTCAGTACGACGAACAGGGCGGATTTCGCCAACTTGCGAGAGGTATATGTGGATGCGACTTTCAATCCGCTGTTGAAAGCTGAGGATTTTTACCAGGAGGGTTGGAGGCTCGAGCACAGCGACGTGGCGGACCCTAAGAGCGACATTGTGTTTAAGGGTGTGGTTTACAACGAGATGAAAGGCCAGGTGTCCAATGCTAATTACCACTTCTGGATCAAGTTCCAAGAGACCATATACCCATCGCTGCATAACTCTGGTGGTGATCCGCAGAAGATAACCGATTTATTCTACCAGGATTTGGTCGATTTCCATCATGCCAACTACCATCCGTCGAATGCCAAAACTTTCACGTACGGTAACTTACCGCTGGAGGAGAGCTTGCAAAGGTTGAATGACGAGTTTGCGAAATTTGGCAAGAGGCACAAGGTTGAGAGGCAGCTGTTGCCGTTGTCCCTGACGGAGGACACAGAGGTGAAGGTTACTGGACAGGCGGACCCCATGTTGCCTGCCGAGAGGCAGCTCAAGAGCTCCATGACGTGGATCTGTGGACATCCGCAGGATACGTATGAAACTTTTTTGCTGCGAGTCTTGGGGAACTTACTCATGGATGGTCATTCGTCTGTGCTTTACCAAAGGCTCATCGAAAGTGGGATGGGGCTGGAGTTCACGGTCAATTCCGGTGTCGATTCAACCAGTTCAGCTAACTTTATGACAGCTGGCCTACAGGGTGTGCAAGATGTTAATCTGTTCAGACAAACCGTCAAGGGCATCTTCGCCGAGGCTGCTGGTGGTCCTTTCGATCGCCAAAGAATCGAAGCCATTATTCAGCAGTTGGAGTTGGGCAAGAAGGACCACAAGTCTGACTTCGGTTTGCAGTTGGCATGCTCCTTGATCCCCGGTTGGACTAACTGCGTGGACCCATTCGAGACTCTGTTGTTTGACGAGGTCCTCGCGAGGTTCCGTGAAGATTTGGAGGAGAAGGGCGATGCCTTGTTCCAAGGTTTGATTAAGAAATATATCTTGGAGAAGCCCTGTTTCCAATTCACGATGGAGCCAGTGGAAGATTTTTCACAAAGGCTTGAAGCAGAGGAAAAGCAACGTTTGGCCGCTAAAGTTAATCGATTGGACCAAGAGGATAAAGACGTCGTGTACAAGCGCGGTCTAATGCTGCAAGAGAAGCAGAACGCCGAGGAAGACTTGTCTTGCCTTCCCAGCTTACAAGTGGCTGATATTCCGCGCAAGGAGGACTCCTACGCCGTGAATGGATCGGATTCCAACGTTTGGTCTAGAGTCACGGAAACGAACGGTATCAGCTACCTCAGAGCAAAGAGACCACTGGGCAACTCCATACCGCTAGAGTTATATTCTTACTTGCCCCTCTTTGCCGATTCGCTAACGAGTTTGGGTACGACCACTGAAGATTACAGCGACATCGAAGATGCCATGAAATTGCACACGGGCGGTGTCTCTACTATGATCGATGTTACGGCAGACCCAGTGAACTTGCAACCACACCTTTACTTCAGAGTCAGCGGCTGGTCCCTAAACTCCAAGACGGAGCACGTCTTTGAACTTTGGAGGAAGCTGCTGTTAGAGACTGATTTCCAAAGACACGGCGACAAGCTCAAGATTTTGATCAGGTCCTTGGCCTCCAACAACACGTCCTCCGTTGCAGAGTCAGGCCATTCCTTTGCTAAGGGATACGCGAGCGCTAGCTACAGCCCCACTAGAGCCATTTCGGAAAGCCTGAACGGTGTGGCACAACTGCAGTTGATCAATAGACTTAGCGGCTTGCTTGAAGACGAGGTGTCATTCCAAAGAGAAGTGGTGGACAAACTGGTCGATTTGAAGAGTCGTATCATCAGCTCTCAGGGACTCGAGTTCTTCGTGACCACCGATTCTGACGCGATGGTTCAATCGCTGCAGAACCAAATCTCAAAATTTCGCTCTATTTTGCCGACCACCTCCGTACAAGACGGATTGTATACCTCCCAGTTCCCATTGTTGCCCTCCAAACCGTCCGCCCTCATTAATTTCCCCTTCCAAGTTCACTACGCTGCCAGGGCAATGCCGGGCGTGCCTTATGTGCACGAGGATGGTGCTCCCTTACAGGTGCTTGCCAACCTGCTCACTTTCAAGTATCTACACCGTGAAGTAAGAGAGAAGGGCGGTGCCTATGGAGGCGGTGCCAGCTATAGCGCTCTGGAGGGCATGTTCGATTTTTACTCGTACAGAGATCCTCATCCATTGCAATCCCTAGCCACTTTTGAGCAATCCGGATCACACGCTCTACACGAGGCCCAGTGGGCAAAGACGGATTTGGACGAGGCCAAGTTGACCATTTTCCAGAAACTCGACGCACCTATCAGCAGGAGGAGTGAAGGCGTTACGCTGTTCTACTCAGGCGTCACAGATAAAATGAGACAAACTAGAAGGGAGCAATTGCTTGATGTTTCCAAGCAGGACATTGAGAGGGTCGCAGAGACTTATTTATTAAATAAGCAAGGTGCCAATGCCGTCGTGGGCCCCCCAATCGAGGGCCAAACGGCACCACCGGCTTGGCAAATCAAGAATCTGTAAATATCACTTGTAAATATGCGCTCGTGAGCGCGGTGATGCTTTTGCTAATCGATTATTAGTATTTATTTCATTTGTTAGTTTTTTTGATGGTTTCTTACATTTTCAAATTTGAATAACGCGTCTAAGCATTAAAAAAACAACTTGTAACTAACTTTCAACACTCTTAAAAGGACAGACAATAAGGCCAATTCGGTTGTGATCCTTTTAACGAAATGACTCATAACACCGTTGTCACTCTCTTCTGTCTACTGCTGGCTGTTCTCGCCCCCGTGAGATGCCTTCACTTTGATATTGAGGCCAAGGCCACGCCAGAACCATTCTGCGTTCGTGATTTCGTTTCTGCAGGTCAGTTAGTGGTGGTAGATCTGGTGAGTGATGGACAAGTGGGCGACGGCCAAGTATTGAACCTATATATCCGCGATTCTGTGGGTAACGAATACCGCAGAAAGAAGGATTTTGCCGGCGAAGTGCGCGTCCCATTCACGGCACCTTCCTCCACTTCATTTGATGTCTGCCTGGAGAATGTTGCTCAGTACCAGGGCAGATCCATGAGTAGATCCGTCGAGCTGGACATCGAGAGTGGCTCTGAAGCGAGGGACTGGAACATGATCAGCGCTGCAGAGAAACTGAAACCCATCGAAGTGGAGCTGCGTAAGATCGAGGAATTGGCAGACGAAATCGTGGACGAGTTGAACTACCTAAAGTACAGGGAGGAACGTCTGAGAGACACGAACGAATCCACCAACCAAAGGGTTAAAAACTTTTCCATGTTGGTCATCGTCGTCCTCGTTTCCCTAGGTTTGTGGCAGATCAACTATTTGAGAAACTACTTCAAGACCAAGCACATCATTTAGAATCTTAGATATCCCAGCTTGCCCAATATGTATGCAAAATCCAAGTAAGTCATGTAAACTCTTTGGCCACCTGTCGCACAGCTCATCATCTCCACGATGCCCTGTGCCTGGTCAAGGCCAGCAGAAGTCGACGCCTTCTGTATGTCTTTGATGCTGAAAACGTGGTGCTTCAGCTTCACCTGCGGGAAAGCAAGGCCCCTGGCCGATGCTACCACTAACAGTCCCCAAAGTTGGTCAATGGCCTCCTCGTTGTCCATGAAGATGAGCAAGTGGTAAGTGCATTGCAGCAACTTGTCCAAATCCACCACATTCGTGCCCTGGATGACCACGTCTGCATCATTTACTACGTCAACCCATTCCAGCGGCAGCTGGAGGTCCGTGAAATAACTTTTCAATTCCTGTGTGGTCATGTCATGATCCATGCTGTACTTGGCATAAACCGCTAGAATTTCGTCTTCCAGATCCTCAGGAATCTTGGCATTCACAAATTTTTCAACATCCTTGTATTGCAAATCCTTCGGGGCCATTTCTCAACGATCAAATGGCTTTGAAGGACCAGTATGGAGCTCTTCCTGTGGCTGCTGTTGTAGTATATCAGTGCTCATCTCATCGCGATGGTCAGAACTTCATTACCCGCAGATTGAAAAAAAAAAAAAGTTGAAAAGTTTTGGGACATAAAATATAAAGGTTTGGTTTGACTATAAACCAACTCTTGATGATGAGTGATTCAAGGCTCTAGAGAGGCTTTTAAGAGGTTTTCAAGGGTTATGAGCAGTGCTGACGGTGGCGACACGCCTTTGGAACAAGATCCTGGGAAGAAAGAGGTGGTTGATGGCGAGCAGATGACGCAAACCGCGCCACAGGAGCCTACAGAGAGTAATGATGAAATTAAAGAGTCAGGAGCCCCAGCTGAGACGGAGGATCCAGCTCAACTAGAGAACAATTTGAAAGATGAGGAGGTGAACCAAGACAGTGGGAACAATGCATCACAAGGTGCAGACACACTAGCGGAGGGTCAAAAGAGACCTCGCGAAGAAGAGAATAACGAAGGAAAAGGCGGAAAGGGAGGTGAGAATGAAGAAGAAGATGACGATGACGAGGACGAGGATGACGAGGATGATGACGAGGATGGTGATGGTCCCGATAAGAAACGCCGGAGGGAAAGGAACAAGTTTTTGGATATTGAAGCCGAAGTGAGTGATGACGAGGAAGACGATGAAGATGAAGAAGATTCAGAACTAGTGCGTGAAGGTTTCATCACGCGTGGAGATGATGAGGAGGAGGAAGCTTCAGGCGATCAAAGGGAGGACAGACTACACAGACAGCTGGATCAGGATTTGAACAAGTCGTCTGAAGAGGATGCACAGCGGTTGGCCAAAGAGTTGAGGGAACGTTACGGGAGAAGTAGTTCGAAGCAATACCGTGCGGCTGCGCAGGACGGCTATGTGCCCCAGAGGTTCTTGCTGCCCAGCGTAGATACAGCTACCATATGGAGCGTTCGTTGTAGGCTCGGTAAGGAGAAGGAACTGGTAAAGAAACTGTTTAAAAAGAAACTCAACCTGGATAGAGCTATGGGCAAGAAGAAATTGAAAATTATGTCTATTTTCCAGAGAGATAACTATACGGGTAGGATTTACATTGAAGCCCCTAAACAGTCCGTCATTGAGAAATTCTGTAACGGTGTTCCTGATATCTATAGCAACCAAAAGCTCTTAATCCCCGTGCAAGAGTTGCCCCTTCTTTTGAAGCCCAACAAATCGGACGATGTGAGTTTGGAGGAAGGTAGCTACGTGCGTATCAAGAGAGGTGTGTATAAGGGCGATCTGGCTGTCGTGGACCAGATAAGTGAAAACAATTTGGAGGTCATGTTGAAATTTGTGCCCCGTTTGGATTACGGCAAATTCGACGAAGTGGATCCTGTAACAAACCAGAAGAAGGGCAGGCGGCCAACTTTTGCCCACAGACCCCCCTCGCAACTTTTCAACCCAACTATGGCGCTAAGACTGGATCAAGCCAATCTTTACAAAAGGGATGACCACCATTTTGTGTACAAGAATGAGGACTATGTGGATGGATACCTTTACAAGTCATTTAAGATACAACATGTGGAGACGACGAACATCCAGCCCACCGTGGAAGAGTTGGCCCGGTTTGGCTCCAAAGACGGCACGCTGAATTTGACCACGATATCACAGACCATAAAGAAGAGCCAAGCAGCCCGTGTGACATTTCAACCGGGCGACCGTGTGGAAGTTTTGAGCGGTGAACAAAGAGGATCGCGTGGTATAGTTGTTAAGACCGCGGGTGATATCGCCACCGTTAAATTGCCAGAATTCCCTTTGAAACCGCTGGAGTACCCTGTATCGACTCTTAGGAAAATTTTCGAAGCCGGTGACCACGTCACTGTGGTTAACGGTGATCACCAGGGTGACGCCGGTTTGGTACTGCTGGTGGAGCACGGTCAGGTCACTTTTATGTCGAACCAGACAAAGGAAGAGGTCACCATTACGGCCAACAATCTTACCAAATCGATGGACTCCACACCAACGTCTAGCGAGTACGCATTGCACGACATCGTGGAGCTCAGCGCCAAAAACGCAGCCTGTATCATCCAGGCGGGTCATGATATTTTCAAAGTGCTCGATGAATCTGGAAAAGTCTCCACTATTACTAAGGGTAGCATTTTGGGCAAGATTAACACGGCTCGTGCTCGTGTGGCCACTGTCGACTCCAATGGGCATGAAATCAAGATCGGCGACACCATAATAGAGAAAGTTGGTGCACGTAGAGAGGGTCAAATTCTTTACATTCAATCGCAGCAAATATTTGTGATGTCCAAAAAAATTGCGGAAAATGCAGGTGTCTTTGTTGTGAATCCCATGAATGTCGAAGCGGTGGCGTCTAAGGACAACTTACTGAACAGCAAGCTCGATTTGAGCAAGATGAACCCTGATGTTTTTTCGAGGATGGGTCCACCATCAAAAAACCAATCCGCACAACCACAATTTGGCGTGGGTCGCGATATGGCCCTTGGTAAGACTGTCAGAATCCGTGCCGCTGGTTACAAGGGCCAGTTGGGTATCGTCAAAGATGTCAACGGCGATAATGCCAGTGTCGAGCTGCATTCCAAGAACAAGCACGTCACTATCGATAAACGCAAATTGACGTATTACAACCGCGAAGGCGGCCAAGGTGTCAATTACGATGAGCTCGTCAATAGACGCGGTAAGCTTCCACAGGCAAGAATGGGTCCCAGTTATGTCAGCGCTCCAAGGCACATGGCTACTGGAGGTCCCGCCACTGGCCCTCCAGGACCATCTCACGGTGGTATAACTCCAGGGTGGGGCATGGACGGTGCCAAAACTCCAGCAGTCAATTCTCAGGGTTCCGGAGGTGCTTCCACCTGGGGGTCTGGTTCCTCCTGGGGTGGTACCTCCACCTGGGGCGGTCAGGGTGGTGCATCCACCTGGGGAGGTACTTCCACCTGGGGAGGTCAAGGTAACGGTGCCACTTCAACTTGGGGTGGAGACGCCTCCGCCTGGGGCAACAAATCCAGCTGGGGCGGTGCTTCCAATTGGGCATCTGGTGGTGAAACCAACGGCGGTGCATCCACCTGGGGTGGTCGCGGCGACAAATCTGCCTACGGCGGTGCCAGTGCCTGGGGCGGTCCCGGTGGCGCTGGCTCTGGTGGCTCCGGTGGCAGCGGTGGCAGTGGTGGTAATTCGTCCACCTGGGGCAACCAAGAGGGTAGCAGATCAAGCTACGGTAGTGGCAGTGGCAGCACTTGGGGCGGACACTAGTGGAAACCCACCGAGTCACTATCTCTGTTTCTCTCCAATTATATGATCCATTTTTCCCCTTCTATGTATGTAATTTAATCATCTATGTAATCATCATCATCTTAACGTATTTACAAGACTAGCGCAGTATCTCATTTAGAAGTACGCAGGAAGTCCAATGGCTTCCTTTCGGCGACTTTCCTCTTCTTACTCTCTTTGAACAGTACATGGCGTTGGGCCACTGGATCGTATCTCACCTGCGTAACCAGTGGGGCACCTCTTAGCACAGAGATGTGACGAAAATACCCGGTTGCAGCGGTAGAAAGTAGCTTAACCACCGTGTTCTTCGACTTAGCCTTGGCCATGGCAACGCAGCTTAGGGTCTTGCCTCTTGCGGTTCGTTGTTGGGGGAGTAGTTTTAATATTTGTAGCTGAGCTCTTCAAAGCTGCCATAATTTTTCACGGATACATGAAAAAATTTTAAACCTGGAGCGATGAGCAGAGAAAGGTTGACATTAACAAGAACTTCTTGACAGGGACCTCAGGAAGCCATTGAACAGCCATTCAAACATTTCTCTTCCGATGGCCGACGTTATGCAGCCCCAGGTTTATGAAAACCCTGATGGAACCAAGTCTGTAGTAACTTACAGAGTGGAAAATGACCAAACTTACAAGGTCACCCAAAAAGTCAGAGAGATCAAGGTTACGGAGAAAGTGCACAAATCTGTGGCCGCTAGGAGGCAGTGGATCAAGTACGGAGCCGAGAAGGATGTACCTCCGGGACCTAACCAGTCAACTACGCAACTTGGTGAAGAAGTGCAATTGAGATTGAGCAGAAACTGGAGGCAGATAGAGCAAGAGGAGACCCAGAAGAACAAGATTACTTCCGAAAATGTCATCAGCTGTAGACTGTGTGGTAACGCGCATTACACGATGAACTGTCCTTTCAAGAGTATATTGAATGATCTTTCTGCGCTCGAGGACCCCGGTAACACAGAGGATGCCAAGGAAGCAACACCTGCCGCTGTCTCTGCTTCTGCTGCCGCTGTGCCTGCTCTTGCAGAAGGTGGTAGCCGCTATGTTCCACCATCACGCCGTGCAGGTGCCAAGGATCCATCCTCAGATGCTTACAGGGACGCCAGAGAGCGTGATGACATGAGCACTCTAAAGATAACGCAGTTGAATTTGAGTGCGGACGAGAACACTTTGAGAGAAGAGCTCTTGTTTCCTTTCGCACCAATTCCTAAAGTTGTCGTGGTTAGGAATAGAGAGACCGGTAGATCTAGAGGCCTTTCTTTCGTTACTTTTGCCAGCGAAGAGATTGCAGAACAGGCTTTGCATTTCTTGAACGGCAGAGGTTTCATGAACCTAATCTTGCATGTGGAGTGGTCTAAGCCCAAGGTCAAGGAATGATGCTCTTGTTATCTTTTTTTTGTCTCGTATATATCAAAAGTGTCTAAGATTCTGTACTCTTTATCGTATTGGCATGGACTATAAGGAATCGAAAATGTCTGACCCGACGCTGTATGAGAGCACTGTGGAGTTCCACGGTGGTGGGAATGCACTAGTATTCATCCATGGAGGCGCCTGGATCGATGTTAACAACACGCCCAATGATTTCGAACCACTCTGCATGCAGATTCTGGAGCTGGATGGTGGTAACAAGCTGGGCATGTACGGTGTAGAATACCGCTTGTCACCTAATGTCAAGCATCCAACACATCTTCACGACGTGTTGGAAAATTTGTACAGACTCATTCAAGCCAAGGGGATCGAGCATGTGCAACTGGTAGGCCATTCCGTCGGCGCCACGTTGGCGTGGCAAGTGGCTACATGCAGCGAGCAGTTCTTTACGGAAAGACATAAATTGGAGTTGGTGCAATCTAAATTGAGCGCCATTTGGCTCGTAGACGGTATCTACTCAGTGGACAAATTGTTACAAGAGTACCCAGATTACGATTATTTTGTATCGCAAGCGTTTGAACCTGCGCACCGATTCGAGGATCCCTCTGAATCCATTGCAAGATTGAATCGCATTCGGATTCACTTGGTACATTCGTACCAGGACGAGCTCTTGTCGCTGCGACAGACGCACGATATGTGCGAGCTTCTACAAAGCCATCTGCTACCTTTTACACTGTATATCGACGACTTGGGTCTGCATAACCAAGTTTATTCGAATGCAAAATTGGCACGATACATAGTGGACAACGTCAAGTTTACTTAAACCCATATAGATTTGCCATGAGCAGCGATCTTTTCGCCCAATTTTGTCACTTCGGAGTCCCAGTCTACTAAAATGTCTCTCATTCTGGAGATCTGGGCGCTGTTAATAATCCTTGGTTGAACCCAAGTAATGTTGACCAACTCATTGACCTGGTCTATGGACCCTTTCAAAAGACCCAGGCTGATGGCTCTCATCACCAAGTGTTCCACGTTATCCTTGGGGAGGTGAGATGCCTGAGCGATATCTTCAAAGGAGAGGGTTCTGATGTTCTTGGCGAAAACGCTTTCCACCAGAGTCATCAGACAGATCTTCTGCCTGAGGAACGATTCGTGTTCTGCCAGAATGGGCACTTTGGGGATCTGCACACCGATCAAATTGTCAAACTTATTGAAATCGCCCAGAGTCAACGCATTGAGTAGGTCGAATATCCATTTGTAATTTGGTTCCGTCAAGATGCTGTCCATGATGGGGTGGTTCAACAATTCGCCGAAGTTGTAAATTCTGTCACCCAACAACGCAGCAATGCTCAAGTTGTACGCCAACTGCCTGTTCTCATCCACGTTGACTTGCTGCTGCATATCCTCCTGGTCCACAGTGGACAAATAAAGAAGACTGGTGTAGTAAAAAGAGTTGAAGTCTTTCTTCAATCTGTAGTATTCAGCATTGGTCGAATAGAACGCGCTAGTCACGAGCAAGGGACTTGAATCCCTAACCTCCAGAGTCCTGCCCAAGTCATCCAAGAGATCCCTGCTCTTCACCAGATTACTCTTGTGCAAATGCGTCCTAGCGGTTTCAATTTCTATTAACAGGCACCCATCCTCGTGTGTCTTGAGCCCATCATTTCTTTGCTTTTTCTCGTCTATAGTTTTAAAAGATTGCTTCAACTCCGTCAGGTACTTGAGCGACTGGTCATGGTCGTGGTAATTCTTCAACGACTGTAGTAAAAACTCTACTACACTCAATTGATTAATCCTGTCGTAGAACGTAGTGACAAAATCCACGTAGGTTGTAAGTCTTAGCTCAGCAGACCGAGGATCGTCAAAGAACACTTTAAGACGTTCCGTCAATTGATGCCACAATTTTTGCTGGTACAACTGCTCGAATTCATAAAACAATGGGGCCAAATCGGGATCTGCCTCTTCACGAAGTTTGTTCAAAGTGGTAGTAACCTCAGCATTCGAAGGCATGGTCTGGGATTATTCAGGTGCTCGTCTAAACTCTTTCTGGGCCTTGGCACCTTCCAAAATGTCTAGTCTTTGCAAGAGGTGGCAAACTTTACCTTTAAAATGTGTGTTTTCTTTCAACTGCTAAAAATTCTATAACCCGGACAACTACATACATAGAAGCGCCATGCCAATACAAAGCACTACAGAATGCTGCCATAAAAATACTGTGTGTGGGGGGGGGGTGTCTTTAGGCGTGTATCGTGTCGACGATGTTCCGCGCATTTTTCCATGCTTTGAGACACTCTGAAAGCCATTTGATCATCGAATTGGTGAAATTCTTAAGCATAGAGTCCCACTTGGCATTAATGAGGTGCGACAAGTGGAGCAAGCTGTTCAAGGAGGAGTGGTCCACTTCATTTATGTCCTTGGAAATGACCTTGAAGCATTCCTGTAGCTTGTCAACTTCTTTCTGCAGTCTCTGGATCTCATCCTGTCTCTCCGCTTCTGTCAATAGATGCGGTTCCATTTCGAAGGGGCGGGACTTTCTAGTCTTCCTCTTAAGCCTAGGTTGAGGCGTAGGATGATGCAGAGATGGGGGTGCCGTCTCTACTTGTAGTGAGTGTTCGCTGGGTGGGGGTGTCTCTTCATGCAGGCTGGTCTCTATGCGTCTGATGGCCTCCGCTATTGTGGGAGACTCTTGAGCATTTTTCTGGAAGACGACCTCGAGTCTTTGCAGCTGATGTTGGGCTTCTTGCAGATTTCTCACCCTGTTTTCTCTTCTCGTTATCGTGGTCTCTATTATTTGGTACTGCATCTGTTTCAATTTCCTGAACTGTAGCACCCTGTGAGCGTCGTCCAAATACTGGAGCATTTCCCCCAATGGCTCCTCCAGCACAGACAATATGTTGTCTACCAGAATCTCCGAGCTCACGTAATTCACGTCAAATCCGTGCCCGATCTTTTCTATGCCGCTGGCCAGAGATTTAATCTGTAGCATGGATCGGTCGTTGGCAATAACGTTATCTTCCAAGCTGAACGCGTTGTAGTAGGCGCCCAATTCTGCAAAGAACGACGAAAGGTTGTGAAAGTGCAACCTGTGTTGTCTGACCATCCTGTGCAGAGGTGAGAAGGTCTGCTTGCTTCTTTTGAAGATAGCCTCTAAGTGGGCAAACTGCGTCTCTGTTTCAATCGAGCTGCCACTGTGGGCCGAGAGATCCAGTCGAGCCACAGAAGTGGGTCCTGGGAGCAGCAAATGCAGGGGGCTTGGCTTCGTAGGGTTCAAAGGGGGCGCCAAAAGGTTGTTCACGGGCAAGATGACGATGGGGGGGGAGTTGAGCACGTTCTTCCAGGCATATTCGGGATCTAAAAACTTTTTGAACACAATGTGGTCCCTAATATCTGGAGTGCTGCTGCAGTTTTTCAGGAACAACGAAAACAAGCGCTTCCTCTTTTCTATTATCTTCGAATCGCTCTCCGCTGACAGTGGGCTTAGAAAGTACCTAATTAGAGGGTGCTTGGAAGGAATTGGCGGGATCACTATCGTCGGTAACAATCTGAGCAGTGCATGACGCAGCGTATCGAACTCAGAGTACCGTCTAACCACTTCTTGACCCTCGAACCGAAGCACGTACCCGATGGCCCGCTTCCCCCAGGGGTCCCTGTACTCACCGGCCTCCACTACCTGTATCACGCTGTCCTCCTCTGATGAACCACCGTGGCTTACGTTGTTGGTGGCCATGGACATCGTCAAGGACACGAAGGGTTCAAATGGCGCTGTGATATCTGACACGGCAGTGCCCAGCGGTTCCACATCTTCCCCCAGGGCCCCCAGGGGTTCACCACTTGGTTGTTCCGCAAACTCCTCACCCTCCAACACCATCTGCTCCTCCTCCTCCTCCTCTTCTAAGGGACCCTTTGGGATAAAATCGTCTTCACCATCTTCCACTGCAGCTATCCCAGAAGCGTACAAGTGATTCGTCCCCGTGAAAGGGTTGTTATCTTCCTCTTCAGAGTCTCCAAATATGTCCATGGTAACCAAAAGATGAAACCTTTTTGCTCCAGTGGGAGTCCGTCCCTATCTTGGTAGTCAAAACGGCCCCCAAAGTTCGTTTTCTTTGAAGCGAAGAGTTCATACTTTTAAAGACCCCTACAACCTCAAAATTTGGTAAAAAAAATCAGTTCTGGTAGGCGTAAAGAGCTCCAAAGTTTCTCAATGACCAGTCTCAACAGCAAGCGTATGTGAGAGTTCTGTATATAGTTAGGTTTTTGTTGCATGTTACTAACCTCGTGTGATAGCCATTTTAAAGGCATCAGATATTGTATGTGGATGATATATAGACCAAGTGGGGACCACCAGGGCTGATTTACTAACGTAGCAAACAGACGGATGAATTGAGGGATAGCATCTTTGATATCACCCTCGAAGCAATGGATAATTTTGACATGGAGCGTGATATCGCTGGGGCCATCAAGAAACAGTTGGATGTAAAATACGGTAATACCTGGCACGTCGTTGTGGGTAAAAATTTCGGCAGTTACGTGACACATGAGAAGGGCCACTTTGTGTATTTCTATGTTGGTCCGCTAGCGTTTCTGGTGTTTAAGACGTCATGAGCAAATGGACTTCTCTCCTCTTAAGATATATAATATTCTGTACCGTTACGCACAGTATTTCTGCAATACATGGTCGAAAAACAATTTGTCCTGGTCGAATGCGCCCTGCAACTGGTGGCACCGCTGCGAAAGCCAATGGATAGAATCTGTCGATCTCCAGTCAAAGGACTCGATGGTGTGCAAAGTGACCCATGCCAACGCGTCGCGCTCCTGCCGGGCATCCCGCAGCAGTTGTTCGGAGATCTGCGATTCTCTGGCCATTCGCTGCTCCAGGGAAAAATTGGCCCTCTGTATGTCCTCCACACGCCTTTCCAAAATGTGTTGGCCCGCAGTCTTCTTGTCGTTGACCATTTTTTGCAACTCACGTAATTTGGCCTTCAACTCTGTCATCTGCTCGATGTGAGACAGTGAATTCACCGTAGCAGTTGTCTTCACCCTCTTGGTCAATGAGGCGTAGCGGAGCGTGGATAGGCTCTCGTTGTAGTTTTCCGGAGACACGCACGCTATCAGGCATGTATTGCTGTTGCCGCCGAGGTTTTCCTTGAGTATCCAAGTCAGCGCCGACTCTCTGTAGGGCACCAGCGGGCTCCTGTGCCTGTTCGCCTCCGCCAGCAGCGAAACGACTCTCCCCAAAGTACTTAAGGACTTGTTGATGCTTGTACCTTCTTGCTTCAATCTGACATCCGTAGAGCCTATCCGCTCGCTGCCGGCGAGATCGACCAATTTGCAAGTGGAATGGCACTCCACCACGGTGCCCGTCTTAGCATGGGTCTCCCGCTGATACACAGAGATGTGAAACACTGCATGCGATCTGCTGGATTCCTGGTTCAAGTGCGTGGATCTCACCGTGCGGTTTTCGTTGCCCCTCTGGATGCATGTAATTATTTCATCCACGCTGTGGACTTCGACCTCCTTTAAGCCCTCCACGAAGGTACTCTTGTTTGCCCTCTCTCGTATCTTGCACCTCTTTTGGCTGGTGGGCGAGAGCAGATCTACCACCTGTTCGTTGTAAATCTCGAAGGAGGAACATTTCACCTGGAAATCCGTGGTAAGGTCGGTGCCATCGTCCTGGTGGCACATTTGGAACACTTGGAAGAGTTCGCGGCAGAACCGCGGGACGATCCCTTCGTGTTGGTCGTCCCCCATCATGGTGAACGTCTTGCCCGATCCGGTTTGGCCATATGCCAAGATGCAACTGTTGTAGCCTTCCAAAGTGTGTAAGACGTAGCTGCGCACCAATTTCTCGTATATGTCCGCCTGGTCCTGAGCTATGGAATCCGTGGGCGGGAAGCAGTAGTCGTAATTGAATTCCTTGGTCGGGGCGGTACTCCAGTGAGCGGGTGATAGCCTAGGGCTTTTCGCATCGTCGTTGACCAACGAGATGGTATTTTCAGAAGATGCCTGGCAGACGATGGGTCCGTTTCCCTGCGGGGATCTGACCCTTACAGCGACTTTAATTCGATCAGCCATATCGATATTGATACTCCGGGACAGTTGCTGGTTTGGTTTTTTCTAACGGTGATTTTAACCATTAGTGCTCGGCGTCTGCTTTCTGGCGACTTCCAATGACAAAAAAACCAGTGCTCATCGAACATAAATATATATATATATATATAAAAAGCGTGGGCCATTGGTATACCATTAAATATTCCTAAATGTCTGTATATTTTTATGGCAATTGTACATATCTGGCCTCCACCGAACATCCAGATGGACCGTCGTGGCGAAGCCGGTCAGCTGTCGCTGCCGCTCACCACCCGCTGCCGCTCATGGACCGACACCTTATCCTTGGCCTCTTTGGATTCGTTGGACTCCTTTGACACCAGCTCAACTATCACGGACGTGGCCTCCTCGTCCTCCGAGTCGTTTCCACACAACCTTGACACATCGTAGCCAGTACTCTGCAAGTATTCCAGAAATTTCCTGTCCTCCTCCAGGGCTGCGTCCTCGTGAGTCTCAGGCAGGCACACAAAGGCCACCAGGGCAGAAAAGATGCACAGTGTCGAAGAACACCAGTACGGGGCCTGCAGGCCGCTGGTGGTGCCAGAACCGCCTGCGTTCTTGATGATATCTGGGAACACGTATGTGCCGACAAACGCCCCCACTTTACCCATCGCCGCAGATATACCGTACAGGTGGCCTCGCACGGGGGAGGCCACCGTGGTCGCACTCAGCAGGCCAATGTTGTTGCCGGCGGCAAACTCGCCACACGAGATGAAGATACCATAGATGACGACAAACCCGGCGACGTGCCTTTTGAGCACTTCCAACTCGCCCGCCATGGCGTAACCGATGACGGCCTGCACGATGAGGCCGACCGTGAGCGTGATACGGGGCCCCCACCAATCCGCACAGAATGCCCCCAAGATGGTTCCCGGGATGTTGAACAGCGAGAAGACGACTGTCCAACCAAACGACTTGTACAGCGTCACGCCATCCCCCATCACGATCTCGATGAGGAGCGTCGAGTAGGTCGTGAACGCGTACGAGGAGAAATCGTACAGAAACCAGATCACCGAAGTGGTCAGGACCCTGAACCAGTAGAATTTGATGATTCTCCAGTAGGGCATGCGTCCGCGGAAGCGGCTCTTGGTGAATTCCTCGCTCTCGTGGTAGAACAGACGCAGCACGAAAAGCGACATGGGGGGGAGGGCCCCGATGCCCAAGGTGATCCTCCACACCGTGTTCAAATGGTCCGTCTTGCAGATCCACAGAACCACCAGCGCGGTAAACGACGCTGCGACGGCACCCACGGCAAGCATCAGGTTGGTGAACCAGCAAAAGAACCGGTTCCTCTTCCCCGGTGGCAGCTGGTTGGCCGCCTCCGCCGCCGCGGGGGAACCGCTGCTGTACTCGCTGCCGATGCCCAGCCCCAGGAAGAACCTGTACGCGGTGATGGCCGTGAAGAGCCCGCCGGCGTGTGTCGACGTGGTGCCGACGCCCCAGGCACCGGCGCACAGGATCGAGAACAAGACGATGATGGAGGTGCCGATCATCATCGACCTCTTTCTGCCGTGGTAGTCTGCGAAATAGCCGAAAAACAGCTGCCCGACCACGGTTCCGGCGAACGCGATGGACGACACGTTCTGCATGGCGTTGGAGCCGGAGTATTCCGACGCGTACACTTTCTTGAGGCAGGCTGAGACCGTGGATATCGAGGTGTTGATGTACCCATCGCTGAAAAGCCCTGCGCCCGCCGTGACGATAGCGCCGTACTTGCCGAGGCGGTAGCGCCGCACGGGCTCTGCCATCTGCCCTGGTTCCTCCGGTTCCACCGATTCTGCCGGTTCCACCGACTCTGCCGGCTCCACCGGCTCCCCGCCCTTCCTGAACCACAGGATCTCCTTCCTCGGCTGGTCCACCATCTTGTACCTCCATTCCTCGACGCTTGTGGGCACGTCCCTGAGCACTGCATTACTCAAATACTTTGGGGTATCCATCTTACACACCGCCAAGAAAACCGAAAAGCTTAAACCACGTGACTATGCAGAGGAACCACTGACGAGAGAAAAAGTCTATCTGGCTACCAGGCAGCAACGCAGCCCCCCATTTATACCTTGCATGTCGCGATGCGTCGCGATGCGTTGCCTTGCGTTGCATTGCGTTGCATTGCGTTGCATTGCGTCCTGCCCCTGCCTTTCTCAGCATAGTTTAATTAGTCGCACACATGCGCGCGAGCGACAAAGAATATAAACTACTACAAACGTGGGCCCCTAGGCCTCCTCCTTGCCCGGTTTCGTAGCAACAAACAGCATCATCGGCGTGAACAGCCCCAAACGACCGCCCGCTACGAGCCCTACGGCAGCCTCCTCCAGCGCATGCGTCACTTTGGTGGAGCCCTTGGGCGCGATGCCCAACAGCTCCATGATAGCCACCATCAGCGTGGTGAACTTGCGCCCCAGGTAGGAGGTGCGGAAGAACGTGGCAAGGTCCGCAAGCGACTGCACATACTTCCACTCGCCGGTCAACGGGTAGTACCAGGGCACCTCGTCGTCCTGGCGAGCCAGATCCTGGGCCACCTGGACCTGGAAGCCGACGTTGACGAGCGCGTCGCGCGCGACGTCGAGGGTAAACATCTTCGGGATACCGTCGCCGACCTCGATCTCGTAGGCAATGCGGCGGTGCTCCGGCTTGGTCTCGTCGTAGCCCTCGGTCAGAACCCACTCGTAGACGGCAAAGGTGCCACCGGGCTTCAACACACGGTAGATCTCGGAGTAGACGCCCTCGAGCTTGGGCGCGTGGCACGTGGCCTCGATCGCGTAGACTTTGTCGAAGGTCGCGTCGTCAAAGTCCATGTGCATGAAGTCCCCCTTGACAAAGTCCAATTGGTTCTCGAGGTGGTATTTTTTAGCGTTCCACTTCGCCTTGGCGATCTGGTAGTCGTTGTTGTTGAGGCCGACGATGTTGGCGCCCGTGAAGCGGGCGATCTCGCTTGCCGGCCCGCCGACGCCGCAGCCGACGTCGAGGACGAGGTCGCCCTCCTGGATGCCGGCCTTGTAGGCAAGGTAGTGTTCGTGGCGGGCGACAGAGGCGCGGAAGGTTTCTCCCTTGTAGAAGCGGCTGAAATGGAAGGAGGTGCCCCAGCCGTACTCGTAGAAGTCGGTAGCGACGTTATAGTAGGAGTGGGTAGCCTCGTTGTAGTCTTCGAGACGCCTGTTTTCGGCCTCCGCGTCGGTCTTGCCGTCCCAGTTCTTGAGGTACTTGTCGACGGCCTGCTTCTGGGCGGATTTGTTCTTGGAGAGGAGGGCGGAGAAGCCGCTCCTGGAGCCGATGTCGTCGCCGTGGAGTTCCTTGGTGAATTGGGCCTGTCTCTGTCTCAGGGTGGAGGTGTCTTCGAGGGTGGAGGACATGGTGAGGGAGGGGGGG